>OY728137.1:1017935226-1018567287 GCA_963277665.1 Viscum album | reverse complement strand
TTCCAGACCCGGTTCACCACCAACTATGGCGTCAACTTAGATGGAAAGCTCGCCGCCGCATTCAGAATGGCTGGGCAGAAATTGATCCCGAAGGGGAAATAGGGTTTGGATATTCATATATTCCTTTAATATGCACCGCTATCCACCCATATAGAAGATTTTATGGCCCACATATCATATGTGGCTTCTTCCCCTCACTAATGTTCCACAACACCTTATACATCTTGGCGAGCATCAGGATCCCGAGGTTGACTTGTCCCCATGTTTCCAACATGGATGCCAAGATGAACATGATCAGTTTCACACCCATGTTAATATCCCTCACTGGCAGAATCCATCCACAGATAAGCACTGAGATGAATGCATCCAACCTAACCACTGGTCGATGCTCAGTACTGACACTGAATCCCCATATCTTCCACTGGATATCCTCTAGGAGTCGCCAATATGAATTCTCCTTTCCGCGTTGAACCCCCTTAGGTCAGGTCTGAGGCCTCGCGGGGAACTGTCTATCTTTGTGGAAATTCAGGAACTGCTTGAACCACTATTTAAAGTGGGCATCCATCACCGACTGCTTCTCCTCCCCTGGCACCAGTTCCATCAATGCCTTTTATTGCGTTGGCATCTGCTTCGGGTATTCCCATGTATTCGCGGTAAGGGGGAACTTGTCGTACATTTCCCCAAATATCAGGACCCCTGAGATATGGTGAAAATCCCAAAGGATGATACCAACCTTCCCATGGTGAATATGGAAGTTATTGGTCTCTGATGACCACCTCCTCAATAGCTCTAGAATTAGCTGATTTAGCTGATATTTGTGAAATTGGGAAGCCCATGCCACCTTGTGCAGGCCCACTCGCCTCAAATCCACCCCAAACTCCTCACACAAGGTGCCTACCCAGTTGGCCCATGCCCAATCATCCGTAAAGTTTCCACCCTAGTGAAAATCCCACTCATCAGTCCACCCCTTATCCGGGTTCCCTAGGGTCACCTTCAGGATGGTGTGGTACTGTGTAGGGGATGTCTCTAGCTTAAATTCCTTATCATCAACATTAGTCACATGGTTGTATAGGAAATCAGAATTAAAGGGTGTCAAATCCTCCCATGCATGGTCGTCGGCCACCCTGAACCACTGGTGGTGGCACAACGAACTCTTGAACCAGTAAGTCGGCTCGTCCCTGCACGCTTCAAGAATTAAGACATCACCCCTCAGGCCAAATCCATACAAAGGAAACCTTTTTCACTGGGGGTAGTTCTTATGACCCTCTAACAGTAGCTCTAATAGAGATTCATGGTCTGAATGGCATCGTATGTGTTCTCTAATTCTTGAGTTATTATCCATTTCTTCTCTACGGGAAGCATCTACAAGGACCCACTGATACCTTCTTGATGATCCATTCAGTCTTTAAGTTTTTTAAAATTTTCTCCTGGATCGTGGAGCTCGATCACGAATCTCGATTGCAGAGATGGTTCACAGAGCCCTGCCACAAACTTCGCAAATGTAAGCCGCGAATCACACACTAACGGTGTTGAAGGACTCACTATGCACCACAAAGTATAAAGGCCTAATTCGTGGAGAGTCTAAGGGGGGGAATTTTTTGGCACCAAAATATGTGAAGAGGAAAAGCAAACGCACATAGGACCCCAAATCTGTTGAGGCTACCCCATGAAGCCTGTTCATAGAGCCCTGCAGCACCGCGGCCAGCGCAAAGCCGCCCCCTTTGTGGGCGCCATAGTGAAAATAGGCAGGAGGCTCCGCAATCTGAAAGATTTTTTTGAATCTGCCATGAAGTAAATAGGCAGGAGGCTTCGTAATCCAAAATACGTTTTTGAAACCGCCACGGTACAAAGAGGTGGGAGGCTCCGCAATTACGACAAAGTGACAAGTGGATTCATGTCACGCACTCCCTACTTCAAGCCGCATCTTTCCTATAAATAATAGGCTTCCCCCAAGACCAAAGGATGGATACTCTGACCTTTATTCTTCTTAGATCTCAAATCACGAAGCACTTTCTGCTCTTCAAAAAATGAGCTCATCGAGGTACTTTAGCATTGCAAAGTACCTTTCATTTGTCTTAAACACAACCCATATTCAAGTAGGGATGCCCTTAGTGAAGCCAAGGGGCCTTTGTAAAGGAAGGAGATCCTTATGGGGACTTGGGTCTTCGCAAATCACTCATGCTTCATAAAGTACCTTCCGTGCACATGTTAACCACATGCTAAGGCAGGGTCAATGTGATTCGCGAGACACGCTGCTTCACAGTGCTATGCTTTGCAAGGCACACTTGTTTTGTGAAGCCATACTCCACGATATCCTTTCTGATTCACAAATCACCCTCTATGTGCACCAATTACCTATTCCTAGGCTAGGCCACCCACTTCATGAAGCATACCCCTTCGTGAATCCCTTCTACTACAAGGAGCACGAGATATTCATGAGGCCTCCTCCTGTGACCCCCTTTGGTCTGCAACCCCTTTTCCTATTCGACCCTCCAAGTTTGTACGAAGTGATTTCAAGGTCCCTTGGGCAGTGCTTCACATTTCATATCTTATCCTTATGCTTCTTCGCATAAGCACACTAACAGATATTGCCTCTTCATATAGCCACGCTAACGTGGTCCCCTCAGTGGATCACTCCACTAAACCCCCTCACTACAGAATTTATGATGACTTCCCTTCCTCAATGGTGCATAGGTATCAGTTATGTAATTCCTAGGGGTGTGGAGTGGACCCACCTCATCTGAGCTACATGATGTTAAACTGCCAAGCACCGTCATCCTTAGCACATGACATTAAACTGTGGCCTCCCCCCATGCATCATACGTGGTGTTCCCTGTCTCATACATTATCTACTCCCTCTTGTCTCCACAAGAGTTAGATCTTCCTCACATGGAATGAGATCCTCTCTGTTGGAGTGAATCCTGTCCGTGGGGAAGGGCAAGCATCTTGGTGTAATCCCATAACCTTTCTTGCAGGAGGCAACATTTTTTCTCCTCCTCTCTTCTTCTATTCCAAAGACCATAGGAGAGATGGGCATAGGTACCTTTGTTCTCCTATCCCTCTCCCTTTGGGATTTGTATCCATCGGGCCTCCATCCTAGAGTAAGTCCCAATCTATATCTCCCTCAGCTATTAACCACGCATAAGCCCCTATTTCCTCTTTAGGCTATTAACCACATGTAAGCCCCACTCCACTTCCCATGAATGCACCTTTTGCGATGTGATCGTTAGGTCTTTGCAACCACTTGTTTCTCACATCGAGAATGACTCAAATGGGCTTAGAGTAATCATTTACCATGACATTTCTATCCTGAACTATGTGGACTTCGATCCTTGTCAAGGCAAGGTACGTAGGAAGCCTCCCTAAGGTTCAATCCCAACATAAACTTGTTCTGACCCCTTCACGTTAGTTCACCTTCATCCCGCACGACGTTAAACTGTATACACCATTATGAACTACATGGACTTTGATCCTTTCCAATGCATGGTGTGTAGAAAGCATCCCTAAGGTTCAAGCCCAACATCAACTTTTCCCGACCCCTTCACGTTAGTTCACCTTCGTCCCGCATGATTTTAAACTGTATACACCATTCTGAACTACATGGACTTTGATCCTTTTCAAGGCATGGTATGTAGGAAGCCTCACAGAGGTTCAATCCCAACACTTACCGGTCTCGACCCCTTCATGTCGGTTCACCAAAAACTTCCAAACTATGTGGAATTTGATCCTTTCCAAGGAAAGTTATGTAGGAATCCTCACATAGGATCAATCCCAAAACCTACTTGTCCCGACCACTTCATGCCAGCCCATCCTCATCCTCCATGATGTTAAACTACATGCTCCTTTTTCATCCTACAAGACATTAAATTGTACCTGTTTGAACTATGTGGGCTTTGATCCATGTCTCCTAGATAGGGTACGTAGGATGACTCTATGAGGTTCAACCCCATCTGACGGTAATCCATTGTGAACCCCATCCATTGGTAAGTTGTTGTGACCCTTATCCAATAGTAAGCCATTGTGAACCCCATCTAGGAGTAAGCCGTTGTAATCCCCAACCAGCAGTAAGCCGTTGGAACCCCGATCAGTGGTATGTTTTTGTCAACCCCAACCAGTGGTAATCTGTTGTAGTCCAGAATCGGTAGTAATCCATTGTAGTTCCCTTTACTGGGACCCACATCTCTGGTCTACCCTCGTGGCATCAGACCAACCCATATTGCTAACTATGTGCAAGCCCCAGTATATCATCGGGTTGTTGTCCTCTGCGCACACCCAGATTCTATACCCATTCCTGAACTACATGGACTTTGATTCCCTACCACAGGGATACGTAGGAAGCCTCACTGAGGTTCAATCCCATCACCCATGCATCATCCAAGTATTTCCCTTGAGACTTTGTGTCCCGAGAAGATCATACTCTAACCCAAAGATTCTACTTCCTCCGGGTCCCATCCATGCATCCATTCTCATGGGTCCCCTCCCCGGGTGTCCCATCGCCCCACTGAACTATGGGTACATTTATTCCCTACCACGGGGATATGTAGGAAGTCACTTCGAGGCTCAATCCCAACATCACCATCACCCTTGCGTCGGCTCTATCTCACTCCCCATCCATTCTCAACAATCCATATCCATCCTGATTCTTACACGGGCCGCCACATCCCAGTGAGATCATGTCACCCACTTTTCCGCTGCTCCTAGCAGCAATCGGGTAACTAACCATGCGTTAGACCTAGCATCAGTGTTCCCTCTTGGGGTTACACCCATTTGATACACTCTTATTAGTGTTCTGATCAGTCTGATCCATCTCCGCTAGACTTTAACCTCGTGGAATATCCTATGTTAAACATGGGAAGTTGAGGAAAACCTCAGAGACATGCCTATGACATAAAATTCATCGCATTCGACATGGGAAGCCTCAGGCTTCTACACCCTCAAGAAGCCCTATCATAAGGGTAATAAATACAGATTCATCAGTGTTCCAGCCTCTAGACATGCCAACGATGTCCAATGTGACTAATCCCCTGAATAATGGTTTCTTCCCTAACTGTACCCCTTGGAATTTCCTAACAAAAGTGGCGTAATTAACCGGAATCCATGAAGGCACGGCACCGGGAATGAGATTCAAAAACCATGACTCAAATCTATGAGGGTTACTCGGGCTAGGAAACAAGTTCTAAGGAGGAATCCACGGAAGGAGGAACTGACATCCCTTCACCCCATTTTGATAAAGGAAAAATGTCCCTGAATAAGAAACGGATGCCACCCAACTTTGGAAATAAAGAATGAGGGGAAACAGTGGAACATCCTCCTCCAAATAAGAGACAGATGTGCGCCCTAGAAGAAGCAGCAGAAACAATATTTTAGTACTCATAATCCCCATGGTTTCACTATTTTCTAATAACATCACAATTCAATGTTTGTAACTCATCATCTAGTAGTATAACTTTTATATCCTTTGAATACTCAAATTAGTTGATTAATAACTCGTATTCTTTTTTGATACACATTTCATAAGAGCAAGTCACTCTCACAAACTAATATAAGTATTATTCCCTTATAAAATTTGTTCCTTATATGACTTGATTAATTTCTAGAATACTCACCTCTATTTTTTATTTTCTGGAATCCCTAACTTTTGGTCCCCAGATCTATCCTATGACATATAATGTCTTTATTCCCAATAGTTTTAATCCACATCTCAATATTTATTTTGGTTCTCTACTTCCAAAGAACTTGTATCCTCAACAAAACATGTAGTTGATAGTTCTTCTTCAACCTTATTCACATGTCATGAAATCCACTAAATATTAGTTCTATAATCACTAAATGTTCAATGATTCACTTCATTTACACCATACACTACTGGAAAAATGATTTTTCCCAACGCTTCTATACCAACGGTTTGGCCAAACCGTTGGGAAAGGATGAATTCTGGACACCCTTTCCCAATGGTTTGGCCAAACCGTTGGGAAAGGTTAGCCTATCCCAATGGTTTGGCCAAACTATTGGGATAGGCTGAATTCTATACCACCTTTCCCAACGGTTTGGCCAAACCGTTGGGAAAGGGTAGCCTATCCCAACGGTTTGCCCAAACCGTTGGGAAAGGGTGTCCAGAATTCAACCTTCGGCCAGAATACCCAAAAAACAAAGGACTTTTCCCAACAATTTTGCAAACTGTTGGGAATGTTCCTTTTATTTTTTTTTTGGAATCTACCTATGGAGAACATTATATAAATCAAAATTTAAAATAATTAGAACAATATATATATATATATATATGAAATTATGTTAACAAAAGTCATGTTAGGTTAGTGGTTAAGTCATTCCGGTGTAAACTATAGGTCCTGGGATCAAATCCCACCGGATGTTTCTTTTTTGAAATACATATACCAACGGTTTTGAGAACCGTTGGTATAGATTTTCTAATTACTTATACCAACGGTTTTCAGAACCGTTGGTATAGACCCTATACCAATGGTTTTCCCAAAACCGTTGGTATAGACCTATTGTCACGGCTTACTTGCCAACGGTCCTCCAAACCGTTGGTATAGGGTATTTTTCCAGTAGTGATACATTTACCCTCTTATTGTACAATTAAATCATCTGGCCTCTATTAATATCTTTATTTTGGGGTGGTTCTAGAATTTTCCTATATTTTATCACCTGATTTATTACCATCTAAATTGTTAATATTCAGACCACCCTTAGGAAACCGTATCTTCTACAATATACTTTAACTTCTAAATTTATTATTCCATAATATATTGACAAAAATGAAACAGTTCATCATCATAACCATTTGAGTACTTCAAGGCCTACTCAGATTACTATCCTTTGAGGGTATAAGTAAACATATATCATTGTGGATGACTTTAGCAGATTCACTTGGGTATTCTTTCTAGATCATAAGCGTAAGATTATTTCTATGTTCTCTACCTACTATAATATTGTGTAAAATTATAAATTTTATAGGATCATCACAATAAGAATTGATTATAGAGTTAAATTATAGAACCAAGAGCTAGTGAAATTTTGTGTAGATAATGGATATTTTTACAACTAGTATTCTATGCTTTTTATAAAAAAAGAATGATTTTTTTTTGAAAATCATGCCAATTTTATATAAATTTACATAATATGTAATGTTTTTTTATAAATCATGGTTGTGGTTCTAGAAAAAACCCAAATTTTTTTCTGTTTTTCAATATTCATCTTATCTATTCTTCACAAACACTCACTCTGATACCTTGAAAAGTTTTTTTGGATGTGGTGAGAGTCACCACATAATGGTTTGGGTCATTTAATGATTATTTATACTACATCGTGGTATTAATGGAGAATTATATTATATATCATTCATGTGATCCGCCAAAAATGATTATTATGAAATTATATTGTTAAATATATTGTGATGATGTTTTATAGTTAAGTGGATATTATAATAGTTTAAAAATATCTTGAATAAATGATGATCCATTATTACCTTTATAATGGGGGTTCTAAAGGGGTAGTTGTTTCAAAATGTATAGAACTAAAGGTCTTAAAAAGGTTCCATCATTCAATGAAGTGATTCTATTTAGAGAGAGTGAATGGGAATCATCTTAGGCATTATAGATTACTATCACACAAGCTGGAACCCTATATAATTCTCTTATCATTATTAACCATGGAGGTGGTGTTCACATTCCATTCAAAGGATCACTAGAAGAAAAAATGATTTTGCATCAAATTTTTAATCTTGGTATTTTTAAAACCAATATTAAAAGTGATACAAAAATATTTTAACATAATTTTTTTTATAAAACTCATGTTAAAATATTCTAAAAAAATATAATTCCCATTGACTTATCCACATTTTTTTGACATAGTCTTTTTGAAACCCTCATCCTCTAGACTCACAAAAACAACCATACCAAGCCCAATCTTATACTTTTGTTTTATTTTAAACTTCTTTTTTCATTGTTTCTCCCCAATATTTCATCCTTCATCTTTCATTTACAATATCGACATTATTCGGTACACGAAACCCCTTATTTTATCAACTCATGACCGTTATAAAAGTTTGTTGTTCATTTAATTTTCTAATTAATTTTTTGAAACATTTCTATTAAATCTTGCATGTTTCACACTATTTTCACTACACTCGAGTTAATTTTTTAGAATTCATTAACTATTTTCCATTATCGGTCTCCATATTTTTCAAGTATTTTTTTATTTTTTTGTAATGTTTTTCATTTTTATATTGTTTTTCAGATATAAATTATTTGTTAAAAACTTATGGATGTTTATATATTGATATTATTTTGTGTTTTGATTTTATTTTATTATATATATGTTTAAATGTTTATATGTATTAATATATTTATCTATTATATTATGAATTTAGGTAATAAATGGATTGTACTTGGATAAATTCATGAAGAAATAGCAGTGAATTTGAGGAAGCGGTTGAAAATTTATTAGAACTTTCTATATGAAATATTGAAAACAATTATGTGATTTTTTTCCATGCCTAAAGTATTTGAATATGAGTAAATTAGGGTATAGATAAATAAAATACCATATGATTTGTTATGGTCTAAGTGATAATTATACATATTGGATTTGGCATGGTGAAATAAAAAAATAAATATCTAATAGTAATGAAGATGTTCAGCATGATATGGAGTATCATCTTGAAGAATTAATCCATTATGTGGGATTTTAAACCATTAAAAATAGAAATTTTTAAAAAACTATATGGATATGAAGATAAACCACTATTCATAGGTTACACTAAATTTATATTGTTATCAGTTATGTGGAGATTAGTTAACTTTAAAGAAAGAAATGGTTGAAGTGATAAATTTTTTATTGAATTTATTGAACTTTTAAAATTGATACTTTCATAAGGAATAATTCTTCCAAATTACAATTATGAAGAAAAAATATTATGTCCAATAGGATTGGGGTATAAGAAGAAACATTATTTCCCTAATAAATGTGTTTTGTATAGGAAGGAATATGAAATTTTATCAAGATTTCATAAATATGAGACATTATGATATAAAATGGATAAAAAATACAATAATGATTCATTCTCAAGAATATGAACCAAACCACCCATTAAATAAATCAATTATCTTCTAATCATTCTAAATTTGAAGCATCTATTTTCAAATTAAAATAATACAAAGAGAATAAGATGGAATATAGATGAGTGTATCTCTGATGGAAACATATTTCCCCCTCATGATTCACCATAATAGAAAATATTTGATCATAAATTTTCTGATTTTGGAAATGAATATAGAGATATTAGAATGGGTTTGTGAAAAAATGGAATAAATCCATATCAGAGACCCAATATCCAACATAGCTTGTTGAATATTAGGTTTATTGACTAAAACTCTTCCCCATATATATGTATAAAGAATAAATATGTTATTATTATCTATATTACTTCTGGACCAAAACAGGGTGGAAATGATATTGATATTTACCTATGACCATTGATTGATGACCCAAAATTTTTATGGGAGACAGGAGTTATTATATTTTATTTTAACAAGAAAGATTATTTTCTTTTGTGTGATGCAATAATTCTCACTATAAATTAATTTATTATATATATAAACTTATCAGGATACAGTGTTAAAGGATATAAATTTTGTCCAATTTTAAAAGAGGGGAATTCATATCATCAATTATAGAATGTAATAAAAATAATTTACAAGGTACATTAGAGATTTTTTAAAATGTATCATCCTTATCAAAGATTAAAAATGAATTTAACTATTTACAAGTGTATTATTTTTTCCCACAACCATTTTTAGTTTTATAATATTATGACAAGGTAAAAAATATCAATGTCACATTTGGAAATAAAGTAATATTTTTTCATCTAAAAAATAAATGAAAGAAATGATCCATTTTATTCGAGCTACTTGATTCTATATTTTTTATGTAAAACATAACATAAAAATTATTCATATTGAGAAAAATAATTGTGACATCCAAGTCAGAACATTGTTAAACATAAAATTAAAGACAAGATATGGATTTCATGAAATACTGGACTTAATAACCATATTAATATATTTTTAGTTAGCTTCCACAATGAAAGCAAAAAAAACATATTTACCTCTGTCTTATCCCACATTAATAAATATTTTTAAGATAAATTTTTATCAATTCTAACATGGTATTAAAGTGTCTAGTGGGTTTTCTTCAAATGTGAAAAATTTAGTATCGTTGAAGAATTTAAAGTCAATAGGTATGAAATCTCATGATAGTCATGCATTGATGAAACAGTTACTATCGATTTCATTATGTGTCATATTATTGATACCTTTCATAAAGTCTATCATTAAGGTGTGTTACTTTTTCAATTCAATTTGTATAAAAGTAATATATCCATATTTTCTAGATGTGTTAGAGAATGAATCTATCCTTATAATTTTTAAAATAGAAATTTTTTCCACACTATTTTTTTGGTATAATGGTCCATCTATTGATTCATTTGGTATAAGAGATAAGATTATGTGGGCCTATTTATTTATGTTCTATATATTATTTTGAAAGATATATGAAGACTCTGAAGGGATTTCTTAAGAATATGCATCGACCAGAGCCTCTATTATTCATAAATATATATCAAAATATGTAATTGATTTATATACTAATTATTTATCAAAAATGAAGCATGTTGGTATCCCTATATCTTGACATTTTATATTTCATAATGATGGTAAAGAGATCTATGGCTTAAAGGTAAATTTAATTCCATGTGATGAAGTAATGTGTGCATATCTATACATTTTAAACAACATAGGTGATATTCAACAATATATATCATCACATATTTCTAGATTAAAGGTACGATATATGAGAAGAAGTGAAAAGTGGTTGATGAATGAACATAAAAATACATTTGTATCGTGGTTTAAGAAGAAAATCAACACTTATTTGTTGTCATCAGAAATACTTAAATTTCTAGTGGGGGACTTAGTGTTAATGTGATCATATGGTATGGATTTGATATTAATTTTTTTAAATTTTACTCAAAAAACTAGTATAGCAAGAATACCATTCAAAATAGTGTAGTAATGGCCATAGCTAAAGCACTATATTTTTTATGTCCTAAAGATAAAAACCCAATTTCTATATCAACATCATATTTAAAAGTTTTTTAGGATATGTCGTAGATTTATTATACTAAATCATGGGTATCGGTATTTAAGTGTAACTAGGTTAATAGTAAAAGTGGAATGAAACATGATGATTATGGATTTACACTTATTGGTTTGAAATTATTTAGTTTCAAGGATGAATCATTTATCGTGGTGATTCATGGAAAAAAAATATTTTATATTATTCACCCATCAAATGATTAGTGGGTTGTTGTTTTAAAGGGAAAAATGTACTTGGATGATGAGAATATTGAAGATGTTGAAGACTTATCTGAAATTTATTTATATATTACACAATTCCCTAAGGATAATAATTCAATGATGTTGACATTTTCTATGTAGCATTAAATTATCACATTGAAGGGATGTGTGAAAAAATACATTACTCTCTTAATTAATTAGATAGATATTGGTTTTTTTGTGAAACCGAAACAGTTAAAAACTTTATTTTTTAAATTTTATATTTAAATATATAGATGTTAAACATTCCTCCAATTTTTGTAACATCTTTTATATTTATAAGATATATATATATATATATATATATATTCATTTTTTTGTTGAAATTTTTTACCTTTATCATATCTTTATGACTATTTTCATTATATTATTTGTTTTCAGGTATATTATTTTATTAAATAAAATATTTATAATTATTTTTATTATGAAAAATTAAATTTTTACTTATAAATTTTATTTATTTCTAATCAAATACAATTACAAAAAATTACATGTTTTTATATGATAATCATTTTTCTATTTTTTTTATTAATTTTTATATTCCTTAGTTTTAGTTACAAATTTTTTTGGTTAAAATATATAACATTCACTAATTTATTTTCTATTATGTAAAATAAACTTTTTATTTATTATAATTATTTTATTTTAATCAAATACAAGTGCACGTGATTTTGTTTAAGTATCATACATCCTTCTAAATGACAGAAAAAGAGGCAGGGGAACTAAGATATGTACATTTTTTCGTATAAATATATATGTAGTAATTAAATTATTTAATAATATTAAACTTATATTTCTTATAATTATGTGTAGTTTTTTATTTTTCTCCAAAGAGGACGGTGCTTAAAGATGACAGAGTGACATTACAAATTTACCAAAACTTTCACTCTCATATATAGAGTAGAGGTTAATAATTAACTTTGATGGAAATGACCCCCCAACTAGCCCACATGCCATGTAGTTTAAGACATACTTGGCTATACAGATTAATTGTGGGATAATCATTTTATACCCAGATTTGAGAATAGTTGACATTTAGATGAAATTTTTTTATGGGATTCCATAATAGTAAAATTTCAAAACTTATTAATTTAGTTTTCCAATGGATTAAATATTATACATTTAATATGAATAATATTTAATCTATTCAATTAAAATTTAAATTTAACTTTTAAGAGATGAAATAAATTATGAAAAAATGTACATCCTTTGTGTTAAATGGTGATATTTTAAGGTAAAGTTGGATTCATTATAAATTTTTGGGAGTAAAAATAATCAAGATCCATGAGATAAGTATGAGTTTATAGATATGGATAAATGGAAAACAAATATCTCCATTTGGTGGGAGAAAGGATTTATGTTGTGTTTTTATTATTTTTAAAATTTATTTAATTAATTATCTTTAATTACTTGATAATTGTTTTATGTAATGGGCCTCTAAGAAAACTCACCAATAGAAAGAGTCTCAAAATTTATACCTTCATACATTTTCACATGAAGGGTATCCTTTATTAGAAGAGAAAATTATTGCCAAAAATTTAATTAATTAAGAACCAAGTCAAGTAGGAGCTATAAAGGGGTTACATACAACTCTCTATTCCACCCCCCCCCCCCCCAGTCATGAAAAATGGAGGAGGGTGACAATGAAAAAAAAGGGAAACTATATTACTGATCCAAAAAAGGAAGTAGTTGATTATATATAAAGTAATTAATTATTAATTTTATTCAATATTAGTATTTTATAAATTTATCTCACCAGTATAACATTTGAAAATATTATTTCAGAAAACCCTTTAGGAGAAAATGACATAAGGGACCTTTATCTCTAAGATTATGATGGATATTATTGCAACTACTTTCGGAAATCTAGAACACATGAGTAGTGTCAGAGGGTATAAAGAGGTTATTAGTTTTAGAAAAAAATTTAGTTGTGCCCCTAATACATCATCGATGAGATTGTGATATAAGGGAGAAATAGATTCTTTTAAGACTGAGTTGTGATATTTGAATGAGTTGATATGTCTTCAAATTAAATTATCTGTAGTTGATATACTTGCAGAAGCGATGATATGGACACAGTCTTCCTACCAAGATACTCAACCTCCTCATTGAGAATTGAACATGTGTTGTGAGTTTCATGTTGAGGATCCCCATGTACATATTGTAGCATACAAAATTATACATCTTCTAGTGGATTATGTACATCATAATCCTATTAAAATAGTTCAAGTAAGATTATAAGTAAATGGTATTGTTGATCCAACTACTCATGTGTCATTACCTACTAAGGAGGTGTCCATAATTGGACAAAGTATAGGTTATTTTTTACTTTGTTTAGATAATCTTTATTATTAGATGACATAAGAGCAATGAATTGTTTTTAATTTTTATTTATAATTAAATTAAGAATTAATTATAATATTTTATTACACATACCTTATATAAGAGTATATAAAATTTAATGAATCACTACAAAAGAAATAAAAATTTTGGGAACAAGCACCTTCAGATACTCCTTGAGATATTGGTGGGATAACAAATTTAACAAATTTTTTTACTATAATAGATAATTATTATAATTTTACAATGAGTGATGATATATTTGTTAGAGATTCTATGTTAAATATAATTAAAACTAAATTATAAATGATGTAAAGTGTGATGAGGTTATTGTAACCATGTTGAATTTGTTTTCCATGTAATTAAATTTCAATTATTAATTTAATTTATGTATGTAAACATATGTTATATTAATTTAATTAATTAATAATATAATATCTTACCTCTGTAGTCTTTTCATCCAATGTTATTTCACTTTTGTTTATAGTTTTATAGATCCATAATACATTTCAAAAACTATATAATACTTAAACCAAAATTCTATAATTAAACATATATATATATATAAGAATAAAAAAACACATAGATTACATATTTTTTTCTTTTACTTAACTAGTAAGAATAGATATATAATTATGAATGCCTATTCATTATACTATTATTAATGGAGAAATTTTTATATTTTATTAGAAAATGGATACTATGCATATTTTTTCCAAGTGAATGTAAATCGTATTGGTTATGCACTTTATTGGGTTGTGTTCGAAAAATATTTGACAAGTTATTAAATAAGTAAGTATTATTATATTATTTTAGTTCCTTAATCTTAATATTTTTATTTTACATAAGTGTTGATAATTAATATTTTAAATTACAATAGTTCATGGATTGAGTTCAACAAGGATCACTTTTCAATAGTGGAATAAAAAAATCGAATATCTTAAAGTTCAATTAGATAAGTTTTATATTAGTAAATACTTTTTTTATTACATATCTAGTGTTTCTATTTTTAAAATATTGTTTCATAGATTAAAATTCATAATCAATAAGGGAATGTTGAATATGGTTATTATGTTTGATTATTTATTTATGAGATAATCATGTCCAGAACAATAACAAATTTTGAAAAGGTTAGTCCCATTATAACACTTATAATTTAAACAAATATTTTATATTTTTAAATTCATAAAACTTTATAATGTATGTTTTTATGGTTTTTCTCTATATACATCAAATGACTAGAAACACATTTAAAATTTATTTTTGGGCTATTTTATAAGTTTGACTAATTTGGAAATTTAGTTTCATTTAGAGGTGTATTTGTAAAAAATATTGTGAAAGTTTTAATATATTTTTTATAATTATTATTCTATTTGTGTTTTTTATTTCTGTTGTTTGGTGTTGTACTTTGTGTTTAAAAGTTTTTAATTATGTATTTTATAATATATTTTTCAAAACTCATCATATTTCAACATCATTTTTAGGAAAATCTAATGTCAAAAACCTTTCCATTAGGGATTTTAATGTCAATTTTAAGAAAAAACAACATGTAAAGGTCTTTATACATCGATTTTAGTGAAAAACAATGTGTAAAGATGAGTATGAATCCTTTCAATGTCTATTTTCCATAAAACTGATGTGTAAGTCCTTATATATTTCTTATTTTAGGACTTTCAATATTAGTTTAAAAAAATTTATGTTTAATGTCCCACTATATACATCACCTTTTAAATGATGTTGAAAGGAAAAAATGGAATTAAAGGAGTTTTTCACCACTAGTGGATGATGGGTCCTACTAAATAAATCAATGAATCCATTTCAAAAAAAGGATAGTTTTGGATGTTGTAATCATTTAATTTTTTCTAAGGGGTCTTTATCAACCCCACCAATTAGACAATAAGGTGGATTTTTAGTTAAGTGTCATGGTTTATGATTTCTTTTAATTTTATCATTTACTAATCTGGTTGATCTTGTATATGATTTGTTTGTTTGATTTCACTATTTTTGGGCATAGATATTTCCTACAAAACCCTTTATAAACCACCCTCATGTATAGCGCATCAATTTTTTCTTAGTTTGGTTCTTTGTTTTTTTCTCAAATAATTCCCTCCATGGGTGTTCTATAGTTCTTCAATATAATGTTTTCTTTCTCTTTATTAGTGGAAGATTTCAGCCTTATTTATATTCACAAACAATGATAATGAAACCTTCATTATTATCCATCCATTTTCCTCTCTCAAATGATTATAGATTTATTATTCTCTCCATTTTTAATATCTTATTTTATATACCATTATTATATATATAGACTCAAAAAATTTACAATTTGTCTTAACATGAGTGTTTTCATTTATAGTGAATATTTAAATCATCCATAACTTGTTTATTGACATCTTTTGGCTTCATTTCAACTATTTTCAGAAGTTATTGTGCCATAAAAATATTCTGACCATGCCTATGGTAAATGCTTTGAGTTTTCAATCATGTATTGATAAAAATAGGGTAAACTCCTTTAAATGCCTTACCACTTATCTTTTCATACTTCAACCACCCCTATATGTTGACTTTATGAATCTATCCAACTCATTATCATAATAATCTTCTAATATTTTCTCAAAAGTTATCATGATAATATAAACTTAGAATAGAGGAGCATATGTCATTATGAAATTTTTCACATCCCTACCCAAATTATAACATTTATAAATATAATTATATTAAAATTACATGTCACCCACACCGATATGTATATATTTCTCTCTGATATTAATTTTGACCCATTAAATTATATATCTTGTCTTCTTTATGATAATTTCCTCTACCACTACTAACATTGTAATGTCTCGTGTATGTATGAACGGTTTTGGAATTAAAGGAATTTATAATTTTATGGTCAAAATGAAAAAAAAATATTTGAGATTTAAAACAGAATTCCAAACACTTAAACAACTTAAACTAATGTTTTTATATGTTTTTTGTGGCTCTTAAGGTAGTTTGGTTGCTCGAGTGAGTCTCAAGAGACTCGAGTTGACTTTTGGATGTTTTGGAGAACTCTTCAAATGGTGTATGGTGTGGGTATCATGGTTTATAGAAAACCCTACGGTTACCCTTATGTAGGTAGGTTTTCAATTAAAATTATATATTACACGTTTTAGTTTCATGCTTAGAACACAATTTAGGGTAAATCATGTTAGATTAAGGGGAAACTATGCATGGTGGCAGAGGTCTAAAACTCGGTGAACACCTAGAGAATGGTTTCAGAGAAATCTACAACTTATTTTAAAGGGGTATAAAGCCAAGTTAGATGGTTAGAACATGGTTTTCAAACCACGTGGTCAGACCATGCATGGTGGGGGTTTTGTGATAGTGTTGATTGTAGAGACCCACACTTGAAGTACATGGACATTACATTAATTTTGTGGAATACTTAATACATAACAAAAACAGACACCTAAGGACCGTAATAGTTTAGTGTCTTTGGAAACTCGGAACATAATCTTCTAATTTTGGTGAAAGATCTTCAACATCTCCCATAAAGATATTCCCCTTTGGTTTTATTACCTAAAAACATTCTTTATATCCTGGAGAAAAGAAAACATAAAAAGGGTGAGCTCAAATGCTCAGTAAGGGTAAACATAGGGAACATAAAACAATCAATAAACATTTGAATGCAAAAACTTGAACATAAAATCTAAACATCAAAATCTTGAGCAATGACATAAATTTTGGAAGTATGTAAGTCATATATCATAATGGAACATCAATTGTGATAAAATAGCATAGGAATAAAACATGTAAGTAATTGTTGAAAACCATTAATCACATGATATGATTTCCATAGTAGCCAAGGAATTGCTACCAAGACCAACATAGTGTACAAAGTCCCTTTCTGAATCAAGTTCACTCCTCGTTCCAGTCCTGTATCACTGAACCAGATTAACTTTTCGTTCCATCCATGTCTATCTCATGAGATATAAATCTTTATCCAATGAATCAAAGGGAGATATAGTTCACACCCATCTCATAATGAAATCATTCTTACATGTGCCACAATATAAACATAAATCATTCATCATAACCCAAAGAATAAAATGGGTTTCATAAACATAATCCCATCATAAAATAATACATATAAAACAAATGGATATGATTTACTCATAAGAAAATTAAAACCATGTAAATAATAGAGACATTATACTTGAAAAATACACATATGAAATAATTTCATCTTAGATGGAAAATGGATTTGATAAAACACTTGAAATGAATTGTTGAGGAAAATATCCTTTCTTCTTCAAAATCATTTTCTTTTCACAAAATGCCATGAAATTTTAAAAGAAAAGGATTTGTTGAAAATAGTCATGAAATATTGTATATGAATCTTCATGTAAATAAGGCATTATGAAATCGTAAAAATCTGTTCATGCCGTATAAGTTAAAAAAACATTCTCCTCCTACTTTTAACGGAAAAGTCAAAAAGTACCGCGTACGGTAAACAAAAAAAATATTCCTTCCGTAACAAAAAATAAAAGTCAAAGAGGGGTAAAATGAATTTAAACATACATGGAAGAATATTAAACACTTTATGAAAAACATTTTTATGGACATGGATGAAAAATATAACCCCAGTAAATACTTACGTATAAGCAATCTCGGATAAAAAATGAGATTGCAAAATTATCCCTTACCTTATGTCTAATATGCTTCGTATGTATCCTAGAATCCTGTATAATGATTTAAATAATTTCATTGACTTATTACAGAATCATATTCATTGTTATTATATCATATATGGTTCACTTATTACTTTATATGCCTCTTTATTTTTTAAATTCCATGTTAAAGCAGCATTTTGGGTAAAATCATTTCATTTATCATGCGTGTTTCAACTTGATGTTCTTGATATTATTACTTATATCCTGATTTACTTAATTCTAGAATGTAAACATGATTTATATATAATATATATTCATCATATAAATATATATTATTGATCGATAAATGGAATGAAATACACCGTTCATGGAGACGGTAAGCCGTACGTACGCATGAACACTATTTTCGTTTCCTTATTAAATTGAATGAAATTAAGTAAATGAAACATATATTTACATAAATCTAGTATCATTATTATGTAATATATTTCATGATTATTTATTATATATACTTTATAATAATACTTTAATGGTTAATAAAGTAAAATGAATCTCATCGCGTTCGTGGAGACGGTAGTCCGTACGTGCGCATGAGCGATGATATCGTTCCCATAATTATTAAATGGAATTGAAGTGGATGATATAATATCTAAGAATCAGTATCATGTTATAATAATCATATATAGTTATTATTTACACCATTATACCCATCCAAGTACTGTGGTGGTAGAAAAACATATTACACCACAGCGTGGAGACGGTATTTCGTACGTACGCACACGCGATGATTTCATTTTTTGTAGGATGGATAGAATGTGAAATAGGGTTGTTTAATATTTATAATAACATATAAGTATATAGGTAATACTTATGTTATTAATTTATAATGAAACAACTAAATAAGAGGAAGTATATGAAGAAAGAAACTTGAAAGAAACGGTAGAATAGATTACCTCTTCTTCGACGTGCCTCTTTTAATCTTCCTCTTAGGGAACTAGAGTTGGTCTTTTGAGAAGACCAGAACCTATATGATATAATTAGATAAGTTTAGAAGATAAATTTTCAGGTTTTTTACTAGATTTAAGGCAAAAAATTGTGTAAATAGGAGAGGGAGGAGGTGCCCTTATATAGGAGAGGAGATGGGCACTTTTGGAAAACTCAAAAATATTAATTAATAATAAAATAAAACCACACATAAAATCTTCCAAAGTGACTGAAATTAGTATATGAGGTAATATATGGTTGTAATATCATAAACCAATCAAATTTATACATGTTGGGAAATTATTTTAAACCTTATCAATTTAATTTATCCTTATTTAATTTATTTAATCTTATTTGTGGTAATAATATTCTAAATTTTAAATTGCTATAAATATTTACTTATGTGTTGGAAATTATCTATAATTGGGTAATTTATTACATTTTAGAGCATATAAATTTCAATTTATAATTTTTAAATATTTATGTGATTTTTAAGCAATTTAATAATATGTTATTTTTATAAAATAACAATAGTGTTAATTTTGACACTATTCATTCATTTGAATTTAAATAAAATCCACACAGAGGA
Organism: Viscum album; assembly: GCA_963277665.1. Lineage (NCBI taxonomy): Eukaryota > Viridiplantae > Streptophyta > Magnoliopsida > Santalales > Viscaceae > Viscum > Viscum album. Next base: position 1,018,547,305 of record OY728137.1, on the reverse strand, counting down.
TATATTAGAAAAAAAATGTTTAATATATTCCTAACATGTCATATTAATATATAAAACTTGTGTATAACATGAATTAGTTCACATAATGTTTATTTTAATATTTATACTACCATTTATTCGATATTTCTCTTAATAAAACAATGACTACATCATTTTTGTATAATCATTTAATATACTTATTAGTTGAATAAAAATTAAAAATAAAATCCTATGATTAAGATAAATATAATACCTTTCATAACAATTTTTTAATCGAATTTATCATCTTAAAATCACAACATTTAAATTGTTATATTTATTAAATTATGAAGGTGATATCTTTGACATCATTTAAAATAAAATAATATAAATTTCCTAATCTATTTTATAAGGCTCAAAATGGTCCCCAAATCGACAACTGTATGATTAGGGTATATATATAGTCAACCAATAATTTTTGGTCAAGTTTATGGTTCTTTTGATAGGTATTATTATTTTAATAAAAACTATATTATTGATCTTTCACTAACTAAATAATTTCTACATCATTAATGTATAAGCTATTAAGGTAATTAAATATTTCTTAAAAATTAAAAATAAATTATCATGATAAAAAAAAAATTATCCTTCAAATTAGTATTTATAATAAAATTTATATTCTGTATAACTATATATTAAAAATAATCTAATTATTAAAGTTTGAGTGAGACATTTCACTTTTCTTTAAATAAACTAAATAAATGGTCTTAATCAAATACAAGTGGGTTCCATTAGATTCAATTTCAACCCAAGTATGATTTATGGTAAACTATAATCATCCAATTATATTAGGACAAGTGTTAGGGTAATTTTATAATATTATATTTACCGTTAATTACCTGATTTACCTTTAACTATGGTAAATAAAATTTACCGTAGTTACTATTCATAATGACTAAAAATAGAAAGTATCTTATTAACATAATTTGGACCTACTAATTCAAAATATGGAATCCATTCTTCCAAATTCAAATCACAGAAGTTGCAGAAATTAATTTAATATTAATCCCATTGTTAAGAAAATGAGTTTTAAAAGTTAAAACATTGCAAAAGATTGAAATGATTTTACCTATGAATTCAATGTAAAATCAATGCTAATGACATAAATTATATTAAATGGTAAAAATATATTCTATTTATACTTTAAAACCATTCAATATTATAATTTAACCATATAAATTATTACAATGAAAAAAAATTAATTAAAATATAGCGTGTTTTTATTATTCATTAAAATATGAAAGTTATCAGAATAATATGAAAATTTTATCCAAAGTAAATTTTTATATCCTTATTCCAAATAAGAATTTTATTTTGTCAAATTGAACTTATAAACATTTCAAAAACTAGATTTAATGTGGGTGCACCATCAAAAGGAGGAAAACCGCATTTTTTGAAAAATACTTATTTTACTCGAAAAAATTATTTTGTTCTCACACGATGTTCTAGAAAATGAGTAAGATTAATAAATAATCTTATAACATTCAAAATGCAGTTAATACTATTCATAACGGCTAGTTCATAATAATATTATAACAATATGTTGTTGTTTAGTGAAACCCGGTATTATGTACTACACACGCTATCGAGGAAGGTCATGATTGCGTGTAATGCAAGCCAAGTAAGGGATGCGTGTAGTACAAGATCCCTTTGGTGTAGCGTACAACACAATACATCAATGAAATTAAAAAGAATAATTCTCATAAAATCCCAGGTTGTTACATTCTACCCCCCTTAAAATGAATTTCTCCCTTGAAATCCGTCGGGGTTATAAATGGTTTACTACTTGAAAGTTTCTTTCATAGAAACCCACATAGTAAAAAGGAATACTAAAACTTAATTTTAAAAATTGAGGTATGAAACATATTGGTTACCCAAATTAACTCATCACTGGGTTTCCACATAGGAGAACATAGGTGAAAATATGGATATGGAAGAGAAACCTAACCATCAAGTTCTAATGGAGAGTGGTAGAGAACATGGATATGAAAAATCCAACAATCACAAAGCCATAAATTTGTGATGATCTAAGGTACCATCTGATTAATCAGATATGAGGACACTAGGACAACATTTTTGGTTTTCAAGATCATTTCCCTAAAGTTGAAGAATTTGAATTAGAAGAAATACTTACTTTATTTCAGTACAATCTCACCGTTGTTCGTGCCTTGAAAAATTTCCAGTTCATATCTTAATGAAATGAAGTTGAATTTTTCATTCTTGAAGTGTTAGAAGATCATGTGATAGAATGATGGTTCATTCCATCTATCTCAAACAAAAGTTTAGCAAAAGTTATCAAATATACATAAGCCTATCTATGGTGAGGTTAATCATATATGATTCCAAAAATGGACTTATACTTCATCTATCATACCGCTTAATAAAATAAAACTAGTTTCTACTAAACATGGACTTTCTGTAGGCCAGTGGTAGGTGATAAAGGCATGTCGCACTTCGGTTGTGGGTTCGATTCCCACAGCCTTGTCTGATGTGACGAGTTGTCACCTGTCCTGCAGGTTTTCCTTTTTCTAAATCTACATTATTATAACATCCCATAAATAATATCGAAAAAATTTATATCCTTAAACAATACTAACTTATGTCCAACATAATCCATTCAAATCTTTAGGCTTAACTAAAATAATTCTATTCAAGATCATAGTGTAAAGAAAACAATTACTAGAAATGTCATCTACCGAGCATGTGAATACCATCATTTATCCCCCATATATAATACGATATATCTTGTTGGTCACATTCCAAACATGTGAATACCTTAATCATGTATTCTCTGGAAAAATTAATACCCATTGAACCTTAGTGAAAACATGAATTCTATCGAAAGTTAACTCTTTCCACATACCAAAATCCCAAAATTTCTATATACTCAAACCATGATATCAGTCAAGTGCTCATTTCATTTTCTCTTTATCTATTCATTATGTGCATAACATATTCTTTCCAAAAATATTTCAATCACTTTTCATGGTTACCAGTACCATATATCTATTGAAAACCAATACATATATATTCCAAAATTCCATGATACCATAAATGAGATTCCATGATACTATTTGGAAATCCCATTACATAAACACTTAATCATTCCACAACATAATTGGCATACTCAACATCACAAATAGTGATCGCATGTGACTTCCCTTTATCCTTTTCCTTAATATGTTCCTCATATCGATCATCATTAATCCTTGGATTAGAGAATTGGTTAGAATAATGCCCCATTTTCTTGCACTTGAAGCATTGAAGTGTTGGTAGAGCATTCTCTGTAGTCTTTTCTCTATTCACATTATTAGATACCTTTTTCCCATTACATCAACACTTAACTGCTCTATGACCTTATTTTCCACACTTAAAAAATTTTCTGGTACCTTTTAGGCAATCTCCACCATGATTCTTTCCACACTTTGAGCATAAAGAAAGATTCATCTTCTTTTCACCTTTGTTCTGAGATTTCTCCTTGAACTCCATCTTTCGTTTTTTGTCAAAACCATAAGATGGATATGTAACACCAACTTCTAGTTCTACCTTGATAGAACAACGCACAATTTCTTCATAGCTACTAAAGTATCGTATAGCCAATTCCCTTCGAAGACTTGGTTTTAAGCCACTGAAGAATCGATCAACTTTACTTTCAGGTTGGATGATAAAGCCAGATGCATACCTTGCAAGCCTTGTAAAATTCACTTTGTATATACCAACAGATTCATCATAATTTTTCTTAAGCTCAAGGAACTCCTTTTCCATCTTTGTTCGAAGAATACGAGGGAAGTAATTATTGAAAAATAAGTTCATGAACTCATCCCATTCCATGGATTCAATTTCACCTTGGGGCCTTGTATTCTTAATTAGAGTCCACCACTAGTCTGCTTCACCTTCTAAATGGTAAACAACCAAAATGAATTTTTCATGTTACGAACATCGAAATATGGAAAATATCTTTTCAATGGTACTGATTCATTGTTTAGCAACAAGTGGATCAGAAGACCCACTAAAATAAGGTGGGCGTTGCCTCATGAAGGACTCAATAGAATATTGTTCCCCTCTCTGGTCATTCGGAAGTCCAAAATGATTCATAGCTTGTGTAAGTTTAGAAATAATATTTTTCACTCCATATCCTATAACTTTGGTTGGTTCAGGAGGACAATCATTGAATTTCCCATTACATTGATCAACACGGTTTTTTCGGGTTCCATCCATTTTCTAAAATCGATAAAGAATTGTGTAAGAGGTAAAAATCATGCTAGGAAAACAACATAATAAAGGGTGATTACCTTCAATATATAACATCTTTGGATTAATTCTAAGATTTTTACCATAATTCTAGGACTATAACCTATACTTATACGTAACCTTAGGGACATCTCTAGACATACCTGAGAAATATCTTCTAGGGATCTCACTAAATTTTTCGCATCCTAGTTTCCAAAGGTTAACTAAACCTTTCCTTTGATACCAACTGTAGAGACCCACACTTGACGTACATGGACATTACATTAATTTTGTGGAATACTTAATACATAACAAAAATATACACCCAGGGACTGTAATAGTTTAGTGTCTTTGGAAACTCATAATGTAATCTTCTAATTGTGGTGAAAGATCTTCAACATCTCCCATAAAGATCTTCCCCTTTTGTTTTCTTGCCTAAAACCTTTCTCTATATCCTGGGGAAAAGAAAACATAAAAATGGTGATCTCAAATTCTCAGTAAGGGTAAACATATGGAACATAAAACAATCCATAAACATTTGAATGCAAAAACATGAACAGAAAATCAAAACATCAAAATCTTGAGCAATAACATAAATCTTGGAAGTGTGTAAGGCATGTATCATAAAGGAACATCAATCATGATAAAATAGCTTGGGAATAAAACATGTAATTGTGGAAAACCATTATGAACATGATATGATTTCCATAGTAGCCAAGGCATTGATTCTAAGACCATCATAGTGGACAAATCCCTTTCTGAATCAAGTTCACTCCTCGTTCCAGTCCTGTATCACTGAACTGGATTAACTTGTCATTCTAGCCATGTCTATCTAATGAGATATAAATATTTACCCAATGAATTATAGGGGGATATAGGTCCCACCCATCTCATAATGAAATCATTCTTATGTGTTCCACAACATAAACATAAATCATTCATCATAACCCAAAGAATAAAATTGGTTTCATAAACATCATCCCATCATAACATAATCCATATAAAACAAATGGATATCATTTCATCAAAAGAAAAGTGAAACCATATAAATCATAGAGACATTATACTTGAAACATACACATATGAAATAATTTCATCTTAGATAGAAAATGGTTTTGATAAAACACTTGAAATGAATTGTTGAGGAAAATATCATTTCTTCTTCAAAATCATTTTCTTTTCACAAAATGCCATGCAATTTTAAAAGAAAAGGATTTTGTTGAAAATATTTATGAAATATTGTATAGGAAGATTCATGGAAATATGTTATTATGAAGCCATAAAAATCCGTTAATTCCGTATAAGTTAAAAAGACATTATCCTCGTACTTTTAACGGAAAAGTCAAAAAGTACCACATATGGTAAACAAAAGAAATATTCCTACCATAACACAAAGTAAAAGTAAAAGAGGGGTGAACATGACTTTAAACATAAATGGAATAATATTAAACACTTTATGAAAAAAATTATGGACATGGATGAAAAATATAACCCCAATAAATACTTACGTATCAGCAATCTCGGATAAAAAATGAGATTGCAAAATTATCCCTTACCTTATGTCCGATATTCTTCGTATGTATCTGAACCTCCTATATAATGATTTAAATAATGTCATTGAATTATTAAAGAATCATATTCATTGTTATGATATCATATATGGTTCACTTATGACTTTATATTACCCGTTCTTTTGTAAATTCCATGTTAAAGCAGTGTTTTGGGTAAAATCATTTCATTTATCATACGTTTTTTGACTTGTTGTTCTTGATATTATTACTTATATTATGATTTACTTAATTCCAGAATGTAAAACAAAATTTATATATAATATATATTCAGCATATAAATATATATGTTATATCTATAAATGGAATGAAATACACCATTCATGGAGACAGTAGGTCGTACGTACGCCTGAACACTATTTTCGTTTCCTTATTGAATTGAATGAAATTAAGTAAAAGAAACATATATGTACATAAATCCAGTATCATTATTATTTAATATCTTTCATGATTATTTATTATATATAATTTATAATTATACTTTAATGGTTAATCATGGAAAATGAATCTCATCGCGTTCGGGGAGACGGTAGTCTGTACGTATGCATGAGCGATAATATCATTCCCATAATTATTGAATGGAATCAGAGTGGATGATATAATATCTCAGAATTAGTCCCATGTTATAATAATCATATATAGTTATTCTTTACACCATTATACCCATCCATGTAAGGTGGTGGTAGAAAAACATATTACACCACGACGTGGAGACGGTATTCCGTACGTACGCACGCGCGGTGATTTCGTTTTTCATAGGATGGATAAAAGGTGAAATAGGGTTGTTTAATATTTATAATAACATATCAGTATATAATTAATACTAATGTTACTACTTTATAATTAAACAACTAAATAATAGGAAGTAGAATGATAAAGAAACTTGAAAGAATCGGTAGAAGAGATTATATCTTCTTCGACGTGCCTCTTTTAAAGTTCCTCTTAGGGAACTAGAGTTGGTCTTTTGAGAAGACCAGAACCTCTATGATATAAGTAGAGAGGTTGAGAAGAGAAATTTTCAGGGTTTTTCCGATCTTGAAGGCTCAAAATTGTGTAAAGAGGAGAGGGATGAGTTGCCCTTATATAGGAGAGGAGAGGGGCACTTTTGGAAACCTCAAAAATATTAATTAATAATAAAATAAAACCCCACATAAAAACTTCCAAAGTGACTCAAATTTGGATATGAGGTAAGATATAGTTGAAATATCATGAACCAATTAAATTTAGACATGTTGAGAAATTATTTTAAACCTTATCAATTAGATTTATCCTTATTTAATTTATTTAATCTTATTTGTGGTAATAATATTCTAAATTTTAAATTATTATAAATAATTACTTATATGTTGTGAACTATTCATAATTGGGTACTTTATGACATTTTAGACCATATAAATTTCAATTTATAATTTTTAAATATTTATGTGATTTTTAAACAATTTAATAATATGTTATTTTTATAAAATAACAATAGTGTTAATTTTGTCACTATTCATTTATTTGAATTTAAATAAAAACCAAATATAGGATATATTAGAAGAAAATTTTTTAATATATTCCTAACATGTCATATTAATCTATAAAATTTGTGTAGAATATTAATTAGTTCACATAATGTTTATTTTAATATTTGTACAACCATTTATTCGATATTTCTCTTAATAAAACAATTACTACATTATTTTTTTATAATCATTTAATATAAATATTAGTGGAATAAAAATTAAAAATAAAATCCTATGATGAAGGTAAATATTATACCTTTCATAATATTTTTTTAATCGAATTTATCATCTTAAAATCACAACATTTAAATTGTTATATTTATTAAATTATGAAGGTGATATCTTTGATATCATTTGAAAAAAAATAATATAAATTTCCTAATATGTTTTATAAGGCTCAAAATGGTCCAAAAATATACCCTTGGATGATTATGGTATATATATAGTCGACCAATAATGTTTGGTAAAGTTTCTGGTTCTTTTGATAGGTATTATTATTTTAATAAAAACTATATTATTGATTTTTCACTAAATAAATAATTTCTACATCATTAATGTATAAGCTATTAAGGTAATTAAATATTTCTTCAAAATTAAAAAAAAAATTACCAAGATAAAGAAAAACATTTTAGCTTTCAAATTAGTATTTATAATCGAATTTATATTCTATATAATAATATATTAAAAATAATCTAATTATTAAAGTTTGAGTGAGACATTTCACTTTCCTTTAAATAAACTAAATAAAATGTCTTAATCAAATACAAGTGGGTTCAATTAGATTAAATTTAGACCCAAGTATGATTTAGGGTAAAATATAATCATCCAATTATATTAGGACAAGTGTAATGGAAATTTTATAATAATATATTTACCCTTAATTACCTGATTTACCTTTAACTATGGTAAATAAAATTTAACGTAGTTACTATTCATAATGGCTAAAAATAAAAAGTATCTTATTAACATAATTTGGAAATACTTATTCAAAATATGGAATCCATTTGTCCAAATTAAAATCACAGAATTTGCAGAAATTAATTTAAAATTAATCTCGTTGTTAAGAAAACGAGTTTTAAAAGTTAAAACATTGCAAAAGATTGAAATGATTTTACCAATGAATTCAATGTAAAATCAATGATAATGAAATAAATTATATTAAATGGTAAAAATATATTCTATTTATACTTTAAAACTATTAAATATTATAATTTAACCATATAAATTATTACGATGAAAATAGTTGTTTTTAATTAAAATATAGCGTGTTTTTACTATTGCTTAAAATATGAAAGTTATCAAAATAATATGAAAATTTTATCCAAAGTAAATTTTTATATCCTGATTCCAAATATGAATTTTATTTTGTCAAATTTAACTTATAAACATGTCAAAAACGATATTTAATGTGGGTGCGCCATCAAAAGGCGGCAAAACTGCATTTTTTGAAAAATACTTATTTTACTCGAAATTTTTTTTTGTTCTCACATGATGTTCTAGAAAATTTCTAAGATGAATAAATAATGTTATGAAATTAAAAATATAGTTAATACTATTCATAACATCTAGTTCATAATAATATTATAACAATATGTCATTGTTTAGTGAAACCCGATATTGCGTACTACACATGCTATCGAGGAAGGTCGTGATTGCGTGTAATGAAAGCCAAGTCAGGGATGCATGTAGTGCAAGATCCCTTTTTTGTAGCATACAACACAAGACATCAATGAAATTAAAAATAATAATTCTCATAAAATCTTGGGTTGTTACATTGACCATAGGGTTGGTGCAAGGTTTAGTATATAATGTGGTCAAATTGGGAACACCCTTAAAAATTGATATTTTACCTCCCTGGCCCTTAAAAGTTTTAACTAAAACTATCCCCTTTATCCTACCATTCTCAACCCATCATCCTCCCACACACCCTCCTTCTCCTCCCTCTACTCTTTATTGTTTCCCCCTCTTTTCTGGTCTAATTATCCTTCCATCTAAAGCATTGGTGAGCTTATAGTAATTTTATGAGTCTATTTCCTCTCCTCCTCCTTTTCAATAATATATTGGTTGTTTAAACTAGGTATTTGAGAGATATTTACACTTTCGTATGGTTGAATCATCCCATGATGATATAATTTCATTGTTTCCTAGTGAGAGTGTGTCCCAAGACTATGTATTCATGTTTTCGCCCATCATTTCAGTGTTGGTAAGTGTCCAGGTGAGATCTTCAAGGGTTATAGGATAAATTAATTGCCTTGTGTTATGTTTTAGGTTTCTATTGTTACAGATCTATTTAGGATTAGTATCTATAGGCCAGAACGGACCTCTAAAGGGTGGTTGGATTTGGTTTTGGTGTGTCAGGACCATTCAGAGAGTTTTTTCTACTTATTACTAAATGGTTTTATTTGGATAATTATTTTTTAAGTGTTTAATTAATTATAATTTGATTATAATTAATTAATTTTATTTTTCAGATGTGAGTTAGGGTTGTGTATTGTAAGAACTCAATTTTTCTTTGAGTAATAGACCCTTTTGGTTTCAATTTAATTCCTTACTTTTACCATAATATGAATTCCTAGTGAAGTCTTGGAGGAAAAGAGGGTGTATAAGGCTTTGTTGAATCCCAGAACCCCAAAAGGTAGAAGAAATGGTAGGGACTCATGATTAAGAGAAACTATGAATCCCAATGGACATGGTTTGAGAAACTTTGTGGTGTGTCTTAGTGCACAATAGAGGGTTTCATGGTTTACCCTAACCTTGCGACCCATGCTAGATGCCCGTGTGTTTTTATATTATTTTTAACTGAGAGAAAACACGCAGTCAGCACACTGTTTTTCTAACCATCTGCTATAACCATGAAATATGGGTCTTGAGTTAGTAGTTGGGTGCACAGTTAGTATATGGTTTGTTCAATCATGCATCCAAACTATACAACCTTTAAAATTACATAAAATGACCATTTTAACCTTAAAATTATTATAACATAAATCCTTCTTTCTTTTCCTCCACCAACAAAAATTCCTCTACCTATCATTGAAGCTCTCTTCTATTCCTATATTAGGGTTTGATCCAGTTATTCTTTCTAAAATCTGATTTGAGTATCATTCATTTCATTGGATATCCACCTGTGATCTCTTCATTCCTTAGGCTCCTTTTTTTGTTTGTTTTTCTATCGACGACATTGTTTTGGTGCCCACTATTATGCCTTATTTTTAAGTTATTTTTCTATTATTCCATTTTCTTCTGATCTGGACCGAATTAGAGGGTGATACTAGATGAGTACTCTTCCACGGGAATAAGGATGGTTGTTTATACATTTTCCCTTAAAGTCTGGTTTTTTATACCTTGTTGTTATTGTGCCTCACACTGGACCTTCCAGGAATTGCTTCCCAAATTAGTAAACCTTTAATAAAATATTTAAATCATTTTTGAGACATTCCATGACACCTTTATAATAGTTTGGAGTTGGTTGACCATAACTTGAACCACCTATTGGGTGGGTTCTTCCCTTTGTCCATGGAAATGTCACCCTTAGGGTGAGTTGATCTCACCTTTATTTATGCGAATTGAATGTGATAATAAAGTGGATTGTTAAAGGTTGTAAGAAACTTAAAATGCCTTTTCATTTGTATATGAAAGGTATAAATTGGATAATTACGTGGATTGTAAATGATTATTAAGGGATTTATTAAATGATTAATGTAATTTTTTTTGAATTGGTGAACAAAATGGTTATGATGGTAATAGAGGGTTTGTGATATGGCACCTACAACCTATTAGGATGACTTAGACATTTATACTCTTTGTATTAGATCTATTAGTATTCCTTGGATGATTTTTCTCTATGGATATAGTTTACTTATCATATTAGGATGCCTTGGACATTTCTACTCCTTGGATCCAACCTATTAGGATTTCTTGGACATTTCTATTCCTTGGATCTGGTTTAATTAGCTTATTCGGGATACCTTGGACATTTCTACTCCTTGGATCCATTTTATGTAGATTATTTGGATGCCTTGTACATTTTTACTCCTTATATTCATTTTACTTAGCTTATTTGGATGTCATGAACATTGTTGCACCTTGGATCTAGTTTACTTGGATTACTTAGATGCCTTGGACATTTCTACTCTAAGGATCCATCCTACTTGGATGTCTTTGACATTTCTACTCCTTGGATCCTATCCATGTATGTATTATACTTGATTATTTTGAATAGGCTGTTGATGACATTTACCATGCTTTAAAATTATCCCTTTTTATATGGTTTCTTGATAATAGTGTTCCTTGATAGATGGGACAACATCACTTCTAATTTTATTACCTTTATTCCTAATATAAATGCACATTGATTCATCTTATATACATAGACTAGAATTGTTATAAACACCATTGGTGGTGGGATACTGAGTGTTATCTCATACCCTACTCAAAACACTATTTGGTACCTTGACAAACTTCATGGATTCAAGTAGGTGTAGGGAAAAGTGCCCACTTAGTGATGCTTGATTTATTGTTGGATAGGAGTAAGGGTGCACAAAACTGAGCTATGTATTTTAATGATATATGGAGATAGTTTATTTTGGTATTTTTGTACTTTTGATACATGTATTTTATTGGATTCATTCTTACATGTATTGATTGTATTTTTCATAGCACCATGACATGCTCATCGTTTTTTTATATGATACTGCCTTTGGATTTGATTATTATTACTGTTGTCTGGATGATTTGTCTTTTGTTGTTGGTTGATATTATGCTTCTACATTTTTATTCATTTTTTATAACACTGTGTTAATATGACCATGAGGGTATATTCTCCCCACCATATCATCAGATACCCTCACTGCTAGTTGGTATCCTCTAGAGTATGGGGAGGCGCACTTGACACCATGTGACCCACCAGCTTGGGAAACCATTTAGTGGCTCATGGTTAGAGATGTTACAAAGTGGTATCAGGGTGATTTTCATTTCTTTTTTTCCATACTATCTAGGATAGGTAGATAGGAGAGTAGTTATTTCTAAGAGTAGTTAACCCATGTACAGGGAAAAAACAAAATTACCTGGGAATGAGACTTCATGTTCTAGTTTATGCCTATTACAGTTGATTTGATTCTATAATTGGGTGATGCATATGATATGTGAAGTTGTTGTTGTTGTTGTTGTTGTTGTTATTATTATTATTATATTGGTTACATTTTTTCCTTTTCTTGGTATGGAAAGGAATCATTGATCATGCATCATTTTATGCTTGATGGTAATTCACATTCCATGAATATGCCATGTCATATAGGATGCGTTGCTTGACTGTATGAGGTTATTATATGTGAATTGTGAGATATAATTGTTATTTGAAAAATTTAGTGTAGGTGAATAAGAAACATAAAAAGTTACTTAAAGTTATTTCATCAACCTAACTATTTTTTCCTATATATATTGATATAGACACCTTAAGTAGTCAATTTTGGAACATTGAGTCCTGAATCATTGGCCACATGGGAAAGAACGTGTTATGGTTATGATTAAATGGATTTCAAAATACAATTTATAAATTTTATGGGAATTTATAAATTATAAATAATAATGTATATAATTATACCATTTAATAATATTTTTATATAAATAAATTCAAATTTGAATAGATTTAAATTCAAAAATGAAAATGTTGTCATTAAATGGAGGTGTTAATTGCAACTTAAAGGGAATTTTCTTATATAAATTTAAATCAACACTTTGTATACCAAAACCCCTAGATTATAGTAGAGAACTTGAACCTGCACTAACCTTGGTAGTGGGAATTAGGTAGTATCTCTTTCATTCTTATGATCTATTTGTCAACCAGACCTAGCTTTAAGAGCAGAAAAAGGGGTGTGACTTGTATATAGAAAGCCTTGTACCTATTCTATTCATATGTATGATATATTGTTTTTATAAATATTTCTTGAGTCATTTTATTAGAATTTTTAGAGACATGAAACCAAAAGGGCCTTCAGTTGTGTTCTAGGAAGATGGTGATGGCCAAGCTCTAGAGGTGGAGGGCCATGGGCCACCAATAGAACCTCTAATAGTTCTACATATGGAACCTTTAGTTGTACCTGATATGGGTATTGATTCCCTATTTTGAGAGGGTTTACTATGCTTCATGAAAACTATTTAGGGATCCCATCGACCTTCCTTGACTATGGTAGAGTTTTCATGTGATTTTTAGTAGTAGAATCCATCCACCTTCTCAGCGGATGTTGGCCCATAGGCTGCTGAGATTTGGCTTGAGATAGTTTTATCTATATTAGAGCACTTAAAGATACCTTTGGAGAGGAGTTTCAATCTCATGATGTATATAATTCAGGGATCCTCAAAGAATTTGTGGTACATCCTGAATCAGGAAGATAGGCATTGGGATATGGTTTGGAGGGAATTTCAGTCTAGTTTTTATGTCTACTTTTTTCCCAAAAACTTTAAGGGATGAAAGGGTCACAAAGTTTATAAATATAGAGAAGGGTTCTATGTTCATTATGTAGTATTTATATTTATTCAAATATCTTCAAAACTTTAAGACTATTTATATTACTGATGATCAATATTGGGAGAGATTCTTTGAGGAAGGGATCAATCATGTTGTTTGATCACAGGTGAACGATTTGTGGTTGACTACCATATTTGAAATTGTGAATCCAGAAATTATTATTGAGCATAACATAAGGGAATATTGGGGTGCAGAGTATGGTATTTTATCTTCTTGACCCAGTGGTGCAGTGTTAAGTGGAAGGAATTGGCACTTTGATGCCTCTCATGAGGAGAATATCATCCAAAACATGAGTGTTGGTGGTTCTATTTTCTATCAGTAGTGTGGGAGGAAGGGACTCATGAGGATCCAGTGTGATAAGAACCCATTTGAGTATTGAGGTTGTGGTAGGATGGTCCATATATAGTGGTTTTTTAGGACCTTCCCTCAAGAATCCAATGGGATAGGGTTTGTATCGACTCAACATTCAGGATAAGGGTCAGCAGCTTCTCATTAGGTAAGGAACTAGAATATGACTGGATGATCGGGATAAGGTGGTGGTAATAGTGGGGGTAGCCAAACACCAGATTTATAGCACTAGAAAAGTGGACCTTCTCAATGTAACAAGGCTATATCATAGGGTTTCAGATCAGGCCAGATGTTTGTGGTGCAACCAATACTTGAGGAGAAAATTGTCAAGCCGTCTACAGTGAGATGTTCTATTCTAGTAACCACTACATTATTTTTTTCCTTTTTTATATAGGTGTTTATCATTTTTTTCATATTTTTTCCTATTGTGGAGATCCTTCAGCTTTATATTCAGTTTTCCTATGGTGATACTTGATACACCATTGGGGATTCGATCAGAGACTGTGCACCAATATAGGGAGTTCCCCCTTAAGATAGGTTAGTATCACTTCATTTGAGGCCTCTTTTTCCTCATGATGAAAGGGTTTGAAATCATTCTCGAGATGGAGTAGTTGGTTCCCTTCCATGCTTAAGTTTATTTTTATCATTAAACAATGACTTTCACATCACTAAAGGGTGGGTTGTTTATTCACAAGGGTGAATGGGATTTCTAGGTGATCTGAGATGAACCCGAGCATTGTGCGATGGAAGGGATGATAGTCCAAATTTCTAGATTATATCTATATGATTAGGGAACATATTGGGAATAATTACCTCTAATCATTGATCATTTCAGGGATATTTTCCCAGAAAAAAATCAGGACTAACTACCAAGAGAGAGGTAGAGTTTTCCATCAAGTTAGTGCCAAGATTTACACTTTTATCCATTCCTCGTTACAGGATATCTACTACTAAGTTGAAATAGCTTAAGAGGTATCTAGAGGACATGGAATCAAAGGGGTTTATATGAACCAGTACTTCTTTGTGGGTTTATCCAGTCTTTTTCACCAATATGTTAGATGTAACCATTATTTTATGTGTGGATAACCAAAAATTTAATCAATTTATGGTTAATATTTGGTATCATTTTTCTCGTATAGATGACCTCTTCAACCTGATATGAGGATCTTGGGTTTTATCAAAAATTTATTTGAGGTTAGGTTATCACTAGGTACATATTCTACCTTCAAACATTCCTCATAAAATTTTCCATAGTAGGTATGTTTTTTATGAGTATTTAGTTATGTTGTTCGGTATCACAAACACATCGACCTTTTTCATGGACCTGATGAATCGAGTTTTCCACCTATATTTGGATTATTTCATGGTGGTTTTTTAGGTGAAATCTTGGTTTATTCTCAGACTTGAAATATTCATGTCAAAATCCTTGAAAAAATATAAATACACTGAGAGAGCATAGTTTTTATTCCAATATTTCAAAATGTTAGTTTTTGATAGATAAAGTTCACTTATTAGGCCATGTCATCTCAAAGGGAGGAGTGTATGTTGTCCTAGAGAAGATGAGTACTTTATTTTCTTAGGATCAGCCCAAGAATATATTTTAGATCCATATTTTCTTGGGTTTGTATGGTTATTATAGGAATTTAATCCAATAATTCTCATGTCTAGTTATGCCTATTGTGTTCTTGACCAAAAAGGGGGTTAAATTTGTATGTTTTAAAGTGTGTGAAAATGCCTTTCAGAAAATAAAGAGATAGTTGACTTCAGTGTTGATCCTGACTCTTCCAGAGCCTATAAGAATCTATATGGTTTACTGAAATGTATCAAACATTAGGATGGGAGCTATCTTAATGTATGGGTAGTGAGTTATAGTTTATGGTTCTTGCCAGTCGATACCACATGAGGGGAATTATCCAACACACAACCTTGAGTTATCTTCAGTTGTGCACACATTGTATTGTTGGAAACACTATTTCATAAGATAATATTTTTTTATGTAGAAGGAACACAAAATCCTTAAATACATATTTACAAGGTGTGACTTGAACCTTAGATAGAGAAGGTGGGTTGAGTATCTCTAGTCATTTGATTTTGAGCTAGCCTATATTCCTGGTAAAGGAAATTTAGTAGTTGACGTTCCAAGTCATAAGATTTAGACCTAAGTAATATAAAAATCCAATAGTGAATGTAAATTTATGGCCTTTTTCTATGATATGCACTTGGAGGTGCAGGATACTCACATGTATACTTTTCTCGCCTCATTAGTTATGAATTCCACACTTTTGGATATGGTGAGGGTGAGATGGTTGCCTAAACCTGAGGGATTAGTCCTAAGGGAGATCATAGTAGGTGTGGACCCACCACCAAGATATATCATTGGTAAGGACAAAATTATATGTATTCATGGTCACTTTTGGTTTATAGATGATGTATAGGAGGAACTAATGTGAAACTATCATGCCTCTAATTGGGTAGTGCATCCATGTCTTACCAAGGTTTATGCTTACAATATTGGTGGTCTGGTATGAAGTAGGATATAGTTATTCTCTTATTCAGTTTTCCACATATTAGCAGGTGAAGGTAGAATACTAGTCACTATTAAGGCTTCTACCAAATATTCCCATTCTTGAGTAGAATTGGGACGATGTCTCCATGGATTTTTGTGATTGGGTTAACGAACTTACCCTGAGGTTGTGATGTTGTATGGGTTGTTGTGGATAGTTTGAAGAAGGTATCTCACTTCATACCTATCAATAAGACCTCCTCACTATATAATATTAGGAGGATTTACATATGTGAGATTGAACTCCTCCATAGGGTTCCACATTTTATAATATTCAAAAGAGATGCTCATTTCACATCTCTGTTTTAGAAGGATCAGTAGAGGGTGTTGGGGTCTCAAGTGCTTTTGAGAATGGAATACCACCCCCAAATTGAAGGATAGTCATAACAAACAATATAGTTCTTGGAGGATATTCTACTAGCATGCATCCAAGATTATGGTGGTTATTGGGAGAGGCATATACCCTTGGTTGAATTCACATATAATAATAGTTATCAGAATATTATATATATGGAACCCTATGAGGCCTTGTATGGTAGGCCATGCCAACCACCTTCATGATGGTTATAGGAAGGGTAGGAACCACTACTCAGACCATGTAAAGTTTAGAAGACTTCAGAGCTTTTTGAATTGATTAGAAAATGGATAGGTGTTTCATAGTCTAGACATAAATCCAATTTTTATCACCACCGATGACCTATGGAGTTTGAGGTTGGTGATTGTGTTTTTTTAAGATTATCATACAGGTTAGGCCATATATGGATAATGTAATGCCCTGACCCCAGAAGCACATATCCGGTTCATTATTTTAATACATTTTCATGATTACAAGGAATCAAGTCCTGAAGGACCGATCATTTTAGCAGTCTTGGAAAATATATTACATACATGAACATTACATTACATAAACACAACATCAATAATCCTTAAAGAAATTAATTATTCACCTAACATAACCCTATATAACAATCATAATACACTTCTTAGCATCCTGGGGAAATAAATCATAATAAAGGAGTGAGCTCAAATGCTTAGTAAGGATAAACAATATAGTGGATTCTATCATAAATAATCATAAACTTTTATGGAAAGGTATAAAATTGAAACAAAATACAATTAAAAAAAAAATTCAGCATAATATGGCAAAGATAAATAAAATAATTCCATTTAATTATTCACATGGATATTCTACTAGTCAAATAATCACATGTAACATTAATAAATAATCTCATAATGATGGAATGCATAATGTCGTACATCATAACCACATAGTCAAGGCATCGTGCCAAGACTACAAATATAAATTCGGTCAAGGCCTTGTTCCAAGATACTAGTTTATCTCGTGAGACCTACCGATGCATAGAGGGGCTATAGCGGGCCTCGCCCGTCACTTACTAAGTCCGATGCATTCCTCATATGAAAATGTTGAAACATAACATAAACATTCATATTAAAACTAGCATATGAAATGCAATACTTTAACCATAAACCATGAATGGTATAAAAATAGCACATCCATATTCATACATATTGTAACTCATTAAATAAAATATGGAATATTGTATTATAATAAATCAACCTCAATCAAGAATAATATCCAGAAAAGTATGTTGACATAATTGAAAATGATCAGTAAAACTCTTTGAGAGAAATATCTCTTTTTGTGAAATCATTTAAAAGCAACACCTTTATAAAGGAATTCATTTAAAATATATTTTTTAATCAAAGTGTCCCATACCAATTTGAAACTTTTGAAAGAATTTAACATTTTAAAACAATCATGTCCATATAAATAAATCCCTAAAATCATTTTTAAAAGATGGACATTAATTAAAAGATTTAGAAAAATAAATCATTAAAACATGCAAAATGCTGATCATTATAAAGAGTACCTTCTAAAAAACCTTAAAATATTCATTTTGAAAATATTTTTATAAAACATGGACATGGATGATAAATATGTCTCTGTAAATACTTACACATAAACAATCTCGGATGATAATGTGATTCAAGAATTAGACCTTACCCTGTACTTTCATTTAGTCGAGGGTATGTTTAACCTCTTGTATAATAACCATAGTATGTTATTAAATTATAATAGAATCATATTAATATTTATGATATCATATATGATTAATTTATGTCTTTATACTACCAATTTAATAATAATTTCCATGTTAAAGTAACATTTCGGGAAATAATCACTTTCTTTGTCATACGTGTTTTAACTTTTTATTCTCGATCGTGTCACTTAGATCATAATTTAAATACTTATATAATATAAAACATGATTTATGTATTATATATATTCATAATATAAATATGTATAATAGATAGATATATTAAATGGAAACACCATTCATGGAGACGGTAGTTCGTACGTACGCATGAATGTTGTTTCTGTTTTCTTATCATATAGAATGGAAGTATGTAAACAACATATATTTATCAACATAAATATATATTATTCTAGTAGAAATATTATTTCATATATATCATACTTAATCAATGTATATATATATATATAAATTCTGTAATGGTGATCATTGAAAATTAATCTCATCGTGTCGTGGAGATGGTAAGTCGTACGTATGCAAGAGCGACAATATCATTCTATTGATGGTAAAATGGTGTTTAATTGGATGTTATATTATATATAGAGAATAATTACCATGTTATATTCATCGTTTACATTAATTATACTCATTATTATACTCATAAAAATAATATAGTGTGGAATAACAAACTACACCACAACGTGGAGACGGTAAGTCGTGCTTATGCACGCATGGTGACTTTGTCATTCATAGGATAGATAGAATAATGAATATGGTTGTAACATAATTATAATAACATCTAATATTGTAAAATTTACTGGAGTTATTATTTTATTATGGTAACAAAAAAGAAAGAGAAGTCGAAGAAGAACATAACTTTGAAAGAGGTGAAAAAATAATTACCTCTTCTTCGGGTGTTTTCTTTTAATTTGAATAAAAGGGCTCCTTGGTTGGATTTATCCTCAAGTTAAGGCATATAAGATGAAGTTAGGGTAGTTGGTAGGATATTTTATAAGGGTTTTTTCAAGCCAAAAGGATTTGGAGTTGTGAATTTAAGAGAAGGGGAAGTACCCTTTTATAAGAGAGGTGAGGGGCACTTTAAGAAAATCTTGAAATATTATTTTATTATAAAATCATTTTTGGTTTATAATAGATCAAAATGGATTTATTTAGATGATAAGGTGGATATGAGTCTAAATCCTCTCAACCAAAAGGTTTTAGATAAGTTTAGGTTACCATATTAACCTTATATTTTAGATTTAACTCTTAGATAAATAGTTTAACTTTTACCATGTCTTCTTGTATTTTTATATTACATGGTTAATAAACTTACTATAAAATTCCAAGTGAGCCTAAATTGGTTCATTAATGACATATCTATCATTATATAAGTACTTTTTCTGAATCATATATTTTTAAGAATATTATATCATTTAATAAAATAGTATTTTTTTAAAACTCATTTATGTCAATTTTGAAACTATTTAGTATTTGTTTTTTTAAGTCATAAAAACTTAATTAATTTGAAAAAAATACATTTAGTAAACCCTAACATGTCATATTAACCTATAAAATTATTGTATGGAATCAAAAGTCACAATTTACATTTATTTTGATATTCATAAAATCAATTATTTTAATCTTTCATTAATAAGGTAATTACTGCATCATCATTGTTTCATAAATAAATTTAATTATTAAATATATAAAAATTATAAATAAAATACCATGATGTAGGAAATATTTTTATCTTTCTAATTAATATTTATAGTCGAATTTATCTTATGTATAACTCAATATTAAAACCGGTTTAGTTAATAAAATTTGAATTTAAAACTTTTAACACTTCTTTAAATAAAACATAATAAATGTCCTAATCTAATCCAAGTGTATCAAAAGGGATCATATTTTTATCCTAAGGTTAATTTTGGTCGAAATAGACTTATCCAATAGAATTATTACATGTTTTGAGGTAATTATAATATCATTTTTACCTTTAATTACCCTATTTACTTTTAACCGTGGTAAAAAAATCCAAAGTTACTATTCACCAAAAATTATTTTCATCTCATTGAATCACATTTTACTTACTGATGACAACTGTGTCTATTGGATTTTTTAAATTAAATTCACAGAATCGGTAAAATTACGTTTTATGAAAATTTTCAAATGTGCCTAGAAGGTGAGTAAAGACGTTAAAAAAGTTCAATATAATTTTATATGTCTAATCTTATTATAAAATGAACCCAATGAATTAAATTGGACTAATATATGTATTATGTATCTATTTTGAATTTAAGATAAATTTTTATTTAAAAATAATTATTTAAATGAAAAAGTCGGTTTTTATCTACAACGTAGTGTTTTTCACTATTCATCAAAAATTAAATGCTTTCAGAAAAATACCAAAAATTCAACCAAAGATAATTTGATATCCCAAATTCAAAAATGATTTCTATTTTACCAAATTCAATACATAAAAGTTGTATTAATTATTTTAAAATTAATTCTTGTTGTCAAAACTAGAAAGCGGGTTTTTGAGAAGTAAAAACTATTAAAAGATTGATATATGTTTATATCCAATTTAAATGTAAAATTACTTCCAATGACCAAAATTGGATTAAATGATAAAAATAGAAAGCAATTATACTTCAAAACCATACAAATATATAATTTAACACTATAAATTATTTTTATTAAAAAAGTTGTTTTCAATTAAAATTTAGTATTTTCACTATTCATCAAAATATGAAAGTTATCAGAAAAACACCAAAAATTTATCAAAACTAAATTTTTATGTCCCTATTATAAATAAGAAGTTTATTTTTGTCAAATTTAATATATAAATGTGTCAAATATTTTATTTAAAAAGGGTTCTCCATTAAAAGGCGGTAAAATTTCATTTTTTTCAAAAATACTTCTTTTATCTAAAAAATTGAATTTGTTCTTATATTATGTCTAAGAAACACATAATATGGGTATTAAAATTATATTGAGTATATAAAATTCAAAATTTATTTAATATTATTCATAAATGATTTTTGAACGGCTAGTTTGGTAAGTCATGGTGCACTAAAACTCGGTGTTGCATGTGGAACAAGCTGTTGAATTACTTTAAAAAGATAACTTACTATGAAATCCTGGGGTGTTACATTCTCCCCTCCTTCAATAAATTTATTAATTTAAATTGGAAATTGTTCTTAGAAAATAAAATGTTGAAAATAGAAAATACATTGTTGAAAAAACCCATGCTGAAAATAGGGTTACTAAAATTTAGTCTTAATAAGAGGAAAAAGGAAATAAAAAAGTCACCACCAAATTCGGATTTAGGAAAGGATAACATTGGTGGAAATTATAGACACATAATTGGAGGAAAAACGTAAATATTTATAGGGGCGATTGAGGCCACCAATCACAAACAAGTGAACAATAAATGGAAAATTGATGGCCTCAAAGCAATAAATCTATTATGATTTAAAATATCATCTGTTCAAAAAAACATAAGGTATTAGGATAACACATTTTTTGTTTTAAGTTTCTTTCCCTAATGTTTAATAATTTATTTCTTCATAGAATAAGAAAAAAAATACTTGACAAGTAGAGTTCCATCCTTTAAATAATTTCTACCACAAACTCAACTTTCACTCCAAAAGATAATAAAACTCAAAAATATTATATTTAACCTAATTGTATAGGGTTTCAAAAAACTGAATTTATAATTCATCTTTCATAACATTTTATAAAAAACTAAATTATACAAACTAGGATATCATTTAGGCCAGTGGTAGGTGATTCACCCTTTTCACCCTTTGGTTGCGGGTTCAGGTCTCACGGTCGTGTTGGACGTGACGGGTTGTCACCTGACCTACATGTTGTCCTTTTTATAACAATCCAAAAATAATCTTAAGAAATTTTTTTAACCTTAAACAATAGTATTTAATGTACAACTTAATCCATTCCAACCCATAGACTTATCCAAAATACTTCAGTCCAAACTCACAGTCCAAATTTATAAGGAAGGTCACATAATATACATGTGAATACCTTCATCGTGTATTCTCTAAAAACATGGTAATAAATTTAATTACCAAAAAACCATATTGAATACGTTTATTCTTCCTTATTTCTTCTGAAAACATAGAATACTAGATATACTCCTTAAATCCATAAATGTTGTAAAATCCAACAATTATGGAATAAAAAACCCATTAATTAGTTCCTAGGTAGTCAATAATATTCAATATACTTTATCCAACTCAATTATCTCTTTTTCCAAAATAATTACCTAAGAATCAGGTCTTTTTAAGGTTTATCTTTCCCTCAACCATATATTTTCCTATAAATTTAACAAGATATTGAGTCACTTTTCTTAGTACCATGCAATATCAAATCCACAATGAAATAGTACGGTAGTACAATCCTTATTTATTTCCATAATTCATATAACTAGTACATCATTGATACAACACTCAAATTACATAATTCTTTAAGAACATTATAAGAACACTAATCATTCCTCTTCATCAGTGGTAGCATCATAAC
Source organism: Viscum album (assembly GCA_963277665.1). Taxonomy (NCBI): domain Eukaryota; kingdom Viridiplantae; phylum Streptophyta; class Magnoliopsida; order Santalales; family Viscaceae; genus Viscum; species Viscum album. The sequence continues at coordinate 1,018,523,951 of OY728137.1, read as the reverse complement.
TTGATTATTATCTAATAGCATCATTTTGGGTAGACTCTGATGATTAGGACATTGATTCGCACAGTGTACCAACTCCTTACAGATGAAGCATTGTACATTTGAAACCTTTTTCTTACCATTGAAATCACAAACTTGGTGTCCTTTTTTCACACTTATAACAAACTTCCATTCCCTTAAAGAATTAACCAAGGCGATTATTTCCACAGTAATCACATGTGGTAAAATCCTTCTTTACCTTATCTTTATCCAACTTTTTATCTTCCATCCTCTTCTTCTCTTTCTTCCTTTCTGAGCCATAGGACTCAGAGAATTCATTACTTATCTTATTAACACATGATTATATTTCTTCATATGATGAGAATACATGGAGAATATTTCTCTTTTAAATTTTTTCTTAAGACCATGAAAGATATGATCTTTCTTACTCTTTGGATCATGCATATTGCTGGAGTTATCATTCCTTTTACTGGGCGCCATTTCTAAATGACGACATACACTAGGTTAGATTATAACATAATTTATAATCCAAAAACTAGAAAAATTATCAACATTAATTGAATATTTTCCCACATCTAGTATCATAATCATAAAAATGATTTCTTTACTGACATGTTTACTCATAAATCTTTCATAATGTTTCATAAATAAAATGTGAATTATCCTAAGCATATCCCCAAGGAGTGTCAAACCAGGTGCGCAGTAAGGCTTGTTTTCATGTACCAGGATACCCTGGGTTAAGACCGAAACTCCTTGTCAGATTTTTCACTCCTAGGTACATTTGTTCCAGAACCACATCCACTTGTAGTATCCAGACGGGGATGTATTTCTTGTAAAACCCACATAATATCTACATTACCAAAAAAATTATGTTCTTATATACTAATCCTCAAATTCTATCTTAGGGAAATGTTATATAAACAGAGTTTTTCTAAATCTAGTTCCTAAGGTTATTGCTAAAATTCCTCTAATACCAACTATCACACCCTGACCCCAGAATCCCAGAGCTAGAGAATTATTTTAATACATTGGCATGCTAACAAGGAATCAAGTCCCAAAGGACTGATCAGTTTGGAAGTATTGGAATATAGATTGCATACATGAACATTACATTACATAAACACAACATCAATAATCCTTCGATAACTCCATTATTACCCTAGCGTAACCCTACATAACAAACATAATACGCTTCTTGTCATCCTGGGAAAAAAATATAATAAAGGGTTGAGCTCATATGCTTAGTAAGTATAAACAATATAGTAGAAGCTAACATAAATAATCATAAACTTTTATGGAAAGGTATAAAATTGAAACACAATCCCTTTAAACAAAAACTTCAGCATAATATGGAAAAGATAAACCAAATAATTTCATTTAATTATTCACATAGATATTCTAATATTCGAATAATCACATGTAACATTAATAACTAATCTCATAATGATGGAGTACATAATGTCATACATCGTAACCACATAGTCAAGGCCTCGTGCCAAGACTACAAATATAATTTTTTTCAAGGACTTGTTCCTAGACACTAGTTTGTCTCATGAGACCTACCGATGCATCGAGGGGATATAGCGGGCCTTGACCGTCACTTACTAAGTCTAATGCATTTCTTATATGAAAATGTTGAAACATAACATAAACATTCGTATTAAAAATAGCATACAAAATGTCAATACTTTAACCATAAACCATGAATGGTATAAAAATAATGCATTTGTAGACATAAATATCATAACTCATTCAATACAATATGGAATATTTTATTATAATAAATCAACCTCAATGAAGAATAATATCTATTAAAGGATGTTGACATAGTTGAAAATGAATAGTAAAACTCTTTGAGATAAATATCCCTTTTTAAGAAATCATATAAAAGTCACACATTTATAAAGGAATTAATTTAAAATAGATTTTTGAATCAAAGTGTCCCATAATAATTTGAATCTTTTGAAAGTAATTAAAATTTTAAAACAATCTTGTCTATATAAATAAATCCATAAAATCATTTTTTAAACATGGACATTAATTAAGATATTTAGAAAAATAAATCATTAAAACATTTGAAATGATGATATTTTTAAATATTCCTTAAAAAAAACATAAAATATTCCTTTTTAAAACATTTTTATTAAACATGGATATGGATGATAAATATGTCCCAGTAAATACTTACACATAAACAATCTTGAATGATAATGATATTGAGTAATTAACCCTTAACTTGTACTTTCCTTTAGTTGAGGGTATGTTTAACCTCCTGTATAATGACCATAGTATGTTATTAAATTATAAAAGAAATATATTAATATTTATGATATCATATATGATTTATTTATGACTTTATACTAACCATTTAAAAATAATTTCCATGTTAACGTAACATTTCGGGTAACAATCACTTTCTTTATCATACGTGTTTTAACATGTTATTCTTGATCGTATAACTTAGATCATGATTTACATAATTACATAATATAAAAATGATTTATATATTATATATATTCATAATATAAATATGTATAATAGATAGATATATGAAATAGAAACACCATTCATGGAGATGGTAGTCTGTACGTACACATGAACGTTGTTTCTATTTTCTTATCGTATAGTATGAAAGTAAATAAACGAAATATATTTATCTACATAAATATATATTATTATATTAGAAATATTATTTCATATATATCATACTTAATAAATATATATATTTTTTAAAAAATTCTTGAATGGTGATCGTTGAAGATGAATCTCATCGCGTCGTGGAGACGGTAAGCCGTACGTGCGTACGAGCGACAATATCCTTATATCGATGGTAAAATGGTGTTTAATTGGATGTTATATTATATATAAATAATAATTTATGTTTTATATTCATCATTTAAATTAATTATACTAATTATTATACCCATTAAAATAATATAGTGTTGAATAACAAACTACACCACGACGTGGAGACAGTAAGTCGTGTGTACGCACGCATGGTGACTTTTTCATTAATAGGATGCATAGAATAATGAATTTGGTTGTAACATATTTTTAAAAATATATAATAATGTATAATATACTATATTTATTATTTTATTATGGTAACAAAAAATAAATAGTAAGTAGAAGAAGAAGATAACTTTGAAAGATTTGATAAAATAATTACCTCTTCTTCATGTGTTTCCTTTTGATTTGAACAAAATGGATCCTTAGGTTGGATTTATGCTCTAGTTAAGGACTCTAACTTTAAGTTAAAATAGTTGGTAGGATATTTGATTAGGGTTTATCCAAGCCAAATGGCTTTGGAGGTGTTAATTTAAGAGAAGGGTAAGTACCCTTTTATAAGAGAGGTGAGTGACACTTTAAGAAAAGATTGAAATATTATTTTATTATAAAATAATTTTCATTTTATAATAGCTCAAAATAGATTTATTTTGATTATATGGAGGTTATGAGTCTAAATTCTCTCAACAAATAGGTTTTAGACAAGTTTAGGTCACCATATTAACCTTATCTTTTAGATTTAACTATTAGTTAAATAGTTTAACTTTTATCATGTCTTCTTGTATTTTTATATTACATGGTTAATAAATTTACTATAAAATGCCAAGAAAACCTAAATTGGTTAATTAATGAAATTTATATAATTATATAAGTAATTTTTCCAAATCTTATATTTTTAGGAATATTATATCATTTAATGAAATAGTATTTGTTTTAAAAACTCATTTATGTCAATTTTGACACTATTTTGCATTTTTTTTTTGATAAAGTCATCACAACTTAATTACATTGAAAAAAATACATTGAATCAAACCTAACATGTCATATTCACATATAAAATTATTTTATGGCACCAAAAGTCTCAATTTACATTTATTTTGATTTTTACAAAACAATTATTTTAATTTTTCATTAATAAGGTAATTACTACATCATCATTGTGTCATAAATAAATTTAATTATTAAATATATGAAAATTATAAATAAAATACCCTGATGTAAGAAATATTTTTATATTTATGATGAATATTTATAGTCTAATTTATCGTATGTATAACTCTATATTAAAAATGGTTTAGTTAATAAAATTTGAACTTAACACTTTAAACACTTCTTTAAATAAAATATAATAAATGTCATAATCTAATACAAGTGTATAAAAAAGGATCATATTTTTGTTCTAAGGTTTACTTTGGTAGAAATACACTTATCCAATAGAATTATTACATGTGTTGGGGTAATTATAATATCATTTTTACTTTTAATTACCCTAAGGTCTTTTAATCGTGGTAAATAAAAATCCAAAATTACTATTCACCAAAAATTATTTTCATCCCATTGAATTGCATTTTAATTACTTATAACAACCATATATGTAGAATTTATGAAATTCAATTCACAGAAGCATTAAAATTATGTTTTATGCAAATTTGAAAATGTGCTTAGAAGGTGGGTAAAAGATGTTTAAAAAGTTCAATAAAAATTTATATGTCTAATCATATTATAAAATGACTCCTACGAAATAAATTGGACTAATATATGTATTATATATCTATTCTAACATTAAGATAAATTTTTAATTAAAAATAATTATTTAAATGAAAAAGTTGGTTTTTATTTACAACGCAATGTTTTTCATTATTCATCAAAAATTGAAATCTTTCAGAAAAATACCAAAAATTCACCCAAATATAATTTAATATTTCAAATTCAAAAATGATGTCTATTTTACCAAATTCAAAAAAATAGAAGTTGTATTAATTATTTTAAAATTAATTCCCATTTTCAAAACCAGAAAGAGGGTTTTTGAGAAGTAAAAACAATCAAAAGATTGATATGTGTTTATGTCCAATTTAAATGTAAAATTACTTCCAATTACCAACGTTGGATTAAATGATAAAAATATAATCTAATTATAATTAAAAACAATTCAAATGTATAATTTTACACTATAAATTATTTTTATTAAAAAAATTGTTTTCAATTAAAATTTAGTATTTTTCATTATTCATCAAAATATGAAAGTTATCAGAAAAACATTGAAAATTTATCCAAACTAAATTTTTATGTCCCTCTTCTTAAGAAGAAGTTTATTTTTTCAAATTGAATATATAAAAGTGTCAAATATTGTATTTAAAAAGGGTTCTCCATTAAAAGGTGGTAAAATTTCATTTTTTGAAAAATAATTCTTTTATCTGAAAAATTGATTTTGTTTTATATTATGTCTATGAAAAAAATAATATAGATGTTAAATTTATATATAGTATATAAAATTAAAAATGTAGTTAATATTATTCATAACCTCTTTTTTAATGTCTAGTTTGGTAAGTTGTGGTGCGCTCGAACTTAGTATTGCGTGTAGTGCAAGCTATTGAATTACTTTAAATAGATAACATACTATGAAATCCTGGAGTGTTATAGATACAGAGGAAAGGGAAGTTGTCACATTATTTTTTTGGGCTTTTTGAGATCTTGGATAGAGTCGAGATGATATCCTATCAGTTAATCTTACTAGAGAGGTACCAAACCATACATGAATTCTTCCATGTATCTCAGCTACATCATTATCACTTAAATCCATCTCACACTCTTTAGTCAGACGATGTTGAGTTATGGGTGGATGCGTACTTTGAGGAGAATCCTATATTTATCATTGTTCAGCGCATGAAGACTCTCTGAGGTAGGCATGTCCATATAGTATGGGTTCTATGGCAGCACATCCATGTGCAGGATAATACTTGGGAGTGGGGGGATGACATACATGATTAGTGGCTAGATTTATTCTCAGATGAGGTTATACCACCCTTAAAAGGGAAACTCGAGGAAGAGTTCTTTATGTGGGGAAGATTGTAAGAACCTGGTTTTTCTTTGAGGTATGAACCATTTTAATTTTAGTTTAATTCCTTAGTTTTATCCTAATATGAATGAATAAAGAAGTCTTGAACCAAAAAAAGGATGTCTAGTGATTATTAGGAGCCCAAAACCCCAACCAATAGAAGAAACAAGTGGGCCTCACTGTTAGGATACACCATGAAGCCTAGTTTTCATGGTTTTATAAACTGTTCAGTGTGTCTTATGCACAGTATAGGGCCACACAGTTTTCCCTAACCATGTGACCCAGGTCACATCCATATGTTTACTTCAAACCTTTTAATGGATGGAAAACACATGGTAGGAATAAGGTTTTTCTAACCATTTTCCATGACTGTGTGAGGGGGGACTTGAGGTAGTATTGGGTGAATGGGTTTTCTAACCATAAGACCTCTTAAAATTGGAAAAATGGCCATTTTCCCTTAAAATTTCTATAAACTAAATCCTAATTTCTTTTCCTCCTCCAGCAGACAGCCCTCTCCCTTATATTAAATATCCCTTCCAATGACTATATTAGGATTTGATCCAGTTCTTCCATATAACATCTGATCCTAGTGTTGATTAACTCATTGGATAGACACCAATTACTTCTTCATTCCTTATACTCCTTTCATCAATTGTATTTATTTCAAATGTGTTATTTTGGTGTAGGATATTATACACTATTTTAGGGTGTTTTCAAATTATTCTATTTTCTTTTGATATGGATATAATTAGAGCCTGATACTAGATGAGTAATTCTAAACAGACATAATGTAGGTGGTTTATACCTTTTCCCTCAAAGTCTAGTTTCTTATATCTTGTTTCTGTTGTGTTTCACACCAATCCTTTCGGGTGTTTCATCCCAAATTATTAAACCTTTAAAAAAATGTTGAATTCATATTTTAGACATGATATGACACCATTATAATAGGTTTGAGGTGGTTGACCTGAACCTAAACCACCCATGGGGTGGGTTCTTCCCTTTATCGATGGAAATGTCACCCTTGGGGTGAGTTGAGCATTCCTTTATTTATGGGAATTGAATGTGGTAATAAAGTGGATTGTTAAAGGTTTTAAGCACCTTAAAAAACCTTTCAGTTTGTATATAAAAGGTATAAATTGGATAATCCCTTATCTTGTATATTATTATAAAGGTGTTTATAAAATGATTAATATAATAGTATATGAATTGGTGAAAGAAATTGTTATGATAAAAATGGAGGGTTCGTTGTATGGAATCGATGATCTATTAGGATACCTTGGACATTTCAACTCCTTAGATCTGACCTATTAGGATGACTTGGACGTTTTTACTTTTTAGATCTGGTTTACTTAGATTATTAGTATTCCTTTTATATTTCTACTCCTTGGATATGACCTCTTAGGATGACTTGGACATTTCTACTCCTTGGATCTGATTTTCTTAGCTTATTTGGATGCCTTGTACATTTCTACTCCTTGGATCTGGTTTACTTAGATTATTTGTATGTCTTGTACATTTAAACTCCTTGGATCCAATTTAATTATTTTATTGGGATGACTTGTACATTTCCACTCCTTGGATTCGGTTTAATTATATTACTTGGATGCCTTGGACATTTCTAATCTAAGGATTTGTCTTTCTTGGATGCCTTGGATATTTCTAATCCTTAGATCATGTCCATGTTGGTCTGATATGTGATTATTCGGCATAGGCCATTTATGATGTTTACTATTCTTTACCATTAGAAATTTTTATATGTATTTTTGATAATATTGTACCTTGATAGATGGGAAAACATCACTTCTACTCTTATTACCTTTATTCTTATTATACATGTGCATTGCTTCAGCTTATATTCACAAAATATGTACATTATAGACACCATTTTTGGTGGCCTACTGATTATTATCTCACAACATGTTTGGGCCATCATTGGGTACCCTATCATACTTCATGGGTGCAGGTAGGGACAAGGGAATGCACCCACTTAGTGATGCATAATTTATTTTTTCATAGGAGAAAGGGATCATAGGGTTGGGTTATGGCTCATGATGCTATGTAGAGATATTTTCTTTTGGTATTTTTATACTTTTTATACATGTACTATATTGGATGAATGTTTCCATTTATTTACTATCTTTTTTATAGCTCCGTGAAATGATTTTAATTTTTTTATATGACAGTGACTTTGGATTTGATTATTATTACTATTTTCTAGACGATTTATCTTCTATTTCTGTTTGATATTATGCTTCTTCCTTTTTTTAATTTTTGATATTTTTGTGTTACTTGAATCATGTGGTTATAATATTCCCACCATAACATTATAAACCCTCACTACTTGTTAGCAGCCTCTGGTATATAGGGAAGCACGCTTGAAGCGATGTGACCCACTAGCTCGAGGCACCGTTCAATGGCTCCCGGTTGGGATGTTGCATGGATGGTTTAGGTGTTTCATGATGGTCTTTTACAAGCTCAAGCGGTGGTTTTTCTTACTAGAGTTAATGTAGAATCACTTCTTTGAGGTAGGTGGTCCCTATAATTAATCCATAGTATTTTATGTTTTCCAATTGCATGTTTCATGGGGTCATGCGACCTTCATCAAGCATTGAATTATTTTTAATTAAAATTAAAATTATTGGATTAGCTTTATCCAGAGATAGACTTTTCTAATACATATTATGTAAAAGAGGTAAAAGGGTTTGATTTTTGGAAACCATTTTTGAAATGGTTTTTGGGTCTTGAATTGGAAATTTGGTTAGAAATTTAAATGAGTTCTTTGATGGTAATTTGGGTTGGATTTTCATATGGAAATATGAAATTATTTTTGGAATGGTACCAGAAATGGAAATGGATTTTTTCGAAATGAAAATGGAATTGATTGATGGCACGTGTTTGATGTTTTAAATATATTTTTTTTTGAAAATGATGTTTTTAAATGGGGTTTCAAAGTGGTTTTTAGTCTTGCAATTAAAATGTCTCCTTGATATGGTTTAAATTTTTTTCATATTTTATAAAAGGTTTAAAACCCCTTATTATTATTTTTATTTTTTATTTTTTTTATATGCTTGGTTCCCTATACTCATTATGGTTAACCCGGGGTGAACATGAACCCCAGGGATATGGTTAATTATGGCTAACCTAGGATGAACATGACCCTTGGTGGATGTGATGAATTACAGTTTACCTAAGGTGAATATAGCCACCAGGGGATACAATGAATCATGTTTAACATAGGCTGAACACAGCCCTTAGGGGATGTAGTGAATTATGGTTAAACCATGGTGAACATAACCCTTAGGGGATTCAAGGGTCCTGGGATGTGTATATTACCCATAAATGTCGGTTTGGACTGGGATGGGTGTATTACCACTGGTCAAGAATGTGATGGTTGGAACAGTCTATGTAACATGATCAGAGACACCTTGGAACTAACCTAAGCATGTTTGTATCATTCATATGGTGAACCCATCCCCCATGTTTGACATTTTTTAATTTTTTGGCTTTAAATATTTTAAATGGTTGTGTTTGTAATCTATTGTCTTCAAGTAATTCTATATACACTTTATTTTTATTATGTCGGTTATATTTAGGGACATCTTTGGTGGTGTCCTACTATGTTATACTCACACCCTAATAGGGCTTCCATGGAACTTGGGCACCCAATTAGCTCCCACATATTATTGTAGGATCAAGTTGTGATGAGGTCCAGGATCAGTTTTTTCATGGATGAGAAGGAAAAATAGCGTAACATTGGGATTTTTGGATGATTCATGGATCAAAGTGATAGTATAGCCTTTTTTCATTGTTATATTTTACCTTTATTACCATATATTTATGATCGGCCTGGTGGGTGTTTAGTGTTGGTGTGTCTTATATGTCATATGTCAACATTTTATTTTTTATCGCATGAATTTTTTATTCATTCTTTATGTGTACTCTGATGTGAATAATTTTGGATATCCATTTTTTCATGTTTTCACGCTTTGATACAAGGGGTATAACCTCTCCACAGTACCTCTTAGATCCCCACTACCATTCAAAAGCCTCTAGAGTTTGAGGGGGTTTGATTTAGGTCACATGGTGGATAGATCTGGTTATTCTTCATAGATTCATATCGGATGTGAGGTTACAAAGTGTTATCATATGTTATTTTTCTATTATCTTACTATTTTGAAATTTGGAAGATAGGAGACTTAGGTATGTATTGGATCTTGTGATGGAATCGGGAATGGTGCATCAAAGACACCTTTCCTAGTGTAATTTCAGTTTACCATGGGTATGGGATTGATGTTCATGGATTTAAATGTTATAGTTGGTGTAATTTTTACATCATGTGACACACATGTGGTTTGTGATTTATAGTTTATGAGTTAATTGTTTTTGGATCTTGTCACATTGACAAGAGGCCAAGTATAGATTTTGACTCTTGGACTATATAGGCAAGAAGCATCTCATGCATCATATTAGGCATATAGGATCCACATGATATAGGACTTCTAGTGTGATTATTTTCACTGATGCTTGAGGATAAATTTTTTAAAGTTTCAGTATCTTTTTAGAAAGGTAAGATGACTAATAAAGATCATAAGAGGGTTGAGATTCATTCCACCAAACCTCTTGAACTTATTCATTCTGATTTATGTGGGATGATGAGACATCAGTCAACAAAAGGGGTTTTTATTTTCTCTCTTTTATTAATTATTTCTCTCAGATGATCAACATCCTGTTTTTTAAACACAATTCAGAGGCTGTAGAAACGTTCAGAGTCTTCAGAAAAGAAGTTGAGAAAGAAATGTGGGTTTATATAAAAAAGAAAAGAACATATAATAGAATAGAGTTTATAAGAAATAATTCTAAAACTTATCTTATAAATCATGGTATTAAACATCAGTATAGTTCTCCATATACCCATAAAAAATAGAGTAATTTAATGGAAGAATATAAGTTTGGTGGAAATGTGAAGAGTGTGTTATTAGAAAAAAATCCTTTCAATTTCTACTGGAGAGAAGCTTTTAGTACTATTGTACATGTTTAGAACATATGTTTGTAAAGGCTGGAATCCATCATGACTTCTTATGAAATATTGTATGACAAAAATCCTTGATTTAAGTACTTAAAATTTTTTAGAAGTCCATGTTTACTTAAAAAAAATATGGATCAGGAAAAGTTTGATGAGAAAGACAAGGAAGGAAATTTTATGGGTTATTCACCCAATAGAAGAAGTTACAAATGTTGGAACAAACATTTACAAAAGTTGGATGACTCATATGATGTGAAAGTTACTGAAAATAAAACTTCCTCAAAAAAATTTGTTGGGAATGTTGTGGAATAAAAATAGAAAGTTTCCAACAAAAATGAAAGTGAGAAAAGTAATATGCATAAAGATTCAGATGAATCATGTGATGAGGAAAGTGAAGTCGGTATAGGAACTATGAAATTTCCTACTTTACAAAAACATCTTGAGACAGAAAATATTATTTGGAATCAGAAGGATCCTGTTTAGACCATAAGGAAGCTGATATTAGAAAATCAAACATTAGTCATTTCAAAACTTGAATAGGAATCAATTATAAAGATATTCTACATAAATAATGGGTGAATTTTATGAATGGAGAGTTGGATTAGATTGATAAAAATGAAATATGGGAACTTTTTACACATATATCTAATAAAAAATCATTATAATAAACTGTTTTTATAGAAACAAATTTAATGTATATGGAGATGTTTCAATAAACAAATAAATAAATGTATGTAATGGCTATGCACAAGTGGAAGGTGTGGATTTTGAAGAAACTTTTTCCCTAGTTTCAAGATTAGAAACTATTAGAATGTTTCTTTTAGTGGATTCAAATCGAAATTACAATTTTTGTCATATGTATGTAAAGTAAAATTCCCAAAATGGAGAGATTGAGGAATAATTTTACATTGAAAAACCTTGTGGTTTTCTACTTGATAATGATGAAAACAAGGTTTGTAGATTGAATAAATCCTTGTATGGGTCAAAACAGTGTCTTTGTTCTCGGTATTAAAAACATGATAGTTTTATGAGAATTTTGAATTTTTCTAAAGTAAAGGTTGATAGTAACTTTTATGTGAAAGTATTTAACTCTAGAACATTGATTTTTATTATGTATGTAGATGATATAATTTTTCTAGGGATGAATAAAAAAAATTTAATGAATATGTTGAGGAAATGAAGAAGAATTTTGATATTTTAATGTTAAGAGAATTAACTTTCTTCCTTGGTTTATAAGTTCAAAAAATGAAAATTATATTTTATTATCTCAAGAAAATTATGTTAGGGAATTGTTAAAGAAATTCGGGATTGCAGAATCCAAATAATTTTCTAATTCTATTTTATTGAGAACAATGTTGAGTAAATATGAATCTGAAAAAGGTGTAAATCCCAAATAATTTCAAAATATTATAGGAAGTTTGATTTATCTCACATGATCAATATCTGATATTTTTTATTTCATTACTTTATGTGATAGATATCAGAATGATATGAAAGAATCACATATGTCATCATTAAAGATAATTTTGAGTTATGTTAAATAAATAACATCACAGGGTCTTTAATAAAAAATATGTTGTAATATAAACTTCCATGGTTATACTGATACCGATTGGGATGAATATTTTAATGATAGAAAATCAACTTCTGGAAGATCACTTTTTTGGGTGAATGTTGTGTGAGTTGGAATAGTAAGAAACAAAGTTCAATAACTTTGATCATAGAAGAATCATAATATGTTGCAGTTACCCAGGCTTGTACTCAGATGTTGTGGATAAAATTTTAGTTGGGAGATTTTAAAGTAAAATTTTCTAAACCATTGAAGATGCATTGTGGTAATCATAATGAAATTGATCATTCTAAAAAAACTATCCAACATTAAAGATAAAAACAAATTGATATAAAGTTTCAATTTATAAAAGAAAATTTGTTTATGGAGATGTTTTCTTGGAGTATATATAAAATAAGTATCAAATTTTTTATATCTTCAAAAAATCAATTCCAAAAGAAAGGTTTTTTGAGTTTAGGTTTCAACTTTATTTGCATCCTCCTATAATGACTTCCTAAATCTCATAAGGAAGTCCCTGACTGTACTTTGTATTATGTTGACAAAGGGGGAGATAAAGTAACAAATTTTTTACTTTGTAATAATTTTTTACTTATCTTTATTTTATGAATCTAAAGTTTTGGTTATTAGATAATGTGGGAGATAACAATTAATGGGGAGAGAAAAAAAGAGGTTAGATAAGATGAAAGTTAGGGGGAGTTTATCTTTACATGGTTGTAAAATTTTCCTGTCATAGAGGGATATAATTTCATTAAAAACATTACTCCATTTAGTAGTGTGGTTTTAGGACACTCTCTTTTTAGAAATTATATTTTTTGATAAAATTTGAAAACATTGAGTTGTTTCAAAAATTTATTGGGAAAAAGTCTGTGTGTTTGAAAAATAGTGAGTTATAAAAGTTGTTAATGAAATTTTTCAAACAAATCCAAAGGAGAATATTGAAGAACCTTTGTGATGTTTTGTATTTATAATGTTTTTAATTTTTAACAACTAATATTTTGTAAAAGAATTTTTTTGAAAAATATGTGAAAGTTTCTAATTGTTTGAACTCAAACAAAAAGGGGGAGAAAAGTTTTGTTTTCAAGAAATTTGTTTTTCTAGATGCAGAGGATCATATTGAGAAACATCAATCACTTGTTAGAAATATAAATTTGTTAATCAGATGCTCTATTTTTCATTAGTTCAATGGCAAAAAGTTCAAGTTGCATCGAACTCGGTGTTGTTTAGAAGGTCAGAATTTTGATGATGAGTTTGAATGAAGATATTGATATCAGAAGTTAGAAATTTCTTTACTTTATAAACTTTTATTTAGATGATTATTTTATAGATTGTAATTATAAAATATCATAAGTTTTCAATAACACTTGTAAAGAAATCCTTGTGAATAAAAGTGGGAGAATAGGTGAATACAGTTTTATTGATTTTTGGATGGAAATAAAGAAGGTGTTGAAAGTAAGAGAAGTCATAATACATTCCTATGTTAGTCAAATGATGTTTTTCTAATCTTGAAGTTATCATAAATCATGAAAACTATGATGATAAAATCTTTTGAAGAAATTGAGGAAACATAAATATTGTATCAGTTCCAAGAATCAAGAAAAAAATTTCATTCTACCCATAAGTAACGGGAACATAAGTCTTCAAAAGTCTAAATGAGTTATAGCTGAGGAGGTTTGAAGAATTTTAAAGCTTTATAGAGGAGATTAAATTGTAATGATAATTACATAATTGTAAGAACCCGGATCTTTGTTCAGGTATGTTTTTCCTTTTTCTGTAGTTTTTAATAAAAATGGTTTTTCTGTAAATTTTCAAAGTACACGTCGTGTACTTTCTGAGTACACGCCGTGTACTATGTTCCGGCTTGAAGCCGTGTGCTGGCCGTGTCCGGGCCACACACACGGTGTGTAAAGCTGAGGCGGAGGCCAGTTTTTCAGAGTACGGAAAAAATTGAAGTACACGTCGTGTACTCTATAAGTACACGTTGTGTACTTTCTTTTTTTTCATTAAACGGACCGGGGTCTCGCCTAACCCCCATATTCGTCTTTTTCTCTAGTTTTCGACCAACCGAGAGCCTCCGTACAGCCAAATCTTCTCCGAGATTCCGCCTCGTCGTCCGTTCTCCGATTCGAGCACGGTTGATTGCGTTGGAATCGCAGCGGTGAGTTCTTCCTTCTGCTTGAGTCTTGTTTCTTGATTCCTCCTTGTTTTCAAGTTATCGTGGGATGAACGTTTTGTGCGTTTTCTTAGATCTACGTCGTTCTAAGGGGAATCTGTCGTCAAGGTTCACATATATCGATCTCCTAGGATCGAGGTAGGTGGTTTGTGCCTTTCTGTAGAAAGTTGATGGATATTTTGTGCAATTTCCACCAATACCCTTGAACGGGGTATTGCCTTTTTCCTTTTTTTCCCTTGTTGCTTGCCTGCTTTTCTTGATTGCCTTAGTAGAGGTTATTGATTGTGATTAGAGTAGTTTGTTTGTGCTCATATTGTTTTGCCATACTTTTTCTCCCTGTTTGTAGTTTTTCTAGTGACATGCCTAGTTGTAGGATTGTGTACTATTGTTATTTATTGTTGTTGAGCCTTAGTTGATAGCCAAGTAGTTCTTAAGGTTTACTTGGACGATACACATGCACTGATCATGTTTAGTTACTCAGTACTGTGAGAACCTAGAGTAGCAGACCAAAGGGAGAATTGACAGAAGGGCTTCTCCAGAGTGTCTTTTAATCACGATGCGAGACCAAGTGGAGAATTGACGGAAGGGATTCTCCAGAGTGTCTTTTAACTATGATGTGGGCCACAGGTAGAATTGATGTTGATTGATTCCACAGAGAGCCTTTATCATGATACAAGACTATAGGGGGAATTGACGATGAGTGATTCCCCAGAGAGTCTGCTTAATTACGTAGCTGAACCAGAGGGGTGAGACTGTGTGTGCTTCCCAGAAGATTGCTAGTACTTAGAGGTTGAACCATAGGGGTTAGACTATGAGAGCTACCTAGAGGGTTACCTGTTTTCTTCTTGTTGCTGACTGCTTACTTGTGTGTTATACTTGTTAGAACTGTGGATTGTAGCTGTTTGTGTTTTTCCGTTTACTGCTTCTTGTTTTATTACTACCATGTATTCATTGACTGTTAGGCACAAATATTTGGGTGATTTCCTACTGGGATTTGTATCTCACACCCTGTTTGGGCCATGCTTTTGGGCCCAAGAAGACTGTGTTGCTGCAGGTATATATAAGGGAAAGCACCCTTCTACTTCAGGATCTTGATTTCACCAGGAGCTGGGGAGCATGGGACCGAGCCATGGCTCGCGATGCTGAGGAGATTATTTTGTTTTTATTTTGCACTTGGTTTCAGTTTTATTCCATCATGTTGTTGTGTTTGATGATTTCCATAGATACTTGTACCTATTGTATTATTATCATCATTGTTATATATCTGCATTGCTTCCGCTGTTTTGGTTTCTGTTGTTATGCATGTTGGATGTTGTTTCCACTATTTATTGTTGTTTATTACCTTGCATACCTTATTGAATGAGGGAATAGTTTCCCCACCGACTCACCAAGGCCCTCGCTTCTAGTCGGCAGCCTCTGTCATTCGGGGAAACGCGCTTGAGGTCATGTGGAAAACCGGGTACGGGGCATCAGTGGTGGGGCTCCGGACTCGGGACGTTGCAAAGTGGTATCAAAGGAGTTATTTTCTCTTGCTTTACTATTTGGAGACCTTATCCAGGGATAGGACGGATTCGGTACTTGACACTAAGTTGTGCTTAGGATTAGCTAACCCGTGTACAGGGAAAAGCCATACTACCTCGTTAATCGTAGTTTTCTGGTTTTGAGGTTTTATGGTTGGTATGTTTTCACCTAGAGTGATTCTTATGACTTGTGCGGTTATTGTTTTAACATTTCGGTTCTATTTCCGTTGCAACCCGATGAGATGAGGGTATGTTGTCTCATGCATCATATAGACACCTGTAGGAATCACATGTCATGTATTCTTTCCATGACATTTAGGGAGCATTAGCGATTGCATGCTGTTGTGATAGACCTTGTGTAGATTATGCATGCTATTGTGATAGTTTCTTGATAAATTATCTGCTATTATGTTAGAAAACTGTTTTTTTTGTTCATTTCTTAAAATGAATACCATATTTTGGTTCTTGAGGTGTTATGGGCCCTCACGGATCAGAATTTGGCATCTTTTCCCTCGTTTTTAGTGTTTCTGGAATTCTGTGCAGTTTCTGAGTTACTGCCCAGAAAAACCCAGAATACACGGTGTGTACTTTTTAGATACATGCCGTGTAGTTTTTAGGCCATGTCACTGACCGTGTAAGTAGAAAACGGTGTCGTGGGAGTAACTTCAGGAACACGCCATGTACCATTGGTACACGTCGTGTGAGTTCGGAGTCGTGTACCCGGCCGTGTCACTAACAACACGGGCTGGGGAAGCTCGGGTAGAACGCGTCGTGTCCCTAGAGAACACGCCGTGTAGTCCTATCCAGGTACCCGGCCGTGTCACGAACAACACGGGCTGGCGTGACCATCTTTTCCACACGACGTGTTTGTTCGGAACAGGCCGTGTAGTCTTTCCAGGTACCCGACCATGTCACGAACAACACGGAACGGTGTCTCCTTTTCCTATGCACATCGTGCTTGTTCGGAGCACGCCGGGTAGGGTCCAGCCATGTAGATGGCCATGTATTCACCAACACGGACTGCCGAAGCCTCGTCTAGTGCATGTTGTGTTTTATTCGAACATGTCATGTAGTCTCGGGTTGAGTCAGACCGTGTGGGTTAGCTGTGTAAGGAGACTCGGGAAGGGGAATAGTTTTCTAGTACACGCCGTGTGTGGGGGTCAACACGCCTTGTAGTTTGAAGTGTACACGACTCGTAGGGCAGGAGTACACGCCCATGTCAGTGGTTTAAGAAGACACGCCGTGTAGTTTTATACAAGCCGTGTAGTCGTGTTTTGAAATCTTGTGTGTTTTTCTTCCGTTGTTCCTATTTTGTACTCTTGTTTTCCTTGTCCTTGTTTTCCTGATCTAAGGTGTGCTTTTGATCTTTCAGAGCTATGCCTCTGAGACGTCCTCTGGTCGTATGTATGTCATCAGGCAGTGATCAGACGCCAGACAGGGCTGATCAGGGACTTCTTGTCGATCCCCCAGCCGAGCCAGCCTTGGCACCTGTTTTTGTACCAGTTGCGGGCACCGATGCACATTTCAGGGAGGGTTTCATGAGGATGATGCATGCCTTCCAGGGAGCACCGCCTCCTGCCTCGTCTATGGTAGACTTGATGCAGGTCTTTCAGCAGCAGCATCCTCCCACGTTCTCAGGGGAGGGAGGACCTCAGGCTACAGAGTCATGGCTGGAAGCCATGCTGACTATATTTGAGCATCTGGAGACGCCTCTAGAGAGGCGGGTAAAGCTCGCCACCTACATGCTCCGAGACTCTTCCAAGTGGTGGTGGTACGTGATCTCACAGATGGTTCAGCAGCAGGCTATGACTTGGGAGGATTTCCAGCGTGTGTTTTACGACTACTTCTACCCGAAGACCCTGAGGGCCGATCGATCCCGGGAGTTCATGAGCTTGGAGCAGGGTACTCTATCCGTCATGGAGTATTCCTCTCATTTCACTGAGTTATAGCGTTTTACATCCCTTCGGGATGGGAGTGGGGTGTTCTTGTCAAGGAAGTTTGAGGATGGACTCAGGCGGGAGATTCGCTCATAGGTGAACATCTTCCAGCTGACTTCCATTACTTCCATCATCAACCAGGCACTGATTACGGAGCGCAATCTGAGAGACTCTGGAGTTGCGAGTCAGGGCGGTTCTGATTCCAGAGCTAGCTTTCCTTCTAATGACATCAAGAAGTGCCATAGGGAGCCTACGTGTGGTGATTCGAGGAAGCGAGATGCATCATTAGGCAGCCAGGTGACATGCTACCAGTGTGGCCGGATAGGGCACACGAGACCGCAGTGCCAGAGAGACCCTGTGGAGTGATGATCTTGCGGCAAGATGGGTCACCTCTAGCATTTCTTCCAGGTTTTCTCACCAACAGTAGGTGATCGGGGTTCTTCCATGACTCCTCGTTTAGGAGCAGCCCCACCAGTCTCTCACTAGTCAGGGAACTGGAGTTCTTCCGGCCGTTCGGGCCGAGGTGGAGGTCGAGGTCATGGCAGTCAGCCACCAGTTCCTCAGCACCATCAGGGAGGTTCATCTCAGAGTGGTCAGTCAGGGGCGCAGGGCCACGGTGCAGGCCAGTCTTTCGCCGTGGGGCAGACTTATCATGATCTGGATCCCGGCCCTTCAACTATTAGAGGTATGATTTTAGTAGCCTCATTTTTATTTTCAGCCCTTTTCGATACTGGTTCTATTCATAGATTTATCTCTGTTGCTGTTGTGGAGAGCCTTGGACTCTACATCTTTTTTTTTGTCGACTCGTTGACACTGGACACACCTTTGGGAATGAGGACATCTAGTGTACGCCAGTGTAGAGAGTTCCCTCTCGAGGTTTCAAGGCATCGCTTCTTATGGGATCTCTATGTACTATATATGACAGGCTATGATGTCATCCTTAGCATGGACTGGTTTATTCCCTTTCGGGCAGTCGTTTACTGTTATCGCCGTAGAGTCAGTTTCATTTCACCAGAGGGTGAATCTTTCCTTCATAGAGGCGAATGGGACGTTCGGGCGAGTCGGGCAGGACTCGAGCATCTTGGGCTAGGAGAAGTGACGGCTAAGATTGCTAGTCTTTATCTGGATGATCAGGTGACTCCACAGTTGGACTTTCCTCCAGTGGTGGATCGCTTCCGGGATGTCTTTCCAGAAGACTTTTCAGGTTTGCGTCCGGAGCGTGACGTAGACTTTTCTATTGAGATCATTCCAGGAGCGGCACCGGTGTCCATTCCTCCCTATATGATGGCCACACCTAAGTTGCAGGATCTCAAGAAGAAGTTGGAGGAGCTACAGGCTAAGGGCTTCATCTGACCCAGTACTTCTCCTTGGGGTTCGCCTGTCCTGTTTGCAAAGAAGGCAGACGGTACCCTTCGGCTTTTTGTGGATTATCATAAGCTGAACCAGTTGACGGTCAAAAACTGATATCCATTGTCGCGGATTGATGACCTTTTCGATCAGCTTCGAGGATCCCGAGTGTTCTTGAAGATCGAATTGAGGTCCTGTTATCATCAGTTGCACGTTATACCATCAAATATACCTCTGACAGCCTTCAGGAGAAGGTACGGTCTTTACGAGTATACAGTCATGCCTTTCGGACTCCCGAACGCACCTGCAGTTTTCAAGGCACTGATGAACCGAGTGTTCCATCCTTACTTGGACTCCTTTGTTGTGGTATCCATTGACGATATCTTAGTGTACTCTCAATCTCGACACGACCATGCCACCCATCTTGAGATCGTTCTGAGTACACTGAGAGAGCATCGGCTTTATGCTAAACTCTCTAAGTGCCACTTCTGGATGGATCAGATTCACTTCTTGGGTCACATCATCTCATAGACAGGAGTATCTGTGGACCTAGAGAAAGTGAGAGATGTAGTTTCCTGGGAGCATCCGAAGAACATTTTTGATGTACGAAGCTTCCTAGGGCTGGCTGGATACTACAAATGCTTCATTCGGGACTTTTCTCGTCTAGAAGCACCTTTGAAAGGTCTGACCAAGAAGGGGTAAAGGTTCTTCTGGTCAGATTCTTGTGAGTCAGCCATTCAGGAGCTAAAAGGGAGGTTGATGTCAGCACCGATACTAGTCTTGCCAGAGTCAGGACAGAGCTACACAGTTTACTATGATGCTTCGGGTATCGAGCTGGGAGTTGTGCTTATACAGGGAGATGGAGTCGTTGCGTATGGGTCTCGGCAGCTGAGGCCTCATGAGAGGAACTACCCTATGCACGATCTGGAGTTGGCAGCTGTTGTTCATGCCTTACACTATTGGAGACACTATCTTCTAGGAGAACACTTTTTGGTCTTCACTGACCACAAGAGTCTCAAGTATATCTTCACTCAGTGTGATCTAAATCTGAGGCAGCACAGGTGGGTTGAGTATCAACAGTCTTTTGACTTTGAGTTGCCTATACACCGGGAAAGGGTAACACCGTGACAGATGCGTTGAGCAGGAGAACTGAGATTCAGGAAGTTCAGGAGGCTAGTAGTGAGTGGCAGCTGATGGCTCTATTCTCTGAGATGCATCTAGAGGTGCACGACAGATGGGGACAGACCTTTCTATCTTCTGTAGCTATTACCTCCACGCTACTTGATCGGGTACGGATGAGGTAGCTATCAGACTCGGAAGGCTTAGTCCTTCGGGAGAGTGTGTTAGGAGAGGATCCTCTTCCTGGATGTACAGTGGGCAAGGATGAGATCTTGCGTTTCCAAGGACGCGTATGGGTGCCCACAGACATACGCAAGGAGATGATGTGGGATTTCCATTCCTCATTTTGGGCAGTTCATCCTGGCGTCACCAAGATGTATCGGGACCTTCATTGCCAATACTGGTGGCTAGGTATGAAGAAGGATATTGCTGGTTTTGTCGTGAGATGTTCTACTTGTCAGCAGGTGAAAGCATAGCATCAGCGACCAATAGGTCTTTTACAGCAGTTACGCATTCTGGAGTGGAAGTGGAACAATGTTGCGATGTACTTCATGACTGGGTTGCCGAGATCACCTTGAGGGAACGATGCTGTTTGGGTTGTCATCGACAGACTTACGAAGGTTGCTCACTTCTTGTTGGTCAAGGATACCTTCATTGTCGATGATTTGGGACGACTTTACATCAGGGAGATTGTGCGTTTTCATGGAGTTCCGCGCTCTATTGTTTCAGACAGAGATGTGTGCTTCACCTCTCGGTTCTAGTAGGGACTTCAGAAGGCCTTGGGTACACATGTACTTTTGAGTACAGCATACCATCCCCAGACTGATGGCCATTCCAAGCGCACGATCCAGGTGCTTGAGGATATGCTCCGAGCTTGCATCCTTGACTTTGGCGGTTCTTGGGAGAAACATATTCCTCTGGTGGAGTTCGCCTACAACAACAGTTTCCAGGCGACCATTCAGATGGCGCCATACAAGGCTTTGTACGGTAGGCCATGCCGATCACCCTTATGCTGGCTGGAGGCAGGAGAGGCAGCTTTGTTGGGACCTCGTCATGTTCAGGAGACTTCAAAGCAGATAGAGTTGATTCGGAAGAGGATGGCTACATCGCAGTCTCGGTAGAAGTCTTATGTTGATCATCGGAGACGACCACTGGAGTTTGAGGTCGGTGATCGGGTTTTCCTATGTGTCGCACCTAGGTTGGGACACAAGAGGATTCAGAGACAGGGTAAACTTTCGCCATGGTACGTCAGGCCGTTTGATGTTTTGGAGAGAGTGGGGTCAGTCGCCTATCGGTTGCGGCTACCTCAGAGGTATCGGTCCATGCACGACGTCTTCCATGTCTCTCAGCTCCGACGTTACTTTTCAGACCCGTCTCACATCTTTCAGCCTGAGGAAGTCAAGCTTGAAGTGGATGCATCGTTCGAGGAGAATCCTATCCGGATTGTCGATCGTAGTATGAAGGTTCTCCACAAGCGGTCTGTTCCTCTGGTACGAGTGTTATGGCAGCACGGGCGAGTACAGGACGAGACCTGGGAGAGGGAGGCCAATGTATGATCACAGTGGCCGGAGCTATTCGGGGATTCTTCTTCTCCACCTCGTTAGGGAAATTCGGGGATGAATTTCTTTAAGGGGGGAAGTTTGTAAGAACCCAGATCTTTGTTCAGGTATGTTTTTCCCTTTTCTTGAGTTTTTAAGAAAATGGTTTTTCTGGAAATTTTCAAAGTACACGTTGTGTACTTTCTGAGTACACACCATGTACTCTGTTCCGACTCGAAGCCGTGTGCTGGCCGTGTTCGGGCCACACACACGGTGTGTAAGGCTGAGGTGGAGGCCGGTTTTTCGGAGTACGGAAAAAATTGAAGTACACGTCGTGTACTCTATAAGTACACGCAGTGTACTTTCTTTTTTTTCATTAAACGGACAGGGGTCACGCCTAACCCCCATATTCGTCTTCTTCTCCAGTTTTCGACCAACTGGGAGCATCCGTACAGCCGAATCTTCTTTGAGATTCTGTCTCACCATCCGTTCTCTGATTCGAGCACGGTTGATTGTGTTGGAATCGTAGCGGTGAGTTATTCCTTCTGCTTGAGTCTTGTTTCTTGATTCCTCCTTGTTTCCAAGTTATCGTTGTAACACCCGAGACTTTTATGTGAAATATTTTTTTTATATAAATCATCAAAGGAATATTTCACTACACACAACACTAGCTTGGCTTGCATTACACGCAACTGCGGCCTTCCTCGATAGCTTGCGTCGTACGCAATACCGAGTTTCACTGAACAATGATATGTTATTAAAATATTATTAAAACTAGCCGTTATGAATAGTAATAACCACTTTTTGAAATTTTATAAATTTTATTTTTCAAAATGGACTTCATTTTTGGATTTGGAATATCAAATTTAGCCTAGGGTGATTTTTTGGTATTTTTCTGAAAACTTTCAATTTTTGATGAATAGTGAAACCACTAAGTGGTAGTTAAAAAAAACTGAATTTTTCATAAAACTTAATTTTACCGCATCTGTGAGTGGAATTTAGAAAATCCGAGAGACACGGTTGATGTCAGTAAGTAAAATGTGGTTCAATAAGTTGAAAATAATTTTTTGTTGAATAGTAACTTTTTACTTTTTTTTACCACGGTTAAAAGTAAATAGGGTAATTAAGGGTAAAAATGATATTATTATTACCCTAACACATGTCCTAATTCTATTGGAAAATTGTAATTCGACCAAAAACAACCTTAGGAATAAAATATGACCATTTAGGCCCACTTGGATTAGATTAGGACATTTATTATTAATTTATTTAAAGAAGGGTTAAAATAGTTAAAATCAAAGTTTAATAAGTAAATCATTTTTAATATGGGGTTATACATAAGATAAATTATACTATAAATATTCATTAGAAATCTAAAAATATTTCCTACATAATGGTATTTTATTTGTAATTTTTAGACATTAAATAGTTTAATTTATTTATGACACGATGATGATGCAGTAATTATCTTATTAATTAAGTATTGACATAATTGATGTTATAAATACCCAAATAAATGTAATTTGAGACTTTTTATGAATTACACTAATTTTCTAGGTTAATATGACATGTTAGTATTAATTTAAGTAACTTTTTTCGAACTAATCATTTTGTTATGATTTTCACAAAAATCAATTACTAAATAGTGTCAAAATTGACATAAAATAGTTTTTAAAACAAATATTATATTATTAATTGTTATTTTATTCCTAAAAATTTAAGGTTCGTCCAAATGACTTAGATAAGGTTATATATATTAATAATAAACAACTTGGGGTTCTTTTGTCTTGATATAGTATGTTTATTAACCTTATAGTGTATGAAAACAAGAAGACACGGTAAAAGTTAAATTATCTAACTTAAAGTTAAATCTAAATGATAAGGTTAAAATTGATACCTAAACTTGTCTAAATTCTATTGGATGAGAGTATTTCGACCCCTACCCACCTTATCTTAGAAATATATCAATTTGGATCTATTAAAAACCAAATTTTACTTTATAATAAAATAATATATTTAGTTATTCCAAAGGTGCCCCTCTCCTCCCTTATAAAAGGGCACCTCCTCCCCCTCTTCCTCACACCACTTTGAGCCTTCATGCTCGGCCAACCCCTGCCAATTTCTCCTCTCCACTTCCCTAGAAATATCCTAGAGGTTCTGGTCTTCTTCAAAGACCTATTTTAGTGCCCTAAAAGGAGGTCTCAAAGAAGCACTTCAAAGAAGAGGAGGTTCGGACACTTACGAAGCAAATCGGACCTAAGGTAAGAGAAATATCACAATCTCATTTTTATCCGAGATTGTATATACTTTGGAATTTACTGGGGTGCATTTTATCGTCCACATCCATGTTTCCTCAATATTTAATATTTACATCATTCTACAATAGTTTATATCCAATTTTACCCTTCGCTGAGTTTTTAGTAAAAGATATGAAAGGAATCTTTTGTCGTTTTTCGTACGAGGTACTTTTTGACTTTTCTGAAAAAAGTACGAGAAGAATGTTTTTTTAACTTATACAGCATGAATGTATTTTTAAAACATTATTTCCAAGAATCTTCCTTTACAAGTTTTCAAGTTTATTTTTAATCAACTTCTTTTATTTTAAAATCGTATGACATGTCAAGAAAGGAAAATGTTTTTGAAGTAGAAAGGATATTTTCCTCAAAAATGGAGTTCAAGCGTTTTTTCAAAATTATTTTCCATCTAAGATAATATAGGGTTCTGTTTCTATCCCTATTATTACATTGATTTTATTATGTTGTGATGGGATTATTTTTATGAATTCCTTTATCTTATATGAATTGTTTTATTATGTCATGTTGTTTAAGAATCCCATTTTTATTACATGGGTTATGCAATGATGTATGATTTATGATTTTGTGGCACACATAAGAATGTTATCATTATGAGATGGGTGGGACCTATATCTCCCTCCAATGCATTGGGTAAAGATTTTATATCTCATGAGATAGATATGGCTGGAACGGTAGGTTATACCGGTTCAGTGAAACAGGACTGAAATGAGGAGTGAACTCGGTTCAGAAATGGACTTTTTCCACTAAGATAGTCTTGGTAATGAGTCTTGACTAATAAGAAATTATTCTCTGTGATTATGTGTGTATGACACAAAGTTTCATTATTTATGTTATGATTATTGGGATTACATTTCACTACTATGATTTATCCCATGTAATGAAATTATGCTCTCTTTTGCAGGTTAAGATTTTCAAAAGTTATGTTCTTATGAATATGATGTGATTGATATTTCTTTTGTTTACCCATACTGAGAATTTGAGCTCACCATTTTGTATGTTTTCTTTCCCCAGGTCAGGAAGAAGTTTATTAAGTAAGATATGCCAAAAGGGACTATAGATATGATGAAATAAATGGGAGACAGTGTAGACTCTTTATGAACCAGTTGTTTATGTTTCCTAGTTTCTAAAGACACTATACCTATACGGTCCTTTCGTGGTTTTTTTATATGTTGTAATAATTATGCTTCAATTTTGAAGTATTAACAATGTATGTAAAGTATGGTTCGTTATAGTTGGTATCAGAGGAAAGGTATAGTCAACCTTTGGAAACTAGGATGTGAAAGCCTTAGTAAGAACCCTAAGGATAAGTCTAATCATAGAACACAATCTTAGTGTTTTAGAAATGGCCATGAATAACCTAGGATAATACCTTAAGTGTGAAATTTTATTCTTGATTATGTGGTTTTCCTATAATAATTAGTGTTGCTCACACTATTCTTCTTGGTTTTAGTCAATGGCTGGAACCCAAAGGAACCGTGTTAATGAGAAATGCGACGGGCAAGGAAATGATTGTCCCCCTGAGCAACCAAAAGTTATGGGAGCTGGAATGAAAAATCTTGTAGCCATGCTCACACAACTTTCTCAAGCTATGAATCATGCAGTACATCCAAACGAGCAAAGGAAAGAGCAACATTCTGTTGAATCCTTCATGAGACAGCATCCACCTTCATTCAGTGGGTCTACTGATCCATTAGTTGCTGAACAATGGATTAGTACTACTGAAAAGATATTTTCAATTCTTCAATGTTCTGAGCATGATAAAGTCATATTAGCAGTGTATCGTTTGGAAGGTGATGCTGATCAATGGTGGAATCTTATTAAGAATACGAGGGAAAGGGATAAAATTGAGTCCATGGAATGGGACGAGTTCAAGAACTTATTTTTCAATAAGTACTTCCCTCGTATTCTCCGAAAAAAGATGGAGAAAGAGTTTCTTGAACTGAAGCAAAAGGATGATGAATCTGTTGGTACCTATGAATCAAATTTTACAAGACTTGCAAGGTACACATCTGGTATTATTATCCAACCTGAGAGTAAGATCGATCAATTCTTTAGTGGCTTAAAACCAAGTCTTCGAAGGGCCTTAGCCATAAGGGACTTCAATAGCAACGAGGAAATCGTTCGATGTGCTCTCAAAGTTGAGATGGAGATTGGAGTAACCCATCAGTCATATGGGTTTGATAAGAAGAGGAAAATGGAATTCAAAGGAAAATCTAAAGATCACACTGAAAAGAAGATGAGCTTTCCCTTATGCTCAAAGTGTGGAAAGAAACATGGAGGGAGTTGTCTTAAAGGGACAAGTAAATGTTTCAAATGTGGCAAGGAAGTTCATCAGGCATTTGAATGCTGCGATGATGGGAAGAAGATGTCTAATGATGCAAACAAAGGAAGGGATACACGGAATGAACCTACTACACTTCAATGTTTCAAGTGCAAGGAGATGGGACATTATGCCAATAAATTCCATAATCCAAGGGTTGATGATGATGGTCGACGTCAACAAACTCTTAAGGCTAAAGAAAAAGGAAAGTCACATGAAATTTCTATCAGTGATGTGGAGTACAATAACGATGTGGTGAAAGGTACACTTACCATCCACTCTAAAGTAGCAAATGTTTTATTTGATTCTAGATCCACACACTCTTTTATTTCTGAAGAATTTTCTAAGGGTATCACCGTATTACCTAAACAATTAGATGTTGAGTTAGCTGTGACAACACCTAATGGCACAACAGTCGCATCAAAAGTTTATAATTCTTCTCCAATCGAAGTTTGTGGGAAAGTGATTCCTTCAAATCTTTTGATCCTTCCTATTGTGGAATTTGATGTGATTCTTGGCATGGATTGGATTTCTTTATATGGAGCTCATATCAATTGCCAAAGAAGGGAAGTCACATTTCATATTCCAGATCAATCTATGATCGTCTATCAATGCATGGATGAACATAACCTTCCAGTGGAAATTCCTTCTACCTTATGGGTCTTGATTCCACTAAATGAAGGTTATTTATCTCAAATGGTTGGTGAGAAACTAACGATTAAGAATATTCCCATTGTACGGGAGTTTGATGACGTCTTTCTGGAGGAATTCCCGGGTCTTCCACCAAATCGTGAAGTTGAGTTTTCAATAGAACTCGTACCGGGTGCTTTCCTATTTCAAAGACACCTTATAGAATGGCCCCAATTGAGTTGCAGTAATTGAAGAAGCAACTCCAAGAGAATCTTGATAGGGGATTCATACGCCCTAGTGCATCACCTTGGGGATCACCTGTTCTATTTGTTAAGAAGAAAGATGGATCAATGAGACTCTGCATTGATTATCGAGAACTTAACAAGATCACTATCAAGAACAAATATCCTCTCCCACGCATTGATGACTTATTTGACCAACTACGCGGAGCTCAATACTTTTCCAAGATTGATCTTCGTTCATGGTATCATCAATTAAGGGTCAAAAGGGAGGATATACCAAAGATGGCTTTTCGTACAAGGTATGGACACTATGAATTTATAGTGATGCCATTTGGTCTTACTAATGCCCCTGCTATCTTCATGGATCTGATGAAGAGAGTCTTTAGAGACTATCTTGATCAATTTGTGGTAGTCTTTATAGACGATATTCTTGTCTATTCAAAGAGAAAGGAATAACATGAAGATCACTTGAGGATTATATTGAAGACCCTGAGAAAGGATAAGCTCTATGCCAAATTTACCAAGTGTGAATTTTGGCTTCAAAAAGTTTCATTTTTGGGTCACATAATCTCAAAAGAGGGGATATCTGTGGATCCAGCAAAAACAGAGGTTATCGAAAGATGGTCGAGACCAACAACAGTAACTGAGATCCAAAGTTTTCTTGGTTTGGATGGATATTATCAACGTTTTGTGAAAGATTTTTCACGATTATCTAATCCACTCACCAATTTGACTCGGAAAGGAGTTAAGTTTGTTTGGACGGATGAATGTGAAGAGAATTTCAAGGAGTTGAAAAGA
This sequence comes from Viscum album, assembly GCA_963277665.1. NCBI lineage: Eukaryota > Viridiplantae > Streptophyta > Magnoliopsida > Santalales > Viscaceae > Viscum > Viscum album. The sequence goes on along the minus strand of OY728137.1, from coordinate 1,018,495,583 downwards.
AGGTTATTCAGTGCACCTGTGCTCACACTGCCTTGTAGTGGAGAAAGGTTTGTGATCTATAATGATTCATCCAAGAAGGGATTGGGGTGTGTTCTTATGAAAAATGATATGGTGATAGCTTATGCCTCACGACAGTTGAAAATCCATGAGCCAAATTACCCAACACATGATTTGGAGTTAGCTGCGGTAATCTTTGCATTAAAGATTTGGAGGCATTATCTTTATGGAGAAATGTGTGACATTTATACTGATCATAAAAGTTTAAAGTATATTTTCACACAAAAGGAGCTGAATATGCGTCAAAGAAGATGGTTGGAGCTGATTAAGGATTATGAATGCTCAATCCATTACCACCCTGGGAAAGAAAACAAGGTGGCAGATGCATTAAGTCGACAAGACCATGCCAGTTTATCCATGATGAGGATCACAAAAGATCCAATATTTATGGATTTACAAAGGATGGATCTTGGAATTATAATGGAAGGGGGAAAATATTATCTTTCTCAAATGAATGTTAAACCATCTATACATGTGAAGATGAAAGAGGCACAGAAAGAAGATGTCGAGTTACAAAAGAAGGTGAGAAATGTTCCGAAATTCAACCTTGATTGTGATGGGATAATAAAGTTCAGGAATCGGGTTTGTGTTCCTCCCATCACGGAATTAAAGAAGGAGCTGCTGGATGAGGCTCATAGTTCTTCATTCTCTATTCATCCTGGAAGCACGAAGATGTATAGGGACCTGAAAGAGTACTTCTGGTGGGATGGCATGAAAAGATATGTTGCTGAATATGTCTCTCGATGCTTGGTTTTTTAGCAAGTTAAAGCTGAGAGACAGAAGTCTAAGGGGATGTTACAACCATTACCCATACCCGAATGGAAATGGGAAAACATCACTATGGACTTTGTCACAGGACTTCCTAAAAAATCCAAAGGCAATAATGCTATCTGGGTCATAGTTGATCGTCTTACCAAGTCTGGACACTTCATTGCTATTAGAGAGGATTTCTCTCTAGATCAGCTTGCGAGGATATATGTAAAGGAAGTGGTAAGATTGCATGGAGTACCACTTTCTATTATATCTGATCGGGATTCGAGATTTACCTCAAAGTTCTGGCGAAGTCTTCAGCATACTCTGGATACAGAGTTGAGTTTCAGCACTGCTTATCATCCTCAGACAGACGGTCATTCTGAGAGAACAATTCAAACTCTAGAAGATATGTTGAGATCTTGCTCTATGGATTTCAAAGGTGGTTGGGATCAACACCTACCTTTGGTGGAATTTTCTTATAATAATAGCTTTCACTCCAGTATTCAGATGGCTCCTTATGAATCTCTCTATGGAAAGAAATGTAAGACTCCAACTTGTTGGGATGAAGTTGGGGAAAGAAAGCTATTAGGACCTAATCTCGTTGATGAAATGGCAGAAAAGGTCAGATCTATTCAACAACACGTAAGAGAAGCTCAGAGTCGACAGAAAAGTTATGCCGACAACCGAAGAAAAGACCTGGAGTTTGAAGTGCGTGATAAAGTGTTCTTATGAATATCTCCCTGGAAGAGAGTCATGAGATTTGGAAAGAAGGGGAAGTTGAGCCCTATATATATCGGTCCTTTCGAAATACTGGATCGTGTTGGGAAGGTAGCTTACCGATTGGCGCTTCCACCGAATCTCTGTCAAGTTTACGATGTGTTCCATGTATCTTTCATGAGAAAGTGCATACCTGATCCTTCACATGTACTTAGCTCAGAAGTTGTACCACTGGAGAAAGATCTTTCTTATGAAGAACAGCCGATAGAGAATCTGGATCGTAGCGAAAAATTACTACGAAGCAAGACCACTCGATTGGTGAAAGTTTTATGGAGGAACCAACAATTAGAATAAGCTACATGGGAGCTTGAGGATATGATGAGGGAAAGGTATCCTTATCTGTTTGTTACAAAGTGACGAATTTCGAGGGCGAAATTCATTTTAAGGGGGGTAGAATGTAACACCCGAGACTTTTATGTGAAATATTTTGTTTTTATATAAATCATCAAAGGGATCTTTAACTACACACAACACTATCTTGGCTTTCTTTACACGCAACTGCGGCCTTCCTCGATAGCTTGCATCGTACGCAATACCGAGTTTCACTAAACAATGATATGCTATTAAAATATTATTAAAACTAGCTGTTATGAATAGTAATAACCACTTTTTGAAATTTTATAAATTTTATTTTTCAAAATGGACTTAATTTTTGGATTCGGAATATCGAAATTATCCTAGGGTGAAATTTTGGTATTTTTCTGAAAACTTTCAATTTTTGATGAATAGTGAAACCACTAAGTGGTAGTTCAAAAAAACTGAATTTTTCATAAAACTTAATTTTACGGCTTCTGTGAGTGGAATTTCGAAAATCCGAGAGACACGGTTGATGTCAGTAAGTAAAATGTAGTTCAATGAGATGAAAATAATTTTTTGGTGAATAGTAACTTTTTACTTTTTTTTACCATGGTTAAAAGTAAATAGGGTAATTAAGGGTAAAAATGATATTATTATTACCCTAACACATGTCCTAATTCTATTGGACAAGTGTAATTAGACCAAAAACAACCTTAGGAATAAAATATGACCATTTAGGCCTACTTGGATTAGATTAGGACATTTATTATTAATTTATTTAAAGAAGGGTTAAAATAGTTAAAATCAAAGTTTAATAAGTAAATCATTTTTAATATGGGGTTATACATAAGATAAATTCGACTATAAATATTCATTAGAAATATAAATATATTTCCTACATAATGGTATTTTATTTGTAATTTTTATACATTAAATAATTTAATTTATTTATGACACAATGATGATGCAGTAATTATCTTATTAACGAAATATTGACATAATTGATGTTATAAATACCCAAAATAAATGTAATTTGAGACTTTTTATGAATTACACTAATTTTATAGGTTAATATGACATGTTAGTATTAATTAAAGTAACTTGGTTCGAACTAATCATTCTGTTATGATTTTCACAAAAATCAATTACTAAATAGTGTCAAAATTGACATAAAATAGTTTTTAAAACAAATATTATATTATTAATTTTTATTTTATTCCTAAAAATCTAAGGTTCGGCCAAATGACTTATATAAGGTTATATATATTAATAATAAACAACTTGGGGTTCTTTTGGCTTGATATAGTAAGTTTATTAACCTTATAGTGTAAGAAAACAAGAAGACACGGTAAAAGTTAAATTATCTAACTTAAAGTTAAATCTAAATGATAAGGTTAAAATTGATACCTAAACTTGTCTAAATTCTATTGGATGAGAGTATTTAGACCCCTACCCACCTTATCTTCTAAATATATCAATTTGGAGCTATTAAAAACCGAATTTGACATTATAATAAAATAATATTTTTTGTTATTCCAAAGGTGCCCCTCTCCTCCCTTATAAAAGGGCACCTCCTCCCCCTCTTCCTCACACCACTTTGAGCCTTCAAGCTTGGCCAACCCCTGCCAATTTCTCCTCTCCACTTCCCTAGAAACATACTATAGGTTCTGGTCTTCTTCAAGGGCCTATTTTAGTGCCCTAAAAGGAGGTCTCAAAGAAGAGGAGGTTCGGACACTTACGAAGCAAATCGGACCTAAGGTAAGGGAAATATCACAATCTCATTTTTATTCGAGATTGTTTATACTTTGGAATTTACTGGGGTACATTTTATCATCCACATCCATTTTTCCTCAATATGTAATATTTACATCATTCTACAATAGTTTATATCCAATTTTACCCTTCGGTGAGTTTTTAGAAAAAGATATGAAAGGAATCTTTTGTCGTCTTTCGTACGAGGTACTTTTTGACTTTTCTGAAAAAAGTATTAGAAGAATGTTTTTTTTAACTTATACGGCATGAATGGATTTTTAAAACATTATTTCCAAGAACCTTCCTTTACAAGTTTTCAAGTTTATTTTTAATCAACTTCTTTTATTTTAAAATTGTATGACATGTCAAAAAAGAAAAATGTTTTTGAAGTAGAAAGGATATTTTACTCAAGAATGGAGTTCAAGCATTTTTTCAAAATTATTTTCCATCTAAGATAATATAGGGTTCTGTTTCTATCTCTATTATTACATTTATTTGATTATGTTGTGATGGAATTATTTTCATGAGATAGACATGGCTGGAATGGTAGGTTATACTGTTTCAGTTAAACAGGACTGAAACGAGGAGTGAACTCGGTTCAGAAATGGACTTTGTCCACTAAGATAGTCTTGGAAATGAGTCTTGACTAATAAGAAATGATTCTCTATGATTATGTGTGTATTCCACAAAGTTTCATGATTTAAGTTATGATTATTGGGATTACATTTAACTACTATGATTTATCCCATGTTATGAAATTATGCTCTCTTTTGCAGGTTAAGATTTCCAAAAGTTATGTTCTTATGAATATAATGTGATTGATATTTCTTTTGTTTACCCTTACTGAGCATTTGAGCTCACCCTTTTGTATGTTTTCTTTCCCCAGGTCAGGAAGAAGGTTATTAAGTAAGATATTCCAAAAGGGACTATAGATATGATGAAATAAATGGGAGACAGTGTAGACGCTTTATGAACCAGTTGTTTATGTTTCCCAGTTTCTAAAGACACTATACCTATACGGTCCTTTCGTGGTTTTTTTATATGTTGTAATAAGTATGCTTCAATTTTTAAGTATTAACAATGTATGTAAAGTCTGGGCCATTATAATCGTGGGATGAACTTTTTGTGCGTTTTCTTAGATCTACGTCGTTCTAAGGGGAATCTGTCGCCGAGGTTCACGTAAATCGATCTCCTAGGATCGAGGTAGGTGGTTTGTTCCTTTCCGTAGAAAGTTGATGGATATTTTGTGCAACTTCCACCAATACCCTTGAACGGGGTATTGTGTGTTTCCTGTTTTTTCCTTGTTGCTTGCCTGCTTTTCTTGATTGCCTTAGTAGAGGTTATTTCTTGTGATTAGAGTAGTTTGTTTGTGCTCAGATTGTTTTTCCATACTTGCTCTGCCTGTTTGGAGTTTTTCTAGTGCCATGCCTAGTTGTAGGATTGTGGACTATTTTTATTTATTTCTGTTGAGCCTTAGTTGATAGCCAAGTAGTTCTTGAGGTTTACTTGGACGATACGCATGCGCTGAGCATGTTTAGTTACTCAGGACTGTGAGAACCTAGAGTAGCAGACCAAAGAGAGAATTGACGGAAGGGCTTCTCCAGAGTGTATTTTAATCACGATGTGAGACCAAGTGGAGAATTGTCAGAAGGGCTTCTCCAGAGTGTCTTTTAACTACGACACGGGCCATAGGGGGAATTGACGTTGAGTGCTTCCCCAGAGAGCCTTTAGCACGATACGAAACTATAGGGGGAATTGACGGTGAGTGCTTCCCCAGAGAGTCTGCTTAATTAAGTAGTTGAACCAGAGGGGTGAGACTACGTGTGCTTCCCAGAAGGTTGCTAGTACTTAGAGGTTGAACCATAGGGGTTAGACTGTGAGAGCTACCCAGAGGGTTACCTATTTTATTATTGTTGTTGACTGCTTACTTGTGTGCTATACTTGTTAGAACTGTGGATTATAGTTGTTTGTGATTTTCCATTTATTGCTTCTTGTTTTATTACTTCCATGTATTCGTTGACTGTTAGGCATAAATATTTGGGTGATTTCCTACTGGGATTTGTATCTCACACCCTATTTGGGCCATGCTTTTGGGCCCAAGAAGACTATGTTGCTGCAGGTATAGATAAGGGAAAGCACCCTTCTACTTCAGGATCTTGACTGCACCAGTAGCTAGGGAGAATGGGACCGAGCCGTGGCTCGCGATGCTGAGGAGATTATTTTGTTTTTCTTTTGTACTTGGTTTCAGTTGTATTCCAGCATGTTGTTTTGTTTGCTGCTTTCCATAGATACTTGTACCTACTGAATTATTATCATGATTGCTATATATCTGCATTGCTTCCACTGTTTTGGTTTCTGTTGTTATGCATGTTGGTTATTGTTTCCGCTGTTTATTGTTGTTTCTTACCTTTTATACCTTATCGAATGAGGGCATAGTTTCCCCACTGACTCACCAAGGCCCTCGCTGCTAGTCGGCAGCCTCTGGCATTCCGGGAAACGCGCTTGAGGTCATGTGGCGAACCGGGTACGGGGCACCAGTGGAGGGGCTCCGGACTCGGGACATTACAATAATAATGATAATTCCATCATTATAAGGATTACATCATACTAAATAAGAGGAAGTTCCATCAGACTGACTCTAGGAATAAAAGTTAATCGGATTGAATCTGAGTAGAAAAGTCAATCGGACTAACTCTAATTAGGAAAGTCAATCAAACTAACTCTGACAAGGAAAATCAATCAGACTAACTCTAGTGAAAAATCTCAATTTAGAATGATCTGAGGAAGTTTCATCATAATGAGATGGGGAATTTCCATCATAATGGGCTGAGGAAGTTCCAATGTAAGGAGCTAAGGATGTTCCATCATACCAAAGAAAAGTTAGGATGTTTGAGAAGGCTGATTACTAAGAAGACCCAAGGTCATTCAATAAGCTTCCAGAAGAGTTTAAGTGGTCAAACCTGAAATTAAAATATGCATAGATCTTGAAGTTTTTTAATTTTATTAAGTGGGAAAAAAATTCAAATTACCACCTTTTCCATTATGGGATTCCTATAAATAGAAGAACAATACATTCATACTTTTCATCCTTTTAATGTGAATAAAAGGTGGAGCACTGTAGAGGTTGAGTTAGTGTTTGAATCATATTTCTTTCTAGATAGAGATCTCTTTAGGAGATTAGACAACCAAATGTTTTCTTAAGAGACTGAGGAAGATCGGAATAAGGAAGATCGGACTGGGGAAGATTGAACTGAGCAATTGAGAAGAGTTTGAGAAATGTAGTTTGAGAAAAGGGTTCATCATAATGTTTCCATCCTAATGAGTCAATTAGACTGAGGTAATCGAACCTAAGGCCATCAGACTGAGGCTCCTGATATAGTTTTGTGGAGAAACCTTTTTTTTGTGATCTCTTATTTTGTGGCTCAATTGTTTGTAAGAAAACATTATAAGATGATAGGTGTCAGTATAATCATTATTATCGAGAGGTATAATGTGTCTAACAGGAGTTGGTGCAAGTTTTATTCACTTCCTCATAATATTTAATTTCTATATACCCATAGAAGTGATTATGGAAAGGATGTAGGTTCTCACGCTAAGGTCAAACCTTGTAAATATCATGTGATTTACTTTTTTTCCTACTTTTACATGCATGAGTATTTACTAAAATATGATAAGTTAATGGACTTTAATGGGTTTTAGGGGTTATGTTTCTAAAAGTTTTAAAACTTATAAAAATTGAACAATTGATTCAACCCCCTCCCCCATTAGTTATTCTTCTATCCTTTGGAACTTCATTTGGTTATTTGAATAGAACCATTCAAACTCTAGAGGAACTGATGCGATCATATTCAAAGTATTTTCAAGGATATTGGGAACATCACATTACCTTATTAGAGTTCTCATATAACAAAAATTTCTATTATAGCATTCAAATCGAACCTTATGAGGATCTGTATGGAAAAATGTGTTGGACTCTGACATGCTAGGATGAAGTTGGAGAGATGAAGCTAATGGTAATCGATCTTTTCCAAGTGATGATATATGAGTTTCAAAAAATTCAACTTCATATGAAATCTACACAATGTTGAAAAGAAATATGTGATAAATCATCGACGTGACCTGAATTTTGTGGTCAGATATAATTTTTTCTTTCATATATCGTTGTGGAAGAAATTCATGAGGTTTGGGAAGAAAAGAAAGGTTATTCTTAGATATATTGTCCCCTTTGAGAATTTTGTTCACATCAAAATTGTGGTATATCGACTAAAACTCCCACCTAACTTATCTCAAGTACATGATGTGTTCCATATATCCCTCTTGAGGTAGTACATACCATAACCCTCACATATACTTAATTCTTAGGTAATATCATTGGAGAATGATCTTTTATAAGAGGAAAAACTAGTGAATATCTTAGATTATAGTGACAAATTTCTATAAAATAAGAAAAATCACCTGGTCAAAATATTATGGTGGAACCACAAGTTTAAGGTAGAAACTTGGGAACCAGAAGAGGATATGAAATGGAAGTACCCTTATATGTTTTAATGTATGACATAAAATTTTAAGGGTGAAAACGCATTCATTATTTTAGTTATTTTGGATCATTATAAAATATATCTAGTTAGATTTGAAATACCATTAAGAATCATAACCATTTATAATATAGTTGTTGTGCATTGAACATTATGAGTAGTATATATTAAGGGTTATGATAAAGTCTGATCTACACAAATGGGATAAGTGACGGTCTTGACTAGTATGATCATACCCTATAAAGCCCATTTATCAGAGATTTCGAGGGAGATGGCATCATTGGGATTTTCCCTTGACTCATCCTAAGTCAAGGTTCAACAAATGAAGTATGAATGAAACCATTTACATGATAATATAAAGTTTATCAAGATCATGACACAAACCATGTTCATCGAACTATCCCAAGAAAGCCCCACCATTGTACACCTTACCCTTAGGGAATATGGTGGTGTAATAAGGGTTTTTGTATTTAAACTCTAATAGTTTTGAATTTTTACTTTTTCTTTTTAATAAAATAATTATTATATTTATCCATTGTTCTTATTAGATTATAAATGATTAAATATTGAGTTTGATAAAAACTAGGTTTTAATACGATGAAACTCAAATTGTATTTTTGGGAAATATATAGTTTCAATCAAGACACTGTTTTTATGAATTCAAGAATTTTTTTAATAAATTTTATTTTAATAAAATGTTCTTATTAAATAATATTTATTTAAATATAAATGATAATGTAATTTTATGAAGTCAAATGGAATATTTATAAGGGAAAGAAAATTATTATTGTCGTAAAAATCCATATTTTATTAATAAATGAGGATTTTTGATTTAAAAGTGTAAATTTTCATATTTATAGAATGAATTTGATAAAATAAATATTATTTTTTAAATTATAATTTCAAAATTATCCAATGGTGAATTTTTTATAATTTTTTGAGAGACAAATTTTTGGGGAAAAATTAAATATGGTATAAATATATAGTATGTATTATGACATCATAAAGTCCCAAAAGTGATATAATAAATACTATAAATAGTATCCATGAACAAAATTATTTTTTATATTTAAAATAATGTTTTTTACGTTCTTTGATTAATTTTATAAACACCTAATGAATCATCCAAAGCCTATATTATATTTTAAGGTTTTAAGATTAATTCTTTATGAGCATGACTCACTTTCACAGCACCAAGGGTATTATTTTAATGATTTTAGTTCTTAGACTTATAAAATATTTAAAAAAATTCCTCTTTGGTAGAAACCATGTGAAAAAACATCTAAAGGTTTGTGGTTTTTATTATTATATCATATAGAGTCTAAAACCTAAGTTTAGAAATTAATAAATAATCCCTCAATATTTTTCTATAAAAACACACCTAAAATCTCATTCCAATTCACTAAAAACCATTCGTCCAAAAACATAATCCTTTTTCCCTCTCTATATCCCTCCCAAGGTGTTATCAAGCTCTTAATAATCTCCTCCAAAACTTTTAAAAGCACCCTCTCAAGTTAAGGGGTTTTCTCCTCCTCTTTATTCAAGAACTTTATTTGTATTATGCGATTTGATTTAAAAAAATTCATGTTGTGATGTGTTTTTACGCATCCCTTTTACTGTACTTGTGATTTCATAGAAATTAGATACCACCTTTCACTTTCATTAAACCCTTCCATGAATCTTTATGTACACCTATTATGCTTATGAAATTACCCAATTATTTTCCATGACAAACATTTATATAGTGAATACTCATCCCCATTTCCAATCAAGGGTATTTACCAAGATGTAACTATCATTCATTGATTGGGTAATTCCATGTATTTAGCTTGCACTACTTAATCATGGTATTAAAATTTTTGAAAAACATTCTTATGTTTTATGATCTATGTAGAACACAAATGCATGTACATGATATGAATGTGATGGATGGGATCAAAATTATATAGCCCTCTAATACATTTTATAATGTTTTTATCTCATTAGATACCATGTATGGTTTGTTGGATGTTATCCTAATCACATTATTTTATGATATCTCTATGTTTATCCTTGACTTATGCTTATGATACCATGTTTTATGTTTTTTCCGCATTCCTTATATTGCCTTAATATTATCATCTTATACCATGTTTAGATATTCATTATTATTATTATCACCTTTATTTTTCATCATGTTATACCTCTTGACTCACATTATCTACTGTATCTTATGGTATTTTTTGATTATCACCTTACCAGGATTTATTTCTAACCCCTTTCTTATGTACGCCCTCAGGTTATATCATGTATTTTTATAAGAGAAATTAAATTTTAAGGGCAGGTTATGGGGATTTTAAATAATATTGTTGTATATATACTTCAATTTATTTTTCTATGTACCTAATTTCCAAAATAAAATAGGCCCCATGATCTTCTAGGATTGTATTATATGCACATTTATATAAAAAATATTGAATTAAGTCATATTAAATTATGGGTTTTTAGTTTTTCTATTTGAGTGAAGTCAATTAATTTTGGGGATTATGATTATAAAAACATAGTGAAAGCTTTAGGGATAAGAATAAACATGGTAAAGCATCCCTAAATTTTGGTATAGTGTAGATTAAGTGGTTTCTAAGCAACAAAATCCCTGTTAGGATACTACAATTAGATGTGTATCTAGCATAGTTGAACCTAGGATTAAAAACCTCGAAAAGGGAGCATTTGGTATTAACTCAATTTTCACATTGTGAATAACAAAGAGGCCTTATAACACACCTAGTTTTATAAACTTATAGGTCATGTTCTTTGTTAAATTCACAAGATCTTTGTGAATTATTTTGAAGGGAAGAGAAATGCCCATAAAATTTTATGCTGGGAAAAAGGAAATGGATAACATTGATTGAAACCTATAAATTAATAGGTTAAGGAATATATGTTAGTTATGGGTTATATATTCATTGTTTATATTTTCCTTTTATATATGTTTAAAAGTTTAAAAATTATCATCCCTGAGCCTATTTTGGATGAAGTAAATGATTAGAACTAGAGTCAAATAGTGAAATACAGGCTTATCATTCATGCTTCTAGACATTCTTTCAAATCATTCAAGTTTAGTATAGCTATTAAAACACCACCTCAAAACATGGAATTAGAGTTATCAGTTAAGATGGAAAATGGGTCAATTATTTAATCCCAATAATATAACTCACCGCCTTTCAAAATTTGTGGGCTGAATTTCCCAGTAAACATTATGATACTCCCTTTATAAGAATTTAATGTTATTTTGGGCATGGATTATATTTCCTTGTATAGATCCAACATTAATTTTTGAGGGAATGAAATCATCCTCTGTATCATAAATCACCCTCCAATTCTATACATATGAAAGTAATAGGATGAATCTCATTTGGTATTATCATCTCAAGCATGGATTTCCTTATGATCAAGTGTATCTTGATAAAATGATTGATACAAAGGAAATGATCATCCTTGAAACATTCCCATTGTGAGGGAATATATAGATGTTTTATGGAAGAATTTCAAGGTCTTAATCCTAGATAAGAGGTTAAATTTTCAATTGATATTATACTTAGATCTTTTCCAATATCCAAGACCCCATGTATAATGGACACTATTGAACTTGAGGAGATAAAGATGGAAATTTGTTAGGTCCACAAGGTCGAATACCTTGAGAGGGGGGTGAATCAGGGTATGACATATTAAAACTTCCGCCCCTTTGGATCTTATTTCATTGTTAAAAAAACTCAATTATCTCTTCCTCCTATAACAATATATGAATAGATATGAAATCATGCACAGGACACAGTAATTTTTACTTGGTTCACCCTCACTGGGCTACATCTAAGGAGTATATAATGGTGATATTATGATGTACCAAATTCACTAAGGCTCACTGCCAATAATGAGTACAATGTTCAGGATAGATCTTATATGCCCAAGATCACTACCTTTACAAGGTTTAGGGTATTCTCACTACATTACCAAGGGTCACTCCCTATGCCTCTTTCTCTGGCTCACTTCCAGGGGGAAGGATCATTGTCTTCCTCGTCCTTTGTTCACTTCTCTTGGAAAGGAATCCACACACCGTTTATGGAATTTTAGGTAAAACATAGTTTATGGACATGTAAGTCCCTTAATTTTCATGAATTCCTGCATCCTCAACTTTAGGTAGATGCTCTGTTAAATTCCCCTTTTCACCCTTAGATGAAGTCCACCTTTCCAGGTACTATTAGATATCAGAAAATACATTCATAAACATATTTGAAGATTTTGAAAGCTTCCTTTTTCAAATCACGAACCACCATGTTCCTCCCGCATACTGTGTACCGATTACGATATGTTAAACACCTCCTCCATGTACCACTTCTAATTCTATGAACCTCCCTTCATCTGCGGACTGCCTCTACCTTCACTATCGTGTACCGCCTCTGCATACCGACTCTGCGAACCTCCTCTATGAATCACCCTATGTCCTCAAACAGTTCTCTAATCACGGAATTCCTTCTCTAACCACCTTTGTTCCAAGCCTTTTTCCTCCATGTACCATGTCATGTGCATGATACAGTTCTCTGTAAAAGTCTTTGGCAGAATTTCTTCCGTGCAAACAATTTTAGCTTTTGTGGAATTCTCCCTCGCAAACTTCCTTCGGACTTCACCAAATTATCGAAGTGAAAATATGTTATCTAATGATATTAGGTATCTTTTCTAATTGATGGGATTATAAATCCTTATATAGGAAAAGATATCTAAAAAATCAGTTAATCAAAGATTTGCCAAATATTTGATTCGGTACATCCTCCACTGCATACTGATCCTCCTGTCGTGAACTACACCCACTCTGTGAACCATTTTTCCATGAAGGTTTGTGTACTTCCCTTTCTCCTACATGGTCTATCTCCTCTTCCAATGACAAGCCATACACGTACCACACCGCCTTCCACCATGAACCATCTTTGGTTTCGTGAACCACTCCCACAAACCATTCCCACTTCTTGGTATGCGACTGCGTACCCTTCTCGAACATGGTACACGGTCCATGTCTCGGGCTCCGCGTTTCTCTTACTATGACGATTTCGTTCACCATTATTCACTCTATCTAGTCCTATGAATAAAACCTTATATTTCCAAACATAAATTCCCGATTTTGAGACCCAAAAATTTGGAAAACACTAGGAAACTGTGCCACCTTAAAAATATGTCTTCAGAAAACCCCAACCATACTCATTCACAGTCATCTAGCCTTGTTAACAAACTCAATCACATCTAAAACATACCGAGAAAACACATTGAGGGATTTTTTTCCAAAAACCTTCATGAGAATATGGACACAGAGTTCATACATCCAAGTGATTCACCATGGGGTGCATCAGTCCTCTTTGTTAAGAAGGAGGATGGGTTAATGAGATTTTACATTGATTATCATGAGTACAAAAACATCACAGTAATTAAAAAGTATCATATTCCATGGATTTATGAATTATTTTATCAAATATTTGGATATCAGTACCTCTTTAAGGTGTATCTTTGGTCAATATATTATCAAGTAAAGGTGGATAAGAAGGATATCCCCAAGATTTCTTTACATACAAGGTATGGGAACTATGAGTTCATAGTGATTCCATTTGAACTCACTAATGCTCTATTTATATTCATGGAATTAATAAATAGAGTCTTTTGGGATTACCTTGAAAAATTAGTGATAGTGTTTATAGAAAATATTCTTATATACCTCAAAAGTAAGCAGGATCATGGGGGATCATTTGAATGATGTGTTGAATAAATTTAGAAATGAAAATTTATATGTAAAGTATAGTAAATGTGATTTTTGGATGAAGAAAGTAACATTATTGTGGAATGTTATCCCCAAAAAAAGATATCTATGGATACTTAAAAATATAAGTAATTGAAGGACGGACCAAACCAACATCTATGATTGAAGTCCATAGTTTCCTTGGATTAATTGGGTACTATTGTCAATTTTTGGGAAACTTCTCATGATTTTCAAGCCCACTAACCAAGATAACATGGAATGGGTGAGGTTTTTATAGAATTGTGATTGAAAGGATATATATATATATAAAGAGTTAAATAATAGGGTAATAATTTCACCTATGCTCACATTATCCACCAGTGGGGAAGGTTTTGTGATCTATAGTGATGCATCTAAAAAGATATTGGGTTGTGTACTCATGCAAGATGAAAAAGTGATAACCTATACCTACCACTAATTAACTATCCATAAGAATAAACTAACCAACTCATGTTTTGAAATTATATATGGGGATATTAGAATTTAATATTTAACAACGTTATCTCTATAGAAAAAAGTGTGACATATACATGGATTATAAAAATATCAATTTTATATTCACACAAAAAGAGATCAATATACACCAACAAATGTTGTTAGAGTTGATCAATGATTATGATTTTTCAGTTCATTTCCATCCTAGGGTGTTAAAATAATTTAAAATTTTCTGAGTATAAATGATCCTACAACCTTATCCATGATTAAGATTAAAATGGATTTAATATTCTTGAAAATGAAATGGATGGACATGGGAATAATAAAAAGTACCTTCATACTACCTTGCTAAAATAACTACTCAACCATCATTTCTTGATATTATAAAGGTGGTCCAAAAAATGATGAGGTGCTATAGAAAAATGTATCAAATATTATGGAGTTTAAATTTGTTAAATATAGAGTTATATAGTTTGGGACCCATATCTATGTCCCATAAAAACTATAAATTAAAATGTAACTTCTAGATGATGGGCATAGCTCGTCCTTATTTATTTATCTAAGAATCACTAAGATTTATAAAGATCTAAATCAAAACTTATGGTGTTATATCATAAAGAGGGGTATTGTAAAATTTTTATCTCAATGCTTTGTATTCCAATAAGTTAAGTATGAATGACATAAGTATGATTGTATGATGCAATAATTTCTTATACTAGTATAAAAATGGGAAAACATAACCATTGATTTCATCATGGGAATCCTCAAGACGTCTAAAGATAATAACACCATCTAGGTGGTAGTTGATCACCTTACAAATTAAATGTATTTCATTACTATCAAGTAATATTTCTCTATTTACTAACTCACTATGATATATAAAAGTTAAGTGGTAAGACTTCATGGAGTACCACTCTCCATTGTAGCTGATCGAGATATGAAGTTTACCTTGATGTTTTGGAGAAGATTTGATAAGTACTATATATAGAGCTAAGTTTTAGTACTACTTATAACCCTCATATATATGGTCAATCTAATAGAACCATTAAAACTCTAGAGTATATGATGATATCCTATTCAATGGATTTCTAAGGATGTTGGTATTATCACCTTCCCAAATAGAGTCATCATATAATAATAGTTTTCAGCCTAGAATTAAAATAGAACCTTATGAGGATATATATGGGAAGATTTGTTGAACTATAACATGTTGGGATGAAGTTAGAGGGTGGAATTTCATGGGACCCGATCTTGTACAAGATATGATAGAGAAGGTTCCAACCATTCAGCGTCATATAAAATCTTCACATATTCAACAAAAAACAACGGATAAAATAATCAATGTGACTTGGAGTTTGAGGTTGTAGATAAGGTTGTCCTTCATATATCACTATGGAAGAAAGACATGAGTTTTGGGAAAATAGGAAATATTTACCTTAAAAACATTGTCCCCCTTGATATCCTTGATCACATTGGAGTTTTGGCCTATCGACTAACACTCCCACCTAACCTATCTCAAGTACATGATGTCTTACATGTATTCCTCTTGAGGAAGTACATACCAGACCCATAACATGTATTGAATCTAGATGTGGTAACCTTATAGAATTATATTTCATATGAGGAGAAAATGATGAAGATCTTAGATCATAAATACAATGTTCTACAAAACAAAATAACTCACTGAGTTAAAGTACTATAGTGGAACCACAAGTTTGAGGAAACAACTTAGGGATTGGAAGAGCTAATAAAACAGAAGTATCCTCATCTATTTTATTGTATGTAATAAAATTTCAAAGTTGAAATTTCTAAATGGGGGAATAATGTAATGACCCATGCTTTTATAAAATAAATTCCCTTTTTAAAAGAATAAATTTATTATTAAATAATGTGGTTATAGAAAAAAAATTCACTAATTTAGTTACTTTGACCATTATAAAATATATTTGATCAGATTTAAAATGTCATTAATCTTTATAAATATTCATAATATAGTCATTATATATTGACCACTATCATTAGTATATATTAAGGGTTATAATAAAGTCATATTGAGACAGATGAAAGAAGCAATGGCCTTAACTAGTAGGATTGTACCCTATAAAGCCCTTTTATCAGAGCTTCTGAGGGTGATGGAATCATTGGAATTTTCCCTTAACCAATCCTAAGTTGAGGTTCAACAACTTAATCCCAAAAAACCATTTATGGGATAATATCAAGCTTAGCAAGATAATGGCCCAAACTGTGTTCATTGAACTACCCCAAGAAATACTCACCATTGTACACCTTACACTTAGGGAGTATGCTGGTGTAATAAGGGGTTATATATTTATATCCTATTATTATGAATTTTTACTTTTATTTTTAATATAACAATGATTATATTTATCCATTTTTATTATTAATTTATAAATAATTAAATAAAGAGTTTGATAAAAATCATATTTTGATACGATGAAACTAAAATTGTATTTTTGGGAAATATATAATTTCAATAAACTCACATTTTGATGAATTCAATAATTTTTTAAAGAAATATTATTTTAATAATATTTTATTGTTAAATATTAATAATTTATATATAAATGATAATATAATTTGATAAAGTCAAATGTAATTTTTATAAAGTTCGGAAAACTATTATCATCGTAAAAAACATGTATTCTCAATAAATATAGATTTTTTTATTTAAAAGTGTAGTTTTTCATATTTTTAGAATAATTTTTAAAAAAAATAGACGTTAGTTTTGAAATTAGAATGTCCAAATTATCCAACAGTGAATTTTTCATAATTTTTTGAGATAGTCTAATTTTTGGGTAATAATTAAATATAGTATTAGTATATGGTATATATTATGACGTCATAAAAGCACAAAAGTGAAGTGATAAACACTATAAATAGTATCTATGTCCAAAATTATGTTTCCATTTAATAGAATGTTTTTTAAGTTATTTTATTAATTTTATAAACCATTAATTAATCCTCCAAAACCTATATTATATTTTAAGGTTTTAAAATTAATTCTTTATGAACATGACTCACTTCCACATCACCAAGGGTACTATTTTAATAATTTAGGTTCTTATAATTACAAAATATTTAAAAACACACCTATTTGGTAGAAAACATGGTGAAAAATCATGCAACGGTTTTTGTTTTTGATTACTTTATCATATAGATTCCAAAACCTAAGTTTAGAAATTAATAAAGAATTCCCCACTCTTTTGATATAAAAACCCACTAAACCTCCCATTAATATTCACTCAAAACCCTTTTATCATAAATTTATTATGACTTTACCTCTCTATATCTCTCACAATTCATTACTAATCTCTTAAAAAAGATCCTCCCAAGCTTTTAGAAGTTCCCTCTCGAGGTAATGGATCATCTCCTCTTCTTTATCCAGGAAATTTCTTTGTATTATGCCATATTAATTCAAATTATTCATATTGGAATGATTTTTTAGACCTAAAATTTACTATAATTATGATTTAAAAGTAATTACAAACCACCTTTCACTATCATTAAACCCTTCCATGAATCCTTATGTACACCCATTAGGCTATCGAAATTACCCTACAATTTTCCATGGAAAACTGTTGTGTAGTGAATAGTAATCCTCAATTCCACTCAAGGGTATTAATATAGATGCACCTATCCTTCATTGATTTGGTAATTCCATTTATTTTAACCACACTCCTTAATCATTTGATTACATTTTATGAAATTTTTTCTTAGGTTGTATGATCTATGTGGCACACAAATGCATGTACATGATATGAATGTGATGGGTGGACCCAAAATTATATAGCCCTCAAATACATTGGGTAATATTTTTATCTCATGAGATACCATATATGAAGCATATTATGTTATTATAATCACACTATGTTAGGATGTATCGACGATTATCCTTAACTTATGCTTATGATGTCATGTTTTATGTTGTTGTTCTATCCCTTATGTTGCCTTGATATTATCATTTTATACCATGATTTGATGTTCGTGATTATGATTCTCAGATTTTTATGGAATTATATTATGCCTCTTGACACACATATAATTCTTTATCTTATGATATTATTTGATTATTCCCTTATTGGTCTTTATACCTCACTTCTTTCTTATGTACATCCTCAGTTATCCCTTGTAGTTTTAGAATAACAATAGAATTTTAAGGGCGTGTTATGGAGATTTCATATAATGTTATTATATCCAAGTTTCAAGTTATTTTTCAATGTACCTAATTTATCAAAGACACTAGGCCTCATAATCTTATGGTATTATATTATGTGTTCCTTTATATAATAAATCATGAATTAAGTTGTATTAAAATATGGGTTGTCATTGTTGGTATCAGAGTAAATTCTAGTTATTTTTATGGATTATGATTAGAGAACCCTAGTAAAAGCCTTAGGGATAAGACTAAACATAGTAAAACACCCCTAAATTTTTGTTAAATTATACATTAAGTGGTTTCTAAGAAACAAAATATTTTTCTAGATACTACAAGTATATGTGGCACTAGAACAGTTATATCTAGGGGTAATAACCATAAAAATGGTGCATTGGGTATTAACTCGATCGCCACCAGGTGCATGATAAAAATTACTTACTTCATGCCTAGTTTTATATTCTTAGGGGATATTATTTGGTAAATTTACAAGTTTTTTAAGAACTAATTTTAATGGAACAAAAATTCCCATAAAATTTTATTTTAGGAAATAGACCATGGATAACTTAGATTGAAACCTAGAAATTCATAGGATAAGGAATATATGTCATTAATGGGTTATCCTTTCAATTTTTATAGTTTCATTTTTATATGTTTAATAGTTTTAAAATCATCATCCCTAAGTCAATTTTGGATGATGTAAATGATTATAACCAGAAACAAATAGATAAAGATAGTCTTATCATCCATGGTTCTATGTATTCTTTCATACCACGCAAGTTTAGTAGAACTATTCAAACACCACCAAAAAATATGGAATAATATTTATCAGTGAAGTTATAAAATGGGTCAATTGTTTAATCCTAATCATATAATTTATACCCTATAAACAAATTTGGGATGAATTTTCCATCAAACCTTGTGATACTCCCTTTAGAAGAATTTGATATTATTATTAGCATGGATTGAATTTCCTTGTATAGATCTAACATAGATTTCCAAGAGAAGTAAATCACATCCATATCTAAAATCACCCCTTTATTCTATAGAAGTTCAAGTATTAGGATGAATCTAATTTTTTATCATCATATCAATCATATATATTATTTGCTTATTATCAAATGTATCTTTCTCAAATGATTAAGACAAAGGAAAAGATCATCCTTGAAGACATGCCCATTATGAGGGAATACACCGATATGTTTACTGAAAAAATTATTGGGATTCTTCCTAGATGACAGTTTGGATTTTCAATTGAGCTTATACCTAGATATTTTTTGATATCCAAGACCCCATACAGAATGGAAACTTTTTAACTAGAGGAATTAAAGAAGCAGCTATGGGAGAATATAGATAAAAGGTTTATATGACCAAGTGCTTCACTATGGGGTCCACTGATCTTATTCCTTGATAATGAGGATGGTTCAATGCCCCTCTAAATTGATTATCATAAGCTCAACAAGATCATGATAAATAATAAGTATCCTCTTCCATATATTGATTACTTATTTGATCAAGTAAGTCAAGATCGGTATAGTGATTCCATTTGGACTCAGTAATACTCTATAAATATTTATATAATAAATGAATAGATTCATTAGGGATTACCTCAAAAAAATTATTGAAGTATTTATAGATGATATTATTATCTAATCCAAAATCTAGGAGTAACAAGAGGATAATTTGAATGATTTAATAAATACATTGTGAAAGGAAAAGTTATATGAAATGAAAATTAAATGTGATTTTTGGATGGATAAAGTGTCATTCCTAGGGAATGTTATCACCATAAAAGTAATATCTATAGATCCTTCAAAAACTGAGGAAATTAAAGGATGTCCCAGACCAACATTTATGATGAGAATACATATTTTCCTTGGATTATATAGGTATTATCATCTATTTTTGAGAAACTTTGCAGGATTTCCAATCCCACTAACTAAGATAACTCATGAGGGGTGAAGTTTGTGTATAATATTGAATGTGTGGAAATATGTAAAGTTTTAAAGAAGAGGTTAATCATTGTACTAGTTCTCACATTACCCACTATTGGGTAAGGATTTGTTATCTACAATGATGTGTCTAAAAATGGATTGGGTTGTGTACTCATGTAAGATGAAAAATTAATAGCCTATGACTCCCACCAATTAAGGATACATGAGTATAACTAACTATGATTTAGAATCGAATACAATTATATTCACATTAAATATTTTTCATCATTATATCTATGGAGATAGGTATGAAATATATATGAATCATAAAAGCCTCAAGTATATATTCACACAAAAATAGATCAATATATGCCAAGAAAGGTAGTTAGAGATGATAAAGAAATATGATTGTTTAATTCATTTCCATCCTAGGAAGGTTAAAAATTCATAATATGAACTGAGTATAAAGGATCCTGCAACCATATCCATGGTGAGGGTTAAAAGGGATCCAATATTCTTGGGCATGAAATGGATGGACTTGGTAAAAATAAATGGACATCCATCATACCTTACTCAAATAACTACTCATCCATCCATTCTTAAGTGGATCAATGAGGTATAAAAAGATAATGAGGTGCTATATAAAAAGGTAGAAAATATTATGGAGTTTGACTTTGTTAAATATTGAGTTATGAGGTTTGGAACCCAGATATGTTTCCCATAAAAACCATAACCAAAAAGGTAACTTCTATATGATGTGAAAATCTCATTCTTTTCTATTCATATAGTAATCACTAAGATTTATAGATATTGAATCAAACCTTATGATGGGATAACATGATGAGCGATATTAAAAAAAATTTATCTCAATGATTGGTATGAAAACAAGTCAAGGATAAACAGTAGAATCATAAGGGTATGATGTAATCATTCCCCATACTAGTATGGAAATGGGAAAACATAACTATGGATTTTATCAAAGGAATCCTCGTGTCATATAAAGAAAATAATTCCATGTGAGTGGTACTCAATCACCATAAAAAGTCATCACATTTCATTTCTATCAATGAAAATTTATCTCTCAACAAAATTGCGAAGATATATACAAGGGAAGTTGTAAGACTATATATAGTACCACTCTCCATTATATCTAATCAATATCTATCGTTTAACTCATGGTTTTTGAGAATCCTTCAATAAGTACTGGAAATAGAGATGAGTTTCAAAACTACTTATCACCCTCATAAGAATGGTAAATCTGATAGAACCATTAAAACTCTAGAGGATATTTTGAGATCATGTTCAATGGATTTACAAGGATGTTGTGGTCATCACATTACCCTATTTGATTTTTGATACAACTATAATTTTCATTCTAGCATTGAAATGGCACCTTGTGAGGATCTGTATAGGAATACGTGTTGGACTTTAACATGTTGGGATGAATTTGGAGAGTGGAAGCTGATGGGACCATATCTGGTCCTAGATATGACTAATAAGGTCCAAACCATTCGATGTTATATAAAATTCATACAAAGTCGATAGAAAATCTATCTAGAAAATTATTGATATAATCGGGATTTTGAGGTTATATATAAGGTGATCTTCCATATATATCCATGGGAGGAATTCATGAGTTTTGGGAAAAGGGGAAATCTCAGTCCTAGATACATCATCCCATTTGAGATCCTTGATCACGTAGAATTTATGGCCTATCAACTAGAACTCCCACCTAACCTATCTCAAGTACAAGATTTGTTCCAGGTATCCATCTTGAGGAAGTACATACCAGACCCCTAACATGCACTAAATCCATAGGTGGTGTCATTATAGAATAATATTTTATACTAGGAGAATATGTTCAAGATATTAGACTATAGAGACAAAGTTATACAAAACAAGACAACTCACCTAGTCAAAGTACTATGGTAAAACCCAAAGTTTGAGTTAGAAACTTGGGAACTATAATAGGCAATGAAACATAAGTACCCTATACTATTTTAGTGTATAAAATGAAATTTTTAGGATGAAATATTAGAAGGGGGATTTTAATGACCTTAATTCTTATAAATTAAATTCCCTTTTTAAATGGATAAATTCCTTATTAAGTAATGTAGTTATAGAAAACACATGCACAAATTTAGTTATTTTAGACTATTATAAAATATAGTCATTCAAATTTAAAATATTGGTAATCATCATAATAATTGATAATATAGTCATTGAACAATGGTCATTATGATTAACATATATTTAGGATTATGATAAAGTCTGATTGACACATACAGAATAAGTGATGGCCTCAAACAGTAGGACAGTACCTTATAAATCCCATTTATCGAATATTCCAAGGGAGATGGCATCACTAGGATTTTCACTTGACCAAGAACAAGTTGAGGTTCAAAAAATAAATAATGGAATAAATAATTTATGGGATAATTACAATCTTGTCAAGATCTATCCCAAACCATGTTCATCGTACTACCCTAAGAAAGTCCCACCATTGTGCACCTTACCCTTAGGGCGTACACTGGTGTAATAAGGGCTCATGTATCTAGAATATAGCAGTATGAATTTTTAATTTTTATTTTTAATAAAATAATTATTATATTTATCCCTTTTTATTATTAATTTATAAACTATTAACTAGGTAGTTTGAAAAAAATTAGATTTTGATATGAGAAAACTCAAATTTTACTTTTAGGAAATATATAGTTTCAATCAAGACACTATTTTTTATGAATTCAATAATTTTTGAAATAAATTTTATTTTAATAAAATATTATTATTAAATAATATTTATTTAAATATAAATGATAATATACTTATATGAAGTTAAATATAATTTTATAAGGGTCGGAAAACTATTATCGTCAAAAAAACCTGTAATTTTCAATAAATTGGGATTATTTATTTAAAAGTTAAAATGTTAATATTTAGATAATAATTTTGATAAAATAAATATTATGTTTTTGATAAATACATCAAAATTATCTAACATTCAATCTTTATTAATTTTCTAATATAGTTGTATTTTATGCCAAAGTTAAATATGGTATAAATATACGGTATGTATTATGACATCATAAAATTACAAAAGTGACGTAATAAATACTATAAAGAGTATCCACGACCAAAATTATGTTTCCCATTCAAAATAACGTTTTTTAAATTTATTTTATTAATTTTATAAACTCTTAAATAATCCTTTAAAACCTATATTATATTTTAATGTTTTAAGATTAATTCTTTATAAACATGACTCACTTTCACATCCCCAGGAGTATTATTGTAATGAGTTTGGTTATTATAGTTAAAAAATATTTAAAACCACTCCTCTGTCATAAATCATGGGAAAATACATGTGAATGTTTATGGTTTTGATTATTTTAACATATATAGTTTAAAACCTAATCTTATAAATTAATAAATAATTTCACTCTCTTTTTCTATAAAAACTCACCCAACCTATCATTAATATTCACTCAAAAAACCTTTTATCATGAATTTAATTTTACTTTACCTCTATAGATTCTTACTAATGTATTCCCAGTATCTTAATAAGATCACCATAATCTTTTAGAAGTTCTCTCTCAAAGTAAGGGATCATCTGTTCTTCTTTATTCAAGAACTTTTTTGTATTATTCCATTTGATTTCCAATTATTCATGTTGGAATGTGTTTTTACACATACATTTTACTATCCTTATGATTTCCATGTAATGAGATACCACATTTCACTCTTATTAAACCCTTCTATGAATCCTTATGTACACCTTTTACGCTGCCAAAATTACCCTATGATTTTTCATGCCAAGCATTTGTGTAGTGAATACACATCCCCATTTCCACTCAAGGTTATTCAGCTAGATGTACCTATCCTTAATTGATTTGGTAATTAAATATATTTAACCCAAACTTCTTAATCATGGGATTAAAATTGATGAAATTCGTTCTTATGTTGTATGATCTATGTGGCACACAAATTCATGTGCATGATATGAATGTGACGGGTGGGCACATAACTATATATCCCTCAAATGCATTGGTTGGTGTTTTTATCTCATGAGATACCATGTATGGTGCATGGGATGTTATCTTAATCAAACTATCTAATGTTATCTTAGAATTTATCCTTGAATTATGCTTAGTATTTCATGTTTTATGTTGTTCCCACATTCCTTATGTTGCCTTGATATTATCATCTTATATCATGTTTTGATGTTAATGATTATTATTTTAACCTTTACATGTCCACATGTTGTTCCTATTGACTTAAATGTACTACTTTATCTTATTCCATGCTTTGTTTTTTCCCTTATTAGGCTTTATATCTCACCCCTTTCCTGTGTATGTCCCCAATTTATCACGTGCAGTTTTAGAAGAGCAGTGTAATTTTCAGGGCATATTATGGAGATTTTAAATAATGTTGTTGTATCCATGTATCAAGTTATTGTTCTATATACCTAATTTACCAAAGACACTATGCCTAAAGATATCCTTGGATTTTATTATGTGTATCTTTATGTAATAAATCATGGAGTAAGTTGTATTAAAATATGGATTATCATGGAAATTCACTTTCTAAATGGTAACTAAATGTAACAAATTACATGTTTATTTACCATCACATATCCTAATAATTTTATGATATTAAGTGTAAAAATGTAAACTTAAGATTGGTGTTATCCTTTATTTTTTAGTTTTTAACTTCTTTAAGTTCAAACATACTCTCACTATCCTCTTATATATTATATTCCTTTCAAAATATCTTGTTAAAAAACAAAAACCCTTTTGTATTAGGAAATAAAATTTATTTTCTTTCAGTGGTAATATTTAACAAATAAACTATTGTTTCCATATCATATACATTATTCAAAGTTTTTAGATATTTTTTCACTTAAAATAAGACTTTATTAATATATACCACTAATGGGTGGTGGTAATACATTCCCACAAGTTTTAACAAATACTTGGGTAAACATTTTATCCAGGAAAAAACACTTTAATCCATATATTCTTATCCAAAAATGTTGTGGAAATTGATGAATCATAAACCATGTGTATAAAATTAATTATCTCATACTTATTCATGAAAACTCTTTTTAATTGAACAACTTCTATTATCATGTAAGATAAATGAGATGAAGATACATGTCTTTTATTTAGATTCATTTGAGCTTGATATTATCTTTTATATTCAAATACTCAATTTAGTAACTAATTACATCATCTCATGAATATAAACTACAATATCAATCAATTCTTCCTTTGTTTTTTAACATCTATATATTTTCAACACTTGGTAATATACACATTTGGCATCATGTACCCTTCAAGATTAAAGAATTAATTTCTATAACATTTATACCTGACATGGACATTCCATGGAATTTCATAAGATCCTTTAGGTATTATGAATAATCCCATCATATGTAATTATTATTCATCCTTCCTAGAAACCCTAGGTTTTAATGACCTTGACTGGATTCTTTAAGAAACATTGTCAAACTTTTAAACTAACTATATTCTTCTGATTTGAAATTTTACCCACTGGTAATGTACATATAATACCAGAATCCATATATCATATGTCCAGTTCATCCATTTTTGAAACATTCATAATATCAGGTAAACTTTTTCTTGAATTCAATAAAATTTTCATAACATTTACATAGATAAAAATAGGATCAATTCCCTAACTAGAACAATACATTTCAGGTCTCATCTTAAATCATGTTATATAATTAAACAAATTATAACTATGTGTATCAAAAACACATTATCTAATTTTATTTAAATAACCATTGTTTGCACACTCTTATCAAGATCTATATGAGATGAAATACACATATCATGACAAGTTTATCCTAGTTCAAATCATCCGACTTATCAATGTAGCAACTACTTTTCTATATTACTTGAAAGAAACCTTTAAACTTCAATTATTATTTTTATGGACTACTATATATTTACAACACTTTTAAATAATACATTCAATATCATATATCTTTCATAAATGTCAACGAGCATGTACCCTAGTTGTACAGGCTCTTGCTTGGCATCCAAAAGACCCAGGATCAAATCCGGGCAGGGGAGAATTTCTGAGTACTCTATAAGTACTGTAGCAGGGCACTGTAGCAGTACTGTAATAGCGGTGGACTATAACAGCGGCAGAACTATAGCTGCGGAGGGACTGTAGTAGGTACTATAGCGGTGCCTGCACTGTAGCTGGTATTGTAGCAGTACTGTTCACCGAGGGGTCCTTTGGGCCAAAAAATGGGCTTTCAAGCATTGTATGCAGGCCACTTGGCCTTAGGCCTTTGGGTTATGTAATGAGTCACCCTTTACCCAGTCTAAAGAGGTCATTTCTTTAAATAATAAATTGAGGCTTCGGCCCCAACCTTTTAACAAAAAAATATATCTTTCATAAATATATAATGGATTTCTATAACCAATAAATATTTAATGAAACCTTTGGTCTCATTGAGTAATTAATAAATTAGATAATATTGAATATCATTTGATGTGCCCACTCATATTGAGTATATGAGACTAAAATCACTGATGTACCCAATCATATTGAGTACATGAGTGGAGAGTGATATTAATTTTTTCATTTTTCATATAAATCCTTTGAAACATTAAATTAATCACTATATTCTTCCAGAAGAATTTATATTCACTTTTTAAAAAAATAAAACACTTTCTTAATAAGGAAGGAATTGTTTTGACACATTTAATTTTCCTTAAGAACTTTTCTTAAATCAACAATCTAGATTAATAACTTTTCTTAAGATACCACTCTAAGGAGATACTTACTTCAAGATTCTCCTTTAAATTATTAGTCAAAGATTTATCTCTATGATTATTATGATATTATCTATAGAATAATATTTTATCAGATGAGTATCATGTATTATTAACCATTTAATAAGGACTTTTATTAAATGGGATCCCACTAAAATAAAGACCCCTTTATAGAATCCATAATATCCATTAGTGGGATAAAATACATATTTAAATAATCAATGAGTCCTCTATTGAATTTCTCTCACCATTTATTAATTTAGGTAGAGAATCATCATAAACATATCATATATGAATCTTGGATATTTGAGTGGGAAACCCTTTGTCCAATTCATCATATGGATAAACTCAACTATATTCCCCTGGTAACCTAATCCTATTAGGGCCTCCTGGTTAGTGTAACCTATAAAAAATTCCAAAAACAAGCTAACAAGGGAAAATCTAAGGGAACACAACTTTAGTATGAGCTACCCAATAAGAAAATCCATAGTCACTTATTACTTTCTTACCTTACAAAAGATAATCCAGGGGAAACCAAATTTAGCATGACCAACCCATTTTGATGATCAGGGTCTTGAAAAGTTTCACTTTAGAATGAACCTCGCACTTATTATTCATAGGGGATTTTAATCTCACCATATTATCTCATGTTATTCCATTTTATTTATGCATTATTCTAGTAATTTAGTTTGGAATCATATTCCCTCCACCAAATCAATATGTTCAAACCATATTGATGTGTAACCCTTTACACAACCCACAAGATTATGTTACTTACCCAAAAATAAAAGTCAAACATATTCATACATATCTAGATGTATCATATGCATAAAGTAAATAAACACTTCGTGTAAAGTCATATATTTTTCCATATGAGTAAACTAAAAGTGATAGATAGACAACCCTATTCACCAACTAAGATAAGGCATAAGCCTCCAGGTATGTAGGTTGTCTGACCCCAATTCTCTCTATTCAGAGATACTTTACTCAATATAGAATCAAATTCATCATAACTATAAGAATTAATATGTAAAAACTATATTAAATAACTAAATTCAATTAAATAACTTCAATTACAAACTGAATTCAATATAGATGAAAAACTAAATTCATTATAGAGTCAATCCTAGCATGAAATGCAGTGCTCTATCCTATAAGTAGTTAAACATTTTAAACTGAAGAATACAAAATATTCACATTTTTTAAACAATTTAATAAACATGAATATGGAAGGGAACAATTCAAATATTTAAACATGAGATAAAAATTTATGAATAATTCATAAATAAAAACTAATTATAAAATTTTTATAATTTTAGCTTTATATTATGGGAATTCCATAAACTTGAATATAACCCCTTTATATTCAATCAAATATAAACTCTTTCATATTTATAATTATATTTCATTTATGGTTCAAATATATGATATTTTATGAATTGTAAACAATTTATCATTCAATTTGTATTATGTAAACATTTTACATAATCTGTATATCATATATTGTATTGTTATTTAAACCTTGGTCATATAAATCATTAAAAAAAATTTGTGTCTTAAATAATTTATAAATAAGGCCCCATTTTATTTTGAATAATTAAAAATAATTAATTATGAACAATTCATAATTAAAAAAACATTTTATTTATTGGCCTTATTTCACAATTTATAACCCTTTTAAAATTATTTATTAAGATTTATAAATAAACACTTTTATTAATAAACCATAAAAATTTCCATATGATTTAGAAGGTATTTAAAATATTAAAATTTAATATTTGTGAGTAAAATGGTTCATAAATACTTAATTAATTTTATTATAAACCATTTATAGCTAATTAATTAATTTTTAGATTCCTTATTAATTAAATATTCCCAAAATATCTTTTATAATGATTTATAAAAAATTTATCGACCATTTAATATGTTACAAATATTTTTTAACAATTTTTATATTTATCCTTATACAAAAACCTATTCCTACATAAATTTAAGCTCACTCTACCATTACACAGGTGCTTTGTGTAAGGGTAAATAAATTCCAAAGCCCTTACATAAAGGTAATTCATTTCTTAATTTTAGGCAACTTAAAAATAATTCATTGTGTTATGGTGATAAATTTATGTATTCGGTGCTATATAAGGGTACATTAGGTCTTACCTTTATGTACACATGTTTTTCGTAAGGGTAAGTAACTGGTTATCCTTATGTGGATTTGAGAAAAACTCGGATACCCTTACATAGAACCTTTATATAAGATTAATCATATATGTAACATAATAGATACCTTTAAACAACCACTATTTACTTTTACATGTGATTATAAAACCTTGCACTACCTTTACATGTAAGTGTAATCACATTTATGAAAACCATTTGCATAAGGGTAAGCCTCAGGAATCCTGTCTCCCATAAGGGTAATGCTTGGTTTACCTTAGACATCTTAATTGTGTAAGGGTATGATATTGGTTACCTTTATGAATCCCAATTTAATAAGGGTAAATCCTTGGGTTACCTTTATGTAGTCCAGTGTGTAAGGGTAGACCCTTTTTCCATATTTTCAAAAAAAAATTAAAAGATGATTTTTTTCTTCATTTTATTCTTCATTTCAATGTAATATTTCATAAATCTAAAGTATAACCTACATGTGATACCACTGAAGGGTTTTTAATAGTCTAATAACAATTATCAGATGAAGTGAAAGCAATTAAAACCCTTGTTCAAATATCTTTTATGCATTATAATGTGAAACCTATGACAAATACAAAAATGAATAAATGTTATAAAACTTAGTGCACCATTCACTGAAGATCCACAATAATCTTTGATTTTAATCTTTATATGTATTTGATAATGATCAAATGAGTAGAAAACATAAACATCCCACCTATGTGATGTATCTACAGGCTAACTGAATCACATGTCATATATGGGACTCTCCATCCTCCACAATGTGATAGCTACTCATAACAAAAAGAATGTAGAATAAAGAGAAATATGGATGATGAGGAGTCTCAGAAAAGTACGAATCATGTCCACACCTTATATATATTATATGAATGTATATTTATAAGCCTCAAGGATGATCCTTAGTCTAATTCCTTTATTTATGAATTAAAATTCATGAATAAATGCTCCATGTAATACAAACACACACACACACATTCATTGTATTAATGTTTCAACTCCCATGTGTTTCATCTCATGAAATGGTATAATAAATGATAGCTAATATGGGAGAATAATAAATGATAATAGTTTATCATTTTTCCACATTCATCAAATCCATGGGAATTAAAATCATAATTTTCATGAAATAAGATATTTCTTATATATATATATATCATATATATATATATAAGTCTATATGTCATATTCCCGTTACTAGGGACCATTGACATGTCTCACACTTTAGTGGGTTGGTTCTTGGTTTTTCTAACGAGGGAAACCTATGAGAGAGGTTAGACCAGAGTTTGCAATCCCTTTAGATAAGGGAAGCACGTGTGTGTGGTTCGGGGTATGATACAAGTGAATGTGAGTTGAGACCATGTTTATGATGTAGGAATAGTGATTCCTTGATGGGTTTGAATGTGGAATCACCTTGAGTTCTAGTGTTGTGGTATTGAACTGGATTTTAGGGTAGCATTGGTTTAGTGCCTAAAATTTTACATTAAGGATGTGCTTCTAGTCATAGGGGGCATGGATGAATGACTATGGTTTAGTAATTACACCCATGTGTTAGGTATTCATAAGTTAAATCATAGAATTGGTGAAGTTTTATTTGTTAATAGGAGTTTCAAAGTGATCCCAGTTGGCTAGAGATGACATGTGGTAGGAGGAATCATCAATGGTTTTGGATGGTGAGCCTTGAAATGGTTAATATGTTCAGATTTTAATTGGGTGAAAATATTTGTAACGTCTTGGGTTTCTTGGAACTGCCTTGCGGGAGACATGATCAACTGTTGATTTTGGATTTTGAGTCTAGTTGGGTTACAACATGGCTCCCTGAGTTGTTATTTGGGTTTTACTGATTTGGTGGTGTATAAACATAAACCAATTATGTTTTTTTAATAATGGGGTGTAAATAATATTCGAGGTGTTTATTTCTTATTATCATGTAATTTGGGTGACAATGGATATAGAATCCCACCTTTTTATTACATAATTTTTCATTACATTTTACTAAAAGGGGATCTTTAAAGTTTAGTGTCTTTGAAATCAAGAACAAAATACATAAAACATTACAACATTATTATAATACACTTGTAAGGCTTCACCATAGGTTCATACTAAGTACAATTACTGCAACTCATAACCTAGAGACATACATCAAAGGAAAGGGTGAGCAGAAGGCCCAGTAAGGGTAAACAAGGGTAAAAGTTTACTTGTGATATCAATAAGAACTTGATGATTTACATAAAGACATGAGAAATGGAAAAAGAGGAATATAATAATAAAAATAACATTAATAATAACTTGAATATGTGGCTACAACATTTCATTTATACATTCCTGAACATATCACCAAGGTTCATCCCTAAGGTGTCATAAAAATTTACCATGATTATTCACTAAGGTATCATGAAACTTGTCATATCTAGAGATTAAATTATTTACCCAATGAATTGGAGCACTATCCAGGAGCGCCCTTAATATGAATTTTTCATTTGATACACGTAGATCATAATCATACATTCCATAAATAACCCAAATAGAATAAAATAAATGGGTTTCATATCAAAATCGTGACGTTTTAAAAAGTGATTAAAAATAATTTCATTATGTCAGTTATAACCCATAGAAATGGAGTGATGGTTATATGTATGTTAATTCCAGAATCAAATAGATCAATTTTATGCCTTGATTAATACCTATTTAAATTAAAATATATTTTGGTATTCACATAAATAAAATAAGAGAATTTCTTGAGAAAAAGAGAGATTTTGAGATGA
Source organism: Viscum album (assembly GCA_963277665.1). Taxonomy (NCBI): domain Eukaryota; kingdom Viridiplantae; phylum Streptophyta; class Magnoliopsida; order Santalales; family Viscaceae; genus Viscum; species Viscum album. Next base: position 1,018,463,293 of record OY728137.1, on the reverse strand, counting down.
AAATTCTATAGCATAACGGCTATATAACATGGTTTTAGAAAACAATAAAAAGAGAGAGGACAAGGTTCTCCCATACATAAATGAATAATTTTACTATGGAGGTAAAAAATAAAATTTAAATAAAATCATGGTGGGGATATTTGTATGACATGCCACAAGAAAAGGAAACTTGAAAGAAAAGAGAAAATGCGATTTCTTTTACGAAAATTTGGCAGCCTAACAGCGTCTTTTAAAAATGCAGAAAACAAGTTGATGAGAGCATAAAAGGGTATCTCATCAATTGAACATGAAATTTAAAGTAGTAGGTATATATAAGAACAAACCCCCACATAATAAAATGGAAACTATAATACATAAAATAATGGAAGTCATGACTAAAAAGAGGAGGGTGAAAGGTTCCCTTACCATGAAGAGTGACTTTGAAAGCTTGAAGGTTGGGACCTTGGGGTATTGAGGTAACATTGGGATTACTCCTTTGTAATTAAAATTAAAAATACCATATCTTCATTGAGTAGGATTGTGGAATGAAATTAATGAGGGAATGACTTGGTATTTATAGGAAAAGTGAGGGAGTATTTAATTAATTTACAAGGGACACCTCATCGATGGTATTTCAAAAACCATGGTATTTCCCATGGTAATGGAAATTTGGGACACCTCATAACATATCTTAATATTCACAAGTATACCATAATTATTACATCATGATTACATCATTAATGATGTCATTAAACACCCAAAACTCAAAACTGTATTTTGTACTGTTCACTGAAAATTCAACTATTTTAGAAAACTCCCAAAAATTTATCCTAACCATTTTTTGACGTAAAGAATCCAAAATTGAACACCATTTTATAAAAATATTTTTCTAAATATTTTTAATTTAATTTTAAAAAAATCATTATTTATTCTAAAAAATAACTCTAAAACTATAACTTATTTTGTAACACCTTGAGAAAGTAAAAAAGGTATCTTAAAATTATCGTATAACCATAAGAAAATAAAGTAAAAATTTATGATTAAATTTTATGAAAATAAATTTCCATTTTAAATTATTAAATTAATTATAAAATTGTAAATAAAATATTAATGACTTACAAAAATACCAGAACTTATACTATGATCGTTTTTTCACTTTTAAGATGTCTAAATTGTATTTATACATTCATGGGTGAAGTTTCTATTTTTTAGCCAATTTACAAAAAATTTCTATTTATTACTGTTCATAACGGTATGTTACTATTCACCAAAAAATTATTTTGACCTTATTGAACCACATTTTTCACGTTGATTACAACCACGTATGTCTAATTTTCAAAAATCATTTCATAGAAAAAGTTATTTAATAATAAAATATTTTTTACTATTAAAAAAAATAAAACTATTCATCAAATACTATTCATCAAGAAAACACTATTCATCCAACACTATTCATCAAATAAAATACTATTTATCAAAAAATTGATACTTTTTAGAAAACTTCTAAAAATTCACCCAAGATTAATTTTGACATTTGGAATTAAAAAATGTTGTTTATTTAACCATAATAATTCTCTATGTATTATAATTTTATATTATAAATATAAAATTACTAATTTATTAGAAATAATAGCTGATAGAAAAGGAATACTGAAATTGCATAGTGAAATTTCTTACGCTTAAATAAAATAAAATCATGTTATCATTTAAATTTTAAAGGGGAGTTTTAATCATACTATTTAATTAAAATAATCATTTTTTCATATACCTCAATTTTTTATAATAATTATATCATTTTTGAAAAATAAAATTTGGGTCTGAAGTAATTTAATGTGCTTCTATTATAAAACATAATAAAAATTTATTAGGAGGAAAGAGATCCATAAATAAAATAAGTTCTTTTTTGGGTCATTACATTCTTCCCCCTTAAATAAATAGTGTCTTTTCAATTTTATCTTATTATAAATTTATTACTATTAGGAAACTTATCATTATAAATTAATTTTATGTCTTAAAAAATATTATTCTTTAACAAATATTACATTTTCTATAAATCCTTCATAATGATTCATAAAAAGCTTGTGATGAAAAAATATTATCCCCCGATAGTGTCAAACCAAAAGTGTAGCAAGACCCGTTGTCTTATACCAGGATACCCTGGGTCAAGCCCGAAACTCCTTTTTGGATTTATCACTCCTCGGTACATCTGTTCCAGATCCACATCCACTTGTTCGTATCCAGATAGGGATTTATTTGTTCGAAAACCAATTACTTAATATTTCACCAAAATACCAGGAATTTTTCCTATATTTAAAATTTTATATAGGGTTATTCCTAAAGTTTTCATAGACTAATTTCCATAAATAACTAAACTATCCTCTAATACCAACTATGGCATCCCGCCTTTTTATTTTATAAATGTTTCATTACATTTTACAAACAGAGGATCTTTAAAGTTTAGTGTCTTGGAAATTAGGAACAAAATACATAAAAAAATTAAAAAATTATTCTAATAAACTTGTAAGGATTCACCATAGGTTCATAATAACTATAGTTACTGCAACTCATAACCTGGAGACATACATCAAAGGAAAGGATGAGCAGAAGGCCCAGTAAGGGTAAACAAGGTTAATAGTTTACTTGTGATATCAATAAGAACTTGATGATTTACATAAAGACATGAGAAATAAAAAAATAGGCATATAATAATAAAAATAACATGAATCATAACTTTAATATGTGTCTATAACATTTCATTTATACATTCTTGAACATATCACCTAGGTTCATCCCCAAGGTGTCATAAAAAATTGCCAAGGTTATTCACCAAGGTATCGTGAAACTTGTCATCTCTAGAGATTAAATTCTTTACACAAAGCATTGGAGCACTATTAGGGTGCACCCTTAATATTTATTTTTCATTTTATACACATAATTCATAATAATACATTCCATAAATAACCCAAATAGAATAAAATAAATGGGTTTCATATCAAAATCGTGACGTTTTAAAAAGTGCTTAAAAATAAGTTCATTATGTCATTTATAACCCATGGAAAGGGAGTGAGGGTTATATGTATGTCAATTATAGAATCAAATAGATAAATTTTATTTCTTGATTAATAAATCTAGAAATGAAAATAGATTTGGGTATTCACACTAATAAAACAATATAATTTCGTGAGAAAGAGAGAGAGAATTTGAGATGAAAATTCTACAGCATAACGACTATATAACATGGTTTTAGAAAACAATACAAAGAGAGAGGAAAAGGGTATACCATCCATAAATGAATCATTTTACAGTATAGGGATAGAATAAAATTTAAATAATATCATTTTGTGGATATTTTAATGACATACCACATGAAAAGGAAACTTGAAAGAAAATATAAAATGTGATTTATTTTACGAAAATTCGGCAGCCTAACAGTGTCTCTTAAAAATTCATAAAACAAGTTGATGAGAGCATAAAAGGGTATCTAATAAATTGAACATGAAATGGACAGTAGTATTTGTATATTAGGAGAAACCACCACAAAATAAAATGGAAACTAGAAGACATAACATAATGGAAGTCATGACTTAAAAGAGGAGAGTGAAAGGTTCCCTTACCTTGAAAAGTGACTTTGAAAGATCAAAGTTTGGGACCTTGAAGGATTGATGGAACCTTGTGAGGAATCCTTGGGAGTTAAAAAGATCATATCTTCATTGAGGAGGATTTTTTAATGAAATGAGTGAGGAAATGTCTTGGTATTTATAGGAAAAGTGAGGGGATATTTAATTAATTTCCAAGGGACACCTCATATGTGGTATTTGCAAAACCATGGGCTTGCCCAGTGTATTTCCCCATGGTAATGGCCACTTGGGACACCTCATAACATATATTACTATTAAAAAGTTTAAAAGAATTATTACATCATGATTACATCATTAATGATGTCATTAAACACTCAAAACTCAAAACTGTATTTTTTACTATTCACTGAAAATTTAACTAGTTTAGAAAACTCCCAAAAATTTACCCTAACCATTTTTCAACATAAAGAATCAAAAAGTGAACTCCATTTTATAAAAATATTTTTCTAAATATTTTTAATTTAATTTTTAAATAAAATCATTATTTATTCAAAAAAACAACTCTAAAACTATAACTTGTTTTGTAACACCTTGAGAAGTAATCAAGGTCCCATAAAATTATTGTATAACCATAATACAATAAAGTAAAAATTTATGATAACATTTTATGAAAATAAATTTCCAATTTAAATTATTAAATTAATTATAAAAGTGTAAATGAAATATTAATGAATGAAAAAATACCAGAACTAATATTATGATCATTTTTTCACTTTTAAGATGTCTAAATTGTGTTTATACATTCATGGGTGAAGTTTCTATTTTATGGCCAATTTCCTAATAATTAATATTCATTAATATTTATAATGGTGTTATTATTCACCAAAAAATTATTTTGATCTTATTGAACCACATTTTTCAATTGATTACAACCACATATGTCTGATTTTTGAAAATCATTTCCCAGAAAAAATTATTTAATAATAAAATATTTTTTTACTATTCACCAAAATAATACTATTCATAGAATACTATTCATCAAGAAAACACTATTTATCCAACACTATTTATCAAATAAAATACTATTTATCAAATAAAATACTATTTATCAAAAAATTGATACTTCTTAGAAAACTTCTAAAAATTCACCCAAGATTAATTTTGACATTTAGAATTAAAAAATGATGTTTATTTAACCATAATAATTCTCTATGTATAATAAATTTATATTTTAAATGTAAAAATACTTATTTATTAGAGATAATAGTTGATAGAAAAGGAATACTAAAATTTCATAGTGAAATTTCTCACACTTAAATAAAATAAAATTATTTTATCATTAACATTTAAAATGGGAGTTTTAATCATACTATTTAATTAAAATAATAATTATTCCATATACATTAATTTTTTATAATAATTGTATTATTTTTGAAAACTACAATTTTTGTCTGAAGTAATTTGATGTGCTTCTATTGTAAAACATAATAAAAATTTATTAGGAGGAAAGAGATCCATAAATAAAATAAGTTCTTTTTTTGGGTCGTTACATTGGAGGCGCATCTCTTATTTTTAAATGGTTTTGAGGTCATGCATGATGTCTACGCGCAATGAAATTGAAATAATAATCAATAAACGATCATGATTGGACCAAGGATTGATTTAATTTTCTAAGGTATGTTTACAGGAATGGAGACTGAAATATTTGTGTGAAAAGGGTGTTCCCCTATGAAGACGGTTGTTTATAAATAGATCGAGTACTTTCAATCCAAGAGTAGGTGTAGGCAGGTGTTTTATAGGTTTCAATGAGTGTGTCTCGAGAGGATTGGATTGTGTGTCGGATGATAGAACCCACTAATAATTCACTTGAGGAGAGGTTTAAGTGAAACCATGTAGTGGAGAGTGCACCAATTTCTGGTAGAGGTATGTGGCTCTCACTTTGGTTTGACTTTTAGTGGACATCATGGATGATTCTTTCCATGGGATGGAAGTGGGTGATGAGTTGTGTTTTGGTCTATTTCTTGGTAATACACTAGTTTGCCACATCCAATCATCACATTCGGGTATGGATAGGATATATGTCATAGTGTTCAGGTTTTGATCAATATAGGTGATGATAAGGGCGCTCTTATAGTGGGAGGGTGATGTTGATCATGGGTGATATAACCTTGTGTGAGTAGGGTCATAGTTTTGGGAGACCAGTTTGTAGGCGGGTTTAATGGATATTGGATGCTAGGGACCAATAAATTTATTGAGTTAAAAAATATCTAATGGGTAGATTCCAAGAATCAACATTGAGATCATATGAAATAAGAATGATCAGAGGTCTTTTCATATTGAAATCATATTTGTGCTTGTGGTAATCACGATATGGGTCCATTCAGTTGATGGTTCCATAATGAATATCACATTAGTATTTAGCTACTAACATCGTTGTGGACATGTATAGATGATCACAGAAGGCCTTGGGGCATGAAAACACTATGATCAATGGTTTTTGACACGTCAATGAGTATAAGAAATAAACTTTATGAAAGGCCAACCAAAGGTATTTTGACTTGTGTGTTCATTTGTAATTTCTTATAGAGAGCCTAAAACCACATTGGGTGCATTTTTGGGGGGGAATGGGTTTTTTTGAATTTATCAGGACTTTTGAGGAAAATTTGGCATGTATGGGATTCAAAATAGATAGTGGGTGCGTGTCCATTTTTCTTTGTAATTAGGAATAGGGATTTATACCAATGTTGGATCGGTGATTTCACTTGTAATCAGACATGGGAACTTATAAACTACATTAGGTATATTTTTGGAATGTGAACATGGAGTTCCAATAGGCAATTTCCATGGTGGAAACACTAAAGTAGTGAAATTTACCATTATGATTTGATTCTTTTGGTAGGGAGCACTATAGGCGGGGTGGTGAATTGGATGATGATTTACTTGGTCATCGAGTTGGGTGGGATTAGGAAAGCATCACACAAGTGTTTCGGTAGTGTTTGTGATTATTAGATCATGTTTTAGTGGTTTAAACTCTTTGTGTTCAAGTAGTGTTTGGAAGTGTGTTGGGAATTCAAGGATTGAACACAGTCATTTCTATGGGAATAGATGACTTGGGAAATTCAAGGAGTTTAGTTGGATGAATTCCAAGATTTATCAAGGATGAGAAGTGTTATAGTGGGTAGTTTTTAATGTATCACATTCATGTGAATGCTTTTAGAGTTCTAAAGAAATTTGAATTTTTGTTTTGTGGATAGACTAATTTTTTATCAAATAATTAGAATGAAATTTCAAACACTTTAACATCTTAAAGTGATTTTTTAGATGTGTTTTGAGGATCGTAAGGTAACTTGGGTTCTTAGGAAAGTCTCGTGAGATTCGGTTTGAGTTATGGATGTTTTGGCTAAAGGTGCATGATTTGGGTCACAAGGTTTATATAAAACTATGTGATTTCTATTATAAAGGGACATATTCAATTCAAATTCTATAGTGAATGGTTGAGAAACATGGTTAGTGCATTCTTTAAGTTAAATAATGATAGATTAAGGTGATCATGTATGTTGGAAGGGGTCTAGAACTTGTCACGCGACTTGTGCATGTTTGTATAAAAATTATTTTCCTTTTGTAGAGGTGTTCATATCCAAGATTCATGGTTAGTGCATGGTTTGAAAATGGTGTGGTCCAAACATGCATAGAGGTGGTTTTGGGACAATTCTGACAACGTGGTTTAGTAGACAGTGTGGTCAAACCATGTGTCGCCTTAAAAGATGGAATTTTACCATTATTCTCCTTATGATTTTTAACTCAAACACTTCCCTTTCTCCTACTATTCTCTACCAAGTAGCCTCCCATAAACCCTCCTTATCCTCCCTATCATCATTTATGTTTATCCATATTTTCTTGTTTGGTTCTCCTTTCGTCATAAATGTTGAAGAACTCATAGTAATTCAATGATTCTATTTCTTATTCTCCTCATTTCCCTCTAATTTCTTGGTTGTTACAATTAGGTATTTAAGATATGATTTCACTATAGGATGGTGGACTCTTTCCAAGATGATGTGAATTATTTTATTCCTAGAAAGATGGTGTCCCAACACTATGTCTTCACACTTTCACCAATCGTTTTGGTAGAGGTAAGTGTTTGGGTGATTTTTTTGAGTGTTTTAGGATACATTAATTACTTTAACTAATGGTCTTGGTTCTGGTTGTTAAAGTCTTTTATTGGGTTAGTGTTTGGAGGCTTTAATAGACCTATAAAGGGTAGTTGGACTTAGTTTTGATCCATTGATAGCATATGGTGTGTGGTTTTTCGCTTATGCATGAGTGGTTAACTTGGTTAATCAGTTTTAAGTGTTTAATTAATTATAATTTGATTATAATTAATTATTTTTTTTGGATGAGATTTAAGTTCATGTATGGTTTGGGTGTTGGTGGAAAGTCTTGGATGAGTTTGAGTGGAGATTGTTGGGCTAGAGTTAAAGTGGAATTTCTTCTTTGAGGTCGGTGGTCCCTAGACTTGACCCATAGTCTTTTATGTTTTCCAATTGCGGGTGTCGTGTGGTCATGTCGGCGTCATCAAGAATTGACTTTTTTTCTTTTAAAATTAAAATTATTGGAGTGTCTTCTATCCTATTTAGACTATCTATAGACATGTTGGGTAAAAGTAGTAAAATAGTTTAATTTTGGGAAACCATTTTTGAAATTATTTTTGGAACATTAAATGGAAATTTGGTTAGAAAAATAAATGGGTTCTTGGATCGTAATTTGGGTTGGATTTTGATATGGATATGTGAAATGGTTTGGGGGAAATAGTAAGGGAAATGAGAATGGGTTTTGGTCAAAATGAAAATGGAATGGCTTGATGGTGTGTGTTTGATGTTTTGAAATGTTGTTTTGAAATGATTTTTTAAAAGGAGGGTTCAAAATAGTTTTTAGTATTGGAATGAAAATGGTTTATTGAAGTAGTTGGAAATGTTTTCAGATTTTGGAAAATGTTGAACACTTCTTGTGCCTTGTTTTATTTCATTTACATTTGTCTTATTGTATATTCTTGGTTCCCTATTCTTGTTATGGTTGAACTAGGGTGAACACATCCCCCGAGGGATGAAGTCAATTTTGGTTAACCTAGGGTGAACACAAACCCCAGGGGATGAAGTGAATTTTGGTTAACCTAGGGTAAACATTGACCTTGGGAGGAACAAGGCTCTAGGTATGGTTATAATACCCACAAATGCTAGTTTGGACTAAGGATATGTATATTACCCCTAGTCGAGAGTGATATAGTTTTCATAGTCTACATGGTGTGCTCAAAGACACCCTAACAGTAGATGAAGTAGGTTTCTACCATTCCTGGGATAAACCTAACCCCTCGGGTTCAACATTTGTTTAAAATATTTTAAATGGTTATGTTTGTAATATATTATTTATAATCACTTCTGCATGCACTTTCTTTTTCCTGAACTGGTTATATTTAGTGACGTCACTAGAGGTCTGAGTTGTACCCAGACCCTGCTCAGACCTCCATTACACTTGGGTACCCGAGTAACTTCCACATGTCATTGCAGCTCCGGGTTGGGATGAGGCCCAAGATTAGGTTTTTCATGGACTATCTGGATAACTTGAGTGGTTTCGAGAGTTCAGAATGAGGCTTGGATCAGAGTGGTAATAGAACCCTATGTCATTAACTTTTACCTTTATTACTGTGTATGTATGATCAACCTGGTGGGTATTCGATGTTGGTGGGTCTCTTATGTCATATGTAAACATTTTATTTTATATCTTACGTACAATTTATCCATTATTTTTACTTAATCTGATGTGTATAATGTTGGGATATCAATTTTTTTGTGTTTTTTCACTATGATAGAGGTGGTATAGCCTCCTCACAATACCTCTCAGACCTCCGCTGCTAATCATAAGTCTCCAGTATTTGGAGAGGTTCATCTACGGTCACATAAAGAACCGAAACTAATATATATTGGTTAAAATCTAGTATAACCATTATCATTGTAAGAAAAAAGCACTGATAAAGGTTGCTTTAATCAATGCTAGCAAAAAAATCTGATAAAGTAGGTCCATTATCAGCATTTTAGTTTTAGCACTGATAAATCCCCCCCCCTTATCAGTGCTTCTTTTAGTACTGATAAATGCCTCCCCATTATTAGCACATTTTACTAGTACTGATAAAAAGGGACTTTATCAATGCTAAAAAATCACTGATAAAGACACCTTTTATCATAACTATAAAAAAGTGCTGATAAAAGGGGGTTTTATTAGCGCTTTTGTTTTAGCGGTGATAAAGGCCCCCCTTTAATAGAGTTTTTTTATAACATCGATAAAATGAGTATTTCATAAAAATATTTATATATCATGAAAAATAATATATTAATATATAAACAAATTTATATTGATATAAATATAATATATTTTATTAAATGTGATTCATATAAGGCTAAATACACATTTACACTTAATACATAAGATATTTAGAGAAAATGGATTATACAATAATGAAAAAAATAATATTATTTAATAATTTACTAATTATTATTGATTAATATTCATCTAATAACAATTATAAGTCATAAAAATTTTATAAATAAATAAATGATCTAAGATAAGTTGAAAATATAACTTGAACTTCAAACCTCTATAACTTTTGATTCTGGAGTCTATTTGAGCTCTTCTATATATCAAATCAAATATTTCAAAAATATATGTGCTTATTAACTAGTGGGGGCCTTGGTCACTAATTTTTTTAGGCCAAAAAAGGCTCAGAAGTACTAAAAACTGAATTTTTAGTTGGGGTACCATAATTTTTTCATATTCGATGGGATTTCAACTTCGTTTAAGAGGGTATTTTTTTATTTTTTCAGTAAAGACTATTTATTCCCAAGTTTTACATTCATATATATATATATATATTATGGTTTTCAAATCTTATCATTTTCCATATTGTAATTTTATTTATAATTAAATATAAATATATTTTTCTTATATTTACATATAATAAATCAATTGTATAATTACACATTTAAACATATTTACATAAAAATGTATTTTTAAATATATAAACCATATGAAAATAAATATTTATTATTTATTTTATTGAAAAAAATACATTTTATTTACCTTATAAAAATGAATTAATATATATACCTACGTAATATTTATATATAAACATGCATGTGTCAATAAAATATATATATATTTATGTGTATATTCTAATATATGTAAATAAATATATATCTGTTAATATTTTTGTGTGTATGTGAGAAATATAAATGTTTAAATATATGTGTAAATATGTGTGTATGTATTATGTATATACAAAATATATTAATGTATTTTTATAAATCTATCATTGTCATTAAATAGCGTATATAAATGTATTTATAGTAAATATTTTTAAATATATTATAAAAAAAATTATATCTAAATATAAAATTATATGTAAATATGTATAAATATTTATGTAAATATATAGATATATAAATATATATGTAATTTATAAAATTTATATCTAGATATAAAATATAAAGACATATTTTTAAAAATTATTTAAAAATAATTATAAAAATCATATGGAATTAATTATTATCCATTTTATTTAAAACAATATCTAACCTTTTTCCATTATAAAAATATATGAATATATATATACTTATAAAAATGGATATCTAATGTTTATGTATACATGTGTGTGTATTAATAAATAGATATATATTTGTGTTAAAATTCTAATATATGTCGATGAATATTAATATATAATATATATATAAGTAAATTTAAGTATTATATATATATATATCACATGTGTGTGCATGGGCACACACACACAAACATATATTTTATAAATGTGTTTAAAAATAATTATATATATATATATATATAAATAGTATTCATGTAAATATATATAAATAAATATAAATATCATAAAATGTATAATAAAACAAGGTAGGGTAGTGGTAGAGGGTTTATCATTGTAAAAGACAAGTGATAGGTTTGAATTCAGGTTTCACTACTACAAAACAGGATTTTAACAGTGCTATAAAAAGCCTTTATCAATGCTAAAACAGTGATGTTGATCTAAGCGATGCTAAAATGGGGACCCCTTTTATCAGTGCTAGAAAATCACTGATAAAGGTGGGTCTTTATCACCACAAGTTTAGCACTGATAAAGGTACCCCTTTATCATTTCTTCTTCTAACACTGATAAAGGCTATACTGGTGTAGTGTGCTATTAAAATTACATCACACTACAATAATATATATAGGCAAATACAAGATATGGAAAATTTATAATTTAAATGAAATAAAAATGACATCATAGAAACAAGAAAAAAGACATTATTCTACATATTTCAAACATTTTTTTGTACAATTACATTATCAAGTACAATTTATCACAAACATTCAAAAACATCAATGGTTTCATTGTCATTGGCACCTGACCCCCCCCCCCCTCAAAAAATCTCGATCATAGTATCAATTACTGAAAAAACCACCCCAACTTGAGAAAAAGAATCCACATGTATAAGAAAATAATTATTATATTATTAATACAATAAATAAATAAATAAAACATAAATTTGAATTAATACATTAATAAAATTTCATTTTTAAACTAAAACCACACAATTTAAGTAATACTAGTTACATTTTGCATCAAACTGAGGTGCCTAAAATTTATACACATCAAAAATGACTTATGGATCATTATCATAAAGTATTAAAACAATCTGAATGTGTTTTCTTAGTTTTCAGTATTTCATTTTTACTAAAATGTCATTTTAAACTGAAAAATGCACTTTGAGTCATACCAGTCACATTGTGTATCAGTTTGATGTGACATTGACTCCTACACGTCACAAATTAATTATGAACCATTGTCCTAAATTATCAAATAATCAGAGAATGTTTTCATTGTTTTTAGTGAGTGGCATGTGTTTTGAATTAAAATGTTGTTTTTAAACAAATCACAGAAACTTTTAGTCATACCAAGAATATTGTGTATCAGATTGAGGTGTGATTGATTCCTAAATGTTAAAAATGACTTATTTATTGTTTTCATAAAGTATAAAAAACATTGAAATGGATTTTATTAGTTTTGAGTATGTCACTTATGTTTTTTACTAAAATATAAATTTTAAATAAAAATACATACTTTAAGTATGAATTGTAAATTATTTAATCATAAAAATTCATGTTTTGGAAATAATTTCAAGTTGTGTATAGATTTTTAAAAAGGAGCATACTGTGGAATTGGTTGAGAAATGGTGTGTTCTTATTGTGGTTGTAAAAAGAGGAATTTTATTAATTTTTTAGGTTATGGTAAAAGCATTTGAAATGGGTTTTTGGTGTGAGTAAAATGGAAAATGGATTAGTATTGGAATGTAGGCCTTTTTTCACTTTTTAGTATGAGCTGTGAATTGTTTAAATAATGGGAAGCTTGTTTTGGAAATGAACTTATTTTATGTATGGATTCAAACATGGGGTCTTAGCCCACGGTTTTGAGTGACCAATTATATTCATTTCCAGTGTCTTGATAAATGGATTTTTATGAATTGAAAATGTTTTTGAAAAAGGATTTTGGAGTGTTTACAATGAAATGTGTTTTATTCATGAAATTAATGATTTTCGGTTCCCAATAGGTTAATTATATTGATCGGTGGCTCCTCAAAGGGTTGAACACACATACAAAGGTACGTATATATATATCCTTCCTACATGTATTCCCCCATGGAGTAGGGAATATGTGTATTGGATTAAGGGGTATATATATAAGAGTGTGTGTGTGTGAAATTGTGGAACGATCTTCATCAAATGCATTGAGTGCTGAATTGTTCATCTTGGTTCTCTCCTTTTGAGGTAGGATCATTTTTCATTGTCATATAAATTAAATAATTATTGGTTTCTTGCTCTTCAAAAATTTATTTAATGTTAATTAGTAGGGTAAGGATTTTAGAATAAATTCTTGTTGTGAAATAGAGCGATTTCCTCTATGTATTTGAATTGCATTAAATTTTTTGTTAAATGTGCTTACTATGTGTTTGATGAAATACCCCTTTGGCCCTTATAAATGTACTTTGGATTTAATGTGGTGAATTGGGTTTCTAAAATGGGTTTCCAAGTGCATTTTTGGTTTTCAAATTAGTGTTCATGTGATTACTTAAGAAATGGTTTGGCATGAGAAAATCATAAGAGGCCTAGTTAGTGTTTTTGTAAAATTGGTTATCTTAAAAACTCTCCTTGGAATGGGTACCCACCTTATTGGTTAATGAAAGATGGGAATTTCCTTGGTTTGGGACTTCCCTTGTGAAATGATGGTTTAAAGGTAAGGGAATTGTTCCATGGGGTGAATTGGGGGTGACCTTGTGGTGTGTGTTGATAGTGTGTGATGAATGTACTTGTGACTAGATACTTTTTTGACATTATTGGATCACCCTCTTTTTATTCTGAACATGGGAACCTTGCATAGCGAGTGAATTCTCGGTGAACGATTATTGCACTAGTCTAGGATATTGCACTAGCTATTGGCCCATAGCATAGGGATATTTTTTATTATTGCTATAGTATTGGGCCCCTCGGTTAGGCCAGGTAGGGGGATGATTGGGAATTTGGGAATTATGACATCATCGGGTAGGGAATACCTTTGGGATGACTCACATGTAGATTATGTTCTAGATTATTCATGAGATCCTAGGTTCTCCTGTGTAATCTATCACTTAGTTATATATAGAGGATGATTGTGATGTATCATTTGGTTGGTCACTCTTGTGTGATATTATTCCATTGTCCTTGTTATATGACTCTTGTGATTACTTTCTAAGTAGTGTGGCTCTACATGCTGAAAGTGATTAAATGTTTTTAAATGTTTTTGGAAAATGGTTTTAAAATTTTATTACACTTTCTTCTTCTCTATCCCTATTTCTTTAAAATGTTAAAGATTTATTCTTAGAAAATAAACTGGTTTAAATAAAAAGTGAAATGAACCGTTATTTTCTTTTACGGGAAAATGTGTGAAAAACTTAATTTTATACATTTTATCTCAAACTAGAAATTGATGTTTCTTTATTTAAAGGAAATGATTTGGGGATAGATTATTTGATACACCTAGTGAGTTTTAATAATCATGACTATAATTTGTTCTTGTTTATAGTATTAGGTGTAGGTTTTAGATTTATCTTGATCATCATGGGAAATGTTGGGTCTTGTGATCGGAGTGTGACCCATGGGGTCACGTGAAGTTTTTGTGGTCATCAGGTTTGGTTAGTTTTATTTTTCATTTCTTGCTTAAACATTTTGTGTTTTTTAATTATTTGGGTCTATAATTTTATTATTCCATTTCTTTTGTTTGTTTATATTTGATGAAATTGTTCACGTCATCACTCTATTAATTCCCTTGGAACTTGTCACCATCCCAGGAGGATTGAGAACACCTCTCAGGCCTTGTCGTGGTCCGGCTCAGTTGATCAGTTCAAGGTTGACCCAGGTTGGTTTGGAAAAAAATGTTATTAGATGAAGGTTATTTTGAAGACCTAGCTTTTAGATCACCCTTTTTTATTTGGGTTTTCAAGGTATATTGAGTAGTACTGTCAGAGCTTGGGGTGTAAGTTTGGGGTACTATCTAGCAAACACTTTCTGGACTGGACCTCGAGTTTCTTTGGGAAGTCCTATTTTTCTTGGTTTATTTGGTTTTTGTGGGTTGCTTGGTATTTAGTAAAATTAAACAAGAATCGGTCTAATGGTCTCAGAAAGCTCTCAGGGCCTATAAATCCATGTGGTTTTGGGAACATAGTCCTAAAAGACTCTTTGTGATGGTGGATCAATTGGTATATAGCCTCCAACCATATGTCCAAGACACCCATAGACACTAGTTTTCCTTAATGGGTTTCTTTTGTTTGTACTTACGGTTAGACTAAGATGGTTTTGGGGTGTTTTTTATTTATATTTTCAAATGTTTTTTGGTTTGAAAAAATGATGATTAGTTTATCAAAAATGAGATTTCCAAAACCCAAACATTGAATCTTTTTTAGAGTGAAATGGGTTGTTTTGAAAATGGGAGTTATTTTGGAAAATTTTTTGGGGGTTTTTGAAAGATTTGGTGAAATGAAAAATTGGAAAATGAATGTGGAGTTTTAAAATTTTTTTCTTTGAAGATAAGGTGGTTTTAAAATTGATTGGAGTATTTTTAAAGTAGTTTTGAAAGTGATAATGTTTCTTTTTTCCAACTCTTAGTATTCCTATGAGTGCTCACATAAAGTTATATGGATGAATGTATGTGGTAAGTGGATGGGTGCTTGAGATAGAATATGAATTTATATATGCGAGGCTAAATGTAATACTAATGTTGGGTGTTTGGTTCTCAAGGATTGTTATGTTTTCTAAAAATTTCCTTTAAAAAGGAGGATTTCAGTGTTTCAAAAAAAGTGGGAACATATGGTAATACCTTTTTTGTTTAGAGTTTTCCTTTATTTTAGGATTTGGATTTGATGTGTTGGGGTGTTATTGAAATTATGTTTTGATTTTGGGTTGTTTATTTGAAAATGATATATGTAATATTGATTTATGATAAATTTTGATTTGGTTTTGTGCCCCCTTTTTTCAGATTAAATCCCCACTAAGTTCTATGGGGTTTTAAAAGGTATCTAACGGTTGTTCTTTCATCATTTATATTTTTTTGATCAATTTTTGCTTTAGAAGTTTGTTTTATCTATTTTGGATATATATCATGTTGGTTATCAATATCAGGAGTTCATCTAGAGGTTCTGAGATTCAAACCCTCCTCATTTCTTTGGGCATCTGAAACCAGGGAAAGATGAGAAATGGCTACAAAATATTGAGGAGATATTTGTTCGGCATGAATCTCATGAATCAATAAATATTTCTCTTTCCACCTCCATGTTGGATGGACTAAGTTAGGAATTGTGGTAATATGTTCTTTAGGATTAACCATAGAAGAATTACTCGTGGGAAAGCTTTAAAGCCTTGTTCATCCCACTGTACTTCCCCAATGATGTGAAGAAATTGATGGGTTCAAGGTTGTGTTATCTTGAACATGGGGATTCAACAGTGTTAGAGTATGCTAATAGCTTCACCGAGCTGGTACTATATCTCCCAAACCTCACCAGGGATGAATTTTTTAAGGCTAAGTTCTTTGAAAGGGGTCTCTGATCAGAATTCCTTCTATTTGTGCCTTCATTACTTGATGATTATGAAGAATTCTTGAGGCAGTTTGTTCAAGTCGAAGTTGATTTATCAGCGTCTGGCCAGTTGAGAAGAGGAAAAAAAAGGCCATTGTTTTATGCCTCTCCAGATTCATCTTAGAGTATGTGCTGGCTGTGTTTTCAGTATAGGAAGCTTGGGCATAGGATGTTTTCATGTCATGAAGCACCTAATATTCATCATATATATGGATGTTTAGGTCATTATCAAAGGTTTTTCTAGGATAGCACCAGGAAGTGACATAGAGCTAGACCCACTCCCTTGGAGAACCTTCCATCTCAATTGGATGAACGTAGCATTGGCTTAAGATCAATCAAAATATTCTTTTGTTGTAAATTCTATTTTTATTTTAATTAATGTAATCTATGGGGATATCTTCTTTTGTGTATAGAGAATAATGTTGTAGGTATTTTTGAATTTTGTTTTAATGAGAATGCCTTTGTAATGTTTTTAATGTTTTTGATGTACGATGTTGGTATTTTTTATCCCATTCTTTGTTTCTTTGGGTTTTTTCTGGCCTTACCTAGGATACAAGAGTTATTCTGGATTGAGAAATTATTGTTTTTTAGAGTCCTAATATGGTTGGGAGGACACCATGGGATGAGCTCATGATGAACCCAACTTCCAGGTGTTCTTGGTGTAATACTTTCTTGTTTCCTCTCCGCGCGACCCCAATCATTTTTTGGTTGATTTGAATAGTGTTTTGTGTAATGGATGATTGTGGAAAATCTTGAATAAACCATGATTAGTTTCTTTGATGGTTTTTGTGTTAGGGGTTTGGGTGTTCTTTTTTAGGTTGTGTTTAGAGAAGAGTATGTCTCCTATTTGTAATGTTTTCATTGTTTTTTCTTGCTCTCTAGTCTTGTGTGACTTTTTTTCTTGGATGTTGGTGTCTTTTAAGGGATATTGTAGTATCTTTTGGGAATCTGTAGTTTTGGGTTTTGAACGAAAGTGAGTGTTAGTTCTTTGCTCTTTGAGTTTTTGGGTTTTTCCATGGGTTGTAGTTAATCTTTGCTTTTGTCCTGATCAACTGAATCTCTTGGGACTTTCTGGGGGAAGAAAGTGTCGTGGTGGGGAGAATTGTCACACCCTAACCCAACACTTTGTGGTTATTTTATTTAAATAAATTGAATTAAAATAAAGAAAATAAAAATAAAAATAAAAAAACCAATATATTCTCACCCTCCCCCTATACTTCACATGTCTCCCCCCCTTCCTCCTATTGTGCGACACAGAACCCCCCCCCCCCCCCAATCTCCTCAAGTCGTGAGCACAACACCCTCCAGAAACCCCCTCTTTCTCCATTGGTTTCACCCAATTTCTCTAGGTTTCTTTCCCAATTCGTTGGGGTATGGTCTCTGCTCCCCTATTCTCTGGTTTTTCAACGATTTTACTTCTCCTTCATCGCCCTTTCCCATTCATCTGAAACCCTAGTTCATGGATGGACTGGGTTTTTGATTTTTGTCCATTTTTAGGGAATCCAGTGGCTCTCCCGGACTTCCTCATGCATGTTTCAGCATTCATTACTGATGGTGAAGTGCTTCAGTCTATTTTGGTTTGTCTGCCGTCATTTGAGGTAGGTGAATCCATGCCTTAGCATTTTTAGAATATTTGATTTGTATTTGTAGTTAATTTTAATGTGTTCTAAATTTTATTTGGGTGGTGAGAAGTGTGATTTGGTAATGTTTAAACATGATTATGGGTTATAAATGAGTTTTTAAAAAATAAATGGCTATGTGTTAAGCATATTATAGTGTAATTTTTCTTGAAAAGAGTTTTATGCCTTGTTTGGAAAGGTAAAATTGTAATTTTAAAGGCACTTGAGGTTTTTATTTGTTCATAATGAGTTTTTATTAAATAATGGAGTAGTGTTGGCATATAGGTCTGGTTATGTGTTTTTAAGTATGAATTTTAAATTATTAATTCATAAAAAGGAATGTTTTGGAGATTATTTTAGGTTTTGTATGGATTTATAAAAAGGGTATTGTCGTGGAATTGGTTGATAAATGGTGTGTTATTCTTGTGGTTATAAAAGGGTAATTTTATGAATTGTGTAGGTGGTGGTAAAAGAATTTTAAAATGGGTTTTTGGTGTGAGTAAAGTTGAAAATGGAATATTATTGGAATGTAGTCCTTTTTGTGCACTTTTTAGAATGAGTTGTGAATTTTTTAAATAATGGGAAGATTGTTTTGGAAATGAACTTGTTTTATGTGTGGATTCCAACATGGGGTCCTAGCCCATGGTTTTGAGTAAGAAATTTTTTGCCTTTATATTGTCTTTATAAATAGAGTTTTATGAATTTTAAATGTTTTTGAAAAAGGTTTTTTGCATGTATACAATTAAAAGTGGTTTGTTCATGAAATTGACGACTTTTGGTTCCCAATAGGTTAATTAGATTGATCGGTGTCTCTTCAAAGGGTTTCACACACATACATAGGTATGTATATCTATATATATATCCTCCTTACATGTATTCACTCATGGAATGGGGAATATGTGCATTGGATTAAGGGGTATATATATAGAAGTGTATGTGTGTGAAATTGTGGAGTGATCTTCATCAAAGGCATTGAGTGCTGAAGTTATTGGCTTGGTTCACTTTTTTGAGGTAGAATCCCTTTGTATTGTCCATTAAATTAAATAATTATTGGTTTCTTTCTTTTTTTTCATCTTTATTTAATGTTAGTTATTAATTTAAGGCTTTTATAATAAATGATTGTTGTGAAATAGAGATATTTCACATATATATTTGAATTGAATAGAATTTTTTGTTAAATGTTCTTACTAAGTGTTTGATGAAATTTCCCTTTAGCCCTTATAAATATGATTTGGATTTAAAGTTTTGAATTGGGTTTTTTAAATGGGTTTCCAAGTGCATTTATGGTTTTCAAAGTGGTGTGCATGTGATTCTTTAAGAAATGGTTTGGAATGGGAAAATCCCGTGAGGCCCAGTTGTAATTTTTATAAAACTAGTAATCTTAAAAAATATCCTTGGAATGGGTTCCCTCCTTATTGGTTGATGAAATATGGGAGTTTCCTTGGTTTGGGACTTCCCTTGTAAAATGATGGTTTAAAGGCGAGGGACTTTTTCCTTGGGGTAACTCGGGGGGGTGACCTTGTGGTGTGTGTTGATGGTGTGTGATGAATGTACTTGTGACTGGATACTTTTTTTATATTATTGACTCACCCCCTTTTTAGTATGAACATGGGAACCTAACATAGTGAGAAAATTATTGGTGAACGATTGTTGCACTAGTCTAGGTTATTGCACTAACTAGTGGCCCATGGCATAGGGATATTTTGTTATTATAGCTATGGGATTGGGCCCCTCAGTCAGGCCAGGTAGAGATACGATGAAATTTTTTGCGTGTTATTAAGTCATTGGGTAGGGAATGCCTTCATGATGAGTCACATGTATAGTACGTTCTAGATTATTCATGAGTTTCTAGGTTCTACAATGTATTTATGCACTTAGTTATCTGTAGTGGATGACTATGATGCATTGTTTGGTTTGTCACTCTTTAATTATATCTTTCCATTTTCCTTGTTTTATGACTCTTGTACTTACTTTCCGAGTAGTCTGGCTTTACACGCAAAAATTTATTAAATGTTTTTAAATGTTTGTATAAAATGGTTTTAAAAATGCCTTACACTTTATTTTTCTCTATCCCTATTTCTTTAAAATTTTGAAGCTTTCTTCTTGGAAAAGAAACTGGTTTAAACAAAAAGGGAAATGGACCATGATTTTCTTTTGTGGGAAAATGTGTGAAAAACGTACTTTTATACATTATTTCTCAAACCTAAAATTGATGTTTCTTTATTTAAATGAAATAAGTTAGGAATAGATTAATTGGGCATGCCTACTAAATTATAATACTCATGTTTATACTTTGTTCTTGTTTTTAGTCTCAAGTAAAGGTTTCATCTTGATCTTAATCATTGTGGGTGATGTTGACACTACAAAAAAAATGACCTATACCCATGGTTCAAAACCAGGGGTATAGCCCCCAAAACCGTGGGTATAGGCTATACCCATAGTTCTGGGAACCAAGGGAAACTGAGGCATCGGTATAGCTCCACAGCCTATACCCACTGTTTTCCAAACTATGGGTATAGCTTTTTCCACTATGTAATAGGCCTTATACAAGCATGCCACCATGTCAAAGCCTTGTACCCACGGTTTTCAAACTGTTGGTATTAATATTTGAAAAAAAACAGACTCTAAATTTTGAACCTGTAAACTACATTTACCCAACGAGGAATCTCACCAATCCAGTTATTTCGTTTATATACATATATATGTACATTTAGATAAATATATTAATTTAAACATTTATATTAGGAAAAATACTACAACGAGTTTCGATCCCACATCCCTAGGTTACACAATACAGTGCCTCACCAACCTAGCAACGGAACTTCTGATTATTTATATATATATTTATCATGTATTAATATTACTCGTCTATTAGAAAAAAAACGGTCAGTGTGATTCGATCCAGCGGCTGCAGGTAACAACAAACAGTGCTTCACCAATACACCTATGCAGCTTATATGTTTATATATTTGTATCTACCTATATATATTAATTGAAATTGTGGGTATAAGAGGGAAAAGTGTGGTTATAGGTTTTACTGCAAAATATTTTTTGTGTCCCGTGGAATATTTTTTTTCATCCATAATGCAGGAAAGCTACACCTGTGGTTTTACAAAACCGTGGGTATAAGTCTTCGAAAAAAACCCTTATACCCATGGTTTTGACAAAATTGTGGGTATAGTCCTTGAAAAAAAAACACATAAACCCATTTTTTTGGTCAAAAATGTGGTTATAGGTTACCTATACCTATGGTTTTCTAAATTCATGGGAATAGGTCTTCAAAAAAACCTATACCCATAGTTTTTTCCAAAACCGTGGGTATAGGTGACCTGTACCCACGATTTTCCAAAACTGTGGGTATAGGTTCCCATACTATCCCTATATCCATGGTTTTCCAAAAGCATGGGTATAGGGATATTTTCCCGTAGTGTGAGTCTTGTGATTGTAGTGTGACCCAGAGGGTCACGTGGAGTTTTAGTGGTCAGCAGGTTTGGTTAGTTTTATTTTTCATTTCTTGATTAATTGTTCTGCTTTGTTTAATTATTTTGGGATTCTCTTTTATTATTCAACTACTTTTTATTTAAATTGGGTGAAATTTTTCCCATCATCACTCTGTTGATTCTCTTGGCATTTTTCTCCAGCCTATGAGGATCAGGAATGCCTCTTGGGCCTTGTCACAGGCTGGCTCTAGTGACCGGTTCAGGGTTGACATAGGTTGGTTTGAGACACATACCAGTCGCATCATACATCGTATTGAGGTGAGGATAATTCCTACACATCAAAAATGAATTTTGTATTATTTTCATAAAGTATAAAAATAATCCAATTTTTTTCTTAATTTTGATAATGTCACTTTTTTACTAATACGTCATTTTAAATTGAAACATACACTTCAAGTTATATCAGTCACATCATGTGTTAGTTTTACATGTGACTAATTCCTTCACATCATAAATGACTTATGAATCATTTTAATAAATTATAAAGTCAATATAAATGATTTTTCTTAGTTTTCAATGAGTGACACACATTTAGAACTAAAATGTCAATTTTAAAATGATAAAAGACACTTTGAGTCATATTGGAGACACTATGTATCAGATTGAGGTACATTCCTATATGTCACAAATGAATTATGGATAATTTTTATAAAGTATTAGAAAAATCCAAATTGTTTTCTCTATTTTGATTATGTCACTTATCTTTTTTAATAAAATGTCAGTTTTAAATAAAAAGACACACTTTGAGTAATATCAATCACAATGTGCATCATATTGGGGTGAAGATGATTCCTATACATAAAAAATGATTTATGGATCATTTTTTAAAAGTATAAAAATAGTATGAATTAATTTTATTGGTTTTGAGTATGTCACTTATGATATTTACTAACATTTCATTTTAAACTGAAAGTATGCACTTTGAGTAATATCGATCACACTATGCATTAGATTAATGTGAGTTTGATCCCTACACATCAAAAAGGAATTAAAATAATTTCTTAAAGTATCAAAACAATATGAATGTGTTTTCTAAATTTTGAGTATGTCACATATCCTTTTTACAAAAATTTCAATTTAAACTAAAAACACACACTTTGGGTCATACCATTCACATTGTGTTTTGGTTTGATGTGAGACTGATTCCTACATATAAAAATGAATTATGAATAATTTTCCTAAATTATCAAGACAATATGCTCATGTTTTTATGGTTTTCAATGAGTGATATATATTTTGAACTAAATTGTCAATTTTAAATAGATAACAGACACTTTGGGTCATACTAGGCACACAATATATCATATTGATGTGGGGATGATTTCTACACATCACAAATGATTTATGGATCATTTTTCTAAAGTATCAACAAAAGATAAATTTTGTTTCTTGGATTTGATTATGTGATGGGTTTTCTGAACTAAAATATCAATTTTAAACTGAAATCACACACTTCAGTCATACCGGACACACCATGCGTCAGAATGAGGTGTGGTTGATTCCTACATTTCAAAAATGAATTATGGATCATTTTCCTAAAGTATAAAAAAATCTGAATATGTTTTCTAGGTTTTGAGCATGTGATGTGTTTTTGGAACTAAAATATAAATTATAAACTAAAAACATACACTTTTAGTCATGTCAAGCATATTATGTATCGAATTGAGGTGTTCCTAGTTCCTAAATTATCAATAGTATCTCTGAATATGTTACTATCTCTATCATACTAGGCACATAGTGTATTAGATTGAGGTGTGGCTGATTCATACACATCATAAATGACTTATGAATCATTTTACTAAAGTATCAAAATTATATGAATTTCTTTGCATGATTTTGAGTATGTAACATATGTTTTGAACTAAAATATCAATTTTAAACTAATAGCATAAATTTAAAGTCATACCGGGCATGTCGTGTATCAAATTAATTTGTGGTTGATTCTTACACATCACACCATGTCCTTTTATTCTTCAATACATTAAACATTTAGGGTTATCTAACAATATTGTTGTTTGATAGCACGAAATGTTTAATGCATTGAAGAATGAAAAGAAATGTGTATCATCCTGAGTTCATCATCCTCGTTGAGTGAATAATCATAGTGCATGAGTGCATCATGAGTGTGTCATCCTTCTTCATGATATTTATGAAAATTGAAAAAATAAGTATTAGATAAAAATGATAAGGAAATTAACTAAACAAATTATATAAAATGATGAGAAAATTAACTAAATAAGTAGTATGAAGACATCTCTTCATGGTTCTTATATTCAACCTAACACCATATATTCTTCTTATTGGTTTCTAAACAAATATATTTCATCTTGTGAATATGAGGATTTTTTACGGCCCTGGTAGTACTAGAAAAATATAAATAAAAAAAGGATTAGTAAATATTTTAAATGAAATAGTAATTATCATTGGAAATACCTCTTTAGGGATGCTTATTTTTTGATTTAATATGATATCTTTCATAAATTTACAAACATAATAACCATAATATTTTCCATTAGTTTGTTTTTGGAACTGTATAAACATTGATAAAAATAAGTAATTTGTTTTGATATATGATTTTATAGTGTGATGTTATTATATATACCCTTATACTTTTCCATTTGTAGAATTCTATGGGATTTTTTTCATGGATTGTCCTCATTCCATGATTTTGATGATATTTAAACATCTCCCTATCATAACATATTTTTTATTAAAACGTAATATAAAATGTATATCTTGAAGTTTATTTGTAAAATGTTTTATGATGTGTATTACAATTTTATAAATGTCATTACATGTGGTCAATTTAGTGGGTATCCATGCATTGAATCCAGAAAATAAAGCTTTGGAGTATCCAAATTGACTCCAATGAGTAACCAAAACTTTTAAAAAAAAATGAATAAGTAATGAAATGAATGAAAATATATTTTATATGATTTAATTATATATTTTTACCCCTGAATCATGGGTATTAAGAAGATTATGTCATCTATAAGTTTTATTTCAAACATTGTTTCCAATTTATCCACTATTTCTTCATATTGCATTGGTTCTAATGAGAATAGTTTTTTATAAGTGATATGAGAACTAATAATCCCAAATTTCTATTTATAGGGTTTTCCCTTCAAATATTATTGATATATATGCCTGAAAAAATTGTTAATAGTATTTATTTATAATTAACATATTATATTAGCAATTAGAAAGACAAATCATGAAAACACACCTCATATATGCATTTATAACTCAGAATCCTAGCCATTCATGTGTAAGTATTTCATTTACATTCTCAAGAACAATATAGTATGTAATGGCCTCTACATACATATTTTCTTCAAAATTAATTATATTCATATCACCACTTGTTAATGTTATATCTACATGAACCTTTAATGTTAATAAATTTGGAAGTTTAATGGGTGGGGTAAAGGTACTTTGTGAAGTTATTTTTTATTATTGTGTCGGTCCTTTAGATCATTTTGATTTGACCTTCTATTTCACCCCATTCCCCTTGTCTACCTTTAATAACATTGATTGGTTTATTACTTTTTTCATTAATTGTTAAAAAAAATCATGAAAAATAAATTGGAAATGAATACCTCCTTTTGACATGTATTTTTATAAGAAATAAAATCCATGATACGAAATTTATAATAGCCTGCTCAATAGTATGAATATTTTAATCATAAAGTGGAACAGGTAGCTCGATGCTTGGCTCATGTGCTATATGAATCCCCGCTCTTACATGACCTATTATAAGTGTTTATTGGGTAGAATATCTCCTTGGATATTGTACATAGTACCTCTCGCAATAAGGAAATTTTTGGGTGTTGATAGATATAAATCACAATAATTTTCACCATATAGAATACCAGTATAGGAAATTTATTAGAGTATTATTAATTCACATTTTACAAAAAAAATTATAATATTTATTACCTCTTCTAAGAGAACTCTTTTAATGTAATTTCTTTCCACAAAGACAGTGGGGGTGGGATGGGATCTTCACATAGTGGTTGTTTTTATGTTGCTTCTTCTCTTTGATTCATTCCCATAACATTTTCTAACAACTATAACTTCCAATTAAGTTTTTCTTATAGAGAATATAATCATGTTTATATGTCTTCAATTTTCTTATATTTATCCCCTTGTTCATTTATTTTATCAAAATATGTTCGGGTTGAAACACTAAAACATGCACCTCTGATGTGGCCATACTGTTCTGGCTACTTCAATTCCACTAACAGTATTTTTTCATTGGGTATAGCTGATGATGATTCTTGTGTATAAGTTAGATAAAAAATATAGGAAAATAATTCATCATTATTATGTAATATCTATTTAAATTAAAATAAATTTTTATTATTTCATACTTACACATGCTTCCCACACTTTTTGTTTGTTTTTATCTATTAGTATCCCTTGTTTATTTACAAATGCCTCCTTCCATAGAAAATGACATGGAATGGAAGTGTATTTGGATTTAAATTCATTAATCTACATATAAATATAGGAACATAATGATGTTCTTGTTTCATGTCACATAAAATTATTATAGTATATTTAAAATACATACCATTTTTTCCAAGTGAAGTGTACTTCATCCTTGCTTTACGATAGGGGTATGTTGCTTTTGTTACTCATTTATTATTTTCATCACTCAGTTTTTATTTCATAATTGATAAATTATTAATAAAAGTGATTAATAAAATTATTTTTAAGCAATGTATTACCATTCATAGTGAACCTAAAAATATGTCTCCTCGTGATGACTAATAAATGTATCCCACTCTTGTTGGTATATCAGGTATGAATAAATCAGTAGTGGGTGTGGTTTTATTTTACCTTCTGCATATTTGAGATGATACTTCATAATAATTGTGTGAAATCCTCTATAATCCTTTCCAATTATAATTAATATAAATTTCATTCAGGAGTCATCTACTATAAATTCACTCTGTAAGGGATAATAAAGAGTGAGACAAAATTTCAGTATTTTTTTAGTAAAATAAATAACGTATATCATAATGTTATCCTAATATATTCCCAAATTGGTGTCTTGATCATGGGAACAACGTTGTTCCATAAATCTACATCAATCGACACACACATGCAAGGGGTGAGCCTAATGTAACTACTGAACATGGACTTTTTGGGATTAACTAGTTAGTCATGTTCATTCCATCCAACCTCTAATTTTATGTCTTTGTTTCTCACCATAATAATTTTTACTAGTACTGTCATGATATGGAGATCCTATTTTTTCTAGGATGTAGGTTTTTCACCATCTACCATTTCCTTGGCATCAACAACATAAATATTTTGTTCCTCTAGATTGGTTTCATCAGCATGTGCAGAAGCTTGTTGTTACTCTACATAGGGAGCACCACCATGTTGAGAAACCTATTTTTCATCATGATTGGGAGCATTAGTATGTAAAAATTTTATTATCTACATAAGTGGTTGAACATTTAATTTATATTTCATAAATATAGCAGTGAATAGATGATAATATGAGTTGATACAATTTATATTACAAAAATATATATAACCTGATTATTAAACACTCTTTTTTTAAGGTTGAAGGAATTTTACCCCTCTATCTAGTATCCAAACCCCTTCATTGTGGTATCATATGATATAAAAGAACTCATCTATATTGGGACCACTTAGAAATGATTTTGACGTCCCAATCAATGGTCCATTCTTAATTAAATTAATATCTAACCCTTCAGTGTTTTTGGTCACTAATAGAACAATTGATCAATTTCATTTTTCAGGATCTGAAACATAAAATACTTACATTTCATGTGATTCTATTATAAATGGTTTATCTTTGTTCCATTCTTTACTGAAATATGTTTTCATGAATCCCAATTTATCTATTTTAATAACACCCTTGTTATCAAGCCACATGAATTGAAAAATCAGCACTTGGAATGTTATATAGTCCAATTCTTATATTGTTTGATGATGCCAAAGTATGACATATTCACATAAATTGGATTTATTTCCTTGGTATCAGATACATGCATCACATCAACCACAAGTGTAACTCCACTATTATTGTATGGTACTACATTAATCATGTTCATTTATATAAAACATAAAACCATTAATTACATAACCATTATAAGATGATACATGCACACCTAGTCCTACGGATAGCCATCGCATTTGTTCTAAAATTGAATCTGGATTTTTAGTTTACTCCTTAAAAATATAATCTTGCAACCATCCTATAAACTACTGATTTTGTGTATTTGATATCCATATCTCATCCCTTAATGGATTCAAATGTCTAAGAATTACTTTTTGGGTTTAAACATGTAGGAAAACCTCTAAAATATTATGAAAATGTAAAGATAGTCATGCTTCTGATCTGTAATAGTAATTTTGATAACATCTATTCTAGAAATTCATTCAACCACAAGTTGATCAGTGTGACAATATTTCGGTAGACCAATGCTTTCCACATTGGGTAGGTAGTTAGTACAAAATTTAAAGACTTCCTCAACAACATATCGCTCTACAATAAAACCTTCTAGAAGACTTATATTTTGGATATACCCTTTCAAAATTTTCATATAATGTTCAATGTGGTACATCCATATATAATGTACAGGACTACATAATTTAATCTCTCTTTCCAATTGAACAATTAAGTGAACCATTATATCAAAGAATGTTGTCGAGAAGAATATCTCAAGTTAACATAATATGACAGTAATTTCATTTTCCATAGTTGGAAATTTTTCTGTTTCTATAAAATTTTTAAAAATATCTTTGAAAAAGAAACAGATTTTGGTTAATATATGACATACATTCTTGGGAAAATTAAATTTAAAGATACAAGCATTAGATTATGCATCAAAACATGATAGACATGTGATTTCAGACCCTTTAACAATAAATCAGTCACTGAAATTATATTCTTGATATTGGATTAATACCCCTGAAGAACCTTTATATCATTAAAGAAGTTTCAAAACTGATATCTCCCTTTCCTTGAAAGAGTGTATGTAGCTAGTGGAAGAAAAGTCTATTTTTCACTCTTAATTAGTGCCAACTCTTCCCATATTCCCATGTCAATAATATCCAACCCCACCTTAATTTTATCCTTTTTTGTTGGGTTCCTTTAATAACATTATAATGGCACTGTCACATACATGTATTTAACATGCATAACATCTAGAATATTCTTGATGTAAAAATAATTTTAGTATGGTAATTCAAAAAAATTGATCTCTTTTTCCAATTGGATTTTGTAAGGATTTTAGAAAAAAGGTTTAACAAAATCTATTTCTATATCTATTAATTTCTCAAATAGTTGATCACCTATTAGTGGATAAAATATTTTACATTCTTCTGAACTCCTATCGAATGATGTTGTCTAAGATCAGTACTTATGTCGTCGGGGTATAAATTTGTGATTTCCTAGAAACACGGTCTTTGATGAATTTATAAACCTAATTTACGACGTGCCTTATTCACAAATGGGACACCCTTGAGTTTATTTAATGATATGTCCTAAAAAAATTCTATAAGTAGAAAATTAATTTATCATCCCATACACCATGGATCTCAATGTGAAATATTTATTTTTGTAAGCATCATACAACATAACACTTGAATACCATAGTAATTAAAAATCTTTGATTAATGGATCCAAATAAAAATCAGTATATTTACCCAATCATTTTGGTCCTAATATAAGTAGAGATAGAATAATTTATTTTTGTTTCATGAATAACCATGGTGACAAATTATAATTTACCAACATAATTGGCTATGTACAGTGAGTACTATTTCAAAAACCAAAAGGATTCACTCTATCTATAGATAGCACAAGAGGAAGGTTTCTTCGATCATTTCCAAATTTGGGATACTCATGATAAATTCTCTTCCACTGAGGTGAGTCTTTCAGATGATGATGATTCCCATATTTATTTTTTGTATCTGTGTGCCACGTCAATTGTATTTCAGTATATTAAATTCCATATAGGCTCATAAACCTTGGAATGATTGGAAAGTACCATAAAAATTTCTGATTCATCTTTATTTTATCAAGAAGATCCAAAATTTGGGAATTTTTTAAGTGGTTTTCAGTCCTTTAAAACTAGTATATAGTCATTTAGATAGGAATTTATTCTTTCAAAGATCATACAGATTGAACGTAGCATTCCTTTAGCGTAATATGTTCATCAAGGAATCTCATTATATTTTGGGTGCATATCATTCAAGAGAGAAAGTATTTTATTAAAATTATTGTCACTCTATCTATTTCTATAATTTAAATTATATTGCTTCATTATGGATGAAAATGTTGTATATTTAGTACAACCAGCATACCATGGTGTCTTTTCACAACTCTTAAACTTCTCAAAAAAATTTGGACAATCAAAAATTTCATCTTAAACTTTCATTATCATTTCCTCAATATGATCTTCATAATCATTCACACCTATAATCACATTCTCTATATAATCTTCATTATTTTTTATACTTGTAATCATATCATATGATCTATAAAATATATTATTATCCCAATCACTAGCTATATTCAGTTTTTTCCTGTGTTTATTAAAACATTTATAATTTCAATCTATTTTGTGATAGGTCAGGTGTTCTTTCAACTCCTCTGGACTAATTAATCTTGAATAATAACTTTGAAAACATAGACAAAGAATTTGAATAAGGGTCATATGCACTACCTTTTGTAAACTTGATGAACTCTTTCACCACATACTTATACTCTTTTTTCATGTGATTGGAATTCATCCATTTTTTATTCGTATCCATATTATCTGATTCAAAAATATCATATTTAAAAAAAATCATAAATACCATTTCATAGAAAATTTTCATCTTATGATTAAAATATTATTACAAGGTAAGATTATTAATGGTTGTGATTTTAAAGATATAAATTGGTTTATTAATGGTTATGATTTTACAAAAGTGGGTTATCATTAATCTTTTATATATTATATGAACCTAATATATCATACCTTTCACTAATTTGGCTCCCAAGAGAGACTTATACCCTATCAGAACTTAACATAGAGGTGATCAATATTTGGAATTTAATACAAAGCTTCAAAACTAACTATTTATTTCAATTCTTGATAAATATTTTTATACAAAAATTATAATTGGTTAGATTTAAAATTTTCTCTCTCAACATTTTTCACAATATACTTTCCATATTTTTGTTTTTTAAAAATAAAAAAATATTGAAATATGATACTCTAATGGTCACTAAAAATAAAATACACAAGGTAATGGCATGTTTTAAAAAGACATTGTGGTTTTAATCCATGGGAGTAAGAGGTATACATGGAATAAAATTGGAAAAATTAGTTTTCTTTTAATCCATGGGAGTAGTATGAATACTTGTAACTTGGATATGATTACCATTTGTGCATTATAAAAACTCTGCCAACATATCATTTGTTGCCACCACCTTACATGATAAGTGGGCAGGGTTTTTTGCGATGCACAACTAGGAGCTTCATGAAATCAGAGTGAAGAATAATGATGAATAAGTAAA
Source organism: Viscum album (assembly GCA_963277665.1). Taxonomy (NCBI): domain Eukaryota; kingdom Viridiplantae; phylum Streptophyta; class Magnoliopsida; order Santalales; family Viscaceae; genus Viscum; species Viscum album. The sequence goes on along the minus strand of OY728137.1, from coordinate 1,018,431,862 downwards.
ATTATATGTGAAGGATAGGGATATGATGGACCAAAAATGTCTCTAGTAAATAGATATTGGGTGGATAATCAGTGAGGTAGATCGAGGACGAATAATATTTCTTGTGTGTGTGCTATTCAAACCATTTGGGAAAATTTATAAAAAACAAATATGATTGAGGGGGAGTAACGGATCACAAGTGATTACATACCTTGATTTTAATATATAATTATAATTTCAAGACACAAAAATTAGATAAAATTTAAACTAATACAAATATATTAATAAAAATTTTAAAATTTCAAAAAAAATAAACAAAAGTGATTTCACATATTCAAAAAAAATATTTACATAATACATATATTTATTTATTTTAAAATATATGGTTTAAACTTATACGTAACCATTAGAATAAATTAATTTTTAAACCTTTAAATTTCAAAAACTATAAAAATTATTTACATAAAAAAAATTAAAATATATACACACAAATTCTTTACATACATATAATTAAAATCATTTATAAATTACACTGACTGTCACCAAATCAGATGAATCGCCATGTTGATCACTGAGATACTAATGGGAACCATTATGCATGTTATCGGCATGCATGAATACCTAAAAAATATAAAATCAATTGTAATTTCCATGAAAAAAATGTCACTAATTTAATTCATTCACCCAAATGAATGTTGATCATAATCCGGACATGAACCATAAACTAAAAAACAAACACAATAAAAACTGATATTTATGTATTTATTATAATGGTAGTTGAATGAAACTACTCATAAATGGTGGGGTGGCTATAGTGCGGGAAAGAGAGTGAAACACTGAGGATGTTAGTGTTTGGGGATCACTGCAATGGTGGTAGACCAAGTGAAACACTCTCTTGTAAGTGAGGAGTTCAACTGGGTTGATGGTGATATGGGAGTAGGGTGGTGTCATGTGGTGAGCAGTGGGTCATCATGTGCTAACAAAATAAATCAGTGAGTGAAATTTCAAGGACCAGGATTAAATAGGAGTATAAATAATAACATACCTTATATTTTAAGAGGATGGATTCATCTAAGAAGAATGAGGAAGAGTGGCGGTGGAGATTCGGTTCTAAGAGAGCTTGAATGGTGCAAGCGAGGAGGACTCTATTAGGATTTTATTTAAAAGATCAGGAAGACTTCAATCATTACTTTCAAAAAGTTCTGATAAAGAGTGGTTTTACCAGTGCTAAAATAGTAAACACTAAAAAATAGATCTTTATTAGTGCTAAAATTATAGCACTGATATGTTTTATCAATTATTTTTTTGCGCAAATAAAAATAAATCTTTACTATGTGGTAATAAATAGACCTGTTAAGGTATTAATATATGATCACTACATTGATAAAGTAATAGTATAGAAGATTCCTGACCATAAAATTTTCTAGGAGTAGTTGATTACTTCAAAGGTGCATAAATGAAATCAAAAAATTGTGGATAAAGAGGGTTTCCATTTGGTCATTCCATGGAAATTCAAATTGCATGTTCCTATTTCTGAGTTAGTGCTGACATCTTTTAGTCAGATTCAGATTAGTTAAGTGAAAATTCTATACATGGAACATCCAAATAATAGTCCTTCATTCATGAGTTTTGATGATATTGAGAACGTGGAGTGATCTTATCCATCCCAATTTTCTAATTTAATAAAAAATGCATATGTCTATTCTGGAAAGTCTGCAACTAAGGATTTTGATATTAAATGAGTTAAAAACTCTATTATTACACCTCTTGGGGACCAAGAAGGTGAAATTAATTGTAAAGGTCATGGTAAATAATGGTTTTTATCGCAATTGTAATACACTTATTCCATGATGGAGTCGGATGTTTTTTACTACAATGACTATTTAACATTTCAGAAGTTGTTGTTAATTAACATCGAAAATGGATTCTGATCAAATTTAGAGATGTCTTTTTAGTATTATCTTGTAAATCTAGGATCTTCTCCACTTTGGATGATTCCTCTTAATCTTCATCAAATGAGGAATATGAACCCCACAAGGGGCCAAGACATGGTGAAGAGGGAGATATCCAAGGGGCAGTGGAATATTTCATAGGAATTTGGGATCTATATGGACTTTTGGGAATTGATGGGATATTTTCAATTTCTTCTCTTTGATGTGGGCTTTTCATACCTTTCTTGGCCTATTTCTTTCCTTTTATTCTTTTCGTTTACTAATAAATTCAGAGTCATGGGTTTGGCTTCCAAACCCATGGCTAATCTATTTTGGTGTGTGTGTGTGTTTATATATATATATATATATTAATTTATTTATTAATAGATAAATATATATAATTATAAATATAATAAATATATTTATTATAATTTTAAAATTATTTAAATATTTATTTATTTATTTATATTTATAATTATAAATAAATATATTTAAAAATTATTTATCTATAATTGTACATATATTTATATATTTATATAATTATATTCTCATTATTTATCAGGGGTACAATATAAGGAAACACAAACACACACAAGCTAGTAAGGACATGTCATTTCCCCCCAAGGGATAACTCATCCACCAAACCCTCTCATTATAGTGTTTAATAACCCAAATAGCCACATAATATACTGGCCCAAAGGAACTCTTCACTATGTCTTAAAGTCCTACAATAACCAGCCCAAATACCCTTTATTTTATCTACCCATGCATGCTAATGTGAGACTGCATCGGGCCACTGTCCTAGCCTTTCCTTCAGCTTCCAAGGCACCATAGAAACTTTCCAAGATCACCCCACCCTTATGTGCTTTCCTGCACCTTCTCGTCATTATATATCTCTAAATTTTTTGTTTTACATTTGTTTTCACCCACCACAATCCTGGATGTAGCCCCCACCATCACCAATCCCCGTCATCGAGGTAGGGAATCTCCCACCACATCCTGATGCTCAATACCAATTCAAACCTGAGGTGGTTAACCATCGCACGATCTCACCCCAGTGAACTTCACCATCATGGATGATAGATACATAAGGAATCCTCTTGAGGTCCTATATCATTAAAAAATATTCCTTAGTGGAAGTTTATTAGAGGTGGTTTTAATAACCACTACTAAATAAATTGCATTTAAAAACAATTATAATATATTAGTGGTTTCATGTAACTGATGCTATATTTTTTTTATTTTAACATTTAGGGGTGATTTTATTTAAATCGTCACTAAATGTTTTAAAAAAACCTAATTTCAACCTGATCCTCCACCCTTCGCCCTCCACTCTTCGCGGGCTGCTCATCACCGTCGATGCTCCCCCCCCCCCCCCCTCTCCCATATCCCTCATCACTCACCACCACTATTGTTACCCCTTATCCCTCAATCCCTCACCTCTCACCTCCCCCTCACCCCTCACTACCCCTAATTCAATCATAGTTCCACCATTTCCCCCCTCTCCTCTCACCGTCACTCCCCCCTTCTCCCCTAAGAACACCCCCCCCCCTCCCACAAGCCCTCGCCACCCCCTCGTCAATGCTACCTGATCTCACTTATTCCTACTCCCAACCAAACCCTTTCCCCTTAATAGTGCCTAATTTCGACTCCATTTCCCTTCTTTAATCCACTCCTGACCAAGCCCAAATGTCCACTACTTGCTCCATCACCCCAACTTCTAAAATGTGTATTGTGGTAATTTTTTCATATTTTTGGATATTTTGGATCTGGGAGGGTTTTGAGTTGATTTATTATTTATTTTTATTGATTTAGGATGTATTATGACATTTTATATGAGTTATTTATGTTATTGGAATTGAATTGGTTTGATAATTATGATGAGATTTCAATAGATGTTTCAAAATGAAACGGAATTTTATGAAATCAAGGAATGTTTTCAAGTGTTTTAGATCCAAAATGAAATTTAGTCTTGATAAAAAATTTGGTTAAGACTCCAATAATTTTAAAACATTTATTTTTTCTATGTTAAATGTTTCAAAACATTTTTGGTCATTTTTATATTTAATTTTATTTGGTTTCCCTAAATTATTTTAAAACATTGATGGTTTTAAAGGTTGGTGTTTTAAATATTAAAGGTGGTTTATTCTTGGGTTGAAAAAAGGATTTGAAAAATGTTTTTAATGTGAATTATTTTTGAAAATATTTTTAAATAATCATAGATGATTTAATGATGAAATTATGGTGGTATTTTAAAGAGTAAGTTGAGTTTTAGAAATGAATTTTTTCTAGTTTTCTAAATGAGACAAATATCTTTTATGTTTAAAATGGAGGAAACATTTTTATGGTATATTTACATTTATGGAGTATGTTTTGAGACCTTTATTTAATTTTTTTAATTTTAGGGGGAAAAGGGAAAAAAATTAATGGTTTTTTCAATGTGGTGGGTTCTATTTCTATACATGTTTCTTGGTTTAATTTGGATTCATTTAATTCAAGTCATGGAGTATTGAGTTTTTGGGACTATGTTTCATGTTATTTTGATTTTTATTCCTAGGAATTTATTGACGAAAAGGGAAAAAATAATTTATTTAGGATATTTCATTGGGTGATTTCTTTTTATATCTAGTTATAGTTCCATTTTAAAATGTTGATGGTTATCGATTTTAGGTCTTATTCTTCCTGAGCCTAGAGTAGATGAAGTTTATTTAGTGGTTCTTGATTGGTGTAATGCTTTGGGAATTATCCTTGATTTTTATAAATTTAACATTGATCATCTTAGCGATGATTTGATTTATATCCTTGATTTTTAAATTAATTTACATTTACCATGAATATATTTTATATTTTATGAATTCAATAATTTTTAAGCTAAAATAAAAGAGACTAGCTATGTAAAAATATATTACAGTGTCGGGATCTTGTTTTGAGATACAAAAAATCTTGATTTTCATAATTATTGAAGTAAGAGCTAGCAGTAGAGACAATCATATTTCTGAAATATAAAATAAAAAATTATAATATGAAAATTAGAAAAGTTATAGATATTTTAATATTGTATTGAATCATATTTATGTTGAATTTGTGTTGTATCGAATGAAGACCCTACCCTGGTCAATGAAGAAGTTTGGTGATGTTTAATTTTGATTGTAATTGTTTAATTAACCATTTATATATTTATATATGAATGTAAAGGGATAAGAGTGACAATACAATACCTATGGATAAAAGTTGTATTAATTTACCTTGAAATACACCTCGGTATGCCAAGGGTTTGGAATAATTTTTAGATTATGTAATTGAAAATTTATTAGTGGATAGTAGAATAAAATTTGTGTGTCCTAGTTGAAAATTCAAGTAATGGTTGGATAGAAATGAAAAATGATCATTTTATATTGAAATAGTTTCATGATCGATATGTATGTTGGATTTGGCATGGTGAATTAAATGTTATGGAAATTGAAAACAATTAAAATCCTATCATTTAAATACAAAGTGACCCAACAGAGGAGAATTCAGTTTGAAATTTAATAAATTGAGCATTTTTATTTTCAGGATATAATGTACAAGAATTTAATAAATCAATAGAGCCTACATTTGATCATTAGTAGGTTAATCTTGCTTAGAACTTCAGAAACCAAAAAAGTGAGTTTTATTAATTAGTTGAAGATGGACAACAAGAATTGTATGAAAGGTATGCCAAGTATTCGAAGTTATCTTTTCTACTCAAGTTGTATCATGTCAAGTGTCTCTTTGGAATTACTAAAAAAGTAATTTCCATGATTTTTGAGTTTCTTCAGGATGAATTTAGTGAATCTATGATCCATATATCATTCTATGAGATGAAGAAATTCATCAACAAACTTATACTTGATTATATAAAGATACATGCATGACAAAATGATTGCATGATTTACTAGGGATAAGGGTTTAATAAAGATTAATGCATAAGATTTCATACAATCATATAGAATTCAATGAACAAAAATGAGAGTATAAATCAATTCAACCCTAGGAAGAAATAGAAGAAGAAAACTCATACAAAGGTATTGCATTACTTTCCTTTGAAACCATGCTTTCAAATAATATTCATGTTTTCTAAGACTGAATATAACATGAAGTGGCATGCTTAGGGTAGTAACAATTTATTGATGAGACATAAAAAATATTCAACATCATATACTATTTTTGATTCATTATATCCATATTTTCCTTTGGATCCTAGTAATGTACTTTGGGGATTGGATTCTGATGGTTTTAACCCTTTTGGCACTTTGATTACTAATTATAGCATTTGGCTAGTTGTTTTGATCCCCTATAATCTACCTCCATGGATGTGTTTGAAGAATACTTATTTCATTATTTCAATTATTATTCTTGGAGATAAAATTACTGGAAATGACATAAATGTATACCTTTAACCTATAATCAAAGAATTGCGAGAATTATGGGATGATGGCATGGAATAATATAATGATTCAATGAGAAAACTATTCAAAATTCATGTTGCTTTAATGTGTAAAGAAGGGAGAAAATGGTATTTAGGTACAGTACCTAAAGAATATGGAACAAAAAAAAGGGAAAAAATAGTATATTTTTCAAACTTCTTTATTGGGAGTTTAATTTTATATGTCATAATATAGATGTAATGTATATTGAGAAGAACATCTTTGAAAATGTAATTTTTACATTACTTAATTAGAAGGGTGAATTAAAGGATCTCCTTAATTCTCGTAAGGATTTGGATTCAGTTAATATAAAGCATGGTTTGTGTGAAAATGAGAATGGAAAGTATACTTTGGCTACTTTTGCATTGAAAAATCATGATAAATACTTATTTCTTCGAACTTTAAAGAATATAAAAGTGAAAAAATGATATTCAAGTAATATATCATGGTGTTTTTACTTAAAACATAAAAATTTACATGTATTGAAAATTCATTACTCGCAATTCTGATGGAGAAGTTGTTTTCATTGGAATTTTGTAATACATTAACTAAAAAAAGTAATTGCAGTTATAGTTGAGTTTTATAAAAATTTTAGAGAGCTTTTTGGAAACAAAACTAAATCCAACTAAGCTTTATAAACTTCAATAAATAATTATTTTGACACTTTTTCATTTGGAGATGTTATTTCCTCCTTCATTCTTCACAATCATGACTCAATTTACTATCTATTTGGTTGAAGAAGCTTAACTTGGGGGACTGGTACACTATTAATGGATGTATCTAATTGAGAGGTATGTTGATATTAGTTTTATTTTCATTGGTGAATTTTATTTTATCAAATCATTGTGTAAAATTTTTTAATATGTTCCTTATTTTTTTTTCGTTAGGTACTTAGGTCATTTGAAGTCATGTGTGAGGAATAAATCTCTACCATAAGGCTCTATTGTTTAAGGTTGCATAGAAAAAATAGTTCTTAACCTTATATTATTGGTATTTGGATGGGATTGAGACTAGGTTAAATCATGTTGGATATGTTGACAACATCTCCACTAATTTTCGTTCTGAAAACCAGTAATCAGTATTTCCAACTATTGGATGACCAATTGGAAAGGGGTCAAATTTTACACTGGTGGGATTGGAGTTTCTACAAGTACATAGATATTTGCTACTCAATAGTTTTATTTTAGATCCATTTATTGAATAATTTTGATTGAAAACAAAGATGAAACTGAGGGTTTGAGATCAAAATGAGTTGGAATTAACAAAAAGTTTCTAATAAGGAGATTTTTGAATGGTTTACCCATTGTGTAAGTATATACTCATATTCATATTATTGACGTGTAGTTATTTTCTATATGTTAAAAGTAACACCTTGTATCTTTTTTTCTAGATAATGATTATTGATAATCAAGCTGAAATATCAAATGATTTGAAATTTTTGGATCGAGGTCCTCTAAGGAAGGCTAAGAGATTCAATTCATACAATATTCATGGCTTCAGGTTTTGTACAATTTATCATGAAGAAGACTTGAAAACTCAAAATAGTTGTTTATTTATACTTGAAGAGGTGGGATATATTGTAAAGTTGAATGATATAATTGAATTAAACTATCATGGTTAGTTTTTAGATGTCCTAATCAAATTCAAGTGGGTCGACGATGATAAGGGTATAATGAACGATTCATTATATTTTACTTATATCAACTTATCTCACTTGATCCATACTGGTGAGTATTCAAATCATAATCCAGTTATATTGGATTCACAAGCAAAGATGTTTTATTATATGGATGATGAAATAAATGAAGTTTGGATTGTTATTTATACTTAAAGTATAGAGACTTATATGATATGGGTAATGAAGATCAATTGGTACTTTGTGACAGTGAACCTCATCAACCACAAAACATTGAATAGGTTTTCATGACAATATCAAAACAATAGAACTTAAAAGAGAGTGTGAAAATAAATCACTCGTCATAATGGAGGTTGATAATAATGAAGATGAAGATAATTGAATGCATAAATTGGTGATGAAAATATATTAAAATTTCTCATTGGTAAGTGTTTCATACATATATACATTGTTCTATTTTTTATTGTCTTTTTTTGTAAAAAACTTTTAGTTTTTAATTTTTTATAAATTTAATATATATGAACCATTAAAATTATAGGAATTATGAGAACAAAAAAAATCAATATCCTGGTCGATCAGAATCTCAGAGCATGCCACCACTACCTTCAGTTTAAGTGGATTCGAGTGATTCCATTGTACCCAAGACTACTAGCAAGTAGGTCATTTCCCTAGATATTTTTTGTATCTCATTGCCCGAATCACCTCTGGCAATGGAGCAGTTGGTCACCCCTCTATCTAGGGTATATTGTAAAGTTACCATTAGTGGTATGTATGTCAATTTACAAGAAAAATATATATTTTATTAATTTTTTAATGAATTTTTCAAATATATAAATATAACCATATAAGGGATATAAATATTAACATGGAAGATGTATAGGATCTAAAGTACTTCAAGATTATCATTCCATTTGATGATTTCGGGGTGCCTATTGGTGACGCTACCACAATATATGGAATGATTCTTGGGTAGCTTTCTTGTGAGACGATGAGCTTTACAATTAATTATAAATATTAGAGGCATATTCCTACTGCTTTGAAAAATGAGGTCTTTGATACTCAAGTAAATGTAATATTAATTTAATAATACTTGATAAATAATTTAAAAGACATGAGTAAAATTTTGTAATATACTTATAATGTGTTATTTTTTTTATTTCTAGATGTTTTTCATTTTGACATGTACGCGCAGACAACACGTCAGTCCAACATTTGGTGTGGTTGGAATGACTTAGTAAACACTTTTTTAAGGTAGAAAAGCCTTTAAAAACATTTGTTGGGGTTAAAAATAGGAAACTTACATTGTATTTCCCTAAAATAAGAGTACAATTACTTTAGATTGATTATTGAAATATAGGAATAGATAACACATCATTCTGAGTTACGGTTTTCCTAGGATTCCTGTAGATGCATTTTTTGTGTTTTAAAACACTGGAACATGCATGTAATGGTCAAACCCATATAAAACAATCTCATAATGATGTTAAATAATGGTAAAACCACCCTTGAGTTATTTTTGAGGTGTATGCATAGAAAACATCAATCTAACATACAGTGTGGTCATAATGACTCGGTAAACACTTTTTAAAGGTACCCAAAGTCTTTAAAAACATGCGTCGAGGGGTCAAAACTAGAAAAAATATAATATTTCCATTAAATCATAGGAAAATGACCATAGATTTATTTTTGAATTGTAGGAACCGGTATCACATCATTCTGAGTTACGATTTGTCTGGGATGGTCATAAACAAATTTTTAGTATTTTAAAATGCTAAAACATGCATGTAGCATTAAAAACCATAGAAAAAAACCTTATATTGATATAAAATCATGTAAATAACCATTAATTTATTATTTACATGTACTTGTAGAAAAAATGTTAATCCAACATGTGGTGTGGTCTAAATGACTCAATAAACAATTTTTAAAGGTACCAAAGCCTTTAAAAACATGTGTTGGGGGTAAAAACCATGAAAAAGACATAGGATTACCCTAAAATTAGAGGAAAATTGTATATTTATTTTTGAAATGTATGAACTGATGAAGCGTCATTCTGAGTTATTATTTTCTTAGGATTCTCGTAGACATGTTTTTAGTGTTTTAAAACACGAAAACATACATGCAACGGTCAAACCATAGAAAACGGCCTCATATTGAAATTAAACCATGGTAAAACACCTTTGATTTATTTCTTGACATGTACATGTAGAAAAAACATCAATAAAACATGTATTGTGTTCGTATTGACTCAGTAAACACTTTTTGAAGGTACCAAGACCATTAAAAACATGTTTTGGGGGTTCAAAACTAGAAAAATGATGTTGGATTGCTTTGAAATTAAAATAAAATGACTGTAGATTTATTTGTGAAATTTGGGAACTAGCACATCATTATTCCAAGTTATTGTTTTCCTAGGATACTTGTAAACACGTTTTTAGTGTTTTAAAACACTAGAACATGAGAGTAACTATCAAAACCATAGGAAACAACCTCATATTGACATGAAATCATTTAGAAACCACCTTTGAGTTATTTTTTACTTGTATCCATAGTCAAAATATCAATCTGACATGTGGTGTGGTAGTAATAACTTGATAAACACTTTTTAAAGGTACCAAACCCTTTAAAAACATGTGTTGGGGGGTCAAAACTATGAAAATGACATCTTATTACCCTAAAATCAAAGGAAAATGACCATAGATTGATTTTTAAAATTTATTAACTAACGAAACATCATTCAAAGTTATGGTTTTCTTAGGATGCTCGTAGATGCATTTTTAGTGTTCTTAAACGTTAAAACACACGTGTAATTGTTAAAACCATAGAAAATAAACTCATATTGATGTGAAATCATGGTAAAATCACCGTTGAGATATTTTTTATGTGTATTCATAGAAAACATGTTAATACTATGTGTGGCGTGGTCGGAATGACTCAATAAAAACTTTTTAAAGGTACTGAAGCCTTTAAAAACATGCGTCACAAGGTCATAACTACTAAAATGACATCAAATTTCCCTGAAATCATAGGAAAATTATGATATATTGATTTTTGAAAAGTAGGAACTGACAGCACATCATTCCAAGTTATGGTTTTCCTAGAATAACTATAAACGCATTTTTAGTGTTTTAAAAACACTAAAATGTATGTGTAATGGTAAAACCCATATCAAAATACCTTATATTTACATTAAATCATTTGAAACTCATCATTAATTTATTTTTGATGTGTATGTGTAGACAACACATCTATCTAATGTGCGGTGAGGCCAAAATTACTTGATAAACACTTTTTAAAGATACCAAAGCCATTACAAACATGTGTCAGGGGGTTAAAAACCAAAAAATGATGTTGGATATCCTTGAAATCATACAAAAACTACCATAGATTTATTTTTTAAATTTAGGAACCAAGAAAACATCATTTTGATTTACGATTTTTTCAAGATGCCCATAGACACATTTTTAGTGTTTTAAAACACTAAAACATGTGTGTAACGATCAAAATCATAGAAAATGGCCTCATATTGACATGAAACCATGGGAAACCCACTATTTAGATATTTTTTACATGTACTCTTATACAACATGTTAATATGATGTGTGGTGTGGTCAGAATGACTTGGTAAAGACTTTTTAAAGGTACCAAATCCTTTAAAAACAAGTATCAAGGGGGTCAAAACCAATAAAATGATGTTTTATTACCATGAAATCATATGAAAAAAAAATTAGATGAATTGTTAAAATATAGGAACTAACAAAACATCATTATGAGTTACGATTTTCCCGGTATGCTCATAAACATCTTTTTAGTGTTTTAAAACACTAAAACATGCGTGTAACGATAAAGGCCATAGAAAATGACCTTATATTGATGTGAAATCATGGTAAAACTACCATTGTGTTATTTTTTATGTGTAATCATAGAAAAAATGTCAATCAAACATGCGGTGTGGTCGAAATGACTTAGTAAACACTTTTTAAGGGTACTAAAGCCTTTAAAAACATGTGTCAAGGGGGTCAAAACTTGGAAAATGATATCAGATTGCCCTAAAATCATAGGAAATGATCATAGATTTATTTTTGAAATTTAGGAATTGATGGAACCTCATTACGAGTTAAAAGTTTTTTGGGTTGGTTGTAAATATATTTTAGTGTTTTAAAACACCAAAACATGCGTGTAATAGTCAAAAACCATAGAAAACAACCTTGGATTGATGTGAAATCATGGGACAACCACCGTTGAGTTATTTTTGAAATATAGGACATGTTATCATATTAAATTATTTAAATTTTTTTTATTAAGTAAATTCCATTCACACCACATGTTGATTTAAAAATTAATTAGAATATTTATTAATCCCTTCTCAGTTTCAAGAGTTAAATATATGGGTTGACTGAGGAATGGGTTGAGTGTGGTATGGGTTAACTGAGGTATATATTGACTGAGGTTATATTGACTGTGGATGTGTATATATATGATTATGGATGTATGATTTATGTATGATGAGTTTATTATAGATTTATGATCTAGTTTAGTATATGTTAGTTTTTTTATATTTAAATTTTTTTATTAAATATTTTTTTTAAATTCTAATATTGAGCGATGGTTTTTAGTAACTATCACTAAGTAAGTTAATGAAAAATAAAATTATCAGTGGAAACTATTAACCGACACTAAATATATTAATGGTAGTTTGGTTCATGTTATCTATATTATTTTTCGGTAATCTTTCTGTAAAAACCCCACTGATAAATAAAACTGAAACTGCCACTAAATGCTCCAAAGAAAAAACATACAGAAATTGCCACTTGATTAAAGAAATTGTCACAAACTAACTAGAGACCATGAAATATGTGGTGGTTTTGATAACCACCACTATACTATTAGGTGGTGGTTTAAACTGCTAAAAATACCCTATTTTTTAGTGTAAGGATCATTACCAGATCATTGTCGCATAATGACTCCCTCTCTGCATCACTCATCATTGGACTGTCACTGGCATTGTATCCACACACTGACTGCGCACAGCCCACCTACGGCCTAGACCTCCACCTGTGACTATTCCTCCATCACTGTCAAAGATCGGATCCCTTCTTCACCCCTACCGTCGAGTAGGGGTACTCTCACCTGTTCCCATGTGCTCACCATTGCCTCATTAGCCACCATGTGCCCCCACTGGTGAGTAGGGTATACCTACAAACATCGCCCATTGGGATTGCCCTGTCTTTTACTCTGTCAGCCAACAAGTGCATTAGCTACACCTCCAAGCCTGCCCCCCACTTGTCGTTTCATCACTGTGCACCCTCACACAATTTTCACCATCGCATGCACCACCTGTGAGCCGCAAGTACCTCCCCCCCCCCCCCCGTCGAGTGAGGATCCCACCTAAATAAGCAGTGAACTGAAAAATAATATTTCATTATATAATTATATATATATTATTAATATATATAAATTCAAAAATATTCAAGTGTGAATTGGAGAAACCAACCCACACCCATAAAATTTATTAGAAAAATTATAAAGTGAATAACAAAGGAAAGTAAAAGAAAGTGAGGACAACAAAGCATGAAATGCTTCCAACAAAAAAAGCAAGAGATCAATTCCTATCACACCCTTTAAAACCCATGTTTCTGGGATGTTAACCTCTACCCTTTGAATAGTGACCTCTCCTCCATGTTTTAGTCAGAGTAGGAGTGAGCTTGTCATCCAATGAAGAGTCAGAGGAGTCTTTGGGAATAATGCATCTTTTTTATTTCCAAGAGACATCCCAAACAACCAATTCCGAATTGAACTGGTAGAAATCTTCAATATTTTTTTAAAGCTAATTTTGATCAAGGATATAGTCATTATATCCAAAAACATCCAACTCCATCTTGGTGAAGGTATCCTCAAGTTGTAGATCAAAGCATTTTTTTTATTTCCTCCTTAAGACCCTAGGGGAAGCTTTCACCAGTATAGTCCTATGGAGGAGTTTTTAAATTTTTTCCCCTTGTGGCTTCACATTCCAAAACCAATGCCTTTACAAAGTTATCATAAGCAATTTTCATGAGATCAGAAAATTGAATTGGAAAAGAACATTCCATGACTAGATGGGTATCTACTGGAGAGTATATCTAAATGGGAGCATCATTTGTAGATTGAATGACCACATACATCTTATCAGATATTCCATAGGTTTTACCATCATTTCCTACAAATGATGGCTATATACTAGATTTCCTATGGGTAGCCAGCTGATATCCCTCATAATCCACTAAAACATTTTTTATTTTGTTCATAGATCACTCCTTTCACATTTTTTTTATCCACTGAATCTTACAGAGGTACATTTGTTGAATGATGAACATCCATAGGTGTCTCAACATCATAATAATTAATGAGTGCCTTCCTCAGATGATTAGAAGCAGTATATACTTGACCGCTAAGGCCAGCACCTTTGGGGACCTCATTAAGGTTCCCATCACTAGCCTTGTTGACACCAAAGACCATGTCAGCAAAGGAAGCTGCAAGTAGGTGGGCACCAATAGAAGGATCAAGTCCACTTCCTTTCACAAGCTTGTAAGTCTGTGCTGACATAGGATCAGCTCCCCAAAACCATCCTTCCCTGCCTTCCCATCCATGGGTTTGGCTGTATCAAGAACATGTAATTTATGCTTTCAATTTTTATCCTGATGACCATATTTTTTATAGTTAGAACATCTCAACCCTCTACGACTCCTTTCTTTAATATTCCCAATACAAAAGTAATTGGTACAGAACTTAATCACGAACTCATATTAAATCTCAAGATCAAATTTAAAGTCCCTAACAGCCAAATAAATAGTTTCAACTAATGTTGAATTAATATCAAATTCAACTAAGATCCTAGCATAGTGACCATACCTAACCAGCTTAGTTTCTTTATCAAATTTAATTGGTGCACCTACAACTAAAGCAACACCCCATAGAATATTTGAAATCCAAAAAACTAGTTTAGTCCCCTCACCCAAATCTAGGACTGAATGGAAGATTTCTTAGCCTGATATGGATCAAACTAGGGGTCCTAATCCGGAAATCTAAGGACCCATGGCTTGATATTAACATACCCATAGTTCCATGCCTTCAGCTTGAGCTCCTGTGAATTGAAGGTAATGTGAAAAAATCCCAAGACAGTAAAAAAAATATGCCAATCACGAAAACCCAAAACCTGAACAAATTTATTTCGGAAATCTTCCTTCTTCCAGGGTTTTATCTTCACTAGTGGAGTGATCTGCTCAATAATCGAATGTTGATAGGCTTCCATCCACTCCTCGAAGATCTTAGGGCAATCTTTGATAAAGACAACAACTTCATTCTTCAAGATCCACCTATGTATAGTAAAATCTGAATGGGAGTAAGAAAAGAATCTCTCAGAGGGAGCATTCACAGCTCGCAACGCGAACACCACCTTTAGGGAAATGTGTATCTGGGGATCCACAGTCATCAAAGAGGGATTAATCGACTTCGGACCTCAATCCCCATCTAAGGAGCACAACTGCACCATCCACAAGCCAGACCTAACCTCCACCACCTTCAAAGGATTGGTAGGAACCTCCACTGGAATAGAAATGGGATCATGCGCTACCCCCCACCAACGGCCATCTGTTAATGAGTCGCTTTGCAGAAGAATTTGAATAACCCATAAGCATATCCACCAAATTTGAACCCCTGAGCTCACTATTAGGGTTGAAAACTCAACCACTACGGGTTGCTAATTCCCTCCATTTTGATCAAGTTTATGTATCACCGCCTAGAATTATAAATATAATAAATATATTTATTATAATTTTATAATTATATATATATATATGTATATGTATATGTATATATAATTCTAAATATATTTATATAAATATATATAATTATATATTTATCTATATATGTATATTTATTTATATAATTATATATATTTATTTATATATAAATATATATATATAATAATAAATATAATAAATATATTTATTATTCAAATATATTTATTGTAATATTACAACTATTTAAATATATTTTTTTTATTTATAATTATAATTATAAATAAATATATTTAAAAATATTTATATATAATTATAAGAATTTGCATATAATTATATATATTTAAATAATTGTATATATTTATATAATTATATATATTTAAATATATTTATTATAATTTTATAATTATTTAAATATATTTATTTATTTATTTATTTATTTATTTATTTATTTATTTATTTATTTATATTTATAAATACCTGTATATATTTATAAATATATATATATATAATTATATATATTTATTAATATACAAATATATATAATTATAAATATAAAAAAATATATTTATTATCTAAATATATTTATTATAATTTTATAATTATATCTATATATATTTATAATTATAACTATAAATAAATATTTTTAAAAATATTTTTATATAATTATATATCTTTATATAATTATATATATTTATATAATTATATGTATTTATATAATTATATGTATATATATATTAATATATAAATATACATAATTGTAAATATAATAAATATATTCATTATTTAAATATATTTATTATAAATCTATAATTATTTAAATATATGTATATTTATTTATAATTATTTTAATATATATTTAATTATTTATAATTATTAATATAAATAAATATATTTAAAAAGTATTTATATATAATTATAAATAAATTTATATAATTATATATATAATTATATACATTTATATAATTATATATGTGTGTATATAATTATGTGTGTATTTATTAATATATTAGTATATATATATATATATATATTAAAGTTGGCGTCAAAGGCTCTTTTTTAAAACAAATGACCTCGTTTTTATAGGTAGAGGCGGCCCATTACATGTCCCATAAGCCTAGTGGGCATTAATGCTCATTACATGGCCCTGAAGGCCCATTTTTTTGTACCAAAGGCCATTTGGTGAATACTAATGCAACATTACCTAGGGTGTTACAGTATCTGCTACAGTACTGTCGCTTCTACAGTGAGCTACAGTATTTTTCCGCGTTATAGCGCCACCAGTGCTACAGTTCCACCGTTGTTTCGGTGTCTCTATAATACTGCTATAGTAACATGTGCCCCATGGGTTTTGAACCTCCAACTTTGATGTAGTATATTTAAAAATATTTATATATAATTATAAAAATATATATATTTATTAATATATAATTATATATAAGTATTAATATAATAAATATATTTATTATTTAAATATATTTATTATAATTTTTTAGTTATTTAAATATAAATTTATTTATTTATTTTTTATAATTATCTATTTAAATTTCAAAAAAATCATTTAAATGGATTAATTATATAAATTTCAAACATATTTTAAATTTTAAAACTTAATAATCAAAAATTAATAAATATTATTCATATAAATTACAAACATATTGAAAATATTACATGTATAGTAACTGAATATATGTATAAATAAATATTATAAAATGATTAAATATATTTTTGACATTATTAATGAATATATATTAATAAATTAATAAATAAAATCAAAAAAATAAAAAAAAATATTAAAAAGAGAATTTGTATCATTTACATGAATTAATGAAGCATAAAAAATGAAGAAAAATGAATAAATAAATGATATTAATTATATAAATAAAAAATTATTAAAAATGAATTATATTAACTATACAAAAATATTAATAATGAAATTAAATCGAATCAAATTAAACACACGCACACATTAATGATGAATAGATTAAAATAAATTTATATTAAAAATGAATAAATATTAAAAATGAATATATACTGAAATTACTAAAAATAGAGAGATATTAAAAAAGAAAAAATAATATTAAATCAATAAACACACTTACACACACATACATGTACACATGACGGACATACATATGTATACATACACATCTACACACACATACACATATAAAAACACACATATACACACATACACATACATACATACATACAGTTTTACCTATATATATATTTTAAATTATTTAATATCAACATAAATATGTATTTAAATAAATGTTTTTATTTATATATTATATAATTATTTAAATAAAATACTAAAATATTATGCTTATTTTAATTATATACACATTTGGTGATTAATGTATATAAATAGACTATTAAACATTTTGACTAATTTAAATTTGATAGTTTTTTATATATAAAATTATGAATATAAGATTCATTTTTTATTAAAATCTATATAAATCATATTTATATATTATGTTTTCATATATATACTTATTGTAATATAAATATTATTTTAAAATATATAAATATTTATATAGAAATTAAATTACTCGCTATGACCTTTATCATCGCTAGAAAAAAAACACTGATAAAGGTGTCACTTTTATTATCGCTAAAAAATGTTGATGAATGGGGAACTTTTATCAACGCTAGAAAAAATCACTAACAAAGGTCACCCTTTCATCAACGTTTTAGTTATTACTGATAAAAGGTAACCTTATCTATGCTAGAAAAAAGGCTGATAAAGCGAACCCTTTCATCAACTCTTTTCTTAATACTGATAAAAGGTAACCTTATTAGTATTTTTTGCAAGCACTGATAAAATTTCACCCTTTATCAGAACTTTTTCTAGCATTGTTAAATGTCATCATTTTATAAAGCACAATCTATGATAGTGAGCATGCGGGTTGGTAAGCAAATTTCTAATGCTGAGAAAAGGGGGTTATAAGAATTGTTAAAGGGGGTGGGGTGCGTGAGAGTGGGTGAGGGTATTTGGAGGAATAAATAGCACTAAAAATGGGGGGCGCGATCACTAAGAAAGGGGGTGCATGAAAAAAAATAATTTTTTTTCAAATTTTATCTACGCTGATAAAAAGAAACCTTTTTCAACATATTTTTTTAGCATTGATAAAGGTCAACTTTTAACATTGCTCGGATTATCAGTGGTTTTTTATCATTTATAAAGCCTATTTTTAGAACTTTTAAAAGAACAATCTATAATAGTACGGTCTGGTTACTATTCATATAGTGAGTCAATCAAGATGCTACAACCTTTTTCATGTTGACTCCTACAACATCTTCAACGAATTGTCACTTTGGTGTGATACACTTACAAACCCAAAACTTTTTTATTTTTAATATCACGGTGCATTAAATTCATCACCATAGACCTTCAAATAATCATCAAAAAAGGTGTTTAATAATCCCTTGTTATCATCATCCATATCCATCTACCACGTCACCAACAACCACTTTTTGAACATCAAATGTCGCAAGATATAGGGTTGTACTACCATAGATTGTGCCTTATGTATCACTATCCTTTAACGGTAATGATAAAACACAATTTTATTGAATATTTTATTAATAATAAATGACATAATTTCCTAAAATTGTGTTAAATATTTTTATTTATAAAATATTTTGGATTAGATCGTTCATTTGAAAATTTAATGAAAATTCCAGTTTTTCCTTTTAAAGTGAACTGTATTATTGTGGGTATAAATATTTTTTGTGTATTATTTGAACTTAAAATTTTGTAATTGTGTTCCTGACTTAACGGGGTACAAATTTCATTCAGGACATCTCAACTAAATCATGTATTTGATTGGAGTAAATGGACTATAAAGTCAAAGATGGACTCCACTCGCCAGATTAAACACCAATTTAGTATTTGGGCCATAACTTCTTAATTTGTGCTTCCATTAGGCCCAAATTTGGAGAGAATATCTAAGACCAAATTTCTAAAAAATAAACATTTTAAAAGGATAGATTTTACATGAATGTTTCTAGTAAAATAGGTAGTGAAAATTGGATTAAAATATTTGGAAGAATTCCCCATTCACACTTGAAAAGTTTTGAAACCCTTGCCTACCCTCCACTATATAAGTTTTTTTTATCATTTTGAGGGTTGTACATGACTTAGAGTATTCATAGAAGAGGATAAGTGGTTCCTTTCCGTTTTCAATTCACCATTGGAGGATATCCTATCTGTATAGCTTCCTTCCTCCAATGGTGAATTGAAAATGGAAAGAAACCACTTATCCTATGCTCATAATACTCTAAGGCATGTACAACCCCCTCTAAATGATAAAAACACAAATTTATAGAGTGTATGGGAAGATAGGGTTTCAAAAAAAATCAAGTGTGAATGGGGAATTCATCTAAATATTTTAATCCAATTATTACCACCTGTTTGACAACCAAAACATATGAAACAACTATCCTCCTAGAAGGATAATTTGTTAAAAATTGGGTCCTTGAGATTCTCTCCAAATTTGGTCCCAATCAAAGTAGGAATGAATAAGTTATGACCCAAATACTAAAGTGGTATCCAATCTGGTGAGTCCTTTCCATCTTTGACTTCATGGACCATTTAGTCCAATAAAATACCCAATTTATCTTGGATGTATCTAATGAAAGTTGTATACCATTATGTCTGAAACATGGTTACAAAATTTTAAGTTCAAATAATACACAAAAAATAGATTTCTGGTCCTAGTACTATAAAACACTTTAAAGGGAAAACTTGAATTTTCATCAAATTTTCATATAAATTATTTAATCCCAAATATTTTATAAATAAACATATTTAGCACAATGTGAGGAAATTATGTCATTTATTATAAATAAAATTTTGTTTTATCAAATACTCTAAACTTACCCTTTTTCACTCTTGGGAAAAATCTCATATCATGTATTCCAAAAGAAATTGTGAAAAGATATGCATGTTCATATTTCTCAATCCACAGTGTCAATATATGAAAATTAAGAATCCAATAAATAGTCAACATCAATAAATTTGAAATTCATTGTCTCATAAATTGTATTAAAATAAAATCCAATGAGATTAATGACACTAATCATAGGAAAAAAATTATGGGTCTACCATACCATTAGTTCCCCATCTGAGTGTGTGAAAATTATTTCAAGCTCATATCCCCACCCTTTATTCAAAATATTTAAGTCAAGTAAAATAATTCTTCTTACCTAGTTTAATTCACTGAACCTGTTCTACATTACTTTGTAATCAAATTTCAAGACCCACTCACTTAAGCATTCAAGAAAGTAAAACCTTAATCTCGTGTCCTAGATATCCTCACATGTCTTACATTTCATCACTCCCCTATTTATTAATATTTTTTATTTTAATTTTTAATTTTTGATTTTTAATTTTTTTTAGGGTGTACAAATGTCATATATCAGGTACACACACATAGGTAAATTCGATATAGTAATGAAATTGAGCAGAAGAGAAATGAACATATAGACTAACCATTAACATAAGATTATTTTTACCTAACTTAGATATACCTTCAATTGAGTAAGAAAATTTTCACAGCTCATGGTTGTGTGAAAAGTTGTATAGATAATTCAATGACATGATTTTCCATGAAACAATATCACAAATTATGGTGTCAAAATCTAAAAGGTTTTGTAATGACACAACCAACCATATCATCAATGAATTGTATTTTTATATAAATCATCCCTTGATGGTGAAATCTTTCTCATGTTTATCATGTGACCAATAATTTTGAAAGAATTAATTTTTCATATGTTTTACATGTAAATGAACATATTACATGATATGTTTTTTATTGAAAATTTAAATGAAAATCTAATAGAAAACACACACAAAACACACAAATGAAAATCCTAAATATCTACACTAAAATGTTTTCCCCTCCCCCACACTTAAAATATTACATTTCCCTCAATGTGAACCTATGAGATGATACGTGCACATGAAATATAGAATTTTAAATAGGAAAAATAATATAAAAGTGAAAGGGTTGGGAAAAACCTAATATTCTCAAGTGATTATGGGGTCATGCAGTGTGATGAAATCAACTAAATGGGTGGGAATTCCTTCAATGTATTTCTTCAAACATTTCCCATTATAAATCTCCATAAAGTGTCCTCTTGTATGATCTCCACTACACCATAATGAAAAAAAATTATATACAATATAAGGACCTAACCATATGGAATGAAACTTATCAGGCATCAAATTCAGTCATGAACTGTATATAAGGACTTTCTCTCCAACATGGAACTCCCTTTTTTGGATAATTATATCATGATCCACTTTTGATCTTTCCTTGTATATCCTTGAGTTCTCATATGATTACAATCAAATCTCCTCAAGCTCTTGAATTTGCAGCTTCTTTTAAATTCAAGCTTAGGCCAAATCCATGTTTCATTTATTTATAGCCCAATATGCCAGATGCTCGACCTCTATGGGGATATGATAGGATTTACAAAAAACAATCTGAAATAGGGATATACATATGATAGTTTTTAATGTTGTCTTATAGGCCCATACTGCATCATCCAAGTGCTTACTCTAATCCTTCCTATCTGGCTGAAAAATTTTCTATAAAATTTGTTTCAACTCACGATTTGAAACCTCAGCCTGACCTTTTTTTTGGGTGGTATGGTATTGATGTTTTTTGTGTCACCCCATACTTCCTAAGTATGGAATCCAAATTTTGATTTTAAAAGTGTGTCCCTTTGTCACTGATGATGGCCTTTGGTACTCCAAACCTATAGAAAATTTGAGCATTGAAAAAATCCACTGCAACATGAGATTCATCAGTCCTGGTGTCCTTGGATTCCACCCATTTTCTAATATAATCAATGAAAACCAAAATATACAAAAAACCAAATGATCCTGGAAAAGGACCCATAAAATCAATTCCCCATACATCAAAAATATCACCTAATAATATTGTTTATTATGGAATATAATGTATTTTCGAAATGTTTCCAGTGTGTTGGAAATGTTATCACAACTTAAAAAACACACAAGAATCATGGAATAAGCTATACCAATATAATAAAGAGTCTAAGGCTTTCCTATCTACCCATTGGGGTCCAAAGTGTCCCCCATATTAAAGTGTGTTGCATAAATGCAGTACAGACTCAAACTCATGATTAGGAACATAACTCCTAATAACTTTATCACTACACATGTGCTAGAGGTAGGGATCATACCACACATAAAACCTATACTCACTCTTTAATTTTTTGACTTGATGTTTCTTAAATTTGTAGGAATTTCAGAGGCAGCAAGGTCATTAACTCTGCATACCAAGGATGTGTACCTGAGAGTGCATAAAGATTCTCATCAAGAAAAGTGTCTTGAAGTGGTGCCCCGTTCAATGTATCAGCCTCTAGTGTGTGAGTAATCATACTCATGTGGTCCACTGCCATGTTTTCTAACCCCTTCTTATCCTTTATCTCAATATAATATTCTTGAAGAAGGATCATCCATTGGATAAGCTTGGGATTCACATCTGGATTCTCCAAGAGGTGCCTCAAAGCTGCATGGTCAGAAAAAACAACTACTTTAAATCCCAATAAATATTGATGAAATTTATCTAAAGAAAATATAATAGTAAAAAACTCATTTTATGTGGCTTTTTTAGTTTTATTAGGCTAAATCCAATGTCATCGAAACATAGTAAGTCACATTTAAACATCCCTTTACCCTCTGTGATAACACAACTCCAACTAAAAAGTTTGAAGCATCACACATAAGCTTGAATGGAAGGTCCCGCCATAGGGGTTGTAAGATCAGTGGAGTGGTCGGATGCTTCTTAAGATCGTCAAATGATACCCTGCATGAATCATCAAAAATGAAGTAAATATCTTTTTAAAGAAATCAAGATAAGGGTAGAGTGATCCTACTGAAATCTTTGATGAAGCATAAATAAAAGCTTGTATTCCCTAGGAATGATCTAACATCACACACATATAAAGGATATTGCAAGGATGAAATAATATCAACCTTATATATCAACCTATATTCCATTTTTTGTCACTATATTTCCTAATAAAATTCTATTATCTACCATGAAATTACATTTTTCAAAGTTCAAAAATATATTCTTCTCAATACAACAATTTACAACCATTTTTAAACTAAAGATACTCTCATTAAATGAAGATCCATACACTGTAAAATCATCCATAAATACCTCCATGAATGTCTCAATGAAATATGAAAAAAAAACTCACCACGCATATCTAGAAGGAACTTGTGGAATTAAAAAGTCCAAATGGAATCCTTCGGTAGGAAAATGTATTGAATGGATAAGTGAATGTTGTATTATCTTGATTCTTTGTTGCTATAGGAACCTAAAAAATATCAATAAAATCCATCCAAGAAACAATAGTGTCTTTCCAACTAGTCTCTAAATCATTTGATCAATAAATGGGAGGGGGAAATGGTCATTGCGAGCAGATTGATTTAGTTTCCTATAACCAATACACACACACCAACTATTTTTCACCCTCGTTGGAACTAATTAATATCTCTCATTTATAACAACAGTAACACTACTTTTTATAGGAACAACCTGAATAAGACTCACCCATTAGGAATCTGAAATGGGATATATGATACATACCTTAATCAATTTTTCAAATTCTTTTTTAACAACTTTCAGAATAGTTGGATTAATTATCCTTTGTGTCTACATAATTGGTTTATCCCCATCCTCCAAAATAATCCTATGCATACAAATAGAGGGGACAATACCAGATATGTCATCCAAGGTCCACCCGATTTCCCTAATATTCTCCCTCAAAATATTCAGAAGTTTTTCATCATGATCAAAAGAGATATTTTTAGCAATGATAACAGGTAATATCTCACCACTCAACAAGTATGAGTATTTGATATTTAGTGGTAGTGGCTTGAGTTCCAATGAAGGGGGGTGTTGTATGGATGGATACATTAAAGGAACTAAAATATTTGCACAATGAACATCAATATCATAATATACATCATCAAAATCATAGAATAATGCAGAAAATACATCATCATACTCAACATACATGTCATAATCAGAGTGAAAATGATCAAAATAAAAAAAATGAATCCACATAAAAATCAAAACCAATATAGGTTTACACATTTGAAAAAGGTGTGTAAGTTCTCTTATATATCAAAATATAACCAATTATCATAATATCTCTAAGCATAGGAAAATCAAAATCCATGGGGTTTTTACTTAGGGGTTCAAAATGGGAGATAACAAAAACAGAATGGTCCAATAAGGGGTACTTTATAGAGTCCATAACATTAAATATCACAACTTTATCTCCAAAATCCATGGAAATTGTACCCTCATGGACATTTATGATTGTTTTTTCAGTTTTGAGGAAGTTCCTACCTAAGATAATGGTAGCATGATAATTTACCTAATCATCATCCATGTTAAGAATATATAAAATCTACTAAAAAGATCATGTCTCTTACCCAAAAAAGTACATCCTCAAGGAATACCACTGGATATGTCGTAGCTCTATTTTCCAACTGCACCAATACTCTCATCGGCTTCAACACACCAACCTATAAATAAAATAATACAAAGTGAGGCATCATATTTATGGAATATCTGAAATCACATAAATCATCAAAAAAATTTAACTCCCCTATAGGGCATGGGATGGTGAATGTCTTGGGATCCTTGCACTTTGTTGGCATTTCTTGAGTTAGTGTAATGATTGATGAAACATTATTTCCAATATTGATCCTCTCATTTACCTTAATCCCTCTTCGATTAGTACAAAATTCTTTTAATAATTTTGAATACCTTTGGATTTTTTTAATGGATTCAAATAAAGGGATGTTGATCTCAACATACTTAAATGTATCCAAAACCTATTTTTTCATTTCCACTTTAGTAATATTCTTAGTTTTTACAACTCTATTTGGAAATGTAAGGGGTTTAGGAGGAACATCATCAATCTTATGTTTTCCTTTTTCTTTCTCCTTAGGCTGCTCATCAGCTAGTCTTGGATAGGGATTCTCTGAAGTTGTGGTGAATCTTGGTGGAATGATAGGTATAGATATATCAGTCGTTTTCTTCCCACTTCTCAACGGGATGGCACATACATTATCCTTGGTATTTGGAGTACATTGGGAAGGTATATTTTTTGATTTATTACTTATAAGTTCATGGGGGGTGGTGGCAATCTGTCTCATTTATTTCTTCAACTCCATTAACTCCAAACCTTTAATCTTTAACTCATTTTGTTGATTAAGAACAATTTGTTTAAAAATATCATTTGTGTTAGAATCTACCTTTGGTTTGGGATTCCATTATTGTTGATGCTTGAGCTTCAAATCTTATTTGGGGTTGTTGGAAACCCTGTTCGTAAGGTAGAGGTTGCTGGAAATATTTTTGAAAAGGGGGCCTTTGTTGTTGTCCAAATCCATACCTCATGTCCAATTGATCCTTCCATCATTGGTTTTATATTGGTTAAAATTAATCATACTTATTATGTGGATGTAACTATTGTTATTATTGATAAGTTCTTCTAGGGAATACTACTACGCAATCCTCTATTTCTTGTAGTTTGGGGGAAACAATTAGTTGGGTGGTATTTTTTGTAATGTTTTTGTTCTTGCAATAAAATTATTATTTTCTCTTTTATTTATTATGTATTGTTCAATTTTATTCTTATTTAATTCACTTATTTGGGCTAGAAATTCGGAGTAGAAATAGGATTGGGTTATATCCATTCTAAACCTTTGCGAATGCAATTCATTTCTACAATTACTACACCGCCCATGAAAGAGTATTTTTATTAGTAATAAATCTATCTCCTACCTTCTTCATTTTATTTTTTTGAATCAATGAGATACTATAATTCACATAATTTGATCTATTAATTGAGTTTTTAATTTAAAAGAAACTAAGAAATCAATTGAACAATTAACACAAAACATGCAAGGTTGATAATTGTGTAAATTGAAAGAGATCAATCTTAATTGGTAAAACAAACAACACGGGATAATTTTTTATAGTTAAAAAATAATACCAAAACTTAATTAATTCTCATTTACAGAATTCATATGTTCCCTAATTTATCACTGACCATAAGTTAGTCTTATAACAAAAATCAAAGCAGGGTGCTACAATTGCATGTTTCGAAGCTGACCTAGGGTTTAATTCATTTCATCTTTGTGGTAAAGTTAATTCTCACAGTGTTTGAGGGTTAAAAAATTATGGTATAATAATTAAGTGGATATTAATTTAAATTATAGTGATAAATAAGTAAGTTAATAAGTATATTTAGATCGATTACACATTCTAAAAATAGTTTTCTAAAAAAATATTTTATCATTGTGTTTTCTCAATCTCATTTCAAATATATATATATATATATATATATATATATATATACAATCTTCTTTCAGCATACTTGTTCTAGTTTCATAAATGATAAACAACCCACATCTATTATTTTAAGTAGTGTGATTCTTCTATTTTATTTTATTTTCAAAATACCTTTAGTTTTTTGTTTTAATTACTTCATCCATTGAGAGATGACCTTGGTTAGTCACTCTGTTGGACCTAAGAAGTAAAAAATTACACATAATTGAAGAGCACACATAACAGTTCCTTTTAATTAATAGACAAAAATAATTGATAAAGTGGGGAATTTTTTCAGTGTTATCAAAAAACACTAATAAAGTTAACTTTTATTGGTGTTAAAAAACATTGATAAAAGGGTACCCTTTTTCAGTGATTTTTTCTAGCATTGATAAAGGTCATAGTGAGTAATTTAATTTATATATAAATATTTATATATTTTTAAATAATTTGTATATTACAATCAGTATATATATATATATATGTAAATATAATATATAAATATGATTTATATAAATCTTAATAAGAATTGAATCTGATATTCATAATTTTATATATATATATATATATATATAATTATAAAATTTATATTACTTAAAAAATTAATAGTTTATTTATATAAATTAATTAAAAAATATGTATATAATTAAAATAAATATAATATATTGATATTTTATTTAAACAATTATATAATATATAAATGAATATATTTTATTTAATTATATATTTATATTGATATTAGATAATTTAAAATATATGTACATATATAACTATATGTATGTATGTGTATGTGAATATGTGTGTGTTTATAGATGTGTATGTGTACATATGTACTTATTTCATGTTTACATGTATGTGTAAATGCTACGAAATCACTTTTTAATATTTTTGTAATTTATGAAATTTTATTTATTAATCTATTATTATATATTCATTAATAATGTTAAAAATATATTTCACATTTTTTAGTATTTATTTATACATATATTTATTTACTATATATAAAATTATCATATTTATATTCAAAAATTAATGTTTATTTATACACATTAATTACAAAATACATGTATATAATTAATGTAAATATGATATATTGATATATATATATATATATCAACAATTCCAAAAATTATATAAATATAAATGACTTATTGTTGGATAGATTCGATCGGGGTGGAGATCTCATGGTGACTCCATGGCATCCTAGAGGTATAGGTCTTTGAAGCCTCCATGGCATTCCCTCATGATCTTGATATTGATCTGCTCATGAGGGGAATCCTTTCCAACTCAGTTTCGAAGTTGGATTGTGCAAAGAAGATAAAGGTCGATGCTTCTACTCTAAAGGAGGCAGTGATTAAAGGACATGGAAATAAAAGATTTGTCTCTCTCAAATAAGGAATCTAAAATCAAATCATTATAAGAGGTTCGATAGATCACATCCTTTCTAATCAAGATTTTATTATTGAAAGGCTCAAGATTTTTAATTTTTCTATCACTATTAGGGTTAATTTTCTCCAGAATCTATACCATGTAGGGTGGCGTACCTTCACCAAAAACTTGTGAAAAGGTGGGGTTTTTATGATTGGAAAATTATTTTATTCTATTGAGGATAATTCCATGTTATCTTCCCATATTATGATCTAAAGAGGCATGATTGGTGGTTTGGCTTGATATTATTTCAACCAGGTATTCTCTGTATTCAAGAGTGGGATTCCAAATTCAATATATTTTCTGTCAGTAATTGTAGAGCTCAAGTTTGTATTTGTGTCTTTGGTTGGCACTAGATTCTTTGGAATCTAAGGATCCTTTTTGACATCGCCTCAACAGTTGGAATCCCCATCAAGATAAACAAAACAATGGAGGAAGCTCGTTTTGGAAACTTTGCAAGGATACTCATTGAGGTTGATTTCTCTTCCAATCTTACTAAAAAACTATCCTCTCAATTAAGAATGATGATTTTGATCTCAAATTCATTTTTGAGAAGTCTCCTGAATACTTTGTTGGATTAAATATGGTTGGGAATTCAAAGGATAATTGTTGAAGGTATCTAATTTTTTCATTATTCTCTCTAATGGGGCATACGGTGGATAGTTATAGGAAGCATGACAAGGGTAAAAGACCTGTTGGGGAAATGAATTGCAGGAGGAGTGGAAATGGAAATGCTAATCCAATTTTATATTTCTTGGTCCCTCCTGTTATAATCTAATGGAACTGCATGGGGAAACAGATGTTGTTTCTATGGTTATTGAATTGAATCATCATGGAGCTTCATCTAAACCTATGCAACAGGTTGGTGGTTCTAATTTTATTGTCTAACAATACACTGGAAAAGATAGGTTTCACACTAGTAAGGTGGGAGAGTCTGTAGATGAGGTCATTAGTGTTGTTCTAGGGTACTCTCCTTCACAAACTGATCGGCAAGGTTGTATTATGCATCCATTGGCCACAGACTTCTCAATACATGTTCCACGAGAAGATGGGTCTTGGAAATATGATGTTCAACCAAGCGTGGATTTTTTTCAAGTGGTTTGGATTGTATTCAATTATTCAAGAATTTCTGGTAAATGGGGTAATGTCTCAGATGATTGGATTAGCGAATGTTTTTATTGGACACCAATCATATCTTATCTATGTGAATTGGTGACCCTATTTATTTTAAGGATGTTTTAAATGGCATGGGAAAGATGGTCAGTAGTGAGGATTTGACTTCAGTTCCACCAAATAGAAGGTTGTAGAAGGATTGTTCCAATCTACCTAGGAATGTGTCTATGAGGTCATCTTCTAAGGCATCAAAGATCCAACTCACTTTGAAGCAGGAAAGGTCTAAGAAGAGGATCTTTGGGATCCTCGATTAAGTTAATTCATAGTCAGAGTGGGAAACTATTGATGATGATGATGATGATTATGATTATGATTATGGAAATGACCCTACATTTTTTGAACCATAGTCTACTTTCTAGATAAGTGCATGTCTCTTTGTATTACCCCATCCGCTTTCTTATTTGTTTATTCTCTTTTTCTTTCACCTTTAATAAAAGGTCAGGAAATTTGGCTTCTAGCTAGACCTTTTTCGTACATGATGTATTGTTAATATGTGATATTTGAACTTATATATTTTTATCAATGTCTATGTGTATGCATTATGTTGTGTGTGTGTGTTTCAAGATATTGTATGTGTACAGATGTATGTACATGTATGTATATATATACACATGTACGCAATATGTAAATATATATATATATATAACATGTGTACATGTGTATGTGTTGGATGTACTTAAATAGTTAATTATAAAATTATAAATATATATAATGTTTTAAAAAATCATTTATAAAATTATTAATAAATATATATTTATTTAAATAATTAAAAATTATAATAAATATATTAATTATATTTATAATTAGATACATTTATATATTATTATATAAAAATAATATATATAAATATATTAATATATTTATAAATATATAAAAATACTTGTAAATATGTTTATTTATAATTAGAATTATATATATATATAATTATAAAATTATTATAGATATATATAAATAATAAATATACATATAATTATATAAAATTATAAAATTATATACAAATATTTATAAATATATTTATTTATAATTATAATTATAAATAATTTAATATATATTTAAATAATTATAAAATTGTATATTTTAGGTGATTGGGGGTACAATTACAGTGAAACATACACACACACACCTCACCCACAGGCCAATGGACAGGTCATAGCCCCCCAAGGGATAACTCACTCATCACAATATGCTCCAAAATAAATAAATATATATATATATATGTAATTTATAAAATTATAATAAATATATTTAAATAATAAATATTTATATTTATATATTAATAATTATATATATATTATTATAATTGTAAATATATATATATATATATTTAAATAATTATAAAATTATAAAAAATATATATTTATTATATTTATAGTTATATATATTAATATATTAAAAATTATATATAATTATATAAAGATGGAGAATTTATCTCTTAATAATGGAGAGCTCATCTCTCTCGATATCAACGGGGATGGCTCCCATAACCCAAGAAAGATTGATGGTATTTTTGGTCACTTTGAGATGTTCACAACTTATGAATTTCACCGTCATGCTAAATATAGTAATAAAATGTGAGATTTTTTATCTGCATTTAGATCTTTTGATCTCTCAAGTGACATTATAAATCTTCGGTCCATTACTAGAGGACTTTGGTCTGGTATGGAGATGAAGGAAAGTGATGATCAGAGATGATGTAAGGGTGTTGCAGAGACGGGTGTATGGCAGTGATGTGATTAATATCATGAAGATGGAGGGGTGCCAGTTACGAACTCTGGTCCGGTTGGGAGACTTCAGTGAGTGAATCTCAGGGGGGATGGAAATCTAGGAAGATCGTTGGATCTGTGGAAACGCCGTTCACCACTGATGACATGATGGCAGGGTAGGAAGTCCATGTTTAGAGATAGATGCTTGGCTTTGGTGTGTGTTACCAGCAGTGGATGATGTGGTGATGATGACTGTAGACGCCGGAAAAGTCCGTTGCTCCCAAACGAAGTTCCGGATGCGGAAAGCGAGGTCATATTTGAAGTCAGAAGCAGGTTTCGGAAGGCCCGGAGGCCTTGCGCGGAATTTTGGAGGACCGCGCGCAATATTGGCTTCCCGCGTGCAATCCTTCCGGGATTCGCGCGATTGGACGAGTCGGCGCGTAATTTTCTGCGCCCGACGTCCCTGCGCGACCCTATTGCGCGCCCGGCCCCTATTCCGTGCCCGAGCCGAATTGCGCGCCCGCGAACCGAATTGCGCGCCCGGGGTTGCCTATAAATACAAGGCGACCCCTGACGTTTTGAAGGTTTCCAGAATTCGAAGAGTCGCTCGTGCGCGCAATCCCACCCCCTCAGCGCGCAATGCCGATCTTCAGGTAACCTCCTTTATTTCGCGCAAGCAATCCTCGGGGTTCGCCTTCGCGCGCAACCCCTTCGGCTTCTTTCCTTTGACCAATTCCTTACCCAAAGGCATTCGCGCGGAAAAGAAGCCTCTTGCGCGCAATTGCCCCCCGGGTGCGCGCAATCCGGCCCGATTGCGCGCACCCCCCTTACTAAATGGCCATTCGTTAAAGAATGGGTCGTTTCCCCCGTGCGCTATCAGAGGCCCGGTGCGCGCAATCTCCATCATCCGCGCGCAAAACGCTGGCCCAATTGCGCGCCAGCCCGCCCAATTGCGCGCCGACCCGCGGTATTGCGCGCCAAGCTCCTCTTTTGCGCGCAAACCGCCAGGGTCGCCCCCTTTGACCCCCTGAGGGTACCCGCCTGCGTGGCGCCCGATGATCTTCATCCCGGGTGCCCGCACCGTGTGTTGTCTTCCCGTGCGGCCCTCCAGGCTCGCGTGAAGTGACACGGACCCATTGGCGGCAACAATTCGTCCCGCACGACGTTAAACTGCATTCGTCCGCGCAGTAGGACGTTAAACTGCCAGGCATCCATCGTCCTGCAGGACGCTAAACTGCACCACGTCTGCGCTGCACGACACTAAACTGCCAAGCGTCTTCGTCCTCAACACATGACGTTAAAATGTACTTCGTCCGGGAAGCCGTTAAACCGTCCGCATCACCTGATCCCGTGCCTCGCACGCAGGCCCCCCCCCCTGGTTTGGATGTGGCCCCCACCCGCTCGTCTCTGCAGGGATGTCGGGATTGCCCCTTTTTAGGGACGATTTATTGGAGTGGCCTTCACCCACGGGGGTAGGGTATTACAAACCCCTAGTTTCTTGTGGGGGGGGGGCTACACATGTGTAACAGCCCAAGATTTTATGAAAAATATTCTTTTTAATTTTATTAATGTCTTGTGTTGTACGCTACACCAAAAGGAGCTTGCACAACACGCATCCTTGACTTGCCTTGCATTACACGCAATCGCAACCTTCCTCGATAGTGTGTGTAGTACGCAATAACGAGTTTCACTAAACAGCGATATGCTATTAAAACTAGCCGTTATGAATAGTAATAACCACTTTTTGAAATTTTGTAAATTTTATTTTTCAAAATGGATTTCATTTTTGGATTCGGAGTATCGAATTTAGCCTAAGGTGAAATTTTGGTACATTTCGGATAACTTTCATATTCTGATGAATAGTGAAAATTACTAAATTATAATTAAAAACAACTTTTTTAATCGAAATAATTAATAGTGATAAATTATTAATTTGAGTGGTTTTAAAGTATATTTAGAATATATTTTTACAATTTAATACAATGTTGGTCATTGGACGTAATTTCACATTTAAACCTGACATAAACAAGTGTCAATCTTTTGATAGATATTGTTTCGTAAAAACACGCTATTTGTTTTAATAACGGGATTTAATTATAAAATTAATTAATTCAACTTCTATGTTATGAATTTGGTAAAATAGACTTCATTTTTGAATTCGGAATATGAAATATAGCTTAGGATGAAATTTTGGCATTTTTCTGAAAACTTTCAATTTTTGATGAATAGTGAAACCACTAAGTGGTAGGTTAAAAACTGAATTTTGCATAAAACTTAATTTTACCACTTCTGTGAATGGAATTTCGAAAATCCGAGAGACACGGTTAATATCAAGGACTAAAATGTGGTTCAATGAGATGAAAATAATTTTTGGTGAATAGTAACTTTTTACTTTTTTTTACCGCGGTTAATAGTAAATAGGGTAACTAAGGGTAAATATGATATTACTATTACCCTAACACATGTCCTAATTCTATTGGACAAGTGTAATTCGACCAAAAACAAACTTAGGAATAAAATATGACCATTTAGGCCCACTTGGATTAGATTAGGACATTTATTATGAATTTATTTAAAGAAGGGTTAAAATAGTTAAAATCAAAGTTTAATAAGTAAATCATTTTTAATATAAGGTTATACATAAGATAAATTCGATTGTAAATATTCATTAGAAAGATAAAAAGATTTACTACATGATGGTATTTTATTTGTAATTTTTAGACATCAAATAATTTAATTTATTTATGACACAACGATGATGCAGTAATTATCTTATTAATGAAATATTGACATAATTGATGTTATAAACACCAAAATAAATGTAATTTGAGATTTTTTATGAATTCCACTAATTTTCAAGGTTACTATGATATATTAATGTTGATTTAATCAACTTGGTTCGAACATATAATTCTGTTATGACTTTCACAAAAATCATATATCAAATAGTGTCAAAATTGACACAAAATAGTTTTTAAATCAAATATTATATTATTAATTGTTATTTTATTCCTAAAAATCTAAGGTTCGGCCAAATGACTTAGATAAGGATATATATATTAATAATAAACAATTTGTGGTTCGTTTGGAATGTTATAGTAAGTTTATTAACCATATAGTGAAAGAAAACAAAAAGACACGGTAAAAGTTAAATTATTTAACTTAGAGTTAAATATAATTGATAAGGTTTAAAATAATATCCAAACATGTCTAAATTTGATTGGTTGATGAGATTACAACCCTATCTCATCTAATCTTCGAATATGAGTCATTTTTGGAGGTTTTTAAGTGGGGTTAGATTTATTATAAATTAATATTTTTAAGAATTCCTAAGGTGCCCCTCTCCTCCCTTATAAAAGGGCACCTCCTCCCCCTCCTCCTCACACCAATTTTGAGCACTCAAGCTCAGCCAACCCCTGCCATTTTCTCCTCTCCACTTTCCTAGAATAATCCTAGAGGTTCTGGTCTTCTCCAAAGACCAATCTTAGTTCCTTAAGTGGAGGATTCAAAGAGGCGTTCCAAAGAAGAGGTAATATCCATTACCGATCTTTTCAATTTATTTCTTCTTCAACTTCTTCTTCTTTAGTTGTTTCATGATAAAGTAATAACATCAGTATTACTTACATACTGATATGTTATTATAAATATGAAACAACCCTAATTCACCTTTTATCCATCCTACGGAAAAATGAAATCACCGCGCGTGCGTACGTACGGAATACCGTCTCCACGCCGTGGTGTAATCTATTTTCCACCATCACCTTACAAGGATGGGTATAATGGTGTAATGAGTAACTACATATGATTATTATGAAGTAATATTGATACTGAAATAATATATATATACTCCAATACAATTCCACGATCATAGGAACGATATCATCACTCGTGCGTACGTACGGAATACCGTCTCCACGATGTGATGCGACTCGTTCTACATGATCTTCATTTCATAATGATTATA
This sequence comes from Viscum album, assembly GCA_963277665.1. Taxonomy (NCBI): domain Eukaryota; kingdom Viridiplantae; phylum Streptophyta; class Magnoliopsida; order Santalales; family Viscaceae; genus Viscum; species Viscum album. The sequence goes on along the minus strand of OY728137.1, from coordinate 1,018,396,423 downwards.
TAAATGAATTGAATGAATGAATATGGTATATACTACACTAATACCATTCTTGAAATGAATTATCTATAACCTAAAGATAAGAATAAGAATTTATTCGACAAAACACGCATAAGAACAAAAAGTTATAAAGACCCGAGTAACAAGTAACAATGAAATATTACTAACAAGAAACTAATAATATGACCATATATGATATCATATCAATATGTATGATTCTGGAATAAGTCAATAACATTATTTAAACCATTATACAGGAGCTTCGGACACGTACAAAGCTAATCGGACCTAAGGTAAGGGAAATATCACAATCTCATTTTTATCCGAGATTGTTTATTCGTAAGTATTTACTGGGGTGTATTTTATCATCCACATCCATGTTCCCTCAATATGTAATATTATTTCCATCCACCTACAATTGTTTAAATCCAATTTTACCCTTCTATGAGTTTTTAGTAAAGGATATGAAAGGAATCTTTTTTCGTTTTTCGTACGAGGTACTTTTTGACTTTTCCGACAAAAGTACGAAGAATGTTTTTTTTAACTTATACGGCACGAACGGATTTATACTGTTTTATAAAGCCTTATTTTCATGAAGATTCCTCTAAAAGATTTCATGACTATTTTCAATAAAATCTCTTTCTTTTAAAATTGCATGATGTTTTGTAAAAGAAATTGATTTTGAAGAAGAAAGGATATTTTCCTCAAGAATTCAATTCAAGTGTTTTATCAAAATTATTTTCCATATAAGATAATAAAGGGTTCTGTTTCTATCCATATTTTTACATTGATTTGACTATGTTGTGATGAAATTATGTTTATGAATTCCTTTATCTTATATGAATGGTTTTATGATGTCATGTTGTTTAAGAATCCCATTTTTATTACATGGGTTATGCAATGATGTATGATTTATGATTTTGTGGCACACATAAGAAAGGATTCATTAAGAGATGGGTGGGACCTATATCTCCCTCCAATGCATTGGGTAAAGATTTTATATCTCATGAGATAGACATGGCTGGAACGGAAGGTTATTTCGGTTCAGTGATACAGGACTGAAACGAGGAGTGAACTCGGTTCAGAAAGGGACTTTGTCCACTAAGATAGTCTTGTCAATGAGTCATGACTAACAAGAAATGATTTTCCATGATTATGTGTGCATGCCACAAAGTTTAAAGTTTCATGTTATGATTATGGGGATCTCATTTTCACTTCTATGATTTGTTCCATGTTAAGATATTATGATCTCTTTTGCAGGTTGTGATTTTCAAAAAGATATGATATGATTTTTATTTCTTTTGTATACCCTTACTGAGCATTTGAGCTCACCCTTTTATGTTTTCTTTTCCCCAGGATATAAAGAAAGGTTTTAGGTAAAAAAAATGGAAGATCTTTACGGGAGATATTGAAGATCTTTCACCAGGATTAGAAGATTATGTTCCGAGTTTCCAAAGACACTAAACTATTACGATCCTTTAGTGTGTGTTTTTGTTATGTACTAAGTATTCCGCAAATGTAATGTAATGTCCATGTACGTCAGGATACGGGTCTCTACAGTTGGTATCAGAGGAAAGGTTTAGTCAACCTTTGGAAACTAGGATGCGAAAACGTTAGTGAGATCCCTAGAGATATTTCTAAGGTATGTCTAGGGATGTCCCTAGGGATAAGTATACGTATAGGTTATAGTAATAGAATTACGCTAACGATCATAGAATTAAACCTAAGATGTTGGATATTGAAGGTACTCCCCCTTTATTATGTTGTTTTCCCTAGCATGATTTTTGCCTCTCACACTATTCTTTTTGGGTTTTAGACGATGGCTGGAACCCGAAGGAACCGTGTTGATCAATGCAATGGACAATGCAATGATTGCCCTCCTGAACAAACAAATGTTATGGGAGATGGAGTGCAAAATCTTATTGCTATACTTACACAAGCTATGAATCATTCTGGACTTCCAAATGAGCAGAGAAGGGAACAATATTCTATTGAGTCCTTCATGAGGAAACGTCCACCTTCTTTCAGTGGGACTTCCGATCCACTTGTTGCTGAACAATGGATCAGTACCACTGAAAAGATATTTTCAGTTCTTCAATGTTCTGATCATGATAAAGTCATCTTAGCAGTATATCGTTTGGAAGGTGAAGCTGATAAATGGTGGAATCTTATCAAGAATACGAGGCCAAGGGATGAAATTGAGTCCATGGAATGGGACGAGTTCAAGAACTTGTTTTTCAGTAAGTACTTCCCTCGTATTCTTCGAACAAAGATGGAAAAGGAGTTTATTGAGCTGAAGCAGAAGGATGATGAATCTGTTGGTATATATGAAGTGAATTTTACAAGACTTTCAAGGTATGCATCTGGCATTATCATCCAACCTGAAAGTAAAGTTGATCGATTTTTCAGTGGCTTAAAACCAAGTCTTTGAAGGGCATTAGCTATAAGAGACTTCAGTAGCTATGAAGAAATTGTGCGTTGTGCTATCAAGGTAGAAATGGAAGTTGGTGTTACATATCCATCTCATGGTTTTGACAAGAAACGAAAGATGGATTTCAAGGAGAAATCTCATAATAATGGTGAAAAGAAGATGAATGTTTCCTTATGCACAAAGTGTGGAAAGAAGCATGGTGGAGATTGTCTTAAAGGAACTAGAAAATGTTTTAAGTGTGGAAAAGAAGGTCATCGAGCAGCTGAGTGTCGAAGTAATGGAAAAAGGGTTTCTAATGATGTGAATAAAGCAAACACTGCAGAGAACGCACCGCCAACACTTCAATGCTTCAAGTGCAAGGAAATGGGGAATTATGCTAATAATTGCCCTAATCCAAGGGTTAGTGATGATCAACATGAGCAACCACTGAAGGCAAAGGACAAAGGGAAATCACATGCGATCACTATTGGCAATGTTGAATATGATAACGATGTGGTGGAATGATTAAGTGTTTATGTAATGGGATTCCAAAATAATGTTGTATCATGGAGTATTGGAATATTTATGTATTGGTTTAATGTGGTATTCAAAGTGATTGAGATATTTTTGGAAATAAGATGATATGCGCATAATGAAGGGAAAATAAGAAAATGAAATGTTTAACAATATTCATGAGATCATGATTGATATAAGGACTAAGTGATATCATGGATTGAGTATATAGAATTTTGAGGATTTTGGTATGTGGAAAGTGTTAACTTTTAACTGCATTCATGTTTTCACTAAGGTATTCAAGAGAATACATGATTAAGGACTTTGAATGTTTAGAATGTGACCAACAAAACATATCTTATGATATGTGGGGATCAACGACAGTATTAAATCTCTGGTAATCGTTGTCACTATATTATGAGAGTGGACTGCAGTATTATGGATAAGCCTAAAGATTGAAATGGATTATGTTGGACATAAGTGAGTATTGTTTAAGGATCGAAGTTTTCTCGATATTATTGATGGGATGTTATAGTAATATAGTTTTAGAAAAAGGACAACCTGCAGGACGGGCGACAGCCCATCGCTTCGGACAAGGCTGTAGGAATCGAACCCACAACCGAAGTGCGACTGGCCTTTATCGCCTACCACTGACCTACAGGAAGTCCCTATTTAGTAGAAACTAGTTTTATTATATTAAGCAGTATGATATATGAAGTATAAGTCCATTTTAGGAACCATATATGATTAATCTCACTATAGATCGATTTATGCATATAATTTTTGCTAACCTTTTGTTTGAGACAGATGGAATGACCCGTCATTCTATCACATTATCTGCTAACACTTCACGAATAACAAATTCAACTTCATTTATTTAAGAGATGAAGTGGAAATTGTTCAAGGCACGAACAACAGTGAGATTGTACCAAAATAAAGTAAGTATTTATTCTAATTCAAATTTTCAACTTTAGGGAAATGATCTTGAAAACCAAAAATGTTGTCCTAGTGATCTTATACCTGAGGAATCAGATGGTACCTTATATCATCACAAATTTATGGATTTGTGATTTTTGGCTTTTCCATAGCCATGTTCTCCACCACTCTCCATCAGAACATGATGGTTAGATTTTTCTTCCATATCCATATTTTTACCTATGTGGAAACCCAACAATTAGTTTATTTGGGTAATCGTTACATTTCATACTTTAGTTTTTAAAGCCAAGTTTTGGTATTCCTTTTTACGATGTGGGAAACTTTCGAATAGAAAACCATTTATAACCCCGACGAATTTCGAGGGCGAAATTCATTTTAAGGGGGGTAGAATGTAACAGCCCAAGATTTTATGAAAAATATTCTTTTTAATTTTATTAATGTCTTGTGTTGTACGCTACACCAAAAGGAGCTTGCACAACACGCATCCTTGACTTGCCTTGCATTACACGCAATCGCAACCTTCCTCGATAGTGTGTGTAGTACGCAATAACGAGTTTCACTAAACAGCGATATGCTATTAAAACTAGCCGTTATGAATAGTAATAACCACTTTTTGAAATTTTGTAAATTTTATTTTTCAAAATGGATTTCATTTTTGGATTCGGAGTATCGAATTTAGCCTAAGGTGAAATTTTGGTACATTTCGGATAACTTTCATATTCTGATGAATAGTGAAAATTACTAAATTATAATTAAAAACAACTTTTTTAATCGAAATAATTAATAGTGATAAATTATTAATTTGAGTGGTTTTAAAGTATATTTAGAATATATTTTTACAATTTAATACAATGTTGGTCATTGGACGTAATTTCACATTTAAACCTGACATAAACAAGTGTCAATCTTTTGATAGATATTGTTTCGTAAAAACACGCTATTTGTTTTAATAGCGGGATTTAATTATAAAATTAATTAATTCAACTTCTATGTTATGAATTTGGTAAAATAGACTTCATTTTTGAATTCGGAATATGAAATATAGCTTAGGATGAAATTTTGGCATTTTTCTGAAAACTTTCAATTTTTGATGAATAGTGAAACCACTAAGTGGTAGGTTAAAAACTGAATTTTGCATAAAACTTAATTTTACCACTTCTGTGAATGGAATTTCGAAAATCCGAGAGACACGGTTAATATCAAGGACTAAAATGTGGTTCAATGAGATGAAAATAATTTTTGGTGAATAGTAACTTTTTACTTTTTTTTACCGCGGTTAATAGTAAATAGGGTAACTAAGGGTAAATATGATATTACTATTAACCTAACACATGTCCTAATTCTATTGGACAAGTGTAATTCGACCAAAAACAAACTTAGGAATAAAATATGACCATTTAGGCCCACTTGGATTAGATTAGGACATTTATTATGAATTTATTTAAAGAAGGGTTAAAATAGTTAAAATCAAAGTTTAATAAGTAAATCATTTTTAATATGGGGTTATACATAAGATAAATTCGATTGTAAATATTCATTAGAAAGATAAAAAGATTTCCTACATGATGGTATTTTATTTGTAATTTTTAGACATCAAATAATTTAATTTATTTATGACACAACGATGATGCAGTAATTATCTTATTAATGAAATATTGACATAATTTATGTTATAAACACCAAAATAAATGTAATTTGAGATTTTTTATGAATTCCACTAATTTTCTAGGTTACTATGATATATTAATGTTGATTTAATCAACTTTGTTCGAACATATAATTCTGTTATGACTTTCACAAAAATCATATATCAAATAGTGTCAAAATTGACACAAAATAGTTTTTAAATCAAATATTATATTATTAATTGTTATTTTATTCCTAAAAATCTAAGGTTCGGCCAAATGACTTAGATAAGGATATATATATTAATAATAAACAATTTGTGGTTCGTTTGGAATGTTATAGTAAGTTTATTAACCATATAGTGAAAGAAAACAAAAAGACACGGTAAAAGTTAAATTATTTAACTTAGAGTTAAATATAATTGATAAGGTTTAAAATAATATCCAAACATGTCTAAATTTGATTGGTTGATGAGATTAAAACCCTATCGCATCTAATCTTCGAATATGAGTCATTTTTGGAGGTTTTTAAGTGGGGTTAGATTTATTATAAATTAATATTTTTAAGAATTCCTAAGGTGCCCCTCTCCTCCCTTATAAAAGGGCACCTCCTCCCCCTCCTCCTCACACCAATTTTGAGCACTCAAGATCGGCCAACCCCTGCCATTTTCTCCTCTCCACTTTCCTAGAATAATCCTAGAGGTTCTGGTCTTCTCCAAAGACCAATCTTAGTTCCTTAAGTGGAGGATTCAAAGAGGCGTTCCAAAGAAGAGGTAATATCCATTACCGATCTTTTCAATTTATTTCTTCTTCAACTTCTTCTTCTTTAGTTGTTTCATGATAAAGTAATAACATCAGTATTACTTACATACTGATATGTTATTATAAATATGAAACAGCCCTAATTCACCTTCTATCCATCCTACGGAAAAATGAAATCACCGCGCGTGCGTACGTACGGAATACCGTCTCCACGCCGTGGTGTAATCTATTTTCCACCATCACCTTACAAGGATGGGTATAATGGTGTAATGAGTAACTACATATGATTATTATGAAGTAATATTGATACTGAAATAATATATATATACTCCAATACAATTCCACGATCATAGGAACGATATCATCACTCGTGCGTACGTACGGAATACCGTCTCCACGATGTGATGCGACTCGTTCTACATGATCTTCATTTCATAATGATTATATAAATGAATTGAATGAATGAATATGGTATATACTACACTAATACCATTCTGGAAATGAATTATCTATAACCTAAAGATAAGAATAAGAATTTATTCGACAAAACACGCATAAGAACAAAAAGTTATAAAGACCCGAGTAACAAGTAACAATGAAATATTACTAACAAGAAACTAATAATATGACCATATATGATATCATATCAATATGTATGATTCTGTAATAAGTCAATAACATTATTTAAACCATTATACAGGAGCTTCGGACACGTACAAAGCTAATCGGACCTAAGGTAAGGGAAATATCACAATCTCATTTTTATCCGAGATTGTTTATTCGTAAGTATTTACTGGGGTGTATTTTATCATCCACATCCATGTTCCCTCAATATGTAATATTATTTCCATCCACCTACAATTGTTTAAATCCAATTTTACCCTTCTATGAGTTTTTAGTAAAGGATATGAAAGGAATCTTTTTTCGTTTTTCGTACGAGGTACTTTTTGACTTTTCCGACAAAAGTACGAAGAATGTTTTTTTTAACTTATACGGCACGAACGGATTTATACTGTTTTATAAAGCCTTATTTTCATGAAGCTTCCTCTAAAAGATTTCATGACTATTTTCAATAAAATCTCTTTCTTTTAAAATTGCATGATGTTTTGTAAAAGAAATTGATTTTGAAGAAGAAAGGATATTTTCCTCAAGAATTCAATTCAAGTGTTTTATCAAAATTATTTTCCATATAAGACAATAAAGGGTTCTGTTTCTATCCATATTTTTACATTGATTTGACTATGTTGTGATGAAATTATGTTTATGAATTCCTTTATCTTATATGAATGGTTTTATGATGTCATGTTGTTTAAGAATCCCATTTTTATTACATGGGTTATGCAATGATGTATGATTTATGATTTTGTGGCACACATAAGAAAGGATTCATTAAGAGATGGGTGGGACCTATATCTCCCTCCAATGCATTGGGTAAAGATTTTATATCTCATGAGATAGACATGGCTGGAACGGAAGGTTATTTCGGTTCAGTGATACAGGACTGAAACGAGGAGTGAACTCGGTTCAGAAAGGGACTTTGTCCACTAAGATAGTCTTGTCAATGAGTCATGACTAACAAGAAATGATTTTCCATGATTATGTGTGCATGCCACAAAGTTTAAAGTTTCATGTTATGATTATGGGGATCTCATTTTCACTTCTATGATTTGTTCCATGTTAAGATATTATGATCTCTTTTGCAGGTTGTGATTTTCAAAAAGATATGATATGATTTTTATTTCTTTTGTATACCCTTACTGAGCATTTGAGCTCACCCTTTTATGTTTTCTTTTCCCCAGGATATAAAGAAAGGTTTTAGGTAAAAAAAATGGAAGATCTTTACGGGAGATATTGAAGATCTTTCACCAGGATTAGAAGATTATGTTCCGAGTTTCCAAAGACACTAAACTATTACGATCCTTTAGTGTGTGTTTTTGTTATGTACTAAGTATTCCGCAAATGTAATGTAATGTCCATGTACGTCAGGATACGGGTCTCTACAGTTGGTATCAGAGGAAAGGTTTAGTCAACCTTTGGAAACTAGGATGCGAAAACGTTAGTGAGATCCCTAGAGATATTTCTAAGGTATGTCTAGGGATGTCCCTAGGGATAAGTATACGTATAGGTTATAGTAATAGAATTACGCTAACGATCATAGAATTAAACCTAAGATGTTGGATATTGAAGGTACTCCCCCTTTATTATGTTGTTTTCCCTAGCATGATTTTTGCCTCTCACACTATTCTTTTTGGGTTTTAGACGATGGCTGGAACCCGAAGGAACCGTGTTGATCAATGCAATGGACAATGCAATGATTGCCCTCCTGAACAAACAAATGTTATGGGAGATGGAGTGCAAAATCTTATTGCTATACTTACACAAGCTATGAATCATTCTGGACTTCCAAATGAGCAGAGAAGGGAACAATATTCTATTGAGTCCTTCATGAGGAAACGTCCACCTTCTTTCAGTGGGACTTCCGATCCACTTGTTGCTGAACAATGGATCAGTACCACTGAAAAGATATTTTCAGTTCTTCAATGTTCTGAACATGATAAAGTCATCTTAGCAGTATATCGTTTGGAAGGTGAAGCTGATAAATGGTGGAATCTTATCAAGAATACGAGGCCAAGGGATGAAATTGAGTCCATGGAATGGGACGAGTTCAAGAACTTGTTTTTCAGTAAGTACTTCCCTCGTATTCTTCGAACAAAGATGGAAAAGGAGTTTATTGAGCTGAAGCAGAAGGATGATGAATCTGTTGGTATATATGAAGCGAATTTTACAAGACTTTCAAGGTATGCATCTGGCATTATCATCCAACCTGAAAGTAAAGTTGATCGATTTTTCAGTGGCTTAAAACCAAGTCTTTGAAGGGCATTAGCTATAAGAGACTTCAGTATCTATGAAGAAATTGTGCGTTGTGCTATCAAGGTAGAAATGGAAGTTGGTGTTACATATCCATCTCATGGTTTTGACAAGAAACGAAAGATGGATTTCAAGGAGAAATCTCATAATAATGGTGAAAAGAAGATGAATGTTTCCTTATGCACAAAGTGTGGAAAGAAGCATGGTGGAGATTGTCTTAAAGGAACTAGAAAATGTTTTAAGTGTGGAAAAGAAGGTCATCGAGCAGCTGAGTGTCGAAGTAATGGAAAAAGGGTTTCTAATGATGTGAATAAAGCAAACACTGCAGAGAACGCACCGCCAACACTTCAATGCTTCAAGTGCAAGGAAATGGGGCATTATGCTAATAATTGCCCTAATCCAAGGGTTAGTGATGATCAACATGAGCAACCACTGAAGGCAAAGGACAAAGGGAAATCACATGCGATCACTATTGGCAATGTTGAATATGATAACGATGTGGTGGAATGATTAAGTGTTTATGTAATGGGATTCCAAAATAATGTTGTATCATGGAGTATTGGAATATTTATGTATTGGTTTAATGTGGTATTCAAAGTGATTGAGATATTTTTGGAAATAAGATGATATGCGCATAATGAAGGGAAAATAAGAAAATGAAATGTTTAACAATATTCATGAGATCATGATTGATATAAGGACTAAGTGATATCATGGATTGAGTATATAGAATTTTGAGGATTTTGGTATGTGGAAAGTGTTAATTTTTAACTGCATTCATGTTTTCACTAAGGTATTCAAGAGAATACATGATTAAGGACTTTGAATGTTTAGAATGTGACCAACAAAACATATCTTATGATATGTGGGGATCAACGACAGTATTAAATCTCTGGTAATCGTTGTCACTATATTATGAGAGTGGACTGCAGTATTATGGATAAGCCTAAAGATTGAAATGGATTATGTTGGACATAAGTGAGTATTGTTTAAGGATCGAAGTTTTCTCGATATTATTGATGGGATGTTATAGTAATATAGTTTTAGAAAAAGGACAACCTGCAGGACGGGCGACAGCCCATCGCTTCGGACAAGGCTGTAGGAATCGAACCCACAACCGAAGTGCGACTGGCCTTTATCGCCTACCACTGACCTACAGGAAGTCCCTATTTAGTAGAAACTAGTTTTATTATATTAAGCAGTATGATATATGAAGTATAAGTCCATTTTAGGAACCATATATGATTAATCTCACTATAGATCGATTTATGCATATAATTTTTGCTAACCTTTTGTTTGAGACAGATGGAATGACCCGTCATTCTATCACATTATCTGCTAACACTTCACGAATGACAAATTCAACTTCATTTATTTAAGAGATGAAGTGGAAATTGTTCAAGGCACGAACAACAGTGAGATTGTACCAAAATAAAGTAAGTATTTATTCTAATTCAAATTTTCAACTTTAGGGAAATGATCTTGAAAACCAAAAATGTTGTCCTAGTGATCTTATACCTGAGGAATCAGATGGTACCTTATATCATCACAAATTTATGGATTTGTGATTTTTGGCTTTTCCATAGCCATGTTCTCCACCACTCTCCATCAGAACATGATGGTTAGATTTTTCTTCCATATCCATATTTTTACCTATGTGGAAACCCAACAATTAGTTTATTTGGGTAATCGTTACATTTCATACTTTAGTTTTTAAAGCCAAGTTTTGGTATTCCTTTTTACGATGTGGGAAACTTTCGAATAGAAAACCATTTATAACCCCGACGAATTTCGAGGGCGAAATTCATTTTAAGGGGGGTAGAATGTAACAGCCCAAGATTTTATGAAAAATATTCTTTTTAATTTTATTAATGTCTTGTGTTGTACGCTACACCAAAAGGAGCTTGCACAACACGCATCCTTGACTTGCCTTGCATTACACGCAATCGCAACCTCCCTCGATAGTGTGTGTAGTACGCAATAACGAGTTTCACTAAACAGCGATATGCTATTAAAACTAGCCGTTATGAATAGTAATAACCACTTTTTGAAATTTTGTAAATTTTATTTTTCAAAATGGATTTCATTTTTGGATTCGGAGTATCGAATTTAGCCTAAGGTGAAATTTTGGTACATTTCGGATAACTTTCATATTCTAATGAATAGTGAAAATTACTAAATTATAATTAAAAACAACTTTTTTAATCGAAATAATTAATAGTGATAAATTATTAATTTGAGTGGTTTTAAAGTATATTTAGAATATATTTTTACAATTTAATACAATGTTGGTCATTGGACGTAATTTCACATTTAAACCTGACATAAACAAGTGTCAATCTTTTGATAGATATTGTTTCGTAAAAACACGCTATTTGTTTTAATAGCGGGATTTAATTATAAAATTAATTAATTCAACTTCTATGTTATGAATTTGGTAAAATAGACTTCATTTTTGAATTAGGAATATGAAATATAGCTTAGGATGAAATTTTGGCATTTTTCTGAAAACTTTCAATTTTTGATGAATAGTGAAACCACTAAGTGGTAGGTTAAAAACTGAATTTTGCATAAAACTTAATTTTACCACTTCTGTGAATGGAATTTCGAAAATCCGAGAAACACGGTTAATATCAAGGACTAAAATGTGGTTCAATGAGATGAAAATAATTTTTAGTGAATAGTAACTTTTTACTTTTTTTTACCGCGGTTAATAGTAAATAGGGTAACTAAGGGTAAATATGATATTACTATTACCCTAACACATGTCCTAATTCTATTGGACAAGTGTAATTCGACCAAAAACAAACTTAGGAATAAAATATGACCATTTAGGCCCACTTGGATTAGATTAGGACATTTATTATGAATTTATTTAAAGAAGGGTTAAAATAGTTAAAATCAAAGTTTAATAAGTAAATCATTTTTAATATGGGGTTATACATAAGATAAATTCGATTGTAAATATTCATTAGAAAGATAAAAAGATTTCCTACATGATGGTATTTTATTTGTAATTTTTAGACATCAAATAATTTAATTTATTTATGACACAACGATGATGCAGTAATTATCTTATTAATGAAATATTGACATAATTGATGTTATAAACACCAAAATAAATGTAATTTGAGATTTTTTATGAATTCCACTAATTTTCTAGGTTACTATGATATATTAATGTTGATTTAATCAACTTGGTTCGAACATATAATTCTGTTATGACTTTCACAAAAATCATATATCAAATAGTGTCAAAATTGACACAAAATAGTTTTTAAATCAAATATTATATTATTAATTGTTATTTTATTCCTAAAAATCTAAGGTTCGACCAAATGACTTAGATAAGGATATATATATTAATAATAAACAATTTGTGGCTCGTTTGGAATGTTATAGTAAGTTTATTAACCATATAGTGAAAGAAAACAAAAAGACACGGTAAAAGTTAAATTATTTAACTTAGAGTTAAATATAATTGATAAGGTTTAAAATAATATCCAAACATGTCTAAATTTGATTGGTTGATGAGATTACAACCCTATCTTATCTAATCTTCGAATATGAGTCATTTTTGGAGGTTTTTAAGTGGGGTTAGATTTATTATAAATTAATATTTTTAATAATTCCTAAGGTGCCCCTCTCCTCCCTTATAAAAGGGCACCTCCTCCCCCTCCTCCTCACACCAATTTTGAGCACTCAAGCTCGGCCAACCCCTGCCATTTTCTCCTCTCCACTTTCCTAGAATAATCCTAGAGGTTCTGGTCTTCTCCAAAGACCAATCTTAGTTCCTTAAGTGGAGGATTCAAAGAGGCGTTCCAAAGAAGAGGTAATATCCATTACCGATCTTTTCAATTTATTTCTTCTTCAACTTCTTCTTCTTTAGTTGTTTCATGATAAAGTAATAACATCAGTATTACTTACATACTGATATGTTATTATAAATATTAAACAACCCTAATTCACCTTCTATCCATCCTACGGAAAAATGAAATCACCGCGCGTGCGTACGTACGGAATACCGTCTCCACGCCGTGGTGTAATCTATTTTCCACCATCACCTTACAAGGATGGGTATAATGGTGTAATGAGTAACTACATATGATTATTATGAAGTAATATTGATACTGAAATAATATATATATACTCCAATACAATTCCACGATCATAGGAACGATATCATCACTCGTGCGTACGTACGGAATACCGTCTCCACGATGTGATGCGACTCGTTCTACATGATCTTCATTTCATAATGATTATATAAATGAATTGAATGAATGAATATGGTATATACTACACTAATACTATTCTGGAAATGAATTATCTATAACCTAAAGATAAGAATAAGAATTTATTCGACAAAACACGCATAAGAACAAAAAGTTATAAAGACCCGAGTAACAAGTAACAATGAAATATTACTAACAAGAAACTAATAATATGACCATATATGATATCATATCAATATGTATGATTCTGGAATAAGTCAATAACATTATTTAAACCATTATACAGGAGCTTCGGACACGTACAAAGCTAATCGGACCTAAGGTAAGGGAAATATCACAATCTCATTTTTATCCGAGATTGTTTATTCGTAAGTATTTACTGGGGTGTATTTTATCATCCACATCCATGTTCCCTCAATATGTAATATTATTTCCATCCACCTACAATTGTTTAAATCCAATTTTACCCTTCTATGAGTTTTTAGTAAAGGATATGAAAGGAATCTTTTTTCGTTTTTCGTACGAGGTACTTTTTGACTTTTCCGACAAAAGTACGAAGAATGTTTTTTTTAACTTATACGGCACGAACGGATTTATACTGTTTTATAAAGCCTTATTTTCATGAAGCTTCCTCTAAAAGATTTCATGACTATTTTCAATAAAATCTCTTTCTTTTAAAATTGCATGATGTTTTGTAAAAGAAATTGATTTTGAAGAAGAAAGGATATTTTCCTCAAGAATTCAATTCAAGTGTTTTATCAAAATTATTTTCCATATAAGATAATAAAGGGTTCTGTTTCTATCCATATTTTTACATTGATTTGACTATGTTGTGATGAAATTATGTTTATGAATTCCTTTATCTTATATGAATGGTTTTATGATGTCATGTTGTTTAAGAATCCCATTTTTATTACATGGGTTATGCAATGATGTATGATTTATGATTTTGTGGCACACATAAGAAAGGATTCATTAAGAGATGGGTGGGACCTATATCTCCCTCCAATGCATTGGGTAAAGATTTTATATCTCATGAGATAGACATGGCTGGAACGGAAGGTTATTTCGGTTCAGTGATACAGGACTGAAACGAGGAGTGAACTCGGTTCAGAAAGGGACTTTGTCCACTAAGATAGTCTTGTCAATGAGTCATGACTAACAAGAAATGATTTTCCATGATTATGTGTGCATGCCACAAAGTTTAAAGTTTCATGTTATGATTATGGGGATCTCATTTTCACTTCTATGATTTGTTCCATGTTAAGATATTATGATCTCTTTTGCAGGTTGTGATTTTCAAAAAGATATGATATGATTTTTATTTCTTTTGTATACCCTTACTGAGCATTTGAGCTCACCCTTTTATGTTTTCTTTTCCCCAGGATATAAAGAAAGGTTTTAGGTAAAAAAAATGGAAGATCTTTACGGGAGATATTGAAGATCTTTCACCAGGATTAGAAGATTATGTTCCGAGTTTCCAAAGACACTAAACTATTACGATCCTTTAGTGTGTGTTTTTGTTATGTACTAAGTATTCCGCAAATGTAATGTAATGTCCATGTACGTCAGGATACGGGTCTCTACAGTTGGTATCAGAGGAAAGGTTTAGTCAACCTTTGGAAACTAGGATGCGAAAACGTTAGTGAGATCCCTAGAGATATTTCTAAGGTATGTCTAGGGATGTCCCTAGGGATAAGTATACGTATAGGTTATAGTAATAGAATTACGCTAACGATCATAGAATTAAACCTAAGATGTTGGATATTGAAGGTACTCCCCCTTTATTATGTTGTTTTCCCTAGCATGATTTTTGCCTCTCACACTATTCTTTTTGGGTTTTAGACGATGGCTGGAACCCGAAGGAACCGTGTTGATCAATGCAATGGACAATGCAATGATTGCCCTCCTGAACAAACAAATGTTATGGGAGATGGAGTGCAAAATCTTATTGCTATACTTACACAAGCTATGAATCATTCTGGACTTCCAAATGAGCAGAGAAGGGAACAATATTCTATTGAGTCCTTCATGAGGAAACGTCCACCTTCTTTCAGTGGGACTTCCGATCCACTTGTTGCTGAACAATGGATCAGTACCACTGAAAAGATATTTTCAGTTCTTCAATGTTCTGAACATGATAAAGTCATCTTAGCAGTATATCGTTTGGAAGGTGAAGCTGATAAATGGTGGAATCTTATCAAGAATACGAGGCCAAGGGATGAAATTGAGTCCATGGAATGGGACGAGTTCAAGAACTTGTTTTTCAGTAAGTACTTCCCTCGTATTCTTCGAACAAAGATGGAAAAGGAGTTTATTGAGCTGAAGCAGAAGGATGATGAATCTGTTGGTATATATGAAGCGAATTTTACAAGACTTTCAAGGTATGCATCTGGCATTATCATCCAACCTGAAAGTAAAGTTGATCGATTTTTCAGTGGCTTAAAACCAAGTCTTTGAAGGGCATTAGCTATAAGAGACTTCAGTAGCTATGAAGAAATTGTGCGTTGTGCTATCAAGGTAGAAATGGAAGTTGGTGTTACATATCCATCTCATGGTTTTGACAAGAAACGAAAGATGGATTTCAAGGAGAAATCTCATAATAATGGTGAAAAGAAGATGAATGTTTCCTTATGCACAGAGTGTGGAAAGAAGCATGGTGGAGATTGTCTTAAAGGAACTAGAAAATGTTTTAAGTGTGGAAAAGAAGGTCATCGAGCAGCTGAGTGTCGAAGTAATGGAAAAAGGGTTTCTAATGATGTGAATAAAGCAAACACTGCAGAGAACGCACCGCCAACACTTCAATGCTTCAAGTGCAAGGAAATGGGGCATTATGCTAATAATTGCCCTAATCCAAGGGTTAGTGATGATCAACATGAGCAACCACTGAAGGAAAAGGACAAAGGGAAATCACATGCGATCACTATTGGCAATGTTGAATATGATAACGATGTGGTGGAATGATTAAGTGTTTATGTAATGGGATTCCAAAATAATGTTGTATCATGGAGTATTGGAATATTTATGTATTGGTTTAATGTGGTATTCAAAGTGATTGAGATATTTTTGGAAATAAGATGATATGCGCATAATGAAGGGAAAATAAGAAAATGAAATGTTTAACAATATTCATGAGATCATGATTGATATAAGGACTAAGTGATATCATGGATTGAGTATATAGAATTTTGAGGATTTTGGTATGTGGAAAGTGTTAACTTTTAACTGCATTCATGTTTTCACTAAGGTATTCAAGAGAATACATGATTAAGGACTTTGAATGTTTAGAATGTGACCAACAAAACATATCTTATGATATGTGGGGATCAACGACAGTATTAAATCTCTGGTAATCGTTGTCACTATATTATGAGAGTGGACTGCAGTATTATGGATAAGCCTAAAGATTGAAATGGATTATGTTGGACATAAGTGAGTATTGTTTAAGGATCAAAGTTTTCTCGATATTATTGATGGGATGTTATAGTAATATAGTTTTAGAAAAAGGACAACATGCAGGACGGGCGACAGCCCATCGCTTCGGACAAGGCTGTAGGAATCGAACCCACAACCGAAGTGCGACTGGCCTTTATCGCCTACCACTGACCTACAGGAAGTCCCTATTTAGTAGAAACTAGTTTTATTATATTAAGCAGTATGATATATGAAGTATAAGTCCATTTTAGGAACCATATATGATTAATCTCACTATAGATCAATTTATGCATATAATTTTTGCTAACCTTTTGTTTGAGACAGATGGAATGACCCGTCATTCTATCACATTATCTGCTAACACTTCACGAATAACAAATTCAACTTCATTTATTTAAGAGATGAAGTGGAAATTGTTCAAGGCACGAACAACAGTGAGATTGTACCAAAATAAAGTAAGTATTTATTCTAATTCAAATTTTCAACTTTAGGGAAATGATCTTGAAAACCAAAAATGTTGTCCTAGTGATCTTATACCTGAGGAATCAGATGGTACCTTATATCATCACAAATTTATGGATTTGTGATTTTTGGCTTTTCCATAGCCATGTTCTCCACCACTCTCCATCAGAACATGATGGTTAGATTTTTCTTCCATATCCATATTTTTACCTATGTGGAAACCCAACAATTAGTTTATTTGGGTAATCGTTACATTTCATACTTTAGTTTTTAAAGCCAAGTTTTGGTATTCCTTTTTACGATGTGGGAAACTTTCGAATAGAAAACCATTTATAACCCCGACGAATTTCGAGGGCGAAATTCATTTTAAGGGGGGTAGAATGTAACAGCCCAAGATTTTATGAAAAATATTCTTTTTAATTTTATTAATGTCTTGTGTTGTACGCTACACCAAAAGGAGCTTGCACAACACGCATCCTTGACTTGCCTTGCATTACACGCAATCGCAACCTTCCTCGATAGTGTGTGTAGTACGCAATAACGAGTTTCACTAAACAGCGATATGCTATTAAAACTAGCCGTTATGAATAGTAATAACCACTTTTTGAAATTTTGTAAATTTTATTTTTCAAAATGGATTTCATTTTTGGATTCGGAGTATCGAATTTAGCCTAAGGTGAAATTTTGGTACATTTCGGATAACTTTCATATTCTGATGAATAGTGAAAATTACTAAATTATAATTAAAAACAACTTTTTTAATCGAAATAATTAATAGTGATAAATTATTAATTTGAGTGGTTTTAAAGTATATTTAGAATATATTTTTACAATTTAATACAATGTTGGTCATTGGACGTAATTTCACATTTAAACCTGACATAAACAAGTGTCAATCTTTTGATAGATATTGTTTCGTAAAAACACGCTATTTGTTTTAATAGCGGGATTTAATTATAAAATTAATTAATTCAACTTCTATGTTATGAATTTGGTAAAATAGACTTCATTTTTGAATTCGGAATATGAAATATAGCTTAGGATGAAATATTGGCATTTTTCTGAAAACTTTCAATTTTTGATGAATAGTGAAACCACTAAGTGGTAGGTTAAAAACTGAATTTTGCATAAAACTTAATTTTACCACTTCTGTGAATGGAATTTCGAAAATCCGAGAGACACGGTTAATATCAAGGACTAAAATGTGGTTCAATGAGATGAAAATATTTTTTGGTGAATAGTAACTTTTTACTTTTTTTTACCGCGGTTAATAGTAAATAGGGTAACTAAGGGTAAATATGATATTACTATTACCCTAACACATGTCCTAATTCTATTGGACAAGTGTAATTCGACCAAAAACAAACTTAGGAATAAAATATGACCATTTAGGCCCACTTGGATTAGATTAGGACATTTATTATGAATTTATTTAAAGAAGGGTTAAAATAGTTAAAATCAAAGTTTAATAAGTAAATCATTTTTAATATGGGGTTATACATAAGATAAATTCAATTGTAAATATTCATTAGAAAGATAAAAATATTTCCTACATGATGGTATTTTATTTGTAATTTTTAGACATCAAATAATTTAATTTATTTATGACACAACGATGATGCAGTAATTATCTTATTAATGAAATATTGACATAATTGATGTTATAAACACCAAAATAAATGTAATTTGAGATTTTTTATGAATTCCACTAATTTTCTAGGTTACTATGATATATTAATGTTGATTTAATCAACTTGGTTCGAACATATAATTCTGTTATGACTTTCACAAAAATCATATATCAAATAGTGTCAAAATTGACACAAAATAGTTTTTAAATCAAATATTATATTATTAATTGTTATTTTATTCCTAAAAATCTAAGGTTCGGCCAAATGACTTAGATAAGGATATATATATTAATAATAAACAATTTGTGGTTCGTTTGGAATGTTATAGTAAGTTTATTAACCATATAGTGAAAGAAAACAAAAAGACACGGTAAAAGTTAAATTATTTAACTTAGAGTTAAATATAATTGATAAGGTTTAAAATAATATCCAAACAAGTCTAAATTTGATTGGTTGATGAGATTACAACCCTATCTCATCTAATCTTCGAATATGAGTCATTTTTGGAGGTTTTTAAGTGGGGTTAGATTTATTATAAATTAATATTTTTAAGAATTCCTAAGGTGCCCCTCTCCTCCCTTATAAAAGGGCACCTCCTCCCCCTCCTCCTCACACCAATTTTGAGCACTCAAGCTCGGCCAACCCCTGCCATTTTCTCCTCTCCACTTTCCTAGAATAATCCTAGAGGTTCTGGTCTTCTCCAAAGACCAATCTTAGTTCCTTAAGTGGAGGATTCAAAGAGGCGTTCCAAAGAAGAGGTAATATCCATTACCGATCTTTTCAATTTCTTTCTTCTTCAACTTCTTCTTCTTTAGTTGTTTCATGATAAAGTAATAACATCAGTATTACTTACATACTGATATGTTATTATAAATATGAAACAACCCTAATTCACCTTCTATCCATCCTACGGAAAAATGAAATCACCGCGCGTGCGTACGTACGGAATACCGTCTCCACGCCGTGGTGTAATCTATTTTCCACCATCACCTTACAAGGATGGGTATAATGGTGTAATGAGTAACTACATATGATTATTATGAAGTAATACTGATACTGAAATAATATATATATACTCCAATACAATTCCACGATCATAGGAACGATATCATCACTCGTGCGTACGTACGGAATACCGTCTCCACGATGTGATGCGACTCGTTCTACATGATCTTCATTTCATAATGATTATATAAATGAATTGAATGAATGAATATGGTATATACTACACTAATACCATTCTGGAAATGAATTATCTATAACCTAAAGATAAGAATAAGAATTTATTCGACAAAACACGCATAAGAACAAAAAGTTATAAAGACCCGAGTAACAAGTAACAATGAAATATTACTAACAAGAAACTAATAATATGACCATATATGATATCATATCAATATATATGATTCTGGAATAAGTCAATAACATTATTTAAACCATTATACAGGAGCTTCGGACACGTACAAAGCTAATCGGACCTAAGGTAAGGGAAATATCACAATCTCATTTTTATCCGAGATTGTTTATTCGTAAGTATTTACTGGGGTGTATTTTATCATCCACATCCATGTTCCCTCAATATGTAATATTATTTCCATCCACCTACAATTGTTTAAATCCAATTTTACCCTTCTATGAGTTTTTAGTAAAGGATATGAAAGGAATCTTTTTTCGTTTTTCGTACGAGGTACTTTTTGACTTTTCCGACAAAAGTACGAAGAATGTTTTTTTTAACTTATACGGCACGAACGGATTTATACTGTTTTATAAAGCCTTATTTTCATGAAGCTTCCTCTAAAAGATTTCATGACTATTTTCAATAAAATCTCTTTCTTTTAAAATTGCATGATGTTTTGTAAAAGAAATTGATTTTGAAGAAGAAAGGATATTTTCCTCAAGAATTCAATTCAAGTGTTTTATCAAAATTATTTTCCATATAAGATAATAAAGGGTTCTGTTTCTATCCATATTTTTACATTGATTTGACTATGTTGTGATGAAATTATGTTTATGAATTCCTTTATCTTTTATGAATGGTTTTATGATGTCATGTTGTTTAAGAATCCCATTTTTATTACATGGGTTATGCAATGATGTATGATTTATGATTTTGTGGCACACATAAGAAAGGATTCATTAAGAGATGGGTGGGACCTATATCTCCCTCCAATGCATTGGGTAAAGATTTTATATCTCATGAGATAGACATGGCTGGAACGGAAGGTTATTTCGGTTCAGTGATACAGGACTGAAACGAGGAGTGAACTCGGTTCAGAAAGGGACTTTGTCCACTAAGATAGTCTTGGCAATGAGTCATGACTAACAAGAAATGATTTTCCATGATTATGTGTGCATGACACAAAGTTTCAAGTTTCATGTTATGATTATGGGGATCTCATTTTCACTTCTATGATTTGTTCCATGTTAAGATATTATGATCTCTTTTGCAGGTTGTGATTTTCAAAAAGATATGATATGATTTTTATTTCTTTTGTATACCCTTACTGAGCATTTGAGCTCACCCTTTTATGTTTTCTTTTCCCCAGGATATAAAGAAAGGTTTTAGGTAAAAAAAATGGAAGATCTTTACGGGAGATATTGAAGATCTTTCACCAGGATTAGAAGATTATGTTCCGAGTTTCCAAAGACACTAAACTATTACGATCCTTTAGTGTGTGTTTTTGTTATGTACTAAGTATTCCGCAAATGTAATGTAATGTCCATGTACGTCAGGATACGGGTCTCTACAACATGTGTATCTCCATTGTGCTTCCCCACTTCCGAAGCCAGTAGAGGGCGTGACGGGGATCGAGGTGTCTCTTACTTTCGGCCCAAGTCCCTCTCCAACTGAGTTTTGCCGCACTCAGGTTGCCTCAGTGCGTAAGTCCTGACAGAATGAACTACGTGGACTTTGATCCCTGTCTCCTAAACAGGGTACGTGGGAAGCCTCCCTGAGGTTCAAGCCCACCACCCGGTCGTCCCGGTCGTATTCACGTCGGTTCGTCCATCAGTGGACCCCTCCCGGGTTCACATTCGCGTTGATCCACCCGGCCGTTCCATCCCCCTCTGTGTTAGGTGGTTCGGTTGAATCCTCCGCCCGGTAGCCTCGACCTCTTCTTGAGTCGGCTTGCCATCGTCCAGCATGACGTTAAACTGCATATCTGAACTACGTTGACTTTGATCCTTGCTAACGCGCGGTACGTAGGAAGCCTCTACGGGGTCCAAGCTCTTCACTCCATCATCCATCCTGATCCTTACCCGGGCCGCCACATCCCGGTGGGGTCATGCCATCTCATTCCACTCCAATTTACTCGGGAAGCTGCCCATGTGCTGGCCCCAGCGTCGGAGGTTCCCCGCAAGGGGTTCTGTCATCTGATCCACTCCTCATGTTGATCAGTCCGATGCCGTCCCCGCTGGACGTTAAACTCGCGGCATACCCCGTGTTAAACATGGGAAGCTGAGGAAAACCTCAGGTAACGCAGTTCCCTGCACCCAGCGCGGGATGCCTCAGGCCATCATGCCTTCGAGAAGCCCTATTAGGGACGGAAGGCAGACATGCAGAGCCGCAGTGTTAAGACACGCCCCCAGCACCCGGAGCTACCCGGTCTCCTCACCGCAGGTTTCTGCCCCGACCGGACTCCTTGGAGCGTCTGGGCGGAAGCAGCGTAATTAACCGGTGTCCATGAAGATATGGCGCCGGGAACGAGATTCACGAACATTCTTAAATCTATGAGGGAGACCCGGATTAGGCGACGAGCTCCGAGGAGACGTCCACGGAAGGAGGAGCCGACGTCCCATCATCCCGGTTTCGATCAAGGAGCAGACATCCCTGCATAAGGGACGGATGCCGCCCGCCTTTGGAAATCGGGACTGCAGGGCCACAAGCCGCGCTCCCATCCCCTCGGGTTGACGGGAGCACGCGCGAACGCATCCTGGCGGAACAGCGTCGGAACGGAAACCTGACGCACATCCGCACCGAAACAGAAAATGGTGAACCCGACGTGAATCTCTTCTCCTCAAATACGAAGACCGATAGCTTTCAGAGGTGTTGGAAGACTAGCATGTTGCCCGGCCAAGCATTCATCACCGGGTCACAGAACTCTCCAGGGGCTGGGGAAGGGAAATCGGGCACTCCGTCTCACGACGTCGATGGCCTGGGTTCCCCCCACGGAAGGCGTCATGGCACTAATGATCGGTTGTCGATTTCTTTTCCCGTCAGTATTAATGGGTTCTTCTCCCTGTCCTCAGGAATCAGGTCGCCCAATCTAGTGCCCGATCGCCGCCCGCCCACTGGCGCAGGGGTAGGGGAAACACCGACGCGGCTACTCCGCGCGGTCCCGCCCGTTCCACAGCCGTCCCAGCAGCCGCAACTGCGGGGCAACCACGCCCTCTCTCCCCCTCGGAGGTCATCCAGAGAAGGGTGATCAACAACTTGGTGCGGAGATATGAGGAAGAGGGAGTCATCCCCACCAGGGACATGGCTCGCCTGGACCTCGAGGAAGCTGCACCTCGCCGCCAACGCCGCCCCCGAGGGCCGCGCAGGGAGGCACCGATGCCTACCTCGACGTCCAACCCCTTCGGGAGTTTATCCCCGGAATGCTCCGACAGCTCCTTCCCCTATGCGGATGAGGTGGAGGATGTTCGGGACCACCCTATCCGAGATTCGCTCCAGGGATCCGCGATAAGGGCTCCTGCCAGGCCACGTCGACACCGCCGCAAGGCTTCTCAAGTCGAAGAACGGGCTCTCCACCTGCCTGCGCCGCTGATCCCGACTCATCTGTCCCGACGCCAACGTCGGGCGCGAGCGGAAGAGGACGCCCACCTCGGGGCCCTAGCAACAGCGGTCGCGTTGGCCCAAGCCACTGTTGGCTCCAGTCACTAGGCCCCTGCGCATCCTGAGCAGGGGCACTTCTATGCCCGACCTGGATCGAGGCCCCGACCGCCCCAAAGGCAGGTTGGGTTGACTCTCCCGGTTGCTGGTACAGGCAATAGCCACCACGGACCACCTCGCGGTAGCGCTATTCACCAGCAGGGTCTACTCCGTGTGGACGATTCGAGAGGCATGGGTGATCCCACCTTCCGATCCCGGCCCGGAGGCCTGCCCGGAAGCATCTCTCCCCGCGTCCCCTTTGATATCTGTCCCGGTGCTCCTCGCACCTTGGTTTCCAGTCCCCTTGGCCCCAGCACCGGTGCAGCCAGAGGACGCCAGGACAGAGATCAGCCATGCCCCGAAGAACCACCCAGGGGCAGGAAGGCGAGGCATCGACGTAGAGGGAGGAATGTTAGGGAATTCCGGAAAGAGATCCGACCGGTTCGTTTCTCTGATACAGAGGCGGAGTATGATTCGGCGACAGAGCCCTCCCCCCGATCCCGCCAGTCAAGGGCAGAGGTAGGAATGCGGCACGTCAACCTCGTACTCCCCGAGAGTGAGATCGATATGATCCATGCTTCTCTTCGAAGGTATATCCGGAGTAGCGAGGGCCTGGTAGACCCCCAAGGATCAATCTTGCGGTTGGTACCGGCCCCTCCGGAAGCGCTTTCTGCCTCGATCGGAGAAGCCAGAGACCTTTTTTGGGGACCGACGGTCGAGCCACAATCTAGTGCACCCTCGGCGAGCACCGACACTACGGAAGGATGTTCACTCGCCGGCCCGTCCTATCGTGATGTGGTAGCTGGGGCACCGCAACCCTCAGAGGGCGGCCCGGGATATGGAGGCCAATCGGCCTGCTCACCGTATTTACCGCCGGCCAGCCCGCCGGCCCAGCGGCCCGCCTCGGCACCACTGTCGGTTCCCCGTTCATTCCCAGTCACTGAAAGGGACCAAGAAGACCTGAGTCCCGAGTTTGAGTCGTGGAGCTTCTGGACCGTCCTTGCAGAGGGCCACTTCCCTGAGAAGTTTTGGCCAGTCGTAGGACCAGACTTTGATGCACCGGAATCGCTCACCCCGAATGAGTTCGAATGCTTCCGCCGAACTCTCTGGGAGACTCACTCCCGTCTTCACCGCCTACAAATGCCATATCCTGGGAGTCAATCACACCTGGAGGATATTGGTGAGAAGTGCCGTCAGATTGACCTGGCCACGCTCCCCGCGGTTCGGCACCCCGGGTCATTTGGGCACCACGAGGCCCTCCAACAACGATGCGTTGAGTGTTTTCAAGTACTCCGCAAGGTTATCAAGGAAGCCACCCCCCACGTGTATATCTGTGGATGGGGGCAGTACACTGCCCTACGCTTCAGTGCGATTCGCCGACAGCTCGATTCGCTGGGTGGCCCTGAGGGTACATCCCCAGGGACGGAAACGGTCAATATGGCTGACCTGTCGGGAGAGGGGGACGACTTGGAACTTCTCGACGGGGGCTCTCCCCCCGAAGACAAGCCGTCGTTGGGTCCATCGGTGAGAGTTACTCGTCACCAGAGGAGCCTCCTGGGTCTCCCCGCACCCACTGAAGCACTGACGTTGAGCCGAAACGTCAGCAAAGGTAAAGAGCGCGGCGGGGCTATAAAGCCCACCGACCCATCTGCCTCCATGCAGAGGGCAGAGGAGGATCCCGAAAAGGCCACGCTACGTCAACAGCTCGCCGAGCAGAAGAAGCTGGTTGACCAGCTCCTCGCCGAGTGCGCTGCAGAGCGGCGGCCTGACTACGGTGATCCTAGGCCAGGACAGCAGGGACAGGAACAACCGCTCCTCGATGAGACTCTCCCGGGCAACCATGATTATGCCGTGTTTGCCGACAGGGGAGTGGCCATTGCCTATGGCAAGAGGGCGCGGTATGTTTCACCACACCCTCCTGAGCGGCGTGACTACCTGAGAGACCCCGCTCGGATTCCTCCCGCTGCCCCAAGGGCCGCTCCGCCCGCCATCCCACGAGCTGTCGAGTTCGACGACCCGGTCGACGACCCGATTGAAGGGCCATGCAATGCGCTCATGGTTAGAGATCCTCGCCAGGACTGGAACCCATGTCCGGACGATCCGATGGCGGCACTCATCGCCCGCTTGGAAGCCTTGGAGACTCGGCAAGTGGCGATCCCACCGGACGGCAAGACATACCCAGTATGGGTGGATGACATGCCAGCACCTCCGGGATTCGGGAACCCCACTTTCGCCCCCTTCAACAGGACTGGAGATCCGCCATAGCATTTGGACCATTTCAACTCAAGGTGCGGGCCTATGTTGGGAACTCCAGCACAGCAGGAGGCCGCTAAGCTTCGCTTCTTTGTCCAGATACTGGAAGGGCCAGCATTTGTCTGGTACAGCCAGCTCCCCGTCGGGTCGATAACTAGCTGGGAGGACCTTCGTAGACAATTCCTCTACCAGTTCAGTTCCACGACCCGAAAGACGAGTATTGCAGACCTCTTCAAGTGCAAGCAAAGGCCTGATGAGTGAGTCGCGGATTTCGTCGCCCGATGGAAGGGTCTCACGTATTCCCTTGACATGCCATTGACTCAGGAGCAGTTTCTGACAATGTGTGTCGGGAACGTCAAGACCAAGCTGGTCCCTTCCTTGATCACTCAGAATTACCCCGGAGGGTTTAGGGACTTCTCAGACAAAGATCAACGTCTTGAGGAAGCCCTGCAACAGGCCAGTCAGGCACACCTGCTGCCTCCTATGATCCCTGCAAGGAGAGTCAGCAGGGTTGAGCCCACTGTTGTTGCCCAGATAGAGGCCCCCAGGTAGTTGGAGCTGCTGCCGGCGAGGCCAACTCCACAGCCTCACAGGAATCCGCCTCCACGGGCTCAATTTCCGGCCCAGCAGCGGCAGCCCCAGAACTGGCCGGCCCCTCCGCGTAATGTACCGCCACAACCCAGGCGAGATAATCAGGGTCCACCTCCTCGGCAGGCCCTTCCAGCCCCTCGTCAAGACCACACTCCCAGGGCCCCGCGAT
The DNA here is from genome assembly GCA_963277665.1 of Viscum album. Taxonomy (NCBI): domain Eukaryota; kingdom Viridiplantae; phylum Streptophyta; class Magnoliopsida; order Santalales; family Viscaceae; genus Viscum; species Viscum album. The sequence goes on along the minus strand of OY728137.1, from coordinate 1,018,369,666 downwards.
ACCTGACTTACTCATTTCATGAGGATCAGGTCCCCGGTTATTTCTGGAGCTCCCTGGAGCAGAGGATTGTGCGACTGCCTGAGTGTTGGAGGCCAGAGGAGGCACATCTCACAGATAACCCTCGCTACTACCCTTACCATCGGGCCCTGGGGCACACCATCCGGCGGTGCTACGTGTTTAAGGACTAGCTCCAAGACCAGATTAACAACAATGTAATCAGGTTGGGCCCAGCTCCATCACAAGTGGCGGGTGTGTTCGTGGGATCAGATGACGATAGTGGCGACGAGGATGAATGGCAGCTGGTCTCCGACCGCGGATCCCAGAAGTATAATAACAGGATGGCCCGCAAGACAATCATTCGTGCCCATGGAATCATCCGTGCACGCTTGAATCAGCCTGAGCCCCCAAAATCTGCAGGTGCTGCTTCGGCATCGTCGTCCCAGCCTGCCTCTTCCGAGAAGAGCAAACGGAGGCGGCGCAAGAAGGAAGAGCGCGCCCCACCAGTTCCGCCACTATCCCGCACTCTCGGCGATTTCATGCCCCCGGAGATGGGGGTCCCTCCTCGGGTCCTCCCGGTGATGAATGATTTGTCCGACGACAGTGTTGGGTACGCTTAGGTTAATACCGTTGAGCTGGTAAATCCCTTTTCGGTTCCCGACGTTGAAGAACACCAGGTGGACCTCCCTAGTGTTCCCGGTCGTCGCCACCATCGGAGGAACCGCAACAACAGGAGTCGATGGGGCACGACAGTTGGTACCTCCAGCCAGGCCATGCACGCCATTGAGACTAGGCAGCAGGCTCAAAACCGAGCTCAGCGCGCACAGCCCCCCCATCCGGGGATGACGGATTCGCCTCCGCCACTGTTTGTGGTGTGGGACCAGGCAGAACTGCCTCAGCCGCGTCGCGACCAGCTCCGTCCTTCCACGAGTCCATCCCGGCCTCCTGGTCCCAGTACGGTGACTACTTCCCGGACTTCAACCAGTGAACAGTGAGATTCGCCAAGCACCAGTCGGCCGCCAGTCCAACCGGCAAGGGCCGTCATGCCTCCAACCGCAGAGCAACCTCCTGCAACCAGGGGCTCGCGCTTGGCAAGAAAGTATGATGTCCTGAAGCACTTGGCCGACATCCCAGAAAGGCTCTCCATCCTTGAGGCTCTGCGCATGTCACCTGAGATGCGCGAGGCGCTCGCTGAAGCCCTGAAGAGCCCCCTCCAGTTTGAGACGGAGGTTGCGGCTGCAGAGGCCTTTCACGCCGAAATGATTGAGGACGCCGAATGTCAGGAAGTTATCTCGTTCTCTGGTAAGGATGAAGACCCTCCTATACAAGGGCACATTCGTCCGCTATATGTTACTGGCCAGTTCAATGGCCTCGAAGTCCGGCGCTGTCTTGTCGACACGGGGTCCGGGATTAACCTGATTCCAACTCGGACGCTCCGGAGATTGGGGTTGTCTGAGGATGACTTGATTCCCTCCGACCTCAGGATCCAGGGGTACGACCGCACCGAGCAAACTCCGGTCGGCAAGATACGTTTGAAGACCCAGTTCGGTGACTTGGTTGCCAACACCGAATTCATGGTAGTCTCTCAGGACACTGCGTATAACGCATTGATGGGCAGGCCATGGCTCCACCTTCATGCGGCGGTTCCCTCATCATACCACCAATGCCTTAAATACTCCCTTAATGGTCGAGTAGGCATGCTTCAGGGAGATGCCTCTCCTTTTGCCTCATGTGAAGCCCGCTATCTGGACGCGGACTATTACAAGAGCAAGGATAAGCAGATCCTGGCGGGTGAGGTTGAGCCTGTCGCTGTTGCAAGTGATCCCTGGGCAAGTTTGGATGACGCTTACGTCCTCCCGATCCATCGGTTGGACGTAGCCATGGTCTCGACGGCCTGTGAGTCTCTTGATGAGATGACCACGACCGCCCATGCCAGCACCAGCGGCCCAGCAGGATCTGGTAGCCCCAATGCAGTTTCCAACGCAGTCTCTCCCGTGGACGATCCCTCCCCGAGTGGAGAGGATGTGGAAGATGCACCCCCAGCCTTTGAGGAGGGCGTCTCCGCCACGGTCGATGAGTTAGTACAGGTGAACCTGGGAACCGAGGAAGATCCAAGACCCACATTGGTCAGTGCCGCCATGCCCTCTGAGGAGCGGCAGCAGTACGTGGACTTCCTCAGACAGCACCGTGATGTGTTCGCTTAGGGCTATGACGAGATGTCAGGGCTAGATCCTCAGGTAGCCGTCCACCGCCTTGGTCTCCCGGCGAACCATCGCGGGTTCAAGCAGCCTCCCAGGAAGATGCACCCATTCCACGGTGCCATGGTTGAGGCCGAAGTTGACAAGCTTACCAAAGCCAACTTCGTGAGGGAAGTTCAGTACCCCAGATGGCTGGCCAACATCGTGCCGGTCAGGAAGAAGAACGGGCAGATCAGAGTCTGTATCGACTTCCGCGATCTCAACCGCCACTGTCCGAAGGATGACTTTCCCCTTCCGGTGACAGAGCTGTTGATTGACGCCACGGTAGGGTTCCAATCCCTCTCCTTCATGGATGGATACTCCGGATACAACCAAATCCGGATGGCCCCTGAGGATGAGGAGTTCACTGCCTTCAGGGCCCCCCAAGGTATCTTTTGTTACCAGGTCATGCCCTTCGGCCTAAAGAATGCAGGTGCCACCTATCAACGGACGATGCACCGCATATTCAAGAAAATCCTCGGCACACTGGTGGAATGCTACGTCGACTACTTGGTGGTCAAATCGCGCCAGCGTTAGGACCATCTCAAAGATCTTGAGAAAGTGTTCGGCTTCCTCCGGTCTCGCTGCCTGAAGATGAACCCGTTGAAGTGTGCCTTCGGGGTCACCTCCGGGAAGTTTCTTGGCTTTGTGGTAAGATACCGGGGTATTGAGATCAACCCAGAGAAGATCAGGGCGATTAGCCAGATGCCTCCCCCAGGTAACATCCGGGAACTGCAAGGGTTCCAAGGCCACTTAGCCTATATACGCCGATTCATCGCGAATCTGGCCGGCAAGTGTAAGCCCTTCTCTAGGCTCATGAAGAAAGGTGCCACCTATGTATGGGATAAGGAGTGTCATACCTCTTTCGAGGAAATCAAGCAGTACTTGCTTCAACCTCCGGTTCTGATGCCGCCTGTATCTGGGAAGCCACTGGTCCTTTATGTGACTGCCCTGGAACGGTCCCTTGGTGCCCTTCTCGCCCAGAAGAACAACGAGGGAACAGAGAATAGCCTCTATTACCTCAGTCGCATGCTCCTCGATGCAGAAGTTAGGTATTCCCCCATTGAGAAGAGCTGCCTGGCACTCGTATTTTCCGTACAGAAATTACGGCACTACTTGCAGCACCACGAGGTACAGTTGGTTTCTCGGGTAGACCCGTTGAAATATATCCTGATCCGGCCTATGTTGACTGGCCGTCTAGCGCGGTGGGATGTGATCCTCCAGCAGTTCGACATCAGGTATGTGTCTCAGAAGGCCATCAAAGGGCAAGCATTGACAGACTTTCTGGCTGCTCACCCAACCTCCGCGGATCAGCCGCTGGATCTAGGCTTTCCTGATGAGGCCGTTCTCTCGGTCGATCGTGCCGATCCATGCTGGCAGATGCACTTTGACGGTGCCTCCCGGAGCCCTACCAGTAGAAGACTCGATAATCCTAAGCTCAACAAAGTGGTTTTGGGTATCGTCTTCATTACCCCGGAGCAAGCCGTGCTGCCATACTCTTTCCTGTTGTCAGAGGGCTGTACCAACAATGAGGCGGAATACCATGCCCTCATCACTGGCCTCGAGTTAGCTCTCGAGATCGACGTGCCCCATCTGTGTGTGAAAGGGGACTCCGAGCTGGTCGTTAAGCAGGTCAATGGAGACTATGTTGTCAGGAATCCGGAACTTGTGCCATTGCTGGAGTGCACCCTCCTCCTGATGGCCCAGTTCCCTTCTCGGCCAGAAATTTTCCATATTCCCCGGTCGCAGAACGGTCGAGCAGATGCTTTGGCCAGCCTTGCTGCGTCACTCGCGGAGCCTGAACAGGACAACCTGATCATCCGCGTGACGCACCGCAGGCTCATCGCTCCCGTTATCCTGGAGGGAGATCGCGGCCCATCGGTAAGTAATCTCACCACGGTTGCCCCTGTGCCTGGAGCCCCGAGTGCCACAGATATGGCAGTCGAATCAGCCCCTGATTGGAGGACGCCTTTGGTTGAGTACCTCCAACATGGCATTCTCCCGTCGGGTCGGGCCGAGCGCGAGCGAGTTCGACACCGCGCATCGCAGTTTGTCCTCCAGAGCAGTCCCGGCCTGGAGCATATCCTCTATAGACGCGGATTTGATGGTGTTCTCCTCCGCTGCCTTTAGGGAGTTGAGATCCCACGAGTCATGCAAGAGGTTCATGCTGGTTCATGCGGTGCCCACCAGACTGGGCCGAAGCTATCCCACCAGATTCGGAGGTTGGGATACTTCTGGCCCTCCATGATCCATGACTGAATCGAGTATGCCAGGAAGTGCCATGCGTGCCAGGTTCATGCAAACTTTGTGCATCGGCCGCCAGAGACTCTCCATACCACCAGGTATTCTTGGCCCTTTGCAGTCTGGGGGTTGGACGTTGTGGGACCTTACCCGCTGGCGACGGCTCGCCAGTGCCAGTTCATTCTGACCACCACGGACTTCTTCTCCAAATGGGCAGAGGCGATTCCGCTCAGAGAGGTCAAATCCTGTTCTATCGCTGACTTCATGACCTCCAACATCATATATCGATTTGGAGTGCCTCACGCTATCCTCACGGATAACGGAGCCAATTTCCGAGCAGCCGAGTTGAAGAAGTTGTACGCCAAGTACAACATTCTCTCAAACCATACATCTCACTATCATGCGCAGGCGAATGGATAGATTGAGGCGTTTAACAAGACCCTCTCTAACATTCTGCAAAAGATGGTTGGTCAGAACAAGAAGAGTTGGCCGGACAAGCTCCCCAACGCCCTCTGGGCTTATCGGACGACGACTCGCAATTCCACCCAGATGACCCCTTATTCCCTGGTGTATGGAGATGAGGCCGTCCTGCCCATCGAGATCCAGTTACCGTCCTTGTGCACTGCGGTCTACGACCAGAAAGCGCCGGACAGAGCTGATGAAACCCGTCTAGTCGAGTTGGAAGCACTGGATGAGAATAGGCTTCGCGCTTTGCACAACTTGGAGAGGTATCAAAGCAGAATTGCTCGAACTTTCAATAAGAAGGTTCGCCTCCGCTCCTTCCTGCAGGGTGACCTAGTACTGGCCCTAAGAGCACCAATGATCCCCGGCAGGAAGCCGCCCAAGTTGGAGCCCAAGTGGGAGGGACCTTTTGTCATCCACAAGGTCTATCCCAATGGCGCGTACTCCCTAGCGACTATGGATGGTGAGCGTGTTACTCCTCCCACCAACTCTAGGTTCGTCAAGCAGTACTTTGCCTGAGTGCACCACGTCCGAGCTACAAGACGTTAAACTGTTCAGCATTCGTCCCGCATGACGCTAAACTGCACCACGTCCAAGCTACAAGACGTTAATCTGTTCAGCATTCATCCTGCATGATGCTAAACTGCACCACGTCCGAGCTACAAGACGTTAAACTGTTCATCATTCGTCCCGCATGATGCTAAACTGCACCACGTCCGAGCTACAAGACGTTAAACTGTTCAGCATTCGTCCCGCATGACGCTAAACTGCACCACGTCCGAGCTACAAGACGTTAAACTGTTCAGCATTCGTCCTGCATGACGCTAAACTGCACCTCAAGAACTACGTGCGGCTTGATTCCCATCCTTATGGGATACGTAGGACCGCCTGAATATTCATGTTTCAGGCCCAGCCCCATTTCCCAGGAATCTCTATCCCGCGTTGGGCCTTTGGCCCAAGTTCCCCTCCTTTTTGTGCGAGGCGTATGGCGTGAGCAGGGGATTATGTCCTCATTCACGTCGGTCTATTGGCCGCGTCGTACGCCTCCCCCGTGTGTGGGACTACCTCACACCCCTCATCATCCTGCATGATGTTAAACTGCCTCTCAAGAACTACGTACGGCTTGATTCCCATCCTTATGGGATACGTAGGACCGCCTGGACGCTTGTGTTCCAGGTCCAGCCCCATCTCTTGGTTGATCATGGGGATCTGTCGTCCTTTGGTTGCTCTCAAGGTGAGTCCTCCTACCCTTTCCGGTGATCTGTTAGCATGTTTTGGGGTACTCCGGTCTATGACCTGTAGTGTCGGATTTAATCCCGACAAGTCCTGTGTTACTTGTCGGGCCTCGTGCTTCCTCTTGTTCGGGCCTTCCTGGGCCGCAAATCGATATGAATCCTGTGCTTGAGCGGTTGATGCTCGTTTGTTTGCCTCATCCTAGGCTGACGCGATCGGATGTTGTGTTGCGAATATGGTCAGCGACATCCTTGATCGCCATGTCAACTCTTTCAGGCTCTGAACATTGGTTGCGCAGTCCTTGTCACACTCCGCCTCAGTGCGTTGTGGTGGGAACTCGACACTCTTCATACTGACCCTCAGTACACCTCAACACGTTAGGCAGGCCAACCAAAGTAATGGTGTCATTCGAGGCTCCCACGATATGAGAACCAATGATATGCTAATGTCCTCCGTGAGGGCCATGTGTAGCTAGACCCTCGTCCCTATGAGGATGAAGGAGTCGCCCGAACAATCGCGTTCTGGGCCCAGCATAGCTGGAGGCTAGCATCTCTGCCCTTCGGTTGATAGACATATGCAGGCCCCTATCCCAGGATCCTTCTCCTGGAATTGTGCGTGACCACAGGGCTGGGATGTGTCCCCACCTCCGCTGTGTCCGCCGTACCGTAATAAGCGGATTCCTCCATGGTCCGAACCACACGACCTTAAACTGTGTTGCTTCGTCCTCAACACACGACGTTAAACTGTGATCGTCTTGGCCGCCCGACGAGAAACGGCACTGCATCGTGATGTTCTCCTCAGGGGACACTCACGTTGGGCGCTGGTTAATAACCACGCCATTTATCAATGCCTTTCATGGCTTGATTATTGTGGCGACGCCAGGGATTTCTTAATCACAGGCATGTCGCCGCACAAAGAAAAACCATCCACCTTTAAGGACAAACAAGAAATATAAAATACCACTTCTTTTGGGTGCGAGGGCCAGACCCACACCCCTCCCCGCGCTGGTGCCCGATTCTGTTGCGCCGCACTTCAAGAACTACACGTGGCTTGATTCCCATCCTTATGGGATACGTAGGAACGCCCGGATGTTTGAAACTTCGGGTCCAGCCCCCACCTATTAAAGATTCCCCCTTCTCTTGGGAATCCGCCGCCTTCGGGTCACCCTCAAGGCGTGTCCTTCGACCCCTTGTAGCGGTCCACCAGTGTCAAGAGTACTCTGGTCTATTTCCAGGAGGGTCAGGTTCAGCTTGGTCAGGTTCCTTCCACTTTTCAGGCTTCATGCTTCCCTTCATTCGGACCCATCACCTACGCCCTGGGTGGAACCCCCGTGAGCGGTCTGGATACAATGCCTCAGTTCTCTCCCACCAATTCAGGATGGTTCCCCCAAGGGCCTTGGGCAACGAATCGATATGAATCATGTGCTTGAGCGGTTGATGCTTGTTTACTGCCTCATTCCATCAACGGTCAGTGCGATATTGATGTTGCTTTTCCGCCACGGTCGGCAGTACTCCCATATCCTTACGCCGGTGCCCCCAGTCCTTGAGTGAATGGCCGCATGATTCACATTACGTTTTCCACCCCCCATTCTGACCAGGCAAAATCTCGGCACTCTTGACACTATCCCTCAGTGCATCTTCGCATATCCAGGGGATAGGACCACGATGTGGCGTACTTTGAGGTTCTTATGGTCCGATCTCTAAGACCTTAAACTAAGATCTACCCCTATGGTCCGAGCTCTACGACTTTAAACTAAGATCTCCCTAATCGGGGTCCTACGTCCCGCATGACGTTAAAACTGCACTCTCAGAACTACGTGTGGCTTGATCTCCAGCCTGATGGAGTACGTAGGAACACCCGGGCATCTCGACCCGGGTCCAGCCTTAGGGATCGCTGAGTCCCGCCCCTCCTCGTCATCGGCCATTTGGCCTGGCTTCTGGTAGAGTGGTGCGGTTGTGATATTCTCTCTGATTCAGCTCGGGATGCCCCATTTCAATGATGGGAAGCGACAGTTTCCTCGTCAAAGAGGTTCTGTCTGAGAATTGGGGTGATTCACGGCCAGATTAGTGCATCCGCCTAATACGCTTTCCCCACGGTGGCGCAATTTTGGGAGCGTTAGATTCTGTCCGAACAAATCATCACTTCACCCCATGCTTCGCGTTCTCTTTTGATCCGGATTTCCACCCTTGTGTTTGGAGGAACCCCCAAAGCGGTATTGATGATGACATGTGATCCGCCTCCTACAATATGAATGATGACCTTCGGTCCATCTATTGCAGTAGTATGGTCGATTGATCCATTGTCCGCTTGCCGTCTAGGGCATTTCCTGGAAGGCCGACCGTCGTGGATTTCTGAATTCGGGACACGCGATTCACCCTTTCTCATTTCCCTGTGTTCGGATAAAATCTCAACGCCCCTAGCATTGTCCTTCTCGTGTGTCAGAACAAGTTGGGGGATGGTACATTGATTAGGTCTGAGGTCTCCCTTCCTAGGAATGACCTCCCTCTCTTCTCTAGAAATCCAGGCCCAATTGTGGATGCCTGAAGCTTGGTTAACGCTCCCGCAAGGAAATGGATTGTGGTTGAGCACGTTAAGCCAAAAGATGCAGATAAATATATTGGTTCATACAAATGGATCGAAGTATTAAGTAGCGGAAGCAAAAGGTTCTGGAAATGGAAAAAACAAAGCCCTTAGGGATTAGCGTGCTGAATGGATCTTTCCAACGCCGCTACCCTTTGGCTGGCAGCCTCCAGAGAAGCTTCTCGCTATCTGCATGCCCGCTCTTCGTCGGCGGTCGCGGCGCGCAGCTCGCCGATCCTGGCTTTTGCACGCTCCCGCTCGACTTGAAATGTGACCATCTGGTGGCCCGCCTCCGTCAGCTGTACCTGGGCGTCATCCAGCTAGGCCGTCAATTGCTCCAGAAGCTCAGTGCACACTGCGACGAAGGCCTCCTTCTCTGCCGCCTGCTCTTCGAGGCGCCGGACTTCCTGCTCCGCCACGAGGAGCGCCTACGTGTTCTCCGACATGTCCCGACATTGTGCAACGTCAGCACGCCGGCGGCTCTCGCGCATCTTTTCGACCATGAAATCACGGACCGTCAGATGGAGGCATCGAGCATCAGCTCCCCCGGCACACAGGAAGCGCAGCCAGGTTTGAGGAGATCCCATGCGCCCCAGCCATTTCGATGAGGGTCGCTTGAGGAAGCGCTGGATGCACTTCCACCCCCTGCGGCACGTTATCCGGCTTTCCTCGACCGCCTCCGCGTCCGAGTCATCCATCTCCTCGGGGTCGGCAGGCCGGTAGGCAGGGAAGGCAGCCAGCAGGTCTGCTGCAGGGTCCGCCCCTGGGATGTCCTCACAGGGGATAGGTTCCCCAACATCTGGGCGACCTTCTTCTCTCGCCCCAGCGACGTTGACACCCTCGTCAGCCCCCGACCTCTCTCCGATGGCAGCACCGCCGGCGTCCGCTGCCCCCTGATCAGCAGTTGGTGGGGTCGGCTCGGTGTGAGAAGTCTGTTCTGGAGGAGGCGGCATGTCTGCCACTGGTCCACTCGTGGATGGCCTGGGTTCGACAGCCCGACGAGCTTCCAGTATTGAGATCACTGCGCAAGGCATGCCATGGTTAGTCACGGATCGTCAACGGCAAGCACCAACAGTAAAGTAAGAAGACTTACGGGAATCCAGAGCGTCATCTTCCGCTGTCCCGGCCGCCGCAGGAGCAATTGAAGCAGGGGACCCCTCAGCGCTTGTCAATTCAATGATGGGTGTCTGGCCCCCGCTCTGTCCTGCTGGCGCCTCTCCTACTCCTACTGAGGATGCCTGGCCAACATCCGTGCACTCCTGAGGAAGGTGAAGAAATGGGTTAGAAGCTGCATAAGAGAATGGACGAAGCAGGTTGAGAAGGGATAGAAGCGGACCTCGAGGAGCTCGGTGATATCGATATTGTCGGAGCCGGCCACCTCGCCGCTCTCCCGCGGGCTCCCCGGATGGGACCTTCCCTCCGAGCCTTCATCCTCCCCCGTCTCCTCCTCTTCCTCAGAGTCATCATTACTATCACCTTCCTCCGGCGGCATCTGTTCTGGAGAAGGCTCTAGACCGAGCATCACCTTCACCAGAAGGGAAGGCTCCGCACGCTGACCACGTTGGCGCGCGTACTCGTCCATGGCCGTCAGATATGCATACCGCCGGTGGAAGTTCACCCTGTCGGCGACCTGAAGGCGCCCGACCTCTGGCAAATGGATCCCTTCTCTGGTTATCTTCTGCCAGATGATTTCGGTCCCCAGCGACTGCCGCAGGGTCATCCAGGCTTACCACAGCACTGGGAAGACTGCATCGTGAGAGGGTTCGAGCAGACGCCTTATCTGCTTCCCGGGCCGCTCCCCGACCACCGCATGTGCCCCCTCTCTGGGCGCTGAAGTCGCGGCGGCAGCCTGCGATGTGCCCGCCGCCGAAGTCCCTGCCCGCGCCGGCTCCGCTGCTTGGCGCGCCTCCGTCCTCCCCCGCGTAACGGCGCCTCGCCTACTTCCTTGACGCCCGGTCTCCGCACGGGTGACCTCGAGCCACCGAACTGGCTTCCGTAGAATCCCCTCGGGGTACGCGATGGCCCAGTGTTCGGCGTACTCGGTTTCCAAGCCTGCGTCGACCCCGGTAGGAGGGAGAGTGATGACATCGCCAGAGCCGAAAGCGGCGAACATTAGCCACATCTGGAGAAGGACGCAAGGGTTCGTCTCCTCCTGGATAGTAGCGAATACCCTCTTCGGCATCCGTTGAAGGCACCCGAACTGCCTGGCGAACCGGGTTGGCACGTAGGGCTCGCAGATCACCTTCTCGTCGATCCGAGCCACTAGCACCCCGCCCCGCATGCTCAGGAAGTATTCGTGCTGCTCCAGCAGACCCTTCCCATTGTCGATCATCTGGACAACGGGAGTGGAGAACGGGATGAAGTTGAAATTGGCGTGATTGTCGATCCGAATCCTCACGCCCTCCTCATTAAGGGTCATCGGAGCGACCCCCGCGATGTTCAGCAGGGAGGGTCGCAGGCCGTTGCCCAGAGGAATGACGGCGTTTGGAAACGTGTACCCACCGAGGTGAGCAGCCACCCAGCCGTGGAAGAATTGAAAGGGCCCACAGACCCTTCATGGCGACCCCCCTTGCGAGATGCGTCCCGGGATGGCGTACAACTTAGCCAGCACTGGGACCCCGAGGTTGTATCTTTTGTTGGCGGCCATGGCGCCCGCCATCACCAGTGTCGCTGGGCGGACGCCCATCCTCGCGTCCCGCACTGGCAGGAGCCACCCACTCAGAAAGGCGGCCAGGAACGCCGCGTACCGGATATTTGGGTCCCGGGCCTCGATGACGCGGTACCCCCATGAGCGGTAGTCTCCCGTCTCCAGGACCCGCCAGTACGACCCGTTCCGGCTCCTCTGAGCCGCGGTCAGGCACCGCTTCCCCCTACCTGGCATCTTGACCGCTGGGTCATGCTCCAAGAACTGGCTGAACCACTCCTTGTAGGCTATGTCCTTACGGAAGTCCTTGACCCCGAGCCGCTGCGTAGCAAGGTCCAGTAGATGCCATGTCAGAATGGGAGTCTGTGACCTGTCGCCCCAGGTGTTCTTCGGAGGCAGGAACTCATCATATTGGTAACCCTCCAGCGGGATACCTCTGATGCAGTGGATGTCCCAGAGACCGATGCTGACCTCCCCATGATGAAGATGGAAGGTATTGGTATCCGGGGACCAGCGGGTGAACAGCTCCGGCCCGAGCTCGGACTGCTGGTAGAAGTGGAACTGCGACGTCCACACCGCCTCAAAAAGGCCGATGTACCGCAATTCCTCCGCGAAGTGATCGCAGGTGTGGCGTACCCAGAACGCCCAGGCCCACTCACTGGTGAAATTGCCCCCAGACCGCAAGTCCCAGTCCTTCAGCCAGCCCTTGGTGTCGTCGGTGACACTCTGGCGATACGTGCTCGAGTAGAGGGCTGGAGAGTTCTCCGCAGTAGGCTCACTCCCGGTGATGGTTCGCGTCCTCGGGTTTAGGACATAGACATCTAAGTGCCTGGTCTCCCTGGCAGGATGCCCATTGTTGGTGATGTTATAGCGGAGAAGCTCGTCCTCCCGAGTCACCCAGGTCCGTGGCGCATCAACCTCGAACCCTGGCACCGGAACCTCATCCAGGATGCCGTAGTTCCAGAGTGGCAGGTTGTCCGACAGCGGATACGTCTTCTGGGCCGGCGTCAGCAAATCGAACAAGTATTGATTGTTGGAAACAATCTCCTTGGCTCCGTAGACCTCCTCGTTCACCGCCATCTCAGCTCTGCGAATGGCGGCATCCCCCTCATTCACTTGATTCGCGGCCATCTCAGAAGCTCCGGGGGTCGTGTGGATTAAGGGATGAGGCGTGCGGAATCGGAGGAGGCTGGTAGAGAAATTTGGGAGTTGGCGCGCAATCCTAGTGGATGGCGCGCAATTGGGAAGTCTGTCGCGTAAAACCCCGGGTGTTCGCGCAAGACAAGCCGAAATCCGGATGGGTTTGCGCACCGAACGGGCGAATTTCGCGCCGGCAATGGCAATTTCGCACACGAAAGCTTGAAAGCTTGTCGCGTGAAAGGCCTGTGTACGGTACGGGGGACCCAGGGCCCCTATTTATAGGCGAGGCCGGGTGTCCGCGCTGCGCGGAAGGTGATTTGCGCGACCAAGGTAGCGAATTTCGCGCCCGACGTCCTTTTTGCGCGCCCAAGTCCCGCGCCGCCCAGGACTTCGGCATTCCGGCGTCTCCCTCGGAACCCGATCATTGCGACCTATCGCCGATCAGATTCCGAGGAGGGGCTTTTGTAGACGCCGGAAAAGTCCGTTGCTCCCAAACGAAGTTCCGGATGCGGAAAGCGAGGTCATATTTGAAGTCAGAAGCAGGTTTCGGAAGGCCCGGAGGCCTTGCGCGGAATTTTGGAGGACCGCGCGCAATCCTTCCGGGATTCGCGCGATTGGACGAGTCGGCGCGTAATTTTCCGCGCCCGACGTCCCTGCGCGACCCTATTGCGCGCCCGGCCCCTATTCCGCGCCCGAGCCGAATTGCGCACCCGCGAACCGAATTGCGCGCCCGGGGTTGCCTATAAATACAAGGCGACCCCCGACGTTTTGAAGGTTGCCAGAATTCGAAGAGTCGCTCGTGCGCGCAATCCCACCCCCTCCGCGCGCAATGCCGATCTTCAGGTAACCTCCTTTATTTCGCGCAAGCAAGCCTCGGGGTTCGCCTTTGCGCGCAACCCCTTCGGATTCTTTCCTTTGACCAATTCCTTACCTGAAGGCATTCGCGTGCAAAAGAAGCCTCTTGCGCACAATTGCCCCCCGGGTGCGCGCAATCCGGCCCGATTGCGCGCACCCCCCCCCCCTTACTAAATGGCCATTCGTTAAAGAATGGGCCGTTGCCCCCGTGCGCTATCAGAGGCCCGGTGCGCGCAATCTCCATCATCCGCGCGCAAAGCGCTGGCCCAATTGCATGTCATCCCGCCCAATTGCGCGTCGACCCGCGGTATTGCGCGCCAAGCTTCTCTTTTGTGCGCAAACCGCCAGGGTCGCCCCCTTTGACCCCCTGAGGGTACCCGCCTACGTGGCGCCCGATGATCTTTATCCCGGGTGCCCGCACCGTGCGTTGTCTTCCCGTGCGGCCCTCCAAGCTCGCGCGAAGTGACACGGACCCATTGGCGGCAACAATTCGTCCCACACGACGTTAAACTGCATTCGTCCGCGCAGCAGGATGTTAAACTGCCAGGCATCCATCGTCCTGCAGGACGCTAAACTGCACCACGTCTGTGCTGCACGACACTAAACTGCCAAGCGTCTTCGTCCTCAACACATGACGTTAAAATGTACTTCGTCCGGCAAGACGTTAAACCGTCCGCATCACCCGATCCCGTGCCTCGCACGCAGGGTCCCCCCCGGTTTGGATGTGGCCCCCACCCGCTCATCTCTGCAGGGATGTCGGGATTTCCCCTCTTTAGGGATGATTTATTGGAGTGGCCTTCGCCCACGGGGGTAGGGTATCACAAACCCCTAGTTTCTTGTGGGGGTGGGGCTGCACATGTGTATCTTCATTGTGCTTCCCCACTGCCGAAGTCAGAAGAGGGCGTGACGGGGATCGAGGTGTCTCTTACTTTCGGCCCAAGTCCCTCTCCAACTGAGTTTTTCCGCACTCAGGTTGCCTCAGTGCGTAAGTCCTGACAGAATGAACTACGTGGACTTTGATCCCTGTCTCCTAAACAGGGTACGTGGGAAGCCTCCCTAAGGTTCAAGCCCACCACCTGGTCGTCCCGGTCGTATTCACGTCGGTTCGTCCATCAGTGGACCCCTCCCGGGTTCACATTCGTGTTGATCCACCCGGCCGTTCCATCCCCCTATGTGTGAGGTGGTTCGGTTCAATCCTCCGCCCGGTAGCCTCGACCTCTTCGTGACTCGGCTTGCCATCGTCCAACATGACGTTAAACTGCATATCCGAACTATGTTGACTTGGATCCGCGCTAACGCGCGGTACGTAGAAATCCTCTACGGGGTCCAAGCTCTTCACTCCATCATCCATCCTGGTCCTTACCCGGGCCGCCACATCCCGGTGGGGTCATGCCATCTCATTCCACTCCACTTTACTCGGGAAGCCTCCCATGTGCTGGCCCCAGCGTCAGAGGTTCCCCGCAAGGGGTTCTGTCATCTGATCCACTCCTCGTGTTGATCAGTCTGATGCCGTCCCCGCTAGACGTTAAACTCGCGGCATACCCCATGTTAAACATGGGAAGCTGAGGAAAACCTCAGGTAACGCAGTTCCCCTCACCCAGCGCAGGATGCCTCAGTCCATCATGCCTTCGAGAAGCCCTATTAGGGAAGGAAGGTAGACATGCGGAGCCGCAGTGTTAAGACACTCCCCCAGCACCCGGAGCTACCCGGTCTCCTCACCACAGGTTGCTGCCCCGACCGGACTCCTTGGAGCGTCTGGGCGGAAGCAGCGTAATTAACCGGTGTCCATGAAGATATGGCACCAGGAACGAGATTCACGAACATTCTTAAATCTATGAGGGAGACCCAGATTAGGCGACGAGCTCCGAGGAGACGTCCACAGAAGGAGGAGCTGACGTCCCATCATCCCGGTTTCGATCAAGGAGCAGACGTCCCTGAATAAGGGACGGATGCCGCCCGCCTTTGGAAAGCGGGACTGCGGGGCCACAATCCGCGCTCCCATCCCCTCGGGTCGACGGGAGCACGCGTGAACGTGTCCTGGCGGAACAGTGTCGGAACGGAAACCCGATGCACATCCGCACCGAAACAATGACCTTGAAAATAGAGTTTGACAACCTCAAAATCATGGAGTTCATTTTCTTTTTGGATCTTGAATCTTGATGGTGGGATTTTGGTTTCTTGCTATGAAGTTTCTTTGGTGAGGAGATATGTTTTTTCAAAATCCCGATGGATCGTTGTATGTGAGTGGTGTAGGTTGGCTGAAACCGCTGATCTAAATATGGTGAAGTGATGTCTAGGGCTCCCCTATGTGTAACAAAGGGTTGCATGGCTTTAATCAGGGAATGTTGATATTGATTTTGGTTGGTGTGTCATAGGAGGTGGTCCTCAGTGGATTAGGAATGAGGATGGAGACAACCTTAGAATGAGGATGGTGATGAACTCACGATGTGGATGGGTGGAAATCACAAGGAGCAGAGTAGATGGTTATCCTTTTAGCCAAGGATATCATGCAGCATCCAATGAGGGAGAGAATTTTGACTCTGAGCTTAGGGCCATTTTCTTGGCTACCATTTTATGCAGGTATGGTTGGTGATGCTGATTTATGGGTCTTAGGGTCTTTTGTTGGGTTTTTTAATACTTTTTGGTGTCTTTTTTCCATGTTCCTGGTTTGGTAGTGCACTTTGTGCACATACTTGTTTTCTATTATTTTTTATACTTTATTTTCATTAATAATTTTTAGGGTTGAGTAAGCTTGGTACCAGAACCTTTCTCATATGTAATTATATAAATATGTGTGTGTGTGTGTGTGTATTAAGCGATTATGATTTCAATGCCATGATCTCTCTTTGGAGATTCCTCAGTGACTTTGAGATGGTGAGAAATGGAAGACCCTCTCAATTCTTACTTCGATACTAAAGATGTTTTCATCTCTGCTTCGAAGGTTGCAGCTACAAAAGGTGGTACAACTCAGGTGAATCTGGATCCTTTGGTTTTGTATGGTGTTGTAAAGGCTGATGTGAATCTAGTAAATCCCTTAGAAGATTTGAAGATTTATTATTCATACATCATGTTCTTCTCTGATCCTCATTATGGTTCAGATACGTTGCATAAAAGGATCACCAGGAATGTCTCTACTATTTTTGTGGAGGTGAACCCTAAAATATTTGAAGATCATGTCGAGGAGTGAAAATTTTCACCCCTCACTCAGATTTTGGTTCCTCTATTGGGTAATACATGTAATATTAAATATCTAATGAGTCATCTTCAACACTGTTAGGGATTCGATGAGTGGAAACTGATTTCGATCGGTAAGGGTTTCTACCACATTGTTTCCCTTTGAAAGAGAAAAAAAATCTTGGTGTTTCAGTCCGGTATCTCTCAAACCTGGATTTCTAACCTTTCAATAATGGGATCCATTATTTGATCTTCATTCACCCATAATCTCTTCTACTAAATATTGGATTCAAGTTAGGGGCCTGAGTTGGTTTTTATGACACTCGCAGATCCTTTGGGATGTTGCCTCTATAGCGAGGACTCCGATTAAAATTAACAAGGAGACTGAGATTGCTTTATATGCCTATTTTTTAGGATTTTGGTTGATATTTTACTATTTCATGATCTTATTAAAACTTTTTTTCTAGTAGTGGGTAATTTCAAGATTGATCTTTCAATTGAATTTGAGTGGATGCATTAATTATATGATTATTTATCTTGTATTGTTCATTCCTCTATGTGATGTTGTAGGAACTTATACTTTTCAAACTATAAGAATCTAGGTCATTATTTTGATCGATGCAAATTTAAGATACCATATAGTGAAGATAGGGAGATGGGGTGTCATGGTCCTAATAGGGGCAAGAAGATTTTTAGAAAAGTATCTAAAGATGGAGCTTCCCCTACTAATGTTAATGATGTTGGAACTCTCTCGTTTGATGATGTGATCAAGCAAGGGGTTTTGGATTCAAGTTTAGAGACTCCTGCTATAGTGGGTAAGGTCCCTCATTGGGTGATTCCCTCACAGGTGCATGTGAGTGTGGCTCAGCATGAACCTTCATCACTTGTACAGGGGACTGTTGTTGCTAACCAAGTGCTTGGAGGGGATGGAGCTCATACTAGTGTTGACCCTTTATCTTAGGATGTTATCCCAATTTCTAAAAGGTATAGATTATATTATAAATATTATTGGGAATACAATCAATTGCCTCTTACCAAAAGAAAAAATACTTTAGTGGATGATGAGTTTTTTCATATGGTCTCTCATAGTAAATAAATTTTGAAACCCTCTATTTCACCCCCTACACGGGGTGATGCCTCTTTAAAAGAGGAAGTCATGGGAGAATATAAAGATAAATAAGCTAGTCTTGGGGATGTAGCGGTGTAAGGTATCACTATCCCACTGAACTCTAATCCAGAAAAATTTATTTTCTTGAAATATTAAATAGATCAAACAATAGGGATGTATTTTGTAAATAATTCGACAACATCCATAAACCTTGACAAGATAAAGGGAAATTATCAGGAATTGAGGTTGTTGGGTACAAGAACATTTCTGATCATGATGTAACTTATCTGCTTATAAAAATCGATTCCACTGGATGCCAAGATATTGTTCCTCATGATGATGATGATGAAACTTCAAGCATGGCTGATTAAGAAGATACTTGGAAAGCCCCTAAATATATTTATTATATTTATAATTATATATATTAACAAATTAATAATTATATATAATTACAAAAATATATTTATAATTATATAAAAATATTTTTAAATATATTTATTTGTAATTATAATTATAAATAAATAAAATTTACAATGGGGTAAAGATTAGTTGTATTTTCTCCTCCCTACAACATGCCATGTCATAGGATCAAATCTTGTGTATTTCCCTAATCATGGGGGTTTATTTGGGGTGTGCATTACATGATGGAACATGGTAACCCATTTGGAATTGTGGCGGTGTGAATAGGGACAAAAAATAATTAGTTTTTGGTTAAATGCCTCGCTGATGGCGGGGATGACAATGAAATGGAGAGGTTATTCGATGGTGGGGGTGAGATGGCGGATACAGGCCGTGGAACAGGTTAACCCCCACTCAACAAAGGGGGTGCGCATGGTCAGCTGAATAAGGGTGAAAATGTGGTTTCTAGTGCACGGTGATGAAAATAAAGAGGAGGGGATGATGAAAGGTAGTGATCATTATGGCATGTGTGAAGGTGGGACTCTCACTCGATGGTGGGTGTGGTTCTAGGATGGGTTTGCGGGATGGTGGTGTCTGTTTCGGGGGTGATCAGTGCTTTTTGATGTTGGAACATTCATTTGTGGGTAATTATGGACTTGGTCTTCATACAGACTCTATGGCGAGTAGTGTAGGGAGTGGACTAGTGGCGTCAACAGCGGTAGATCAATGATGCAACCTCAGACAGTGTTCCTTCATTGGGCTTCGAGAGGCTGTTTTATAGATATCACCCATCATTACTAGCCTTTGAGGGGCAGGCTTGTGTGATGGAGGGCCACCTCAGTTAAGATGTGTGATGTTACTCTAATGGTAGAGGCTGGTCACGATGGGGGTTGCAGCTGAAAGGGTTTGTTGTGATGTTCATCTGGGCTTAGAGATGATAATTATAGGTCATTGGGCCTTATTATTAAGGTCTTACAAGGCCTTATAATAAAAAAAGGTTGGCAATGAGGCTATATAATAAGAGTTGGATAGGGTGGGTTACCCCTTTGGGGGGTTATGACATGCCTGTTTTGGCATGTGGGTGTGAGGTGTGTGTGTGTGTGTGTGTGTTTATATAATTTTACCCTCAAGTATCTAATATAATATATATATATATATATATATATATTATATTTATTAAATTATATTAAATATATTTATTTATAATTATATTTATAAATACATATTTTTAATTCTTTAAAAAATTATTTATAATTATATAAATTTAAATTTTTTAATTATATTTATTATATTATTAAAATTTGGTATTTATCAGTGTTTTTTAGAGCTAATAAATATTGAGTTTTATAAGTGCTAAAAAGGCACTGATAAAACATATCTTTATCGATGCTAAAATTTCAGTACTGATAAAGATACCTTTTATTAGTAGTTACTATTTTAGCGCTGATAAAATGTATCTTTATCAGTGCTTCTTTGAAATCTCTAATAAAATCCTTACCTGGTGTTTTAAATAGAACCCTAATAGATACCTCCTCCCTCATGATTTCAAGTTTTCATGGAATCAAACCCCCATCGCCTCTCTCCATCAAGCTTCTTGATAAATCAATCCTCTCAAGATCTAAGATAAGTGATTATTTATTCTCCTCTTTAATCACGATCTTCTTCCATCTTGGTATTTACCCCATGCGACTTCTACCTTGTTTTAGATCTTTACCAAGAATGATGTGAACCAACATTATTTTATATCTTTAGATTCATGATGTTAGGGCTTTATTCTTGATTCTTTATTTCCCTTATTTTATAACTCGCTAGTTTTGTCCCTTCTCTACTGAGTTCTCGGTGGTTTGGGGTAGACTAGAGGTGGCATTCAATTCTCCTTGGGTTTTTTATATAGATATGGCTTCATGTTGAATCAATCTTTCAGTTCTCCCATCTTGCGTTCTATACCCCATCTTGGCCTAGTTTTTGGTTCGCCAATGGTTGAGGTTCACATGAAGCTAGTGTTTGGTCTATTCTTCATTGTTCTCATTCGATGTGTGATAATTATTTCTTGAGTTCAACCATTTGATACAGATTGAGAGGACATGATTGCATCTTCTTGGTGGAGTTAAAACTGTATGATCCTTCTTATATTTTTATTTTGGGGAGATTCATGTGTTATGCCTATAAATCATGTGTATATAAATATTTATAAATAATTTATAAATAATTTTGATTATAGATAATTTTGATTATAAATAATTTTTATTATATTGAATTAATAATTTAAATAAATAATTTATAAATAATTTTGAATAAATAATAATTTTTAATTAATATTTTATTTTAACTAATAATTTTGAATTAATAATAATTTTGAATTAATCATTTTGAATTAATAATTTTTTTGAATTGGTAATTTTGAATTAATATTTTTGATTACCTTGAATTAATAAATTATATAAATAATTTATAAATAATTTTGATTATATGTGTATAAATAATATTGATTATAAATAATTATTTGTATATAAATAATTTTGATTATGTGTATATAAATATTTTTTTCAATGTAATTTATGAATAATAATAACAAAAAATTATAAATATATTTTTAAATATATATTTAATATATTAATATATATATATATAATTATAAATTTATTTTTTAGATATATATATTTATGAACGCATATTTATATAATTATATATATATATATATAATCTTATAAAAATATTTATAAATATATATATATTTATAATTATATAAATATTTTTAAATATATATATATATATATAATATATTTATTTATTTATTTAAAAATAAAAGATACAATTTAAAATTATAATATATTTTTATTTGGAATAATTGAGTATTGGAAAAATATATTTTTAATAAGGTATTTTTTAAACATTCTTAGGGGAACATTTTAACTAAACAATAGTACCAATAAGGCATTCCAAGGTGTGAACATGTACAATGTTACCATCATTGAAAAGAAACATAAAAATACCGAAGGTGTACTTATAACTCATCATAAAGATAAAATGGATACTAAATAACCCTTAAACTCCATACGAGGTAAATTGATAAGTCATTCCTAATAAAAATTGTTCAATTTTACTTAAATCCACTCAATTCTATATGGATTTCGGCCTATCTCTAAGGGAATATGAGAGGTAAGAGGTGTATTCCTACCAAAATGATTACAAAGAAGCACTTTGAATTCAAAGGAAGAGAATTCAGCCACCACTTTAAGCTAAGAACCATCCTAGAACTAACATAAAATTAGGGATTGGTTTGTTTTTTATATGTTGTATGAAACTAGAAAAGGGAAACAATGTATTACCTCGGCATCATCCAAGAAAACTATCCACTCTAACCAAACCTAAGGAACATTAAATGATCGAAAAGTATTCGATAGCCTAATACCAAATTGGAATGTGTAGGGATACTATAAAAAAGAACATTTTAAAGAATAATATTATAGGATTGTATATAGGTTTACCTTTATAAGTAATATCACTTAATTAATATTATAGGGAAGTGTTAATTTATCACTAAGAAGGGGTGATAAATAAGTGATATACTTTTTATTTTACAATTAATCTTTAGAAATCAACCATTGTTATTGATTAAAGTCTTGATCCACTCACTTGATAATTTCCTTTTCCTTTTTGAACACTCCTTAAAATATGTTTCAAGAAGTTGAGTGGTGTCTATATTTATAAATTGAATGAGATGAGTAGTATCTATATTTATAAATGAATACATGTGTAAGGAAAAGGGTGGTATCTATATTATATAATCATTTAGCTTTCAGAGACCTTCTAGATGCATATAATATCATCTCTAATATGGATTGATAATAACACTATGAAAAGGGAATGTCACTAACTCTATCCAACCCATAGGATATCCATCATGACCCCACTCCTGCAACCTTATCCTCAAGGAAGCTAAGCACTACTGAAATTTAGTCCTCATACCAAAACTCTTTTCTTATTCATGGAGTAAATGAAAGATTTATTTAAATGTTGAAACTGCAATGGTTGTATTAGCATGAGTGCATGTAAGACCATCAAACTTAGCCTTCTAATGGTCACACCAATCAAGGAGCCCCTTATAGGTATCAGACTGTTGCTTATGCTTTTTTAACTTTGGACAGCCAACTAAGAAATATTGTCCAGTGTTTTTCCAACTCCCCATCTTGGGAACATTTAGATATAAGGAGACAATTTTCATCCTCATCAAATTCATCTCCAAAATATTTATTATTGAGTTTTTTTAAGACTCATCCCACATCTCTTCCAAACATGCATCTATTTTTCTTGAACTACTCTGAGTAATAGTCATCCCATACCAAGTACTGATGATCATTGTGTATGAATTCAGAGTATAAAACCTACCATCAATGGAGTAATAATTTTCTTAAATTCAATTACCCATTTCCTTAAAAATATACTGAAATTATTTGAAACATTAAAATGTTGGGTTACCCTTATTTTAAAGACCCCTTTTTTATATTTATTAATTTTGTTAAATATTAATACTACTGAATAAAATAGTATGGATATGAATTGAAAATGGATGTAAATTATATGACAAATGAGTATGATGATGAGGTGAAAGAGTTCATCAAGTGTAAAAAATATCATGCATATGACCCTTATCAAATCATTTTTCTATGTTTAGATTATTTTTGTTCAAGACTAATTGGTCTAGAGGAGTTGGATGAACACTTGATCGATCACAGAATAGATTGAAGTTATAAATGTGGGACTAAACATGGGGGAAAAGTGAATATGGCTAGTGACTGGTATAACACTATGTTTTATGGATCATCTAATATGATTACAAGTATGGAAAATGAATAAGATTTTATCTAGGATATGATAATAGGTGTGAATGATGATGAATATCATATTGAGGAAATGATTAAGATAGTTGAAGGTAAAATTCATGATTTTCCAAATTTGTTTGAGAAGATAAAGAGTTGTACAGAGATTTCATTGTATGATGGTTATACAAAATATACAACATTTTCATCCATAATGAAGTTGTATAATTTAAAATATGGCAATAGATGGAGTGATTCCAATTTTATTGAACTACTTTTTCTCTTGAATGATATGCTCCTATATGATATTGAGATTCCTAGCCAAACATATGATGCTAAACGAATGCTAAATTCAATGGGTATGATCTTTTAAAGAATAAATGTCTATCCAAATGACTATATACTATTTTGAAAGTGCCACAAATAACTTAAATAATTTTCAAATTTTGGTGTTTCTCGATACAATAAAAATGAATCAGGTCCTATGAAAGTTGTGTAGTACTTTCCAATCATTCCAAGGTTTAGGCGCCTATATGGAAGTGAGGATACTATAATACAATTGATGTGTCATATAGATATGAGAAATAAAGATGAGAAACTTCATCACCCAATGGAATCACCTCAGTAGAATAGAATTGATCATGAGTATCCTGAATTTGGAAATGATCTGAGAAACCTTTATCTCATGTTATCTATAGATGGAGTTTATCCTTTTGGTTTTCAAAGAAACACTTAAAATACATGGTCAGATATGTTGGTAAATTATAACTTACCACCGTTTTTATACATGAAATGAAAATAAATTATTTTATCTCTACTTATATTAGGAAAAAACAACCTGGTAATGGTATTGATGTTTATTTGGATCCATTGATTGAAGATTTGAAATTAATTTGGGATTTTTGATGTTACATTGTATTATGATTATAGAAATGAATATTTCACATTGAGATCCATGTTGTATGTGATGATAAATGGATTTTCTGATTATGGAAATTTTCCTAGATATAAAATTGATATCTATATTTTATATCTATATTATCATGTCTTTCTATATGAGTTTGAGTTGAATATTAATTGATTAAATTTTAGTTTCATGGAAGATATTGATGTTTTTTTATTCTTATATGGGACCAACATTTGGAACAATAGAGAGGAAAATGTGGCAATTGAGGTACATAAAGGCATTTCATGTCGTTCCGCTTCATGATTTAGTGTGAGAAGAAAAATGGAATATTGGATCTAGGATTGATAATTGAAACCAAATAGACCAAGAAATCCATTAAATAATGGTTTCCCATGATTTTGGATGATCGTGGAAGGTATTAGAGGCTCGAAACTAAAGAACCAAATCAAAATAGAGATTTAAGAGCTGAAAACATGCTTTACAAGTCATTTAATCATTACACAATGTGAAATTTTATAAGTTGTGAACCATTTATAGGCTGTGAAAAAGAAGGAATTTAGACATTTGCATTACATGTCATGTAATGACATTACATTACATGAAATGCTCGAACATACTGAAAAAACATTGATTTTCGACGTATCTTTTGACGGGAGATTTACCTTTTTGACCCAAACAACCATTAAGAGATATATTTGACCCACATAAGTAAAGGTAAGATATCTAGGATTATAAATATAGGGTTTTTCTATGAGAAAATAAATCCATTCCAGGTACAGAGAGGCTCAACTATTGGGAGTCTAACATAGGGTTCTGACCCATAATCCTTTATAGATAGGTTTTTGTTTTGCTTTTATTTTATTTTTCTAACTTTGATGTAACATTTGTTTTATCATTAGTTTAATTCTATTTTGTTTTATATTCTTTCTTTTCTTTCTTTTAAATTATTTATCTTGTGAACTCTTCCCTATGGAATACAGTTTATTCATCATTGGAAATCAGCCAATGATGATTGGATAAATCTTTGGGGGTCAAGGGTAGGGGTGGATTTGAACATAATTAATATCTAAAATCAAAACATAGTAACCCTATGGATAGTAAATAGGTTTAAAAAAAATCAATATCATTATATTACATCTAACCTAACCATCATAGGTGTAATCGAATTACCACGACCTTGTTGGAGTTTATTAGGCTTGGACTAATAGCTTTTGATTCTTTCTGCCAATAAGCCAAGATTATTATGCTTATGCTGTCAATTACTTTAAACTAATTATTGGTTAACATATTAGGTAGATCAAATTTTTTGGAACAAGATCAATTGGTGACCTTTGTGCTACTTTGCAGCCTAATTCATAGGCCTATCCCAGGCTAGATTTTGTATTACCCTTTTTCCTAAACCATAAAATTAACCCTTTCCCTCTCTCTTATGACTTTTTTATCTCTTAAATTTATTTTAATTATTTAATTTGTGTCATTATTTTAATAAAATAAAACTGAAATTGGGATGACTTGACCTTTGGTATAAATTAATCATTATATTCCTCGCTCTCTATGGGATTTATCTCGTACTTCCAATTCACTACACCTTTGTAGTTAGTGAGGTTCGAGAATATATAAATTTCTAATTTGATCATGCTTGGAGGATTTAATTATATATTTTGGAATCATCAAATTGATTTAACCAAGATCAATTGGTGACCTTTTCACAACTTTTCAGCCTAATCCATAGGTATATCCTAATATAGATTTATGATTACCCTTTTTTCTAAACCCTAAAATTGACACTTTTCTCTCTCTCTTACACCTTTTCTATCATTATTCCTACATTTTAATTATTTAATTTGTTTCAATAGTTTAATAAAATAAAACTAGAATTGGTATAACCCAACCTTTGGTTGAAAGTCATCATTGTGTTCCCCACTCTCTAGGGGATCGACCTCATACTTCCACTTTACAATTATTTTGTAGTTAGTATAGTTTGAAAAAATATAAATTTTTAATTTGATCATGTATATAGGATTTAATGATTTATTTTGGATTCATGAAGAATTAAAGGAACTCAAGGGTGTTCCATTTTTGAAAAAATTACACAATCAATTAGGTTGAAACATTCATCAAAGACTGTGTTTCGAGGACATCATAAATTTATACCCTGGAAATATAAGTACTAATCTTGGATGACATAATTTGATGGAAGTTAAGAAGAACATACAACACCATCTCTACTAATAGGTGATCAACTATTTGAGAAATTAAAATATATGGATATTACTTTTACTAAAACTATTTTGAAAACCATTATAAAAACTAGTTGGAAAAAGAGATCAGTGTTTTTTAATTATCGTACAAGAATTGTTTCTATGTTAGGAATTTTCTTAATGATATGCATGTTGAAAAAAATGTATATGATAGTGTCATTAGCATGTTACTAAATTCACCTAGAAAAATAAACGATTGAATTGAGGCTAGGTTGGATATGATTAACATGGGAATATGGGAATATTTGGCACCAATGAATGGTGAAAAATAGACTTCTCTTCTTCCAGTTACTTACACTCTTTCCAGGTACGAGAGATATCAGTTTTGAAACTTATTGAATGATTTAAAGGATTCATAGGGGTATTTATAAAATATCAAGAATATTGTGTCAATGACTAATTTAAAGTTAAAGGGTTTTAAATCACATGAATATCATGTATTGATGCAAGATCTAATATTTATAACTTTACGTTGTATTTTTCCCAAGAATGTTAATCATACATTAACCAAGATATTTTTCTTTTTCAAAGATATATGAAAAAAAATTATAGACTCGGAGAAATTTATAACAATGGAAAAAGAAATTTCAATCATATTATGTGAAATAGAAATTTTATTCCCACCGACATTATTTGATATGATGGTTCACTTGATGGTTTAATTATTAAGAGATATTGGACTATGTGGTCATGTACATTATAGATGGATATACCCCATTGAATGGTATATAAAAATTTTGAAAGGGTATGTTAAAAATAAAATTCATCCAAAAAGTATTATTACAGAACAATATATTGTTGAGGAAGTTATTGAATTCTATATTGACTATATATCCAGTGTACAAAGTATTGGTTTGCCAAAATTTCATCACACTGGGCGGCTTGTGGGTGAAGGAATTTTTGGAATAGATGTTGTCACAATAACTATTGCAGATCAGGAGCATGTCCACCTTTATGTATAACAGTTTAATGGTTTCCCCAAATTTTGAAACCCACAAATAAATTCTTAGGCATTTTAATTCATCAAGGGTTGAAATATGGATATCAAATACACATAATCAATAATTTATAGGATGTTTTTGTGAACATATTTTTAAGGAGTCACATGAAAGTATGGATTGAATTTCAAAATAACTTTGATGGGTAGCCAAAGGACCAAGTGTGTATTTATTATCTTATAATGGTTATGTAATGAATGGTTATATGCTATATACGGGTGAAAATTATGAATGCAGTTCCATAAAAAATAGTGGATTTACATTTGTGGATGAAGCAATGAATGTATCTAGTACCAAGGATAGAAATCCAATTTATGTGAATATATTATACTTTGGCATCATAAAAAAATATGGGATTTGGATTATACAATATTTCAAGTGCCAGTTTTTCAATTCAAGTGGGTTGTAATAGAAGTGTTATTAAAATATATGAATTTTGATTCATGAAAGTGTATTTCAGTAATGAAATGTACAAAGACAAACCTTTTATAATGGAATCATAAAAAGTACATGAATTTTATGTTCCAGATCCCATAAACCAAAAGTGGTCAATTATTCTGTTATAGACCAAAACCAGTGAAGGTTCATATGAAAATTCAAATGAGGATGACCCTTTCATTGGGACATTGCAATCATTTTGAAGAGGCCCCAATGTATATGGGGTATTATATGTTATAGGAGACCACAATGAAGTGATTTGGATACTCAATAGAGAGGTCAAATCCATTCAACCTTTAAAAAAGAGAGTTCAATAATCAAGTTATTTTTTTAATATACATTATGTTACCTCATATTATTATCTGTTCACTATTATATTTACATAATATAAATTAAATATTCAACCACTTCTATAGATAATGACTTTTTCACATACCGGTGCTCCCAATCTCGAGGAACAATAGGATTCTCAACTTGCTGGTGCTCCCAATTAAAAGGAACAACAACCTTATACACATATTGATGCTACCAGTCCAAAGGAACAACATATTGATGGTGTTGAACCTGAGGAAATGGTAGATGATGAACAACCAGTGTCCTTGAAAAAATAGGGGCATTATAAAATGATGGTGTTAACAAAAATATTAAGGTGAGAAGTAAATTCATGACATTCAAGTTTGGTTTGAATGTATACAGCTATGATTTTAACCCCAATAAGGCCATATACAGTAGTTAAATTGGTCTCACCACTCAGCAGTGTGTGCTGATTGATATTGATTTGTGGCACAATGTTGTGCCCGCACTTAATATACTGATTTGGGAAGATATTAGGGTAACATTGTGATATACTATCTTTATTTTACTAAAAAAATAATGAAACATTGAATTTCTCTTTATTATCCCATACATAGTTCATTTATAGTAGAAGAATCCAGAATTAATGTTGTATTAATTATTTCTATAAAGGCTCCAATATGATTTAAACAATTCTTATGAAGTTTCATCTCAAAGATGTTGAAGGGAAAATAAACCTACTCCCACCGCATATGTATGCACACCTGATAAGACAAGGAGCATGGGATATGTTTTTTGGTCATCGTGAGGATAAATATTTTAAGATATATTGTGACTGGTAATACATTGTTTGAAAATATGTGTATTTGTCACTTTTATTAAGAATTGTTAATTTATTTAACAACAATTAAGTGCTGAAAATAGGTAATGAGAATAAAAAACAGTGTACCCCTGTCGTGAATAAAAGATGGGGTTTGCTTCACTTGAAAAAAATGGTATGTATTTTAAATATACTATAATAATTTTATGCGACATGAAACAACAACATAATTATGTTCCTATATTTATATTTATATTGTTTAATTGAAATCCAAAGTCACTTCCATCACACATCATGTGTTATAGAATGAGGAGCGTATAAATAAATTATAGATAGTAATAGATAAAAACACATAAAAAAGTGTGGGAAGCATGTGTAGGTATGAAATAAAAAAAATTACTCTAAATAAGTAATATAAAATAATGATTACTTATTTTTCTACATATTTTATCTCAATTAGACATAAGAATCATCGTCAAATGTACCTGATGAGTAGCTATTATTAGTGGCCTTGAAGTGGCTAGAACAATATGGTCACATCAGAGGTGAGGGTTTTGAGGTTACACCCCAAACATGTTTTGAAAAAAGAAATGAATAGGGGGATAAAGATAAGAAAATGGTAGAGTTGCAAGTACAATTTGTAAAGACCCGGATTTTTTCATGTAATTTTTTTTAATTATATGGAAATATTACGAGTCCGAGAAAATTGATGCTACATGATTCCGAGGCCCAGAGTGCTCGGAATGAATTACCAAACTTTCTTTAAGTTATGTTCAGTTAACGTGAGAACGGGAAATTGTAACTTTTGAAACAGTGCTTGGAATTGAAATCTGAGGACACCGTTGAACTCGTAGTGTCGATATTCTCTTAAGGAGACCTTCACCTCGACCGCAGTAGGTCAAGTGTGGAATTTGGTTTTTTCATTTTTCATAGAGTATTAAATAAAATAAAAATAATTTATTTTAAACACATATCCCCCACCTCTCATTTGAATATTTGGTGGTGGGGACCGCCCGAACTCCCCTTTAATGTGAGGAAACCCTTGGAATTCTCCCAATTAATGAGCCAACAATTAATTAATCTAGTAATTAAATAAGTTGGCTCCTCACATTTCTTGAGTTTGGGGGAAATGTTGGCAAAGGAGAACTTCTAGTGGAGAGGAGGACTTGGTGGGAGAACCTCCTCCAACAAAGAAAATCTCCAACGATGGACAAACTGACATTCAAGGAAACACTGACGACACCATCATCATCTTCCTCCTCATGACACCTCTAATGGATGATCGAGGTAGGGGTGTGTTTATGTTGTTCTTTGTGTTTTTATGTTGAAACTTTCTCCTCGAAGCCACATGCTATCGGTCTAACACAGAGGGTGATGACCAAACAACCATGGCCTGATCCCTCTGTATCTTTAATGTTGATGTGTTCTTGGTGGGACGCGATGATGGTGACAATACAACCATATCACCGAAGGAGACCACAACTCATCGTCCACGGTGGAGAAAGGTGGTGGTCAGAACCCAGCTGGCTGCGTGGAACTGGGGTGGCGCATCTGCGCCGCCAGTAGTGAAGGAGGTTGCAGCCCATTGGCTGCGGTGGTGGGAGGACAACGTGTGGCAGGCCGGCTAGCCGCATGGAGGTAGGTCGGCCCACATCCATGCCACCAGTTGAGCAGGAGGTCACGGCCCATCGTTCGCGGCGGAGTAAGGTAGCAACTGGCACACTGTTCGATCGCATGGCAAAGCGGCGGCGCGCATCCGTGCCACGGGAGCTGGAGACCGCAGCCACTTGGACGTGGCGGAGGTCGGAGGGTGGACTAAATTCGATTGGCCATAGTGGAGCATCGGTGGGTATTCGCACAGCTAGAAGGAGGGCCGGCCGTTTCGGCTGATGATGTCACGCCGAGCAGGACCCCTCCGGTGGGTCCCATGTGCCAGTCGGTGACACCACATGGCTCTGCCTTGTTGTCCAAAATGGAATGGCCAATGAGTTGTTCAGGTGAACTGGGGGGAGAACCTCCCTTCTTGAGTGGTGACTAGGGCAGACCCCACCACAAGGGGCCACCCCAGATGCGGGCCGTGCCACGCGGGCCACACCCAGCACGGGTCGGGCCGCGCCCAGCAGGCTGGGTCGGGCCGCCCCCTTCACGGGCCGGACCGAACAATGGCCTAGTGGGCCTGGCCCTCCATGGACCAGGACAACCAGGCCAGACCCGGATTGGGTCGGGTCAACCCTAACCTGGTCAGGTTGGCCCAGGCTTGGTCGGACCGGACCCGGGCCCATCTGGACCCAGATATGCCTTTTTGGCCATATCTTGAGAATAGAGCATCCATTTGGCGAACCATCTAAGGAACCGGAATCCTTGTATCGATATGGTCCTTTTGGTATAATTCACTTTAGTTTCGGATAAAGTTGGGTTATGTCCAGGTTGGATTGAACCCGAATCTAACTGGGCCCTCGGAATGGAAATGCTAATAACTTACAGACCAGGAGTCTGATTGACGCGTCGTTTGTCGCGTTGGGTCCCTTATGATGTGGCGGACCATTGGGATAATTCTTCATGGGACTTAATGGCATTAGAAGTATTTACCGATGGATTGAGGATCGGAACCTCCCAGAATCAAGCATGCTTAGTGTGGGAACCTTGTGGGTGGCTATACTTGAGGAGACTTTAGATCCTTTGTGGCTTATCTTCGGATCCTGTGTGGGTCAGAATCTCTAGGTCTTATGTGGGTCAGAATCTCTAGATCTTGTGTGGGTCATCTCTAGATCATGTGTGGGTCATCTTTAGATCCTATGTGGGTCATCTTCGATCTTGTGTGGGTCAACAGCAGAGATTCTCGACAAAGTAAGATGATCTAGCAATACAACTAATCATCTATACTATTGTACTTAAGTTATACCTGGTGTGAGATGAGTCTTTACCATTGTGGTACACTTTTGTGTGGTGATACCTTTGTGGTAATCTTTTGTGTGTCATTACCTTTGTGGAACTTACCTTCATGGTGATACATGTGTGGTATTCTTCTGTGTGGTGTTACCTTAGTGGTTCTTACCTTTGTGGTGTTACCTTCATTGTATTCATTCCTTTATGGAACAGTTGTGATTTTGGTTAAAGAGTTGGGACTTTTTTTCCTCATGAACGTGATGGGTATACTTTAAAACTTAGGTATATGTATGGTAATATACCTAAGTAGGGTTGACTGTTATTTTCGTGCTTTGTGGTTTATCCTTTGTGGATTCTAAGAGACCTTAGGGGGTCTCGGGGTCCCTATTGAGTATAGTTATACTCACCCCTACATGGTATACACATGTAACTTGTTGTGTCTTCTGTAGACGATAGACAACGCTGACCAAGGTCAAGGGTACCAGGACTGGAGGCTGCTCGGAGGTGGACATTAGATGAGATGATCTGTAGAGATGATTGTTTGAGAGTTGTACCTACCCTTTAGGTAGGACCCTTTCCAGGTGTTCACAAGAGTTGTTTTCATTTTTACTTGTACTTTCTAGTTGGGCTTGTATTCTAGCCCCCTTTAATTACTATACACACTCTTTTTACTATATAGTTTACTTTGTGCTCGTATCATGTTGTGTGCTTGGTTATGTGAGTTTACAGGTTATAAAGGCAATGTCTTCCCAGTTTTAGGGATATTCCTTTTCGATGCTAGTCTCCAGCCCCTGGCCTATTGAAGGTGGGCTTGGGGTAGTCACAGCATGGGCCCTAGGGGAAGAGTCATGACAATTTGGTATCAGAGGGGTCGCTTCTACCTAAGAACTAGGACTCTGATATTTTCTGTGTGGCAATAGTGTTAATTGTGTTGAGTGTGGTTTTCAGTTTTTGGAATCCAATGTTGGTGTGGTGGCCGACATATCCATACACCAGGACCCTGACTTCTGATTCCCAACTTAGTGCATGAAATATTGATTGTGTGTGTGTTTCTGAAAAGATTTCTTTTCGGTCTCTTTGAGTCAGCTCACCAGGTATAACTTATTGACCGTGGAGCACCTGTTTCTTTTTAGGATGCCTCTATGTAGATAGCTAGCTAGGGTTCCAGGTGGAGTACGCGATGACAACCTACTGAGTGACGAGGATTCAGTGTAGGGCCCCCTTTCGGTAGTAGTACCATTAGGTGGTGTACCAGTAGCACCAGTACCCATTGGGCAGCTGATGCCACCATCCCCAACAGTAGAGGGTGCATGCCGATTGAGCGTGTTGCACGAGTTCCAGCACCAGAGGCCCCCAAGGTTCTGGGGCGATATTGATCCACAGGCGGTTGGGGACTGGATGGAGTTTGTGGTTAGAGTTTTTCGACTGGTAGGGACACCAGATGATCTCATACTGATCCTTGCCGCCATTCTTCTTCAGGCAGTAGTGGGAAGACGGTGGAGCTTGATGCTTCAGGTCCATAAAGAGGTTACTCTCATCTAGGTAGACTTTGAGAGCCTTTTTAGTGCAGAGTTCATCCCAGCGACCTTACGCTCAATGCGTATACAGGAGCTTCTCCACTTGCAGCAGAGTAGCATGACCGTGGCTCAGTATTCAGTGAGGTTCACTGACCTCTCACGCTACCCCACTAACATGGTGTGGGACCCTTTCTTCAAGGCCCAAACCTTTGAGTAGAGGATTAGACGAGAGATTAGTGCCTCGATGATTTCTACTAACATCCCCACACATGTGGGGGTGTTAGAGAGATCACTCTTAGTGGAGAGTATCCTTACTGAGCAGTCACCAGCAGCAAGACCCACCACTGGACATTACGTAGCAGAGTCATCAGTAGCTGGCAGCAGACAAATGATGTAGAGGTCCAAAAGGACCATAACTATGGGTGGATGACCATAGGATATAGGATTGGCTGTGTGTGGATCTTGAGACAGAGAAGGATAGGCGAGGAGAAGGAAGTGTTACTCATGCGGCGGGCAGGGTCATATAGCTCGCGACTGCCCGACCCGCTGTACCGACGACCAGAAGACGGTCGAAGGACCACCTGGGCAGAGGTGAAGATTTTATCGAGGAGGTCTGCAAGTATTAGGTGGACGTGGTAGAGGAGCATGTCATGTAGTAGGCGGTGGGCAGTGATTTGAGGTTATACTGCCACCACCACCAGGTGGTCCACCCCGACCACAGGGAGCAGGTGGACAGAGACAAGATCAACTTCAGGAAGATGAGGCCAATGACCACGATGCTCTGGAGATGATACAAGGTATGATCTGTGTCTACTACACCTTAGCTGCAATACTTATAGACACAGGTTCCAGTCATTCTTTTATTGCCACGAACCTCATTCAGATCTCGGAGATTCCGAGGGAGCCATTGGATTGATCCTTACGGATAGAGACTCCTACAAGAGCAGATTCGATGATTACACACTAGTGCCAGTAGTGTGAGCTGACTCTAGGAGATGAGAGATTCAGATGGGATTTTCTAGTAGCAGCGTCAAGGCCTTACGACTTTATCTTGGGTATGGACTGGTTATCCACATTCTCTGCTCAGATCGACTATATTAGGTGCAAAGTGTGGTGTGTCCGCATGGATGGGACAAGGTTTTCCTTCACTGGTGAGAAGGGAACCTTTTCATCATAGGATGGACTTACCCAGAGGAGGGTGCAGCCGATCACACATTAGTTGTCTAGCCTTACCCTTGGAGTGGTTGATGTTGAGAATCCTAGCTATCTTGTAGCAGTGGACCAGTACGTTGATGTTCTCCCTGATGATGTTTTAGGTCTACCTCCTCATAGAGAGGTGGACTTTTGTATCAACTTGTACCCCAGGACTTCACTGATATCTACACCAGATTATCGGATGGCTCCTACGGAGCTTTGAGAGCTTCGAGTATAGCTGGAGGACTTTCAGAGCAATGGGTTCATTAGGCCCAGTGTTTCTCCTTGATCAGTCCCGATTTTGTTCACCAAGAAGGCGAATGGGAGTTTGAGACTTGGTTTGGACTATCGTTTCATGAACCAAGTGATTTTGAAGAACAAGTACCCACTACCGAGTATTGATGATCTCTTTGATCAGTTTAAGGGAGCACGGTGGTTTTCGAAGATAGTCCTCAGATCAGGTTATCACCAGTTCAGGTTACGAGACGAGGATGTACAGAAGACGGCCTTAAAATGTTGGTATGGACATTATGAGTTCTTGGTTATGCCATTCGGCATGACCAACACCCCAGCAATGTTCATGGGACTCATGAATAGGATCTTCCAGCCATACCTCGATCGCTTTGTGGTAGTCTTCATTGATGACATCCTGATATACTTAGCTACAGAGGAGGAGCACGCCTATCATCTGCAAATAGTTCTGGACACACTCTGAGAGAACCAAATTTATGGTAATCTCTCAAATTTATAGTTCTGGATCCGAGAGGTCTACTTTATGGGACACGTCATCTCGTAAGATGGAGTTGCAGTGGATCTAGCAAAGATTGAGGCTGTGCTTGCTTGGGGGCCACCCAAAAGCATGACGGAAGTGCAGAGTTTCCTGGGTTTATCCGATTACTACTGGAGGTTTGTTCTTGACTTTTCCAGAGTTGTGGAACCCTTATCAGCATTGACAAAGAAGTGGAAATCCTTCGTATGGTCAGAGATATTCCAATATAGTTTACAAGAGCTGAGGCAGAGACTGATGAGTGACCCCATCTTGAGGCTACTAGAGGATGGCATTGGTTACATAGTCTATTGTGATGCATCAGGGACCGGGCTTGGATGTGTCCCGATGCGGGAGCTAGAAATGATCGTGTATGGTTCTCAATAGCTGAGACATCATGAGCAGAACTATGCTACCCATGACCTGGAGTTAGAATTAGTGGTCTTCACCTTAAAGATGTTGTGACATTACTTTATGGGCGAACATTTTACAATCTACTATGATCACAAGAGTCCCAGGTATATCTTCTCTCAGAAGGACCTGAACTTGAGATAGTAGCGTTGGATTGAGTTCCTCTAGGAATATGACTTTGAGATATTCTATACTTCGGGTAAGGGGAACGTAGTATCAGATGCACTCAGCAGGAGATCTTGTATAAAGTTGTTGAGTGAGGCGATGGAGCAGCTATCCGCTTTGAGGATATCCTACGTGGATTGAGATGGAGCAGCTTATCTTTATTCTTTGACGGTCACTCCCCCACTCCTTTAGTGAGTCAAGGAGGTGCAATTGGGGACACTGACTATCAGGCTCGATGTGATCAGATATCCATAGGATAGGCACCTGATGGGTTCTTTGAAGTTGGGGATCACTTCGTCCTCTTCAGAGGATGTACTATGGTACCGGTGGTGCTTAGGGAGGAAGTGTTGAGGGATTTCCATAAATCCCCTCTAGCGGCACGTCTAGGAGTGGAGAATATGTACCAGGACCTCCGAAGTTAGCACTGGTGGATGGGAATGAAGAAAGTTGTAGTGGAGTTTGTCTCTCAGTGCCTCACTTGTCAGCAAGTGAAGGTAGAGCATCTGGTTCCAGCGGGCTTAGTTCATCCACTAGAGGTGCCAGAGTGGAAGTGGGATGGAATTTCTATGGACTTCGTGATAAGACTTCCACGCACGTCTAGAGGTCATGATTCTATTTGAGTGATTATTAAATTACTCAACTAGTCAGCCCACTTCCTACCTATCAGAGAGTAGGGACCAGTAGAGGTCTTGGGACGTTTCTACGTACAGAATATTATGTGGCTTCATGGGGTTCCATCTACGATTGTCTCTGATCGTGATCCACATTTTAATTCCCAGCTATAGAAGGGGTTTCATGAGGCATTTGGGACACAGCTTTGGTTGAGCACCGCCTTCCATCCTCAGACGGATGGTCAGATAGAGCGGACCATTCAAACCCTTAAGGACATGTTTCATGCTTGCATCCTAGATTTCGGCCGTAGTTGATAGGATTACTTGCCTTTGGTGGAGTTCACATACAACAATAGCTATCACTCCACTATCTTTATGGCGCCATTAGAGGAATTGTATGATCGAACTTTCAGATCACCTCTGTGTTGTATTGACCCAGGGGAGTCAGCACTCCTAAGACTAAAGATGGTACGGGCTACCACGGAGAAGGTGAAGATCATCCAAGAGTGGATAAAGACTGCATAGAGTAGGCAGAAGTCTTATGCTGATAGAAGACAGAGACCTCTGGAGTTTGAGGATGGTGACCATGTCTTTGTACGGGTCTCACCTAGACGAGGTTTCCAGAGATTTGGTCTGGGGAGCAAGTTATCTCAAAGGTTCATCAGACCCTTTTAGGTCCTCAATAGATTTGGTGAGGTGGCTTATTGCTTAGCTCTTCCACCTTAGTTGCATCGACTGCATGACGTTTTTCACGTATCCCAGATGAGGAGGCACATGCATGATCCTTTTCACATCATTGACTGGGGCGAGCTGGACATCAACGATGGGGAGATGTTTTTAGAGGTTCTAGTGGATATTGAGGATCGACAGGAACGGGTCTTTCATGGGTAGTCGATACCTCTGGTGCATGTTCGTTGGCAGCACGGGAACCTCTAGGAGAGCACATGGGAGCGGGAGGCTCATATTTGTGCTCGGTACCCCCACTTATTCCCAAGTTTTTGTTGTGGATTTCGGGGACGCAAAGACCTACGGTGGGGAGAATGTAAAGACCCAAATTTTTCCATGTAATTTTTTTTAATTATATAGAAATATTATTAGTCTGAAAAAAATTATGGCGCGTGATTCCAAGGCCCGAAGTGCCCAGAATGAATTACTGAACTTTCTTTAAGGTGCGTTCAATTAACGTATGAGAGGGAAATTGTAACTTTTGAACCAGTGCTCAGAATTGAAATTTGAGGACACCGTTGAACTCGCAGCGCCGATATTATCTTAAAGAGACCTTCACCTCGACCGCAGTATGTAGAGGGTGGAAGTTGGTTTTTACATTTTTCATAGAGGATTAAATAAAATAAATATAATTTATTTTAAACACATATCCTTCCACCTCTCATTTTAATATTTGGTGGTGGGGACCACCCGAACTCCCCTTTAATGTGAGGAAACCCTTGGAATTATCCCAATTAATGAGCCAACAATTAATTGATCTAGTAATTAAATAATTTGGATCCTCACCTTTCTTGAGGTTGGGGGAAATGTTGGCAGAGGAGAACTTTTGGTGGAGAGGAGAACTTGGTGGGAGAACCTCCTACAACGAAGAACATATCCAACGACGGACGAACCGACGTTCGAGGAAACGGCAATGTCACCATCATTATCTTCCTCCTCATGACACCTCCAACGGATGATCGGGGTAGGGGTGTGTTTATGTTGTTCTTCGTGGTTTTATTTTGAAACTTTCTCCTTGAAGTTGCACATTATCGGTCTAATGTGTAGGGTGCAGACCAAAAAAACATAGCCCGATCC
The DNA here is from genome assembly GCA_963277665.1 of Viscum album. Lineage (NCBI taxonomy): Eukaryota > Viridiplantae > Streptophyta > Magnoliopsida > Santalales > Viscaceae > Viscum > Viscum album. Next base: position 1,018,331,705 of record OY728137.1, on the reverse strand, counting down.
CTCTGCATCTTTAATGCTGACATGTTCTTCGTAGGCCGCGATGATGGAGGTGGAACAACCGCACCACTGAAGGAGACTGCGCCCTATCGGTTGTGGTAGATAAAGGTGGAGGTTGGCACCTAGTTGGCTACATCGAAGCGAGTCGGTGTGTCCACGCCGCCGGTAGTGAAGGAGGTCACGGCTTGTCATCCGTGGAGGTGGGAGGACAGCGTCAGGCATGTCGATCGAGCACGTGGAGGTAGGGCAGCATGCGTCCGCACCACTAGTTGAGTAAGAGGCCATGGCCCATCGACTGCGGTGGAGCAGGGTGGCGGCTGGCACGTCAGCCGACCGCGTGGCGAAGTAGCGGTGCGCATCTGTTCCGCTAGAGTTGGAGATCGCGATCGCTTGTCCGTGGAGGTGGTTTGAGGGCGGTCAGCATCCATCCAGCTGCGGTGGAGCAGCGGCGCGCATCCATTCCACTGGAAGGAGGGTCGACCATTTTGGTCGGCCACATCACACCGAGTGAGACCCCTTCGGTGGGTCCCGCGTGCTAGTCAACGGTGCCATGTGGCGCCACCTGGTTGGCCAAAACTGAACGGACAATGGGCTGTTCGAGTGACCTGGGGGAAGAGCCTCCCCTCCCGGGTGGCGGTTATGGCGGACCCCACCATAAGGTGCCACCCTGGCTACGGGCTCCCCAGCGGGCCGCGCCCAGTGGGCTAGGCTGGGCCGCCCCCTTCACAGGTCGGGTCGGACCATGGCCCAGTGGGCTAGGACCACCGTAGCCCAGGCCGGACCCGGGCCCATCTGGACCCAGATAGGCCTTTTTGGCCATATCTTGAGAACCAAGCATCCATTTGAAGAACCGTTTGTGTCACCAAAATCCTTGGATCGAGATGGTCCTTTTGGTATACTCCACTTGAGTTTTGGATAAAGTTGGGGTACAACCAGGTCAGATCGAACCCGAATCCAACCGGGCCCTCGGAACGGAAACGCTAATAACTTACAGACCGAGTGTCTGATTGATGCGTTGTCTATCACGTTGGGTCCCTTATGACGTGGTTGGCCTTTGGGATACTTTTTCATAAGACTTAGTAGTATTTAAAGTATCGATCGATGGATTGAAGAGAAAAACCTCTTGAAATCAAGCATGCTTAGTGCGGGAGCTCTGTGACTGGCTGTACTTGAGGAGACTTCTGATTCTGTGTGGGTCATATTCGGATCCTATGTGGGTCAGAATCTCCAGATCCTATGTGGGTCATCTTCAAATCCTGTGTGGGTCATCTCTAGATCCTGTGTGGGTCGTCTTCAGTTCATGTGTGGGTCATCTTCGATCCTGTGTGGGTCAACAGCAGAGCTTCTCGACAAAGTAAGATGATCTAGCAATACATCTAATCATCTATACTACCGTACTTATGTTATACCTGGTGTGAGAAGAGTCTTTACCATTGTGGTAAACTTCTGTGTGGTGATACCTTTGTGGTAATCTTCTATGTGGTGTTACCTTTGTCGTACTTACCTTCATGGTGATGCCTATGTGGTATTATTCTATGTGGCATTAACTTTGTGGTACTTACCTTTGTGGTGTTACCTTTGTGGTATTCATTCCTTCATGGAACAGTTGTGCTTTTGGTTAAAGAGTTGGGCCTTGTTTTTCTCATGAATGTGATGGGTATACTTGAAAACTTAGGTATATATATAGGCATATACCTAAGTAGTTTTGACTGTTGTTTTAGTGCTTTTTAGTTTACCCTTTTTGGATTCTGAGAGACCTTAGGGGGTCTTGGGGTCCCTACTGAGTATCGTTATACTCACCCTTGCATGGGCTATGCCCGCACCTTGTTGTCTCTTGTGCAGATGACGAACAGCGCTGACCGAGGTCAAGGGTACCAGGACTGGAGGCTTCTTGGAGTTGGGCATTAGATGAGACGATCCATGGAGATGACTATTTGAGATTTGTACCTACCCTTCAGGTAGGATCCTTGGATGGTGTTCATAGGATCTATTTTTAGTTTTACTTATACTTTCCAGTTGGGATTTTATTTCGGCCCCCTTTACTTATTGTACACACTCTTTTTACTATATAGTTTACTTTGTGCTTGTATCTTTCTGTGTGCTTGGTTGTGTGATTTTACAGGTTATAAAGGCAATGCCTTCCCTGTTTTAGGGATATGCCTTTTTGGTGCTAGTCTCCAGCCCCTGGCCTATAGAAGGCGGGCTTTGGGTATTCACGGCACAGGCCCCGGGGCACGGGTCGTGACACAATTATCTGCACTTGAAGAAAAATTTAATTGGAAGTTAGAGTTGTTATAAAATGATATGGGAAGGAATCAAAGTGAAGAAACAACACAAGAACAACCACTACGTGAAGATCCCCCCCCCCCCACACCTACCCACTCCCACCAGTTTGAGGTGAACCATTCCCCTCAAAGAGTTTTCTTAGATAAGTTAATCAATATTCTCAAAAAAAATCTATGAAATGTAAATCAAGAAAACTCTAATACCTTTCCTATATTGATATTACACTGGGTGAAAATGATTGTGATTTATATCTATCAACACTCTCACATCGCCTTGTTGTGCGAGCTAGCATGTTCAATATCCAAGAATAAATTATACACAACAGACAACTTCCAATAGGTCATGTGATAGTGGGGATTAACTTAGCTCATGAGCCGAGTGTCGAGCTACAAGTTCCACTTAATGATGAAGATATTCATATGGTTGAGAAATCTATTGGAACTTCCATATAATGGCTATTAGATCTTGTGAAAAAACATGTCAACAAAGAGGTATTCATTTTCAATTTATTTTTCATGTAAAAAATTTAATAATTAATGAAAAAGGTTTGAAACAATGAATGTTATTACAAATGGACAAAGGGAAGGGGTGAAATGGAAGGTTGAATCAAAATGATCTAAAGGATCAACCAATCAATCAAAAATATCTTCTAAAATTGCCTTTACTCTTTCCTTTAAACTTACACATTTACTAACATTAAAGGATCATGTGGATACAAGGTTACAAAGTGTTAGTAATGTCATAGTTGATTTTGAAGAACAAATGTATAGAGAGTCCATTACAAACTATATTTCTCTTGAGAATGTAAATGAAATAATCAAGTATGAATGTCTAGGAGTATCAGTTGTAAATGTATACATGATGTGTATTTTCATGATTTTTTTTCCAATAACTGGTCTACTATGTGAATTATGAATAAATACAATTCATATTTTTTTCACGCATGTATATCAATATTATTTGAAGGAAAAATACTGTGAACATAAATATGAAATCATTAGTCCTCACATCACTTCTACATAAGAAATCTCATTGGAATAAAATCAAATTGATATAATAGTGAAAAAAATGTCCATAATTTTTTATAGAAAACTTAGAGACAAAAAAATATTCTTATTACCAACTATATAGGGGTAAAACTCTACAATTTAATCATACCAAATATATTTTCATTACTTTCATTACTTATTCCTTTTTGTTTTTTAGGTGGCATTGGTTACTCATTGTAGTCAATTTGGATACTTCAAAGATTTATTTTCTAGATTCACTACCCAACAAACCGACCACACATGACGATGTTTTTCAATTTATAATACACTACATATAATGTTTTAGAACTAAACTTCAAGTTATATATTTTATATTATGTTTTAATTATAATTCTATTATGATAGGGCGAGGTTTAAATATCATAAAAATCATGGCATGAGGATAATTCATGATCACAAGGAGCCTATCAACTTCTATAAGTGGATATGTATTGGGGTATATATAATAAGATTTCACTATCAAAACATATATCAAAACAAATTACTAATCTTTTTCAATTTTTCTATAGTTTCTAAAACAAACAAATGGAAAATATTATGGTTATTATGTTTGCATATTTATGAAAGATATCATATACCATCAACAAACTAGCCTCCCCAAATATTTATTTTTGAAGATAATTACAATTTCATTTAAAATATTTATTAATCCCTTGTATATTTATATTTTTACAGAACAATAAAGACTGTCAAAAATCCTCATATTCATAAGATAAAATAGACTTGTTTATAAATGAATGTTAAGTATACCAAGTGTTATAATGTACACATATATCATGAATATGTGACTTCATACTACTTATTTAGTTGATTGTCTCATCTTTTTGTCTACTTTTTAGTTAACTTTCTTATCATTTTTATCTGATACTTATTTTGTTAATTTTCACATAAATCATGAATAAATGACTTTTTCAACAAGGAAAATTCACTCATGTACTATGATCATGCACTCAAAAAGGATGATTCACTCATGATGATGAAATTTTCCTTTTATTCTCCAATTCATTTAACATTCTAGGTAGAACACTACTGCATTTTCATTTCTTAAAAAGTTACAAGAATTATAATAAATTTGTCTAATTAAAAAAATTAGATCACTAATAATAAGTAATTTCATGATAATTACATAATATCACAAGTAAAAGTGGTCTCACCAACTTATATTACATCCCAAGTAGTCAACAAGTAGTACTGAATTCTGATATTAATGGAAGTCCCTCAATTCGGCCCAACAACCTCTGATTTCCTATAGAAATATACACCTAGCCACAGATATATAATTAATAGTCTAGGTTACCCTTAAATTACCCTTAATTAATCATATGAATCATCTTAATATGAAACATGGTGTGACTAGTATGACTCCAAGTGTATCTTTTTATTTAAATTTGACATTAATTTTAGTAAAAAGGACAAGTGAAATACTCAAAACTAAGCAAATTCATTCAGATTGTTTTTTACCTTAGAAAAATGATTTATAAGTCATTTATGATGTGTAGGAATCATTCTCACCTCAATCTGATACATGTAGTGCTTCCTATTACTCAAAGTATCTGTTATCAGTCTAAAATTGACATTTTAGTTCAAAACATGTGTTACTCACTAAAAACTAAGAAAACACTCTTAGATTGTGTTTATAATTTAGGATAATGGTTCATTAGTCATTTGTGATGTGTATAAATCGTTCTCATGTCAAAAAAACCCATAATGTGATCTGTATGACTCAAAGTGAGTGTTTTTATTTTAAAATGACATTTTAGTAAAAAAAGACAAGTGACATACTCAAAACTGAGCAAAGTAATTCAGATTTTTTTGATACTTTAGGGAAAATATCGATAAGTCATTTGTGACATGTAAAAATCAACAATGCATCAATATGATACACGGTTTACCTAGTATGACTTAAATTAAGTAGTTTCAGTTTAAAAATGGAATTTTATTAATGTAGTGTTTCATATTTATGTTTAATTTATTTCTTTATAGTATTACTAATATAATAATTGTTTTCTTATACAGGTGGATTATTTTTCTTGATTTGGGTGGTTTTTTTGAATCTTATCATGCTCATGAGATATTGAACTTCGAGGCTCCAGCTGAGATAATGGAAACAAAAAAATGGGTCAAAAATGTATAAAAACATCATAAAAAAGTGAATTCCTACTACTTATTTAGTTAATTTTTCCATATATACTATTTTTAAGTTAATTTCATTATCATTTTTATTGAATACTTATTTAGTATTTTTTCACAGATCTTTTGGTAAGTTATATTTTTCTTTCAATTATCTGCAACAAGCCAGAAAAGAGAGAACATGTTCCTTTTTTATGGAATAGAAAATCCAATGTTGCTTGAAATCTGAAGTGTTTCAGGAAACATGGGGTTTCCTCTTCCATCCAAATAAAACATGTTCTCTATTTTCTAGCTTGTTACAAATAGTTGAAAGCAAAACACACTTCACCTACTTAATCGTCCAGAACTTAATTTGATACACAATGTGCTCGGTATTAATCAAACTATATTTTTTTAGTTTATAATTTACATTTTAGTTCATAACACACATCACGTACTCAAAAATGATCACAAACATTTAGATTGTTTTGATACTTTAGTACAACAATACATAAGTCATTTTTTATGTGTAGATATTATTTGAACCACAATACGACATAGGGTGTGACTAGTATGAATCCAATTGTGTCTTTTTATTTAAAATTGACATTAATTTTAGTAAAAAGGACAAGTGGCATACTCAAAAACAAGAAAATAAATTCATATTATTTTGATACTTTAGTAAAATGATCTATAAGTAAATTTTGAAATATAGGAATTATTTGTATCTCAATCTGATATACGGTGTTCCCAATATGACTCAAAGTGACCGTTATCAGTTTAAAATTGACATTTTATTTCAAAACATGTTTTACTCACAAGAAACTTAGAAAACATGCTTGGATTATCTTGATAATTTTGTAAAACAATTCATAAGTCATTTTTTATGTGTGGGAATTAGTCTCACATCAAACTGACACTAATGTGACCGATATGAATCAAAGTGAGTGTTTTTAGTTTAAAATTACATTTTAGTAAAAAAGACAATTGACATACTCAAAACCAAGAAAACACATTTGGATTTTTTTGATACTTTAATAAAATGATCCATAAATTATTTGTGACATATAGGAATAATTCACACCTCGATATTATGTATGGTGTGACCAGTATGACTCCAAGTGTGTTTCTTAATTTAAAATTGGCACTTTAGTAAAAAATACAAGTGAAATACTCAAAACTAGGAAAACACATTCAGATTGTTTTGATACTTTAAAAAAATTATCCATAAGTCATTTGTAACGTATAAGAATCATTCGCACCTCAATCTAATACACGGTGTTCCTGGTATGACTCAAAGTGTCTGTTGTCAGTTTAAAATTGACATTTTAGTTAAAAACATGTGTCACTCAATAAAAATTGAGCCGAAGTTATTGGATTGTCTTGATAATTTATTACAATGATTGATAAGAGATTTATGATGTGTAATAATTAGTATCATGTCAAATCGAAACACGATGTGACCAACATGACTCAAAGTGTGTGTTTTTAGTTTAAAATGACATTTTAGTAAAAAAAAATAACATACTCAAAACTGATCAAACACATTCATATTATTTTTATAATTTAAGAAAATGATCTGGTCTAAATGGCCTGAAGGCCTAAATTTTTATTAATTTTAAGATAAACCCATTTTTAAGGAAAAAAGGGGAAAACCTCACATGACTTCAAGGACATAGAAACATCAACATAATCAAAGTTCAAAGCCCAGAAAAAATACTACTTATAAATACCCCTCCCCAACATCAACATCAGTATGGAAAACCTCCATAAATTCATGATTGTTCAGCAAGTTGTCCCGTGAAAAAATGCACGAGCCTGGTACTGATGGCTGAGCCATACCCTCTCAAACTTCCAAATTTGAGTAGTCGTGCACTGTGAAATCACCCACTATAATCCTCATCTGGAGCGTTTCCTTGTAGAATTTCTGGTAGAATCCATCCAAAAACCAATGCTAAAAAAATCCTTAACCCTTCTGCTGTAGAAAACCAGGAGCAATGTACAAGTATTTCTTAGTTCCTCTCACTCTTAAATCAACTCCAGTGCTTCAGATCTATGGTAGAAACACCACCATAATCAAAACTTCTTCACTACTTCACCATCACACATTCATTGAATGCCAACATCTCAACAAAATCAACAAAAACCAAACAAATCCTTGCATACAAACTCAGCTCCGAGCATCAAACAACCACAACAAAACCATTGACTTCAAACACAGTCAAAATCAAACCACACCCTAAAACCATAATAAAAAACGAGCAGAAAATACAAATACAAAAAAAAATGCATAACCCCCATAACTGAATCATGAGTAGCAGTGTATCCAAAATCACTAATAAAAGATCAAAAAATAGCAAACCTTCATTAAAATGATGACCTCTAGAATGTCGCTGGAAGAAGTCCTCATCGCAAGACAACCACAGATCCCATCATCACCCTCAAAGACACACACGAAGACCGGATCCTCCCAACACACCCACAACCGACATCAAACAAAGATGAGAACCCCAGAATGAAGAATCTGGAACCCGAACCCTAGACCAACACCGCTCCACCGAACCCCAGATCCATAATTCATTTTTGATGTGTAGGAATCAGTCCTATTGTCACACCTCAACCTAAAACTTCTTTGTTATTTTATTTATTTTTGTTCTTACCCTTATTCAATGTATTTCCTAGGTGTTTTCAGGTAAAGTGAAAACTTTTGGGTAGGCATTAAAAGTCACATGGTTGGCGCATGGTTAGAAGAAACTATGCACTATCCTAGTGAAAACTATGTGGCCTAGATAGTGGAACTATCTAGAGTGCATGACTAGATGCACGGGCATGCGACCCTCCTAGGTTAACCATGCAGCCTAGACAGTGGAATTTTCTAATGTTCATGGGCATGAACTCCTCTAGGTAAACCATGTGGCCCAATTTTCCTCTTAGATAAAGGTTCCATGTAGTTGGCACACAGTCTGGAAGACCGTGTATCCAGCCCAGGGTTTTAAAATAAAAAATATATTTTAATTATTATTATTATTATTATTATTATTATTATTATTTTCTTATATTTTATCTCCCTCTCCCCCCCTTACCCATGCAACTTATCCCCCTCCCATTCTAATGTCTCATGTGACCCAGCTTCCCAGGAGGGGCTCCCTCACATACCACTTCCATCTCTCCCTCCCTCTGATGGTAGTTTTCCTTCCTCGATTCCATGTGTGATCATGTCAGGTGAGTATTTCTCCCTCTTTTTCACCTTCTTCTTCCTCCTTCTCTTTTTCCTTATTGTGTTGTAAGGTTGTATGAACCCTAGGGTTTCCACCTAGTCTGATTTTTGTGGTTTTCTTTGTGACTAGGTTCTACTTCAATTTTTCAGGGTTCCTTGAACCCGGTTAAGATAATATAGGGTCTTGCGCATTGAATACCATGGATTCACTATCAGTTTTGGGTAAGGTTTATTTCATTTTTTTTCTTTACAAAAAAATTAATTTGGGTTATTATAATTTTTGGATTCCTAATATTTTTATATTATACCTTAGACCTCCTTGGGTAGCTTTGGACCATCGTTGATGAAGGTGACTTGCATGTGTATACACGTATAATCACATATATATAGATATATCCACCTTATACATATTCCCTCATGGCAAGGTGAATATGTAAATTGGGTCAATGAGTGTGTGTGTGTGTGTGTGTGTCTATATATATATATGTGTGTGTGTGTGTGTGAATGTGTATATGCATGTAAGTGATAAGTGTTTCTGGGTTTCCATCATCAAAGGCGCCATGTTTTGAGGTATTTTTCCCTATGTATAGGATTTTAAATTTAAGAATCATTGATTTCTTGATATTTATACCAAGTTAATTCTAATTAATAATATATAATGTTCAAAGGATTATTTAGAATAAAATCAATTTTTTCCCTCTTTGAACTAAATTTTTTGGAATTGTTTTATATGGCCTTGCAAACCAAGTGTTCGATAAAATGATTGGTTTACCTTTATAAGTGGTTTATGGTTTATAAATGATGTTTTGTCTTTCCAAACGTGTTTTAAATATTTCATGAAATTCTCAGTGGTGTGTTTGGCTATCTTTGAAATGGTTTATCACTCAAAGTATATGTGAGGCCCAATTGGAACTTTCTAAAGGGTTTTTCTTTGGTAAAACTCTCCTTGTGATGTGTCTCTTACCTTTATCATTGTTAAAGGGGAATTAATGTCCTTGTGATGGGATTTACATCATGTATTAGTGGTTTGAAGGCAAGGGAACTTCCTTGGAGTGGTGTTTGGGTGTGATGCTTGTATATATGGATTTTGTTTTGTTGTTTTTTTATTCTCTATATATGGTTGATTTCTTGTTACTCCTTAGATCACCCCCATTCTAGAAATATCATGGGAACCTAGCATAGCTAGTGTATTAACCAAGAATTCTTGCTTCACTAGTTTTGAATTACGCTCTGGCTAGTGCCCCCTTAGTATATACAAGCTCTGCTTTAGGGATGGTTCCCCTCGGTTAGGCTAAGTAAGATATGACCAAGTGTAAGGGATGTTTGATTGCATTAAGTGTACCAACATGATAGACCAGGTTATGGAATGTTCTAGATTTTCCCATGATCTCCTATGTATTCCCATGTTCTCTAAAACTTATTTATCTGTGATGTATAATCTAAGTGCCTCATCTTGTATGGTTACTTGAGTACTGCTTACCCATTTCCCTTGTTATGTTTTCATTGCCTTTTATACATATTTATGATGTGTTTCTTTGGTAAAAACGAGTTTTTTGTTTTTAGAAGCATCATGAAAAATGTTTCATACTCCTTTCTACCCTTTACAAAAACACCATTCTTCTTACTTTCCCTCTCTTTCTCTAAAATTTAAAAGCCTCCCATTTTTAGAAATACATGTTTTAAACAAAGAGGAAAATGGGCCATGATTTGTTTTGAAATTGAATGGATGAAAAACTATGTTTGTATAACTTTATTTCAGACTAACAGTAAATAAATATTCTATTTAAAAGGGAATCATAGGGAATAGTTTTACTTGGGCATGACTACTGAGTTTTAATACTCGTGATTATACCTCTATATTTTTTTAGCTTCAGGTACAGTTTCTATATTGGTATCAATTTTCATGGAACAATGTCAAGTTTTGAGATTGGAGAGTGACCTAAAGGGCCACATGGAGATCTGGTTAGTAATCAAGTTTGGTTTTATTTTCTATTTTTATTTTTTTTTCCAATCATTTCTTTTATTTATATTGGATTGTTCATTTATATTTCCACTACTTGTTTTTATTTATTTTGGTTGAAATCATTTCCAAAGACTATCTTTGATTCCCTTGGTGCTTGTCACCAGCCTAGGGCAATCAGGAATGCGCCTTGGGGATGTCGTGGGCCAGATCGGGTGACCGGTTCAAGATTGAACTAGGATGGTTTGGGAAAAAATGGTATCAATGCCAGGTTATCCCTTGTTATTTTAGTTTGTCCTGTAGTTTGGAGCTTGTATTGTTAGAATTCGAGTGTTCAGTCATGGGTAGGTTCTTTATCACCACCAATTTGTAAGGACATTTGAATTTCCAAGGTGGTTTGGGATGGTTATGCCTCAAAATCCAAGCTTTACTCTTGAATGTTTATGAGTTTTTTTGTTTTTTAATGGAGTGTTTTGTTTTTATTTGATAATTGGTGAATTATTTTGAGAAACATCGGTTATTGGAGTGGTTGTTTTTGAGGAACTCATAGGGGTTCATGGTTATTATGAATGGTCTAGAAAACCATGTACAGACCATGAAACTACCTTGGATGGCCTCTAGTGTTCTCAAACAATTGGCGCACGGTCCATAAAACCATGTAACCAAGCTGTGTGTAGTGGATGTGTTCCTATGTTTTTGAAATTTTGATCTATTGAGTTGTGAGTTTATTTTCTTTATTCTTGGAATGGGTTTATGTTGGTTTTAAGTTGTTACCCTTGTGTTTGAAAATGATGTTTTCTTTATCAAAGTTGAATTTATAAAAAGGAAAACATTGGGTTTTTTTGAAAATGGAAGGAGAATTGTTTTTCATTTTAAAAGTTTTTATAAAAATAAAATCAGAAATGGTTTTGGAAATTATTTTGGGGTATTTTAAAAAAATTTGTGAAATGTGAAGTGGAAGTTTCTTGGGAATTTGGAAATGTGTTGCTTTAATGATAAGATGTGGCTTTGTAAATTGGTTGGGAATTTGAAATCTAGGTTGGGTGTTTTGTTTTGGAAATGAAAATGTCTTATTTTGACCCTTGGTATTCCTAGGAATACTCATGTATATATACATATATATAGATAGATGTTTGAATGTGGTAAGTGGATGATTGTGGGTATGTGTAGAGGTGTGATTGAGTTGACAGGGATGTAAATGGTTGAGGATTCATGGAATACCAATGGTAAGTTCCCAAACTTTGGGTTTGTTTTTCTTTCATAAAGTATTTTAAAAAGGGGGGATTTAAATGTTTTGAAAGGTGAGTGAATAGTTATTTGGTGTTTTATTTTCATGTTTATAGTATTTTTTCATGGGATTTTGGTTTGAAATGTTTTAAATGTGGTTTGAATTATGTTTTGAGTTTGGTATCTTAAATTATGATTGTTATGTGTATTTTTGGTTTATAAGATGTTTTGATTTGGTTTTATTTTTCATTTTATTTATGTATGGCCTAGAAATTTTTTGGTAAGGAGTGGGTGGTAGATCTATACAATGTCTCCATATTCCATTTATTATGGTCATTTGAGTCACTCGAAGAGGTTCTGTAAGTTGTACTACTAAAATAAGAAGTTCTGGTTGTGAATTAACAACTTCTAACTATAGCACAATAAATGATTCCGGACATAAGGTCTCTATCCATAGGCCTTAGAGTGAATTTTTTTACATAGTAAATGATTTTACAGGTGTGGAGGGGTGTTCATATAACATGTTTCCTCTGAAGTCTGAGTATAAACTATTTAATTACCTTATTATTGTGGCTTTCTGTTCTTAAAAATTCTTGTTGGGATATTTTGGTGGCATCTTTTCTTTTGAGATATTTATTATTGTTCCTTATGGATGGGAACTCTTGAAATGTTGTCCTTCTTTTGAAGTGGTTTTGGTTCCAGGTGGAACCTGTTTGGAGATGCTCTATCTTGGGAAATTATGAATCGTGATCTAGTTTGGTTCTTGATTTGGGTTTCCTAGGTTGGGTCCTATTTTTCTTGGATGGTTGTCTATTGAGAATTACTCTTAGTGAAACCGCCTTTCTAGTCAATCCTATAATGGTGGGGAGACCCACTATAGGTCTTGTTGATGTATTATTCTAAAGTGTTCAGGTGTAAAATGGGATGTTAAGAAGCCACGCTGATGTTAATGTTTTTTTCTGGATTTGTGAGTTGTTTTGTCTTGGAAAATTAAGGTTTGTTTGGTCTCATTAGAAGCTTATCAGGTTGTCGAGTTAGTCTCTTAAAGATGGTCTTACTGGCTTCTTGGGGTATTGTAGTTTCATATTTTGGGTGGAAAGTGAGATTTCAGTTATCAGTATTCCAGTGGTTAGGGATTCTCTTTGGTTATTGACTTATTTGTGACTCGGTTAGTCAAGTCATTTGGAAATTTCTAGGAGAAGAAAGTGTCATGGAGGGGAGAATTATATCACCCCTACCTGACACTTCTTTTTTAATTTATTTATTTTTGGTCTTAAATTTATTCAATGGCCTTCCTAGGTGTATTTTAGGTAAATTAATGGGTTTTGGGTAGACAGAATAAGGCGCATGGTTGGTGCATGGTTAGAAGAAACTATACACCAACCTAGTGAAAACTGTGCATCCTAGATAGTGCCACTGTCCAGGGCATACTTCCAGGAATATGAGTGTTCGAACCTCCCAAGTTAATCGTGTGGCCTAAATAGTGGCACCATCTAGGGTGCATGGCTAGGCGCATGGGCATGTGCCCCTCTAGGTAAACCATGTGACCCACTTTTACTCTTAGGTAGAGGTTCCACATGGTTGGTGCATGGTCTAGAAAACTGTGTGTCCAAACCATGCATCCTACTTGGGATTTTAAAATAAAAAATGGTTTTAATTATATTATTATTATTATTATTTTCTTATTTTTCTCTACCTCTATCCCCTTACCAACATGACCCATCCCCCTCCCTTTTCCCTATCTTGTGAAACCTATCCATCCAAGAGGGGATCCCTTGCACATCACTATTGACTCCCCCTCCCTCTAGTGGTTGGTTTCCATCCCTAATTCCATGTGTGATCATGTTAGGTGAGTATTTCTCCCTATCTATCACTTTTTTCCTTATTCTTCTCTTTTTCCTCGTTTTAGCATAAGGTTGGCTGAATCCTAGGGTTTCCTCCCAGATCGATTTTTGTGGTCTTCTTTGTAGTTAGAGTCACCATATATTTTATGGGGTTCCTTATACCCAGTTGATATGATATTGGATCTCACGCATTGAAGATAGTGGATTCACCGTTGATTTTGGGTAAGGTTTCTTTCATTTTTATTCTTTACCCCAGTTTTAATTAGGGTTCTTGTAATTTTTAGGTTCCTAATATTTTTCTAGTATACATTTGACCTCCTTGGGGTAGCTTTGGACCGTTGTTGTTTTAGGTGCCTTACATGTGTATATACAGGTAAGCGCGCGCACACACACACACACACACACACACATATATATATATATATATCCACCTTGTACATATTACCTCATGGAGAGGAGAATATGTACATCCGATCAAAGGGTGTGTGTGTGTGTGTGTGTGGAGGTCTATATGTGTGTAAGTGTGAATTGATTTTGGGTTTTCATCTTTATAGGTGGCATGTTTTGAGGTAGGTTTCCCTGTGAATTGGATTTTAAAATTAAGAATAATTGATTTATTGATGGTTATACCATATTTTAATGTTAATTAGTAATATATGATGTTCAAATGAATATTTGAAATGAAATAAAGTTTTAACCTCTTTGAACTAAATTGTGTGGAATTATTTTATATGTCCTTGCACACCAAGTGTTTGATAAAATGTATTGTTGTCCTTTATATGTGGTTTTTTATTTATAAATTATTTTTTATCTTTCCAAATGTATTTTAAATATTTCATGAAATTATTAGTGGTGTTTTTTCTCTCTTTAAAATGGTTTGTCACTAAAAATATTAGTGATGCCCTATTGGTTCTTTCTAAATAGGTTTTCTTTGGAAAAAAATCCTTATGACGTGTCTCTTTCCTTGATCATTATTAAAGGGTAGAGTACATCCTCTACATAGGACTTCCCTCATGTATTTATGGTTCAAAGGAATAGGAACTTCCTTTGAGTGGTGTTCGGTGGTGATGCTTTTTTATGTGTCTTGTGTGTTGATTTTTTTTATTTTATATATATGGTTGATTGCTTGATACTCCTTGGATCACCCAATTTTAGATATATCATGGGAACCTAACATATCTAGTGGGTTATCCAAGAATTATTACTATACTAGTTTAAGATTACGCCATGGGTAGTGGCCCCTTAGTATGGACACACACTTCTTTGGGGATGGTTCCCCTCAGTTAGGCCATGTAGGGTACGACTAAGTGTTAGGGTTGTTTGATTGCATTAGTTGTTTCAACAAGATGGATTAGGTTAAAATATCACTATAAGAAATTAACCCTATACTAATGGTTTGGAACTGTTGGTATAGGATATACCAATTGAACCTTAAATTTTCGGTATGTATGTTATGGGTATATCCCTATACCAACGGTTCTCAAAGAACCATTGGTGTAGGATATATGGAATTACCTTATACCAACGATTTCATGTGAACCATTGGTATATATGTATACCAATGAATCTACAATCATGGGTATAATATTCTCTCTAGTAGAAATATATACCAATTATTTACAAAATAATTAGTATAGCCTCATATCCCCACCAAGCACAGTAATACCTTCCAATAGCTCTACCAAAACTTGTAAACAAAAAAACAAACCATAATGCACATTTAAAATATATTTTCAGATTCTATCTATACAAGAACAAAGAGTTGGAAATAATTTCTACTTGAGTTCCCAAATATAATTATTTACCCTTATATGAAACATATTTAAAATTTTTTTAAAAAAATTAAAATTCAAATAACATGTTATAATCTCCATCAGTTTATATTGGATCTATGTTGTGTGTATTTTGAATACCATGATGTTATTACATTAGTGGATGTTATTATCTGAGCATTTCTATACTTGTTAATTAAAGATCATAATGATTGATTTATTTTTTAGCATGGTAATAGCTTTGATATTTGATGAGAATAATAGAGAGGTGGTGTATGTGTATATGTATTCCTACCATATATATTGTTTAATTAGGTGCATCTTTTTATAGAAGATGATGATGGGATAGGATCTCAATTCCATGGATCTGCATATCCCGTTCCCTATTCCATGGTATGTGTCAATACCCTTAATTTTTATACCCCTTCCCCTTTCCACAATATAGGATTTGTCCCCAACTATAGATGTAATCTTGGGTGGGATAGACAGCAAGATTTACCTACCCCCAACCTAGATGGGAAAGGCTATAATAATTCTTTACCTCTAGTCTGATATTGATACCAATATTTCTCATAGTAGGAAAACCCAAGGTAACCTCATGTGATAATCCTCTCGATATAGGGAGTAATTTTATATTGCCTTTAATTCATCTATTAACTTATTAATTTCTATTTTATAAAAAAATCCTAAATTTTTCTTATTATATATGTAAGTAAATAAGTAAACATGTTTACACATACACCTGATTATTTGTTACTATGTCGAGGATTTTTTTTGGTTCCCTATTGAGTATGTATGTGCCTACACCCTACATGAACACTCTACTAGAAATGCATCTCTTCTTATGATAGTTTTTTCCACCTCATTAGGTGTGGAGTGTTCATAGTTATTCTATATATGTAATCAAAGGAGTCAGACCCTCGTTGAGTCTAGGGATAAGGTGGAGTCTCTTGGAATTATTGACAGATGTGTGGAGTTGATTCACATGGGATGTACATGGGTTGTCTACTATTTTCTTCATGGAGATTTCACATATAGAACCTACCTTTTTTACCCTAAGGGAACATTTGATTTTATTTTTTATGTATAGTGTATTTTTGGTCTGTTTCATTAAATTTTTAGCTTTTCATGGGTTTTTGGGACTTTTTTATTGTAGACATGTGTCATCTAACTATTGTGTTATATTTTTTGTACATTTATATGTAAATCGATAAAAATTGATAGTTTTTTTCCCATAGGTCCCTCAAGTAATATGGTCAAAGAGAATTTTTAGTAGGTCATGTGTTGGATTCATTTATATTCTAAGGTGTGAAATCAACTTTCATATATTAGGTGTTATATAATTAATTAATGTCACTCTAACACCTATTTGTTTCTGATTATGTTATTTATTATCTATTTATGCTTTCTGGTTGAGCATGTTATCTATTCATTATTGTATTATTTCTTTTTTAAATATCTTTTATACCTAATAATGCTTATATGCTTCCTGTTTATTGTCTTGCTTAAGATTATACTACTCAAAATACCATTTCTAGATCCCTACTTATTTTTTATTATGAAACTTATTATGATTTGGGTACCAAGTCATTCTACTTTTTCTTTATTGGTAATATATTGATAAGATAACTCTAAAAATCATTGTCCTCTTCATGTTGGTTATTATTTCCATGCCATACTTTTCTAGTGTGTAAGTAGTCTTATAAGGGTTATAGGGTTTTCAAAAGTAAGAAACAGATTCCTACTTAAAACATAAAATAAGGGAAATGGTTGTGCAAAATTATGTCTTCAATGGGATATGGTTCTAAAATTGATGATTTTTTTAGAGGAACTCTCCTATAAAGTAAAGTTAGAAAATACATTTTGTTGAAAGTGAATTTTAAAACAAGTTTATTCTATAAAAAATTGAGTTTTTAGAAATTGATTTGATTTATTATTTTAAAATAGATAATTTATTTCTTTACAAAATTGACTGAGAATATTTTTAATGAATTTTAAATTCAGTGGAAAGTTAGGTATAAGATAACTTAGGTTGATTTTATAGTGGGTAGTACTATAAGATAAATGGTGGTTCAATAGTAGTATTGGATGATTTAAATTATAGTATAGTGTCTCTTGGGTAAAAGGATATATTGGTATTATTGAATTATTCTTTTTTTGAGGGTCATGCATCAGAATCATGGTGGTTATTTAGGATGAATGATAAAAATTGAATACAAATTTATCATTTGGATACTAAATGGATTTTGGAATAATAATATGATCTAGTAGTGATAAAGGTCATTTCGTATTAGAGGAATTAATATGAATCCATATTTTCCTCAAAGGAAACAATAATAGTTGTTTAGATTTAAACAACTCTAGTTTCATAATATATTAGAGAACCTATTTCATAAACACCCATCACAACCACCAAGATGGACCTTATCATAGTTCCATTATCTATTCATGAAGAAAAATGATATTCTCTCTACTATTAATGGAATGAATCATGAACACAACCATTAGACACCTAATCTCATATCATCCCACATATGAAGAAACCGCATTGGATCTCCCACACATAAAAAGATGTGAGGTTCATCATCATTGGATAAAGACACAATATGACTCAGTTTTCTATGAAAACTCAATTAACCATGATTAAATACTAGAATACCAATTCAACTAACTTATCCCAAATCACCAAACCATGATCATATCACCTATAAATGGCTCAAAACACATCTCAATCATACACCTAACTTCAAGTTTATATTTTTTATTTTTATTTAAAACACCAAATATAATAGAATTATAATATCCTTTACTATTACACTAATTCACATCCCAATCATGCTTTATGATTCAAATATGTAACTCATAAAACTAACATAGATCACTAATGACCACAAGGTATCATACCAAAATATGTATATACAACTTTATGATTCCCTGAACACCACTAACTAGTTTAAACACTAGCTAAGGTGCTCTCAAAAATTATAATATACTAGGTTCTACCAATAATTTATTGGCCTTTGGGTCCAAATTTATCAAAAACATCCACATGTCATATAGTTTACCAAAAACCATTCTTTCTTTAAAAATTCAAATATTAAATTATTTCTGGAGAAATACCCCATTTTTTCAATAATCCCATTATAATACATTGGTTAGAGGAAACATTCCCTGAATTATAATTTAATACCCTATGTCCTTTAATAGATAAATTCTAAAACATAATACAAGAAATTCTATTTAATTTTCAAATAAAAACTAAGTTGACTTTTAAAATAACTTTACCATTACATTTATTAAAATAAACCCTTACCATTCAAAACCATTTTTTCAATTCAAATAAATTTATTGGTAAAATAATTTTCACCACCCCCCAGTCCATTTAAAAATTAAAAATTTAATTTATTATATTTAAAACATCATTTTTTTCATGGTACGAAATATTATAAAATACTATCTTTAGGGGAATGTAACCTAATTTAAAAATACCTCTACAAATCTTACATCCATTTAAAATATACAGTGGGGTTATTTATTGATTCTACTATTCTCAATGGTTATGAAATTGGGGATCCTTTAGTTCTCTAAATCATGATGGAGGTTGTAAATTTTTTTTGATTTGGTTAGGTCTTTTGGTGTATCCTTTTTTATTTTGGTGCTTCTTGATCATTGTTTATATGTCCTTTTTTATTATATTCCTTAAATATTTAGTTGAGATAGGTAATTCAAAATTTATATTTATTTTATGGTCAAAATATTAGATTAATTTTGGTTTATCTTTCAAAATATGAGTGGTTGGAATTATCCCAAAAAGATAATGAACTAGACATGAATAAATTAATGGTGAGATTGTGTTAAAGCATATTGTACTTATTTTAATTTTAATTTCCATAATTTATTTATTTGGTTAAGTGTTTTGAGAATAACATGTTGTTGTTTTTTTTGTTATTATTGATGTGTTTTATATTTTTATGTTGTATTGAGTATGTTATAACTGGGTAATGATATAAATAAAGAAATTAAAGTGGTAATATAAAAATTTAAAATTTTTATCTCTAAATATAAGAAAAGGGATAATTATTTAATGGGAAATCATGTTTAATTAGATTGATGAGTATTATTTATATCTATAAAGTTATTTATGATATATATATTAATGATGGCTTGATGTTGTTGTGTATTTTTTTTGGGATTATATGACCATGTTTTTGTTGTGTGTGTTAGTTTCCTAGGTATGGAATGAATTAAATACAAAAGTAATTGGTTGAATGAGAAATGGGAATGGGATAAACTCTGTGAATGAAAATTGGTGGGTATTATCTTATAGTAATTGAAATAGAAGTGAAAAGAATAGGTTAATGAATAACTGAAAATAAATGAAGGGTAACATGGTTGGTATTATGAACTGGATAACAATGAATAAAATGGGAAGATCAATATTTTTTTAGGATAGATATAGATTTGGTAAAATAATTTTTCACCATCCCCATTCCATTTCAAAATTCAAAACGTAATTTATTCTCTTTAAAAAAATCAGGGTTTTCCATGGTAGGAAGTAGTATAAAATACTCTCTTTAGAGGAATGCAACTGAATTTACAAATACCAATCTAAATTTTACTTATATTTCAAATATATTTTAATTATTTCATTTTCTTCGCATTATAAATCATAGGGTTAAAAATTAGTTTCCTTTACTAGAAAACACTAACAGAATCATTAGAATTACTCGCACTCAAAATACAAGTTCCATTTAGTCACGACTAAAATGTAGAGGCTACCATGCATGCAACAACATTTTCAAAACAAATTCATCTTTTAATCATTAAATAGGGGATAAGAATGTTCTCTCTAGTAGGATATTAATGAGGAAAATATCTTAAAATCTTGGTGCTATATTGAAATCTGAAATCAAGAAACATACTCAACATATATTACTAATAGGAAATTGGTATCATGATCTACAACATAATATTAAATAGAAACAAATAATTAATATAAATGATGATAAAATATAAAATGAATATATGGGAATGATCATAAAACCATTTTCCATTTTCAAACCACTTCCACCACAAAAACACGTCATCGTTAAAATTCTAAAACCTGTTACATATATCCAAGAAAACACTAATAAAAGTAAGGATAACCATAATAAAAAACATAATAAAAAATTTAATTACTACAATCCATGAGTATTAGTACTAACCCTTGTTCAATTAATTCATAATAATACTACCATAAAAAATCTAGGTTAGTGTTTTATATCCAGAAAAAAAATGAAAATGGTTCTTGGAAGAAGATATGGCGGATCTGGAACTCACCAATTTCATGTTTAAGAAAAACCAAATGGAAATAGAAACAAAAGATAGATAGTAATGGCTAGGATGAAAATAGAAGCCACTCATAGGGTTCTATAAGGCAGTCATAAATGATGAGGGGAGTTCACGCTACTGGATTTGTACTAAACTCTATAGTGATGGTTTTTTAAAACCATTGGAATATCTTACACAGAAACCACCCTATACAAAAAATTATATAAAACCATTGTTATTGACCTTAAATATCTTACCTATACCAATGGTTATGGGAAATTTTTGGAATAGAGGGACCTATACCAATGGTTTTCACAAACCATTGGTATAGGTATGTTGGTATAGGGTCAAATTTCAATAGTGTATGTTATAGATTTTACCCTGAGATCCAAGGTATTCCCATGTTCTCCCGCACTTATTTATCTGTAGAGGACAATCTAAGTGCCACATCTAGTATGGTTACTTGAATATTTATTACCCATTTCCCTCGTTATGTTTTCATTACTTCTAATACCTGTTTCTGATGTGTATATTTGGTGAAAATGAATTTTTGGTTTTTAAATGTTTCATGAAAAATGTTTCATACTCCTTTACACCCTTTACAAAAACACCCTTTTTTACTTTCCATCTCTTTATCTAAAATTCCTAAGTATCCCCTTTTTATAAAGACCTATTTTAAACACAGAGGGAAATAGACCATGTTTTTTTTAAATTGAATGGATGAAAAACCTATGTATGTACAGTTGTATTTCAAACTAGCAGGAAATTAATCTTCTATTTAAAAGGGATGCATAGGGAATAGTTTTACTTGGACATGCCTACTAAGTTTTAATACTCATGTTTATACCTTTATCTTTGTTTTTAGCTTCAGGTGCAGGTTCTATCTTGGTCTCAATCACCGTAGAGAGATGTTGAGTTTTGGTATCAGAGAGTAACCTGTAAGGTCACATGGAGATTTGGTTAGTTATTAGGTTTTTTTTGTATTCTGTTTTTGTTTTTTTTCTAATAAATTATTTCATTTATGTCGGTCTATTTTTTTATCTTTCTAATACTTGTGTTTATTTATTTTAGGAAAAATTTCTCTCACTAGCTATCTTTGATGACCTTCGTGCATTTCACCACCCCAGGGTGATCGAGAACATGCCTTGGGGGTGTCATGGGTCAGTTTAGGTGACCAGTACAGGGTTGACCTAGGTTGATTTATGGAATATGCCTCAATATTATGCATAGTGTGACCAGTATTACTCTAAGTATGTCTTTTTATTTAAAATTTACATTTTAGTATAAAAGACAAGTTACATACTCAAAAATGAGTAAACACATTCATATAATTTTGATAATTTAGGAAAAAAATCCATAAGTCATTTGTGATATATATAAATCAACCACACCTCAATCTGATACACGGTGTTCTTGGTATGAATCAAAGTGTTTGTTATCAGTTTAAAATTGAAATTTTAGTCAAAAAGTGTTTCACTCACTAAAAACCAAGAAAACATGCTCTGATTGTATTGATAATTTTTTGAAACAATTAATAAGTCTTTTTGGGCATGTAGGAATCCATCTCATGCCAAACCGACACACGATGTGATCGTTATGACTCAAAGTGTCTGTTATCAATTTAAAATTGACATTTTAGTTAAAAAGGTATATCACTCACTGAAAACTAAGAAAATGTGTTATTATTGTCTTAATAATTCAATAAAATGATTCATAATTTATTTTTACATTTAGGAATCATCCTTGCATCAAACCAACACACGATGTGACTGGTATGACTCAAAGCGCATTTTAGTAAAAAAACAAAAGTGTCATACTCAAAACTGAGAAAAGGCATATGGATTGTTTTGATACTTTAGGAAAATTATCCATATGTCATTTTTAATGTATATAGATTATTCGAACCTCAATATGATTCACGGTGTGACTAGTTTGACTCCAAGTGCATCTTTATTTAAAATTGACATTTTAGTAAAAAACACAAGTGACATACTCAAAATCTAGAAAACACATTTATATTGTTTTGATATTTTATAAAAACCATCCATAAGTCATTTTTTGATGTTTAGGAATCATCTTCACCTCAATATGATACACAGTGTTCCCGGTATGACTCAAAGTGTCCGTTATCTGTTTAAAATTGACATTTTATTTCAAAACATGTGTCACTCATTGAAAACTGAGAAAACATGATCTTATTGTCTTGATAATTTATTAAAACTATTCATAATTAATTTTTGACATATAGGAATCAGTATCACGTTAATTTGACACACTATGTGACTAGTATGACTCAAAGTTTTTGTTTTCAATTTAAAATGACATTTTAGTAAAAAAACACACGTGGCAAACTCAAAACCAATAAAACACATTTTTATTGTTTTTATACTTTAGTAAAATGATTCATAAGTAATTTATGATATGTATGAATTAGATGCACCTAAATCTGATGTACAGTGTGACTGGTATGACTCTATGTGTTTCTTTTTATTTAAAATTGTCATTTTAGTAAAAAAGGTAAATGACAAACTCAAAACTGAGCAAACCCATTTGAATTACTTTTATATTTTAGGATAATAATCCATAAGTAATTTTTGAAATTTAAGAATCAACTACACTAAATACAATACACGGTGTTCCTAGTATGACTCAAAGTGTCCATTATCAGTCTAAAATTGACATTTTAGTTTAAAATGTGTGTCGCTTACTGAAAATCGAGCAAACACACTCATATTTTCTTGATACTTTAAGAAAACAATTCATAAGTCATTTGTTACATTTAAGAATTTTCATCATGTCAAAACAACACATAATGTAATTGATATGACTCAAAGTGTGTATTTTCAGTTTAAAATGAAATTTTAGTATAAAATATAAGTGATATACTCAAAACTAAGAAAACGTATTCAGATTGTTTCTATAATTTAGGAAAATGATCTATAAGTAATTTGTGACATGTAGGAATCATCCCCAACTCAATTTCATGCATAGTATGACCAGTAAGACTCTAAGTGTGTCCTTTTATTTAAAATTAACATTCTATTCATGTATTGTTTCGTATTATGTTTAATTTATTTATTTATAGTATTACTAACCTAATAGTTGTTTTCCTATATAATTGGATTATTTTGCTCAATTTTGGGTGGTTTTTTCATCAACTAATACCATGATCATACTATTTTAAGAGGGGGTCAGGTTCCAAAGACAATGAAACATTGATATTTTTGAATTTTTGTGATAGTAATTTCTAATGTAATTGTACAAAACATTATTTTAAATGTCTATAATATTTTTTATGTATTTTTTATATAATTTTTATTTCAATTAAATTATTATTTTTACATATATAAGTTTTTCTTGCAGTGTGTTGTAATTCATACACCACACTATAGTAGTAGTCCATTTATCAGCACTACTTCTAGCATTGATAAAAGATGACCTTTATCAGTGTTTTTTTAGCACTTGTAAAGGTCTCCCTTTATCAGTGTTTTTTAGCACTGATAAAGGGGTCCCTTTTTAATGACACTTTGGAAAACAACGTTTTTTAGCACTGTTAAATCCAATTTTTCACACTGCTAAAGGGTCGATCTATGGTAGTATTGGGGCACTTAAGCATTACCCCCCCCCCCATGTCGCCAACTACAATATGATCTTTACAAAATCATCCCTTCAATTTTCACCACATCACATGCATGCGATGTATGGGTATCACCATGTATAATACATATCATTGCCTCTATTTTCATTTATTTCAATTTGTGATACATTTACCCCCTTTGATGCCTTTCTACCAAGTCTTGGTGATATGCATGAACCACTACATGTAATATGAAACTCAACTTTTGATGTGACTATATCACTATGAAATACACCCCCTTCTTGTCGCTATCACTATTTACCCTCACAATACATGGATTAGCATCCTCTCTATTTCCCACTTGGAATGTAGGCTTAATTCTCATTTTTGATAAAGAACACGTATATCAGGGACACGTGGGGAGAGATATGATGATGGAGTTTTTCTTATTAAAAATAATAATTATATTAGTATACATATACTATCCTCGCACTCACAGGCACCACCTACAAACCCAATTAACATTATCTCTCTTTCATATACATTTTTTCCCTTATAAACTTTGATCAAATATATTGTTTTCAAATGATATCAAAATTTTACTCCGGCGGTACCATTGTGATAGTTGCATCAATACAAATAATTCTAGACCCATATATGATACATTATTTTAAGATTTAATTTCTTTTATATACATGTATAGATTTTCACTGCAAATTTACACTATATTTTTTGAAAAATCTTAATACGTATTTTTTTATAAAAACAAAATATACTAAATAAATAACATGCGGATAAATTTTTTATAAAAAACCAATATGTGTACAAATATGTGTGTATGTGAATGTATAAGAGTACATACATAAATACACATATACTAATACAACTACATAAATGTGTATTACTATAATTATTTAAAAATATACATATATATAACTACAAACAACTATATGTATGTACATGTATGGGTTTGTTCATGTATACACATGTATATAAGTATTTACAAATATAATTATTTATAAGTATATATTAATAAAAATATATACATAATTGTATACATATGTCATATAAACATGTGTGTGTCTATAAACATATATATAATTATATATACAACATAAATTTTACAACATAAATTTATAGTGTATTTTTTTTATACTGAGTATATGCTAATTAATTTTTTTATACCTATGTGTAGATAAATATATTTTAATTTTTTTACCACACACATATATGAAAAAATTGATGAATATATATATATATTTTTTATTTTTACATAAGCACATTAACACAATGTAAATTTTCTACCCAAAAAGTCACTACAAATATTGGAGTGGACATTTACAGTATATTTTTTGAATCAATAAAACTACATACTACATATATATATAAATAAAAATATAAAAAAGAATGTGTGTTTACATTTGGGTATACTTATAAATACTTACATACATAATATTTTATGATTATTTTATTAATTATAACTTTTATATAAATTATATTTATTATATATAAATATAATTGCTTACTATATATATATATGTGTGTGTGTGTGTGTCTAAAATTATAAAAATGGATGAGTGTGTACATTTTTGTACACTTATAATTACTCGAAGTGATATTTTATCTATATTTTACTAATTATAAATTTTCTATATATAGTATAACTACACTTCAATAATTTTTAAAGGTATATACAAATATAAGTATTTATAACAATACTATAATACATGTACATACATGCATCTAAATATTATTATATGTATGTACATACGCATAAATATAAACATGTATACATATAAATATTTTAGTGTAATTATTTAAAATTATACATATATATAAGTATATACAAAGATAAATATTTATAAGTGTATTTTAATGTTTATTTGTACAAACATGCATAAATCTATATTAATATAAGTATATAAATATATATTATTAAAATTATATGTAGATATAATTAATGAAATTACTTATAAATATAAGTGCATGCATGCACACACACATACAAACACACATAGTTATATACATCAACAAATATTTATTGCTATATATTTTAATGCATGTACACACATGCATATAGATATTATCATACATACATACATACATACATATACATACAATCATACATACATATAAATATCAGTATATACATACATGCATGTGTGCATATATATTAATGAAATTATTTAAATATGTATATATATATATATATATATATAATTATGTGCATAATCATATATACATTCATATGTATATATATAAGTGTATACAAACACATACGAAAAAACATACATACATATAAATATAAGTACTCACAACCATGAATGAATGCTTATATATTAATGAAATTATTTACAAATTTAATATATAAATATAAGAACATCAAAATCTCATAGTGGAGATTTCCTAGTGATTATTGGTGTTGAGAACCTCCCAAGGGAGATTCCAAATGCAGATTGGCACTGAGAATATCCTAGTGCGTGTTGGAACTGAGAATCTCTCATGAGAGATTTCCTAGTGCGAATTTGTAGTATGAAACTTCCATTGGAGATTTCCCAATGGAGATTTGTAGTGTGAATCTCCCATGAGAGATTACCTATTAGATATTTTCATATAGTTATATGTATGAATGCATGTGTGTACTTATTTTTGTATGTAACTATATAGATGTATAGTTGTAAATAATTATATTTATAAATTGTATGCATGTAAATAATTAAATTAATATCTCTGTGTATACCTCTTTATATGTATGTATATATACATGTGCTTATATTAATATATATTTTAATATGTATGTATGTATTTACTTATACTTAAATATATGTTTCTAACTATGTTTGTATATGGCTATATGTTTGTGCATGCATGCATATAAGTACTTATATTTATATGTATGTATGTTTTTGTGTATGTGTTGGTATACACTTATATATATATACACATGCATGCATATAAAATTATGCATATAATTATATATATTTGAAAATAATTACATTAAAATATATATGCATGCATGCATGTATGTATATCCTCATATTTATTCGTATACATGATTGTATGCATATGTATGTATGTATGTATGTATTCATTATATATCACATCCATAGATTCAGGAAAGGGAAGCACCTGCTTTTATATGCGCTAAGCAGAAAGCACTGATAAAAGTTTTACCTTTATCAACGCTAGCTAAAAGCGCTAATAAAGGTGTATCCTTTATCAATAATTGTTTTAGTGCTGATAAATGAGATATTTATCAGAGATATTCGTAGCACTGATAATATTTTTTAATAAAAATTATTATTAATATATATATAATTATTATATTTATATTCAAAAATAATGTTTATTTATATACATTAATTTAAAAATGCATGTTTATAATTAATATAAATATGATCTATTAATAAATATTTTTTAATAATGAAAATATATATATAATGTTTAAAAAATGTATTTATAAGATTATAAATAAATAATTATATATTTAAATAATTATAAAATTATAATAAATTTTTTAAAATAATAAATATATTTATTATATGTATAATTATATATTTATATTTATATGTTTATAATTATATATTTATAATTATATGTTTATAATTAAATATTTATAATTATATGTTTGTAATTATATATTTATAATTATATAGAAATACTTTTTAAATATATTTATTTATAATTATAATTATAAATAAATAAATATATGTCTCGAATGAATTTGGTCAATATATATATATATCATGAGATAATGATGATATTCATGGACATGATTGTCGTTATTTATGTTCATATATTGATGTGTGAGTATAATTGACACTATTAATTATAAGTTTATTTTTGGACATGATTAAGGGTTTCTAAATGTTAAGATTATCTATATTATGATGACACATGCATATGTTATGTATTCGTCATGAATTTTCATTTATACATTGGTTTTTTATGATCTATACTTTTCTAGGTATATGATTCATTCATGTTATACACATGAACCTATTATGTTCTCATAAATACTTATAAAAATGCAATAAATATAAATAATTATAAAATTACAATAAATAAATTTATTATAATTTTATAAATATATATATGATATATTAATAAATATATATATATATATGTATATATTTATAATTATATACAAATATTTATAAATATATTTATTTATACTTATAATTATAATATATATATATATATAATTATAAAATTATAATAAATATATTTTTTATATTTATAATTTTATAAATATATAATAATATAAATATATTTTTAAATATATACAAATATATTGTTAAATATATACAAATACTTATAGTTATAATTATAAATAAATATTTATTTATTTAAATAATTATAAAATTAAAATAATTATATTAATTATATATAATAAATGTATTTATCATAATTTTATATTTATTTAAATATATATATTTATATTTATAAATATAATAAATATTTATTTATTTAAATTATTATAAAATTGTAATAAATAATTTTATTATATATAAAATTATAATAA
The DNA here is from genome assembly GCA_963277665.1 of Viscum album. Taxonomy (NCBI): domain Eukaryota; kingdom Viridiplantae; phylum Streptophyta; class Magnoliopsida; order Santalales; family Viscaceae; genus Viscum; species Viscum album. The sequence continues at coordinate 1,018,302,829 of OY728137.1, read as the reverse complement.
ATATATATAATAAATATATTTATTATACAAAAAAGGTTTAGCCAAAAGCCAAAGCTCCCAACCATTTATTAATGATGAAAGAAAAAGATAACAAGCAAGCAAGAAAGCGGGCAGGGTCATACAAAGAGCCATGCCCTCATCCAGATGGGAAAACTACGGATCAATAAAAGCAGGATTATTACCATGATCATAATCAGAATCATCATCAACAGTAGTAGTTCCCTATTCCGACTGCGAATTCCTTTGATTGAGGATCTCAAGGATCCTTTCCTTAGATTTTTCCTGCTCTAGAGTGAGTTGGATCTTCAATGTCTTAGAATATGACCTAGTAGACACGTTCTTGGGAAGATCAGAATAATCCTTCCACAACCATATTTTTAAAGGGATTAGAGTAAATCTTTCATCGCTAAACATCTTGCCCTTGTCATATAAAACAATGTCCTTAAAATAAATAGGGTCACCACTTCTCAAAGATTGGATATGAGTGGTGTCTAATAAAACCATCTGCTTCTCCTTGTCACTTACATCATCCAAAACATGACCCCATTTACTAGAAAATTATGAAGATCTAAAGACATTCTGAATCTCTTGAAGATAATCCATGCTCTGCTGAACATCAGATTGCTCAAATTCATCAACCTATAGCACATTCCCTAAAAATTCTGCAGCCAATGGTTTCACAACACAACCTTTCTCAACAATTGGTGAAGGAGAACACCTGGTAACAACACCAACATCCTCTATAGTCTTTCCCACCTTTCCAGCATGCTTGTCATCTTGACCATTGTAAACTCCATGATAAATCAAATTAACACCCAAAGAAACACCATCACTGCTCCTGAAATTATGTTTCTCAGTTCCATCAGTAGACTCGTTGATAAAGATGTCACCCCCAGCACCTACAATGGTCATTTGAGACCCATTCATGTCCCCATTCTTCTGTCCAGGAGTAGAAAATGAGTTAGTGGCAACCAATGAAGTCCCTACATACTCTTAATTAACCACCATGGATTTATACTTGTAAATTTCAGCCCCTTGATTACAAGGATACTTGTCCCAAAATTACACCAGTTTCTTCCAAGGATTCCTGTGTAATGACTGCACAGGTGGCCTAGATAAATTTATTATTCCATTACAATCATAATCCTAATAAGGATGACCCTTCAAACCATAGAAGTCACTAACTTTCCTCCTACATTTCTCATCCAAATGGCCTACCGACTTGAAATTTTGATAGAATTCAGGACAATTCTCATACTCAACACTGATTTGTATATCATCATTGGGAGTAGCAAGAATTGCATTTTCAATAAGATTAGAAATCAGATCAATTTCAACTATCATCCTCGAAAAGTTTCCATAACTGATGTGTTATGTATCTTAATCCAAGAGAATCAGGATGCCAATGGTAGTCACAATCTCATGCAAGATTTTTGGATGCCATAAAATCTAATTGAGGTCATGCAACCTGATCCATACCTGTGAAAAGGCATTCTTGACCCTTGACACATTAAAATCCAACATCCATTCATGGATATAGAGCATTCCCAGATTCAAATGTAATGAAACAAAAGACCATGCATGGATTCTGGCATCATTTGATTAAAACAAGCAATAAAAAAAACTTCTTCCAAGTGAAATGCACGTTCAATCCAAGAGCCTGCACAAAAAGGAATTCATACAACAAGATCATCAAGCCACCATGGCTTCTGACATTTGAGAACAATAACCCTATCAATTAGCGAGTTATTACCCAAAGCTAGACATTCCAAGAGGGATTCATAGTTAGCATCAATGTGGTCTGATGTTCCCTTCTTATGGATCCTACTAGCAGAGGAACCATTAAACGTCACCAGTATATGTTGATCAGAAACATCCCTTAGACCAAGAATTCCACCCAAATTCCCACCATTAATAGATTTTCCTTCAATCCCATAACCATAAATAGGTTTTAGTCCAAATTCGATCACACCAACCGCCATCGCTGCATATAATTAGGCCACATTCATCTCAGAAAACCATGTCTTATGAATCCCATTGGATTTGGCCACCTCTAACACCCTGACCAAAAATCCAGATCCACGGGACCTATAAGATCTTTCACTGACCATAACACCTTATCTTCAATTTTCTCCAATGCCATCATCAAATTTCACTCTATCCATCACCACTGTATACAACCGATTCTTAGATCTATCCACCTCATTCACCCCAACCACAAAAATCAATAATAAAATCCATTTCTATTTTTATAAATGGATCCATATCAGAACCCTATCGCCACTCACGCCTCAATATTTCATGAAAATAGAACTCTTCCATCTTTGTCTCTACTACCACTGCTTATTTCATCACTTCTACCTCTGTCTTCGTCATCACTGCCTCCTCCTTTTCCTTCTCCACTACCTCTGTTGATGTTGTCACCATCATTGAACACTACTATTGTCTCTACTGCTACCTCCGCTATCGTCACCACCCCCTCCAGACCCTAATTTTGTTTCCGAACCTCCAAATATAAGGTATGTTATCTTATTTGCACCTTTTTCAGTCACACATCACCTGCTTGTGATTCACTTTTTCTCAATGAACCAAAATCCCATACTTTTGTATATGTATGCATCTTAGTCCTCCTTCAATTTTATTCACTTTATCGGTGCCCTATCTTCGATCTACTGGTTCTGATGGATTCCCGTTGATGATCGGTGGTAAGGACTTCTATTCTACTTGGTTTTTTTCATTCATTCTTATCCCAATGATATATTATGGGGGTGTTTTTTTGTCTATGGTTTGATTTGATCTACATTTTGATGATAATTGGATATAGTGTGGGTTGATGAGTTATATGTGGGAGACAATGTGAATTTTGGGGAGGAAATGATATGGTTGTTTTATGTTCGTGTTATAGTGTGGTGATGTGATATCACATTAAAAATACTATTCAATAATATTAAATTAAATATAAATCCAACCTATACATTGGTATATAAATATCATTTATATAGCCTATGTTTAAAAAAATCTACATCATTTTTTTGAAATAATAATGTCTTGATTATGAAATGTTTTTAATAAATAATTTTTATGATTATTTTCTAAACTACTAATAAAATAAGTACTCATTGAAAGTATTATTTACAATAGGTGTTTTGGTGCTTTAATTTCTCAATTTTTCTCCATTACGATTCTCTATTCTTTTAAGAAACCAAATTCCTTGTGAAACATTTAAGAATTTAAATTTTCTAAATAGATTTATTCATTACTTCCTTATTTTATTTTTTTTCATTTTTCTATGGAATTATTTTAAGAAAAATATAGTATTCAATTTTTAGTTATGGAAAATTTATTTATTATTTTTTTATTAGAATCATTTTATAATTTTACTGTGTCTAAATTTTTTTATGTTCACTATGACTCAGAAAGGTAGACCATGTCCCACTTAATTTCACAAATGATTTGTGATTGTTCTAGTCTACCATAAGAAGAAAAATTCTTTGGTCGTGCAACATGGTACTATGATAATTGGAATGTGAAAATATTCTACCATGGATAATGATTGTGTTCCTTTAATGTTATTTGATTGATGAGACGAAAGGGTGTGTGTTTTTCTAGATCCCGTGTAGTGATGGAATAACTGGTTAATAATTTTCAAATGGATTGGGATGACCCAATAAAACTAAATATGAAATTTCAATAATGAAAATAATTAAAAATATAATTTATAATTTAATTTATAATGAACTAGTGTATTTTATATAGTTCATTACAAATATCATTCTCTCCGTATAAGAGTATTTCATAGATATTTTGAATGATGAAAATTTAATATATATATTATATTGTAATTTTATATATTTTTTATTAATGATATATGTTTAATTGCAATGAATATATTTTCATTATCCATAATTCATGTAAAACTAATTTTATATTAAATAAAGTAATTTTTCATAACAACTAGTTTTATATTAAAGTATTTTATATGCATTTAATAAGGAAAAACATTAATAATTAGTCTATGAACCCTCTGCCATATTTTTTTATTAAAAAAAATATATATGAAGTGATAAAAATTATTATACTTTTATACTTTCATAAATTTTACTTGTATATATCATAATTTTAATCCTTTATCAATTTTTAAAAATATATACTTCTATAATTTATGTATACTTTTATAACATATATGTACTTTTATACGGTTTTATAAAACTCGGCTCCTACTCCAACTCATGCCCTAGGTGGCGATGGTCGTTGTCGGTGCCCCTCCCCAGTCGACGGGGGGGGGGGGGGGGTCCTTCCACATCATACCATATATCTTCTTTCATCCCATTCTCTAACCTCGACTTCTTGTCATTGTCCCTTGGTGTTTCACTTTGCACAAAAGTACCAGTCCTCTGATATAGCTTCCCTCAACTCGCATTATCGATTTAAAAGTTTAATAATGCTTTAGCTCTTTTAAATCAAACTATGGTGGCTTGGTTTAGTTCTCAACATCCATCAGTGGACACCTTTGGTAGATTTGTTTTCAAATACTGGGGTCTTCAAGAATAGGTGACTCTTGGTATTCTCGATAAGCACCATATTATGATCTGCTTCTCATCTCTGGAAGATCTGATAACTACATGGTCTGGAGATCCTCGTTCCTGAAATAGACTCTGCTTCCACCTAGTCAAATTGTCTTATGATCTCCATATAAAGTGGGATACTTCGTCATTGGCTCTGTGGGTAAGGTTCCCCAAGCTTCCTCTACCTTTTCAAAACCCCTCTATAATCCTAATGTTAGGTAACTTGGTTGGTCGGTATCTCTACTTGTACTCGAGAACCATCTATGTCTGTCACCCTATTTTCCCATGCATTTTTGTGGAAGACGATGTCTCAAAATCCCCAGTTTAATGGGTTTGGATTTCGGTAGGTGAAGAATTTTTATGGAATCAGCCTATCATGTTTGATTCTTGGATGCTTTTCTGTTCTTTATGCTCCCACCTTGGACATTTGTCTCAATCTTCCCAACGAGGTAGTAAGGGTCACCTCAGGAGGAGTGCTTTGGGTGATGGTGCCACCCTCAATCTCTCGATGCCTGTGGGATTTTCCACTGAGTGTGGTCTCCCTCTAAATATGGACAGCATCAGATCTATTGGTGTTCATATGTTGGTTGGGCCTATGTAGAATTCTTCTGGTCCAGTGCTTTCGTGTGATGGTGATCAGGCTGCTAAGAAGCCTCTTAAGCCCATACTAACAGAACCCAAAGTCTCGAATGTCTTTTTCAGACTGAAATGTGATATGGGAGTTATTTTCCCTTGAAAGGCTTTGGTAGTAGTGGCACTGGGTGATGCTAAACAGGACTTGCAACCAGTTTCATCTAGTATAACTAATAGAGATGCGGGTATTGTAGATGTCTCTGTTGATTTTCCCATAGGTAAGGATACTCAATGCTCAAAATTCCAGTTTATGGGTCGCAGATTCGAGCATCCAAGCGGTTCAGAACTACCAATGCAGGCCCTACAGGCAAGTCAATCTTATGCAGAGAAGGTGAAGTATGGAGGACTGGACATTAATCCTAAAAATTAATTTGTTGTGTTGGGTAGAACAGAGGGTCAAGATTATGAGTATTGGAATGAAGTGGAGGCCTCCCAGAAGGATATGAATTCTTCATCAGACTCCCCCACTAAGTCCAAGGAAGATAACATGGCAAAGAACTATCTCAGATCCACCTCAAGGAAGGGTAAGATCATTATTATTTATTCTGACGGTTTTATTAAGTGCATTAGGAGACTGTGTTGAAGGAAACATTATTCAAATTTACCAAACCCTTTGGTTACTAGATCTTCAAGAAAAGGCAATCCACCTACAAAGGTGTCCAATATTTAAGAAAATCACTCTTTTATTAAATACAAAGATTCAGTTAAGCATCTGGCTCTTGATGAAAAGGATATTGTGGATCCTAATATCCTTCATTGTGTAAAGGAAATGATGGAATGTGATGAGTGGGAAAATATCATTAATGGTAATGAAGAATTTTTAGAGAAGTATATGAAGGTATATTATTTGCAAGAGGACATCGACAGGATGGTTGAGAGGACTATCAAGTGCACTTTAAATTCATAGTAGGATTCTTGGATCAACAAACAACGAGGCATTTTGGCTCATGGATTTAATGGGGAGAAGATCTCAGTGGAGGATCTCATTCACTCTTAGGAAAGGTTGACAATCTATTTTGAAGACCTCCTCAAATACAAATAGGATGGGTGGGATATCGCTCCTCATGGAGTCTTCTCAGAGTTAAGGTCTCTAAAATTATTAAACTGTAGTTTAAAGATTCGTCTATTTCTTATGAGGTTTCTTGATGTTTTTTTTACTCTTCTGGTTTCCCACTTTTCCCTCAAAAGTGTTTCTTAATAAAAAATAAATATATTATGATGATGATGATACGGGTTTATAAAAACACTAGGCAACTTTTTTCATTCCTTTTGATTCATCATAATCACACAAATCCCTTATTGAAATGATCCAGCTCGAGCAACTATAACCCAACACTAGAAACCTTAGCCTTTACTTAGAATTATCTTCACCTTATACATAATATATATTGATAATAACATCATGGAAAGGTAATGTCACTAACTCTATCCAACTCATAGGATATCCTTCTTGACCTCACTCCCACAAAAGGTAAATTAATGTTTAACCCCATTGCAACTCCTAAAACTACTTTGCATCCAACATCACCTACATGGTTTAAATTAGGGGATTCCTCTACAACTACATCTTCTCTCTAGTTTGGTGTTAGCTTATAAGGGGGTGACTCTTATGAAAAAATGAAATAATTATTATCTTTAAAATGTTGGGTTACCCTTATTTTAAAGTCCCCTTTTGTGAATTTATTTTGTTAAATATTAATATTATATAATCAAATAGGATGGATGTGAATAAAGAATGGATAGATGCCAATCATATGAAAAAAGAGTATGAATATGGAGTGAAAAAGTTCATCAAGTCTGCAAAATATCATGCATATGACCCTTCTCAAATCCTTTTTTTTGTGTTTATGATGTTTTTATTCAAAACTAATTATTGCATAGGAGTTATAAGAACACTTAAATTTTCACGGAATTGATCAAAGTTATAAATGTTGGAATAAACATGGTGGAAAAGTGAATGTAGCTAGTGATTTGGATAACACTTCATTTTTTGGATTATTTGATATGATTACAAATGTGGATAATAAAGAAGACCATATCAAGGATGTGATTACATGTGTGAATGATGATGAAGATTGTATTGGGGAAATGACAAGGACAGTTGAAGATAAACTTCATGATTGTCCAAAGTTTTTTGAGAAGTTAAAGAGTTCTGAAAAGATGACATTGTATGTTGGTTACACTAAATATATTGATTTTCCGGTGATACTAAAGTTTTATAATTTGAAAGTAGGAAATAGATAGAGTGATTCCAATTTTACTGAACTACTTTATCTATTGAATGATATTATCCCATAAGATAATAATCTCCCTAACTGAACATACGATGATAAAAAAATGCTACACTCAATGGGTATGATTTCTGAGAGAATACATTCCTACCCAAATGATTGTATATTGTTTTTCAAGGACCAAAAATCACTTAAAGAATGCCTAAAGTGCGGTGATTCTCAGTTCAAGAAAGATGAATTGGGTCCTACGAAATTTGTATGGTACTTTCAAATCATTCCAAGGTTTAAGCACCTGTATAAAAGTGAGGATATTGTAAATTAATTAATGTGGCATGAAAATACAATAAATAAATATGGGAAACTTTTTCACCTGGTAGACTCTCCTCAGTGAAAGAAAATTGATCATGAGTATCCTAAATTTGGAAATGAGCTGAGAAACCTTCATCTTGTGTTATCTACAAATGGAATGAATCCTTTTGGTTTTCACAGAATCACTCATAGTACACGGCCAATTATATTGTTAAATTATAACTTTCCATAGTGGTTATGAATGAAATAAAAATACATCATGTTATTTATGATTATATCATGGCTAAAACAACTGAGTAATGATATTGATGTTTATTTGGATCCACTGATTGAGGATTTGAAATTATTGTGGGATTCAGGTGTTTCATTGTATGATGCTTACAGAAATGAATATTTCACATTGAGAGCCATGTTTTATGGGATGATAAATAAATTTATTTATTATAGAAATTTTTCCGGATATATCATTAAAAGAACTCAAGGGTGTCCCATTTTTTAACAAGGTACACAGTAAATAAGGTTGAAACATTCATCAAAGACTATGTTTCTAGGAAATCTTAGATTTTTACCCTGATGACATAAGTTCTTATCTTAGATGACATCATTCTATAGTAGTTCATAAGAACATACATCACCATATCCACTAAAATTCAATCAAATACTTGATAAAGTAAAATATGTAGAAACTGTTTTTGGTAAACCATTTTCTAAAAACCTTCTGAAAACCAGTTGGACAAAGAGTTCAGTTTTTTTGAATTACCATACAGGAATTGTATGTACATCAGAAATTTTCTTGATATTATGCATGTTGAAAAAAAATGTATGTGATGGTTTCATTGGAACGTTACTAAATTCACCTAGAAAAAAATATTTAATTAAGAATAGGTTGGACATGGTTGAAATGAGAATATAGGAAGACTTGGCGTCAGTGAAGGGTGAAAAATGAGCTTTTCTTCCTCCAGCTTCTTACACTCTTTCCATATAGAAGAAATGTTAATTTTTCAACTTCTTGATTGACATAAAGGTTCTATAGGGGTATTCATCAAATATCAAGAATATCATGTCAATGACCAATTTAAAGTTAAAGGATCTAAAATCACATGATTTCCATTTTTTTATGAAAGATCTAATATTTGTAGCTTTACATTACATTTTACCCAATAATTTCCATCATATATTAACCAAGCTCTGTTACTTTTTCAAAGCTATGTGTAGAAAATTTATTGACTCAGTGAAATATTATGTTAATTGGAAATGTTATTCCTACCATCATTATTTGATATGATGGTTCATGTGATGCTTTACTTGGTGAGAGATATTTGACGATGTGGTCTTATACACTATAGATGGATGTACCCCGTTGAATGGTATATTAAGATTTGGAAGGGTATGTCAAAAAATCGAAGTCACCTAGAGGGTTTTATTACAGAACAATATATTATTAAGGAAGTTGTTGAATTCTATACCGACTACCTGTCTAGTGTGGAAATCACTAATACACCAAAATTTCATCACATTGGGTGCCTTTTGGGGAAGGAATTTCTGGAATAGATGTTTTCACAATCAATATTACAGATCAATAGTAGGCCCACCATTATTTTTTACATAATATTTTGGAGGTGTCCCCATACGTTGAAACCCACAATGAAGTTTATAGGCATTTGAATCCATCAATGTATGAAATATGGATATCAAATACACATAATCAATAGTTTATAGGATGGTTTCGGGACCATATTTTTAGGGAGTTATATGAAAATATGAATGAAATTTTAGAATGAATTTGATGGCTAGCCAGAGGACCATGTTTGTATGTATTATCTTACAGTGGTTATTTAATTGATGGTTATGTTTTCTATAAAAATTGACATGATGAAGGTAGTACCATGCAAAATAGAGAAGTTACACTTGTGGCTAAAGTGATTCATGTTTTTAGTACTAAGGATAGAAATCCAATTTATGTGAATATGTCATATGTTTACATCATCAAACAAATATGGTACTTGGATTATACAACATTAAAAGTGTTGATTTTTCAATTAAAGTGGGTTGATAATAGTATTTCTATTAAAATAGATGAATTGGGATTCATGAAAGTGGATTTAAGTAAGTAAGGGTACAAAGATGAACCATTTATAATAACATCACAATCATTTCAAATATTGTATGTTCCAGATCTTTCAAACCAAATGTGGTCAATTGTTCTGTTATCAACCAAAAACATTGAAGTATTAGATGAAAATTTAAAAAATGATGACCCTTTCATTGGGACATCACAATAATTTTGTAATGGTCCCAATGTAGAAGGGGTTTTTTATCACATATTAGACCACAATGAAGGGATTTGGATACTTGACAGAGGGGTCAAATCCCTTCATCATTTAAAAAAAATATTTCAATAATCATGTTATATTTTTTGTAATATACATTGTGTTACCTCATGTTATTATCTATTCTCTACTGTATTTATATAATATAAATTAAATGTTAAGCCACTTCTGAAGATAATGAGTTTTTCACGTGTCGGTGCTTCTAATCTCGAGGAACAATAGGTCTCTCAACTTGTTGTTGCTCCTAGTGCAGAGTAACAACGAACTTCTGCATGTATTGGTGCTCACAATCCTGAGGAACAATAGGTTTCTCAACTTGTTGTTTCTCCCAATGAAAAGGTACAACAACCTCTACATATGTCGATGCTACTGATCCAAAGGAACAATATATTAACAATGTTTAATATGAGGAAATGGTATGTGACGAAGGACTGATGATGCATAAAAAATAGGATCATCGTATTTTAATGGTGTTAGAAAAAATGATTAAGGTGAAAAGAAAAGACATAAAATTCTAGGTCAGATGGAATGTATAGGTCTAAAATTTTAACCCCAAAAAGGCCATGTTTAGTAGTTACATTGGACTCATCACTCAAAAACGCATGTAGATTGATATATATTTGTGGCACCATGTTGTTCCCATGCTTAAGGCACTAATGTGGGAAGAGATTACGATAACATTATGATATCATTTCTTTATTTTACTAAAAAATAAAATAGTGAAACATTGACTTACACTTCATCATCCCTTGCAGAGTGCATTTATAGTAGATGAATCCCATAAGAAATATGTATTAATTCTTTCTGGAAGGATTAATAAAGGCTTTCATGTGATTTTAATGAGATATTATCTTAAATATGCTGAAGTAAAAATAAACTTGCATCCACCACTTATGTATGCACATCTGATAACCCAATAAGCATGATATGCATGCACTGGATACCATGTGGAGATGTATTTTTAGGTACATTATGGATGATAATACATTGTTTGAAAAAACATGTATTCATCACTTTGATTGAGAATTTTTTATTTATAAAACAATAACTGAGTGCTGAAAATAAGAAAAGGACATCCAAACCAGTGTACCCCTACCATAAAGCAAGGATGGGGTATGCTTCACTTGAAAAAAATGGTACATATTTTAAATCTACTAAAATACTTTTATGTGATATGAAACAACAGCATAATTATATTCCTCTATTTATATGAAGATTGATGAATCAAAATCCAAAGCCATTTCCATCCCACACCATATACTATGGAAGGAGGCATGTATAAATAAATATGAGATACTAATAGATGAAAACACACAAAAAGTATGGGAAACATGTGTAAGTATGAAATAATAATAAAAAATGATTTAAATTGATATTACATAATAATGATTACTTATTTTCCTATATTTTCTATCTGATATACTCACAGGAATCATCAACACTTGTACCAGATGAACACCTACTATCGATGGACTTGAAGCGGCCAGAACAGTATGGCCACGTTAGAGGTGTGGGTTTTGAGGCGACACCCTAAACATGTTTTGAGAAAAACAATATGAGGATAAAGATAAATAAATGGAAAAGATGAAAGAAATAATATATTCCCTTGAAGAACAATTTCATTGGAATATTGAGTTACTAGAAAATATTATAGGGGGAGTAAAGAGAAGATACAGCTCAATAACAACCATTGTGTGATCATCCCCTCCCCCCACCACCAGATTTGAGGTGAGCCATTCCACTTAAAGATCTGTCTTAGTTGAGATACTCAATATTCTAATAATTGTTTCTATGAAATGTGAAATAGAAAAACACTGATACATTTCTTGTATTGATATTCTATAGGGAGAAAATGTTTGTGATTTAAATCTATCAACACCTACCCATCACCTTATAAAAAGGGCTATGGTGTTCAATATCCAAGATGATCGTCTATACAACAAACCACTTCCAATAGGTCATATGAGAGTGAAAATTATCATAGCTCAGGAGTCAAGCATCGAGTTACCTATTCCGTTTTATGACAATGATATTAATAAATTCAACCAAGTTGTTGGAACATTCATCACATGGTTGTCAGATCTTGTAAAAACACATGTCAACAAGGAGGTATTCATTTCCAATTTATTTTTCATGCTAAACCTTTAAAAATTAATAAAAAAAGGTTTGAACTGATGAATGTTATTATAGACAAACAAAGGGAAGGGTTGAAATAAAAGGTCAACTCAAAACCATATAATGGATTAACCAACTGATAAAAAAGATCTTATGAAATCATATTTACCCTACCCATTCAATATTCACATTTACTAACATTGAAGGTTCATATGGATAAAAAGTTATAAAATTATAGTAATCATGTAGTTGATTTTTAAGAACAAATGTATGAAGATGATGTCACGAACTACATTTCTCTTGAAAATATAAATGAAATGATCAACTATGAATGGATAGAAGCCTCAGTTATACATGTATACATGAGATATTTTTTCGTAAATTATTTTTTCAAAAGCTAATATACTATGTTAATTATGAAACAATACATTTCATATTTTTTTAGGCATATATATCAATACCAATTGAAGGTATTACCCCATGAACATAAATTTGGACCCATTAATCCTCATGAAACTTCTACAAAACAAATAAAAACAGATTCAACAAAAATGAATGAAATAGTGGAAAAACTGGCCAAATCGTTTGAAAGAAAACTTACGGATGACGAACTCTTCTTAATACCAATGATCCATGGGTAAAAATATATAATTTAATAATATAAAATATATTTTTATTTATTTTATTAATTATTCTTTTGTTTTTTTAGGAAACATTGGATATTCATTGTAATCAATTTGGATACTTCAAATATTTATTTCTTAGATTTACAGCATGGATACCCAATAAACTGACCACACATGATGGAGTTTTTCAATTTTTAATATGCTAAATCCAACATTTTAGAAATAAAATTCAAGTTATATAACTTATATTATGTTTCAATTATATTTATGTTATGATAGGGTGGTGTATAAATATCATGAAATTTGTGGCATGAGGATAGACATTAAGAATAAGGAGTCTAACAAGTTCTACAATTAGACAAGTATCAGGGTATATATAATAAAATTTCACTATCCAAACACATCAAAACAAATTACTTATTTTTCTCAATGTTTATGTAGTGTCTGAAACAAACAAATAGAAAATATTAGGGTTATTATCTTTTTAAATTTATGAGAGAGATCATATTTCATCAATAAACTAGCATCCCTAAAGAGGTATTTTTGAAGATAATTATTATTTCATTTAAAATATTTATTAATACATTGTGTATTTATATTTTTCAGTACTACCATAATATCCAAAAATTCTCATATTCACAAGATGATATAGATTTTCTTAGAAACAAATGGGAAACATACCTAATGGAATAATGTACACAAATAACATGAAGATGAGACTTATATAGAAGTAATTAATTGTTTCATATCTATATTTAATTTATTTCTTTTTAGTATTACTTGTGTAAGAATTGTTTTCTTATACATCTGGATTAATTTGTTCGATTTTGGGTGGTTTTTTCAAAGTTTCTCATACTTGTGAGATATTGGACTTTGAGGCTGCAACTAAGATAATAAAAACAAGGAAATAGGTCAAGAATGTATACAACCATCATGAAAAGGTGAATTTTTACTGCTTATTTAATTAATTTTTTCATCATTTTATCAACTATTTGTAAGTTTTTTTCCCTGTCATTTTTATCTAATACTTATTTAGTAGTTTTAAAAATATTTATAAAGTCATATTTTTCTTTCAACTATCTAAAATAAGTTATTAAAGATATAACATGTTCTTTCTACCAATGTTACCATGATTTCCTTTGATTTTATTTATTGACCTATCAATTGAGTTGATGTTCTTAGCTGAAAAATATTTCTCGTTGTTGAAAACAAAAATATTTTGTTCACATTATGGTGACTTCTCGAGATATAATGGGCATAAGAGTTTCCTTTACTCTTCTGGTTTTCAACAATGATAATGGTTTATCAGCTAATAAAATCAAAACAATATGAAGTGTTGGTAATTCGATGGATAAATATAATGGTAATCGTGGTAATATTGTAATTTATGATTGTTTTGAGACTTTGATATGTGTAGGAATCAAAGGCACCTTAATCCGACACACGGTGTGACCGATATGATTCCAAGTGTGTCTGTTTATTTAAAATTGACATTTCTTTTAGTAAATAAGAAAAATGACACACTAAAAACCAAAAAAACACATTAAAATTGTTTTGATACTTTATTAAAATTATCCTTATGTCATTTAGAATATTTAATAATCATTCACACCTTAATCTGACACATAGTGTGACCAGTATGACTCGAAGTGTTAGTTATCAATTTAAAATCAACATTTTAGTTCAGAATGTTTCACTCACTGAAAACCAAGAAAACACACTTGTATTGTCTTTATAATTTATGAAATATATTAATAAATCATTTTTTATGTGTAGGAATCGGTCTCATGTCAAACCAATACATGATGTGACCGATATGAGTCAAAGTGTGTGTTTCCATGTAAAGACCCGAAAAATTCAAGGAAATTTTTTTTCTTAATTTTCTTGGGAATTTTACAAGAACGCAATTTCTGACGGCACCTGATTCTGAGGCCCGGTGTGCCTGGAATCATTTTCCGAAGTTTAGCTCGGGTACGTTCAGTGAACGAACGAGCGGGTTTTTTCTAACTTTTGAATCGATACTCGAAATCGAATTCTAAGGGCACCGATGGAATCGTAGTGCCGGTAATTGCTTATAAACATCTTTTTCGGAGGTGCGTTTGCTCGGGTGTGGTTTTTAATTTTTGGGGTTAAGTTAAGAAATAAAATAAAAGTGATGCTACCGGTTTTTATTTTATTTTGCTTAACTTAAGTAAATTGGATGATGTGGGACCCACAATATCCTACCCACTTGGTAGGATATTTGTGAGGTGGGGCCCACACGAGCCCCACCATTTCTTTTCTTCTAACTAATGCCCACGCACCCCCCTTTTTAATGAAGTCAACTCTTGCGTTTAATCTGGATATTAAACGCCTTATTAATTGGGTGGTTTTAAACTTCTCAATTAATTGTTCGTTTCGTTTCTTTTTAAAATTCAAATGTTGGCTTGTGTGTTAATAAAAATAAGACAAATCTTATTTTTATTTGGGTTGGAACTTGTTGCGTGGAGATGATTTGGGAGAAAAGCCTTCTTCTTCGACGAAGAATGTGAAGAACGCGAAGAATGCGAAGAACGCACCGATCTCTGACGAAGAATGCCAAATCCTTGGAGATCGACTACGCGACGCCGTGTTCTGCGATGCTTCTTCTGCGATGCTTCTTCTTCGATGCGACGATCCTCCTTCCGCGATGCCTTCTTCTTCGACGGTTAATTCCGCGATGAATCCTCGCTCATCGAATTCGACGAGGTAGGGATTTATTTTAATTGTTGTTCGTGAATTCTTCTGTTGCCTTTCTTTTTTTATTTTGGAGCCTCCTGTTACCGCAATAACAGGAGGGGGTCGGACCTCACGAACACGGACGATCCTCCTCTCCCTTTTGGTTGTTTGATATTGTTGCGGCACGAGCAAGGAAACACGGTGCCGAAGCACCGCGTGGAAATTATTAAAGAAAGGGCGATAAACGCAGCATCGTCGTGCCGCGCCGTTGAAGACGAACCAAAGACGTGGCACCGTCGCGTCGCGCCGTTGAAGACGAACCAAAGACGCGGCGTCGTCGCGCCGCGCCGGAGAACCACAAAAGCACCACGGCCGGAGCGGGACCGCGACGGAGGGGCGTGGCACCGTCGCGCCGCCCCGGATGGACCAAGGTCGTGGCTGGTTCCGGGCCGCGGCGGAGCAGGGGGACCGGTGGCCGGTTCCAGGCCACCGGCATCGGAACAGAGGGACCGTCCCTTGCCGGTCCCGTGGTGGCAGTAGCCGGTCGGCCAGAGCTGGTCGGGCGGTCAGGGGAAAACTGGGGGTTCGTAACCCCCAGTTGGCCAGCAAAGCGGCCCCCACGTGGGGTCGCGGTTACAACAAAGCGGGGGCAGCCCCCCCCCCCCCCCGCGTCACTTCGCTCGGCTGAAACGGCTGAGCCGCCTGGCTGGCGCCAGCGCGCCGGGCCGGCTGCCCAAGCCGGACCGCCAGGACAGGCCGCGCCCAGGCCGAGTCGGGCCGCACCCAGTCCGGGTCGGGCCGCGCCCAGGCCGGGCCGGACCTGGACCCAGTTCGGGTCGACCCGGTTCGGGCCGACCCTGGGGGTATCGGACCGGGGCCGAACCCCCTAATACCGAACCTCCATCGGTCTTCTTCCCATATCTAGGGCTACAGAACTTCGTTCGATGCACCGTCAGCTAAGATGTGGTCCTTGGATCGAGACGGTCCTTTCGGTATATTACACTCGGGGTTTCAGAGAACTTTGGGTTCGGCCGGGTTGGTTCGTACACGAAACCAACTGGTCCCTCGGATCGGAAATGCTTATAACTTGAGCTCCGGGTGTCTGATTGATGTGCCGTCGAATTTGTTGGATTCCTCTTATAAGATGGACCTTTTGTCTTACTCCGCTCGAGGTTTGGATGCAGGTGGAGTACGGTCGGGTTGGTTTTGACTAAAAAAAACCAACTGGGCCCCTGGGACGAAAAAGTCAATAAATCTCAAACCAGGCGTCCGATTGACGCGCCGTCTGTGAAGTTGAGTTCCTGTTGACGATACGGAACTTTTAGATACATCAACTCCGGACTTTGGGTTAGTTGATGTATCAGCCCTTCGGCTCGTGGAGTGGACCCTCCCGAACGAGATTGCTGTGTGCAGGAACCCTAGAGCTGGCTGCGAATGCGACGACGACGACTGTACAGAAATCCTTCGTGGATTCGACGGCGACGACTACAGCACTCAGCAATCCTACGTGGATCAGTGCTACCGATCCTGTGTGGGTTAGCGCTTAGCGGTCCTGTGTGGGCCAGCGCCTACAGATCCTATGTGGGTCCGATCCTTTGTGGGTCATTGCGGGGGTTAGTACCTATCAATCCTTTGTGGGTCCGATGACTTAGATGAATCAGTGGCTATATCTGATCATCTCTATCGTCATACGAAGAAGTATACCTGTATGAGCTGAATCTTGACTTGCTTTCCTATGTGGATTGTGTTGTGCTATCCTATGTGGATGTGATCGAAACTTGGGCTCAGACATTGGAGCGAACTGGAATTGATGACTTAGGTATATGTATGGGCATATACCTAAGTAGTGTCGGATGTTACTTCGTGATTGTATCTTTCCTTTGTGGATTATCCTTTGTGGATTCTGGGAGACCTTCGAGGGTATCGGGGTCCCTACTGAGTAGCTTATACTTACCCCTCCACGGGCTATGCCCGCACTACGTTGTGTTGGATGCAGATGATGGACAGCGCTGATCGCGGTTGAGGATTGTGGAGCAGGTCGGTACCCAGAGGTGGACCACTGGGCGGGACGTACTCGGAGCGGACGGCTGGACCCGAGGAGCTGTGGAGGCTATTTGTACTCACCCTTCAGGTGGGACTTCCAGTGGACGGCTCGAGGCTGTGGCTTTACTTTCAGTTGTTGTTTTCCCTTTACAGTTATACTTTACTTTCAGTTTGGGTTTGTATATTGGCCCACTTACTTTTCCGCACTTACTTTTGTATCAGTTTTTACTTAGTGTTTACTTCTGCTTGCTTGCTCTGTGGTGTTTGTTTACTTTACAAAGGGAATGCCTTCCCTTTTTACCAGGAATCACGCCTTGGTGCTAGTCGCCAGCCCCTGGCCTATGGAAGGCAGGCTTGGGGTAGTCACGGCACGGGCCCCGAGGACGGGTCGTGATATTCCAGTTTAAAATGTAATTTTAGTAAAAAATAAAAGTGACGTACTAAAAATAGATAAAACACGTTCAGATTGTTTTCATACTTTAGGAAAATGATACATGAGTCATTTTTAACACATGGGAATTAGTCGTAGCTCAATCTGATACATGGTGTGATCCGTATGACTCCAAGTGCGTCTTTTTATTTAAAATTGACATCAAATGACAACATACCTACTTAAAACCAAGAAAAAAATTGAATTTATTTGATACTTTAGGTAAAAAATCCATAATTTATTTTAGACATTTAGGAATCATCCTCACCTCAATATGATGAACGGTGTGACTGGTATGACTCCAAGTATGTCTTTTTATTTAAAATTGACATTAATTTTAGAAAAAAGAACAAGTGACCTACTCAAAATCGATAAAATGCATTCATATTATTTTAATACTTTAGTAAAATGATCCTTGAGTCATTTTTTACGTGTATGAATTTCCCACACCTCAATCGGATGCACGATGTGACCGATATGACTCCAAGCATGTCTTTTTATTTTAAATTGATATTAATTATTGCAAAAGGAAGGAGTGGCATACTAAAAATTGAGAAAACACATTCTAATTATTTTTATAATTTATTAAAACGATCCATGATTCATTTTTGATGTGTAGAAATCATTCACACCTCAATCTGACGCACGGTGTGACTGGTATGACTCCAAATACGTCTTTTTATTTAAAATTGACATCAATTTTAGTAAAAAGGACATCTAACCAACTCAAAACTGATAAAATGAATTTATATTGTTTTTATACTTTATATAAACAATCCATAAGTCATTTTAGACATTTATTAATCAGTATCACTTCAATTAGATGCACGGTGTGACCAGTATGACTCAAAGAACATCTTTTTATTTAAAATTGACATTAAGTTTAGTAAAAAATAAAATTGACCTACTCGAAACTAAGAAAATGAATTTATATTGTTTGGATACTTTATGAAAACAATCCATAAGTCATTTTTGACGTGTAGGAATTAATTGCACCTCAATATGATGCACGGTGTGACTAATATGGCTCTAAGTGCATCTTTTTCTTTTAAATTGACATTAATTTTAGAAAAAAGAATAGGTAAGATACTAAAAACTAAAAAAAAGAATTCATATTGTTTTGATAATTTAGGAAAATGGTCCATGGGTCATTTTTGACATGTAGGAATCACCCGCACCTCAATACGACATACGGTGTGACCGATATGACTTCAAGTTTGTCTTTTTATTTAAAATTGGCATCAATTTTAGTAAAAAGTACAACTAGGCTACTCAAAACTAAGAAAACACATTTTTATTATTTTTTAATTTAGTAAAATTATCAATAAGTCGTTTTTGATGTTTAGGAATCAACCACACCTCAATATGATGCATGGTGTGACCGATATGGATCCAAGTGTCTTTTTATTTTAAATTGACATTAATTTTCACAAAATGAAAAAGTGACATACTGAAAATCAAGAAAACACATTATTATCTTGATACATTAGTAAAAATATCCATGATTCATTTTTGATGTGTAGGAATCACCCTCACCACAATCTAACGCAAGGTGTGAGTGGTGTGAATCCAAATGCGTCTTTTTATTTAGAATCGATATCAATTTTAGTAAAAAGGACAACTAACCTACTCAAAACTAAAAAAATGCATTCAGATTGTTTTGATACTTTAGGAAAATTATTCTTAAGTCATTTGAGAAGTATATGAATCATCCTCACCACAATCTGACATGTGCGGTGATCGGTATGACTCCAAGTGCATCTTTTTATTTAAAATTGACATCCATTTTAGTAAAAAGGACAACTGACCTACTCAAAACCAAAAAAATCATTCATATTGAATTGATACTTTAGGAAAAATATCCATAAGTCATTTTTGACATGTAGGAATCAACCAAAAATCAATACGATGCACGGTGTGACCGATATGGTTCCAAGTGAATCTTTTTATTTTAAATTGACATTGATTTTAGCAGCAAGAACAAGTGGCATACTGAAAACTGAGAAAAATATTCAGATTATTTTAATACATTAGGAAAATTATACATGATTCATTTTTTATGTGTAGGAGTCACCCGCACCTCAATTCGACACATGGTTTGACCGATATAACTCCAAGTGCGTCTTTTTATTTAAAATTGACATCAATTTTATTAAAAATGACAACTGACATACTCAAAACTAAGAAAATTCCTTGGAATTATTTTATCATTTAGAGAAATTATCCATAAGTCATTTGAGACATGTATAAATAATCCAAACCTCAATCAGATTCACGGTGTGACCGGTATGACTCCAAGTGCATCTTTTTATTTAAATTGACAATAATTATAGTAAAAAGGACAACTAACCTACTTAAAATTGATAAAATGCATTCATATTTTTTTTGATACTTTAGAAAAACAATATATAATTCATTTTTGATGTGTTGGAATCAAATGTACCTCAATATGATGCATGGTGTGACCAGTATGACTCTAAGTGTATCTTTTTATTTAAAATTGACATCAATTTTAGTAAAAAGGACAACTTGACTGCTCAAAACAATGAAAATGCTTTTGGATTGTTTATATACTTTAGGAAAATCATACATAAGTAATTTGTGACATGTTGGAATCAATATCACCTCAATATGATGCATGGTGTGACTGATATGGCTCCAAATGTGTCTTTTTATTTTAAATTAACATTAATATTAGCAAAACAAATAAGTGACAAACTGAAAACTGAGAAAACACATTTGGATTGTTTTTATATTTTAGTAAAATGGTCCATGGGTCATTTTTTATGTGTATAAATCACCTTCACCTCAATCTGACACACGGTGTGACCATTATGACTCAAATTACCCATTATCAATTTAAAATTGACATTTTAGTTCAAAACGTGTGTCACTCACTGAAAACCATTCAAATGTGCTCCAATTGTATTGATAATTTTGGAAAACAATTCATAAGTCATTTTTTATGAGTAAGAAGCAGTCTCATGTCAAAATGACACACGATGTGGCCAGTATGTCTCAAAGTGCGTGTTTACAGTTTGAAATGACATTTTAGTAAAAAACACAAGTGACATACTGAAAACTGAGAAAACACATTCAGATTGTTTTGATACTTTAGGAAAATAATCCATAAGTAATTTTTGATGTGTAAAAATTATCCTCACCTCAATTCCACACACAGTGTGACCAGTATAACTCCAAGTGTGTATTTATTTAAAATTGATATTAATTTCATTAAAAATGAATAATTGACATACTCAAAACCAAGAAAACACTTTCAAATCGTTTTGATACTTTAAGACGATGATCCATAACTCATTTGTGATGTGTTGGAATCAACTGCACCTCAATAAAACATATGATGTGACCGATATAACTCTAATTGTGTCTTTTTATTTAAAGTTTACATTTTTTAATGTATTATTTCATATTAATGTTTAATTTATTTCTTTATAACCTTACAAGCATAAGATTTGTTTTCTTATATAGGTGGATTATTTTTCTCAGGTTGAGGTGATTTATTTGGAAATGGATACCATGGGAAGACCTTTTTGAGAGGGCATCAAGGGTGCGAAATATGCTAAAACATTAATGTTTTTAAATGTTTTTCAATAGTAATTGTAAATGTAATTATACAAAACATTGTTTGAAATGTATATAGTAGTTTTTTTTTGTATTTGTGATTTAAAATTTATTTCAATTAAATTATATATTTGTTATACAGGTTATAGTTTGGTGCAGTGTGTTGTTATACAAACAACACACTACAGTATGTAGGGCCTTCTCAGTGTTATTTATAGCACTGATTTAGGGGGGTCTTTATCAGCACTGATAAAGAGGACCCCCTTTAACAGCGCAGAGGATAAAAATGCTTTTTTAGTTCCATTAAAATTCATTTTTCATGTTGTTAAATGGAATATTTGCAGTAGTGTATATATTAATGATTATATATTAACAATTTTATATATTGTATATAATAAAATTAACACATTAATGTATAAATTTGTGTGTATACTTATGTATGTGCATGTATACATCGATGTGCATGTTTGTATACTTGTAAATGATTATATTTGTATATACTTTTTTATCTGCAAGAGTACATCCATGTACATACATATTGTTTCATGTTTATATCTATTTGTATGTATGTACATATAATAATATTTAGATGCATGTATGTACATGTATTAAAACATTGTTAGAAATACTTATATTTGTATATACCTATTAAAATTATTGATCAAACACATGTATAAAAACCAATGAATATATATATACATACATACATATATACATATTAATACAGTTATTTATAAACACATACATACATTTACACATACAAATTACTGTAGCCATATACATACATAGTTAAATACATATCTTTAGGTATAAGTACGTACATACATATATAAATCTATATTAATATAAGTACATAAATATATATTATTTCAATTACACATAAATATAATTAATTTAATTATCTATATATATAAGTACATGAATGTATGCATACATGCGTATATATCAAGGTATATACAGCTACAAAAAACTGTCAATATATTTTAATACATGTACATACATACATCTAAATATTATTATATATAAATACATACACATACATACAATCATTTTACAATATAAATACATCTATATACATACATGAATACTTATATATATATATATTAATGTAATATGAGAGATTTGAAGGGAAAATCTCCAATTAGAGATTCCAAGTAGAAATCCACAGCGGGGGATTCGTATTACCTATGTCCCAGGTAATATGAAAAAAAAAATCAAAATAATTTATCATCTATGAGTCTAAAATTATTTGTATAAATGTAAAAATAAAATTGGTGGTTACAAATTGAAATTCCCATTTGAAAATAATATATTATATCAAATATTGTAAAAAAATATTGGAGTATATAGATAATATCAAATGGTTTAAGCGGTATGAATATGAGTATTCTGATCATTCCCTTTCATTGTTCCAACTCCCTATCCCTGCTCCTGGTTCTCTTTGATACTACACATACATTCCCGATCCCAGGTTTGATTTTTTTGTTGTTTTTTTTGTGTTTTATGGATTATTATCCAACTATTTTCTCCTTATTTCATGTCAGGATCTAGTTAGGGAAAGGTTTTGCGTTGTGGGTATCCAAAATCATGATTAGAAATGAAAGACTTGGGGATTTTTACAATGTAAGCTTTGTTTATTACTGTTACTATTAAAAGTTCCATTGCTATCATTATTTATTTGTTCTGAATCCTAGGCTTGAAATCTTGACTCCTCCATTTGGTAAAACATTATTTGTGGATACCCTAGTACTTGTTTCTGGAAGGATTTTCTTTGTTGTGTACTGTCATCTTCTTTAATTAGATGTTCGTTATTATCAAATTCAGATAGTCCTATTCCTTGGGATTTTGTCACATACTTATACAATGTATTTCCACTACCTTTCCATCCATTCATGTAAGTGGATTCTTGGATGAATCTAATCTTCTTCCACTCCCTTCAACCTCTTGGTTTTGGACGTAGTGAAACCGTGCAGCGGAGGCTGATATATTAAAATTTATTTTAATAATCATTGCTCGAACCATGAGAAAGGATCTTGCACATAAAATTTATAATTAATTTATTTAATATTTGAATGTTTATCATCTGAAAGAAACCTTTAAATTGCCTTTATTGAACTTATGAGGATCCAGGAGTATAATTCCTCCAGTGGTGATCCACATGTGCTCCAATGATATCTGAGCAATGTCACTCGATCTTCGGGTGCTAGCACAGCAAATCAAATATCTTGCATTAGATCTCTTGTTCTTTGGTATTGAAGAAATATCTCTTATGTTCTCATTCTTTATAGGGATAGAGATGGAGGATTCTAAAGAGAATTTATTGTGCACAACAATTATCTCTTTTTGATTGATTTTAGGATGAAAAACACAATAGACATAACTATCTATTTATAGATCTAGGGTTTATGCTAAAATAATAATTTAATTGAATACCAACTATTAAATAATATTTAACCCTTAATGAAACCCCATTCCACATAATAATATTATTATTATAATTTTTTAGTGTGTCAACTTGCGCAAATTGATAAATAATATTTACCAAATTTTAAATAATTATTTTGTTACTGCACATGATCTTAGTCCATTCAAACTTCTCGGTATTTATTGAATACCAAAATAAATATTTCATTTATAAATAAATATTTCATTCACATACCGGTGAATAAATATTTATTAAATATTAAATAAAATAAACAAATATATTTTTATTTACATGCCGACAAATAAATATTTATTTAATTTATGCGATCAATATAAATTGAATAACATTATTTTTTCATATTGAGAATAATATTTATTCCATTAATTAAATTCAAATAAAATTTAATTGTGATTAATGGAAACACTTATTGTGTGACTCTTTAGGATTTTCTCATTGGTATTAAGCGAGTTTGCCAAAAGTTCAAGATTACTATCTAGCAACGAGTCAAGGCACCCATGAGAAATAACTTAATGTCACAATGATGACAACCACATATGAATGCTCACTGTTCCATATAATATCTTTTTCATAATATATCATCAAGCAGGTTGTACATCCGTGTCACTAACCCATATGCTCGATATTTTTTTCTTTGACTATATGGAATAAACACATTGTTACACCATGACCATGAAATTTAATGTGAAGGTTCCATTCCAATCAAAGGGTCGAGATATCAACTTCCATAAAGATGGAAATTACAAAAATTTCCTCGACTTATCCATTAATGACATGTTACTCGTGACGCACCCAATGTATCCAACTTTACAATGAGTTGTTATCATCATGGTTTATGAAATACATCTAAGTACACGATTTGTAACATGAATTAATAATGATATTAAAGTCTAAGTAGAATCACACACTATTAAACCTCATTTTATTATAATGGGTATTTCTAAGTCTCACATAATATTATCCCACCATGTAATCCTTTTTAATCATCTATAAAAGAATGTACCCACCTCACATTGAAGTAAGGGGAATTCACCCCTGCATGGTATCATAGGAGGTCTAATATTTTTCCTCCCTTCCCACCCACTTTCTTCTATCTCCCAGCAGACCCCCCCCCCCCACTCTAGGCGGACCCCCCTCCCGACCCAGGCACCCAACCCTTCCCAGTGGAGCCCTCCTTTCGGTCTTTCGGTATCATTTGGACCCACCCTTCTCAACAACACCCTCCCTGCGGTCTCTCAGCTCCAGGCGAAACCCTTCACTCCGCCTCCTCGCACGACACCCTGCGCACAGCTTCCACTTGATGACGCTCCTCCTAGCTTCACGACTGGCCCTCAACTTCTAGGGGCCTCTCAGCTACATGACCATCCCACACCTCTTAATCCCTCCCTTCAATAGGCTTCCCAATAGATTCCTGGCCTCGCCTCCCATTGCAGCACCTAGAACGCCTCATGTCGCAGTTCCAACCCCCACCACCCATCACGACTGGGCCCGCCCTCCCTATCAGCCCCTCCCTCCATGTGATGTCCCACCTCCTTGGCACTCTTAGTCTTCACCTCCTTTGCGCGGTGTCCCAGCCTGCCTTCACCATGGTTCCCGGCCACCGTCCCTCCCGCGGCGATCTCCCAACCTCACCCACTCGTCGGCCTCCCAATCGAAGAGGCCAATTTTCACACCTGTTATGCACAGTTTTATTCCAATAATCTGAGACCCACCCTCCTGGTCCCAACATGGTCTCCCAAAAGGCACAGAAGGCAGTACTCCGACAAGTCCGCCACATATCACTGCCCCTTCACCACCATCTTTGACATGGTTGCACCACTCTCACACCTCGAACGTCTTGGCATCTCAGCATAAACTTCCTTAGTGATCCCCATCCCACATCTGATGATGAATCTTGGACCTTCCCTCCTCATCACTCCCATCCCACCTCCCGTGTTCTCCCAAACCCCGCCTCCCTCACGGTTTCCTAGCCCACCTCTTGTGACAACTTCTCGGCCTTCCCACACAGAAACCCCATGCTTTATTCGTGCATATGTGTGTCCGCCTAAGTAGTTTTTCCATGCTCCATCATCATATCTCCCACAAGGAGGTCCCCCTTCATCTAGTACCCATTACAGAATGGCTCTCTCAATGGAGTAGGTTGCCTTGATACAATCTTATCGGGTTGTTATTCCTCTATCCTCTTCTCTGGCCCCCATTGCTCAGACTGAAAGCTCTACTGCCTATGTATCTCATCGTCTGAAAGCTTGGATGCTTGACTTTGGTGCATCGTAACATTGAACAAGGGACTTAAATATGTTTACTACCTATCATTCATACACTGGTGCCTCTATAATTACTATTTATAATGGATCAACAATCCCCATTATCGAATTTGTAACATGCCCCTTGACACCGTCTATTCACGTGGCTTTGGTCACACATGTTCCTCACAGTCCATTTAATCTTATCTCCATTAGAAAAATCATGAGAGACTTAAATTGTGTTGTTATTTTTACTTCCTCTGGTGTTTTGTTTCAGGAGCAGATGACAAATTGGTAAATTAGTCAAGGTCATCTTCATAATGGGGTTTACATTTTCGATACCCCACCATCACTTGCTTGCTCATCCACCTCAGATCATGCCCTTGACCTAAATTCTTTCCTTGGTCATCCACCAGCTTCCATACTCCATAAGTTTTCCCCCAATTTATTACCCAACTTTCCTTCCATTATGAATCCTATAATTTTTCTAAACATCATCGGGTGACATATGTTCCTTAACTAAAACCATATGCAGAAATTCCTTTCAACCTTGTTTATTCTGATGTATGGGGTCCTTGTGGGGTTCCTAGCTAGTCCAAGTACAGTTATTATATATCATTTATTGATGAATACTCGTGCATGACATGGATTTATCTTCTTCATGATCGGTCTGAAGTTTTTTCTACTTTTCAGAACTTTTATAATGAAATTAATACTCAATTATACACCACCCTTAAATGTATCCACTCCGACAATGGATGATAATATTTATCCACTTCCTTTCGGTAGTTTTTCAATGATAAAGGCATCATTAATCAGACATCATACCCTAATAGATCTTAGCATAATGGAGTGGTTGAGTGGAAACATCACCATATTCTAGAGACTTATCATGCCCTCTTATTCCATATAAAGGTATCTCTTCTTTTTTGGTATGATGCCATCCTGACTGCTACCTACCTCCTAAACTCAATCCCCTCTTCTATCCATCAAGGGGAGACTCCTTTTTGGACTCTGTTCTTCTATCTCCATCCTCACTAACTTCCACTCCATGTATTTGGGTGTCTTTGTTATGTTTGGGACACTCACCCCAACCTCTAAAAACTTTCTCCCAGATCCCTTCATTGCATTTTCCTCTGATATTTCTGCACTCAACATGGATATCAGTGCTTCTCTCCCAACTTGCGACGATATATCATCATTGTTGATGTGTTATTTTTTAAGACCTCTCCTTCCACTCTACCCTATCCTCATCCATAAACCTTCATCAATGATTGTCTTCCACTCATAATTTACCCATCTCTGATGCCCCACTTTGATGGTCACCAGTTTAGAACTGTCTACTCCTACCACCCATCGATTGTATCCACCATCCAAGCTGAGGATACCATTGTCCCAGACTTGTTTGATGATCCTACTTTGGCTCCAGATGAATTTCCCATTACACTTAGAAAAGGTACTCATTCCTTCCAGAATACTCCTCTATACACATCCACATACAGGGTTCTTTTTGCTCTGGAGATGATATCTATTCCCTACATGGTTGGCGATGCCAAATCTCACCCTGATTGGCTACAAGAAATGCGGGATGAACTATAGGCTCTAGATGACAACCATACTTGGGATCTGGTCCCCCTTCTGGAAGTAAAATAGGTAGTCGGCAACAAATGGATTTATATGGTCTGTCTTAATGATAATGGAACTCTCCATATACTCAAATCCCGACTTGTGGAAAAGGGATTTGCTCATAAATATGACATCGACTATTTTAAGACCTTCTCTATGGTTTCCAAGATTTCATCACTCTGATAATCCATCTCTCTGGCCACTCATCATCATTAAACACTTCATCAACTGGATATCAAGAATGTATTTCTTCATTGATTTCTTGAAGAAGAGGTATATCTGCAGCAACCCCCCACATTTCGTGCCTCAGGAGATGACTCCCATGTCTACGGACTTTTTCTCTCTATATATAGTCTCAAGAAGTATCATCATGTTTGGTTTGTCCACTTCAGCACTATTGTCACCACATTTGGGCTCTCTCATGGTATGAAGGAATGAACCGTCTTCTATTGTATGACATCCAATGACTGCATCCTACTGGTGGTATATGTTGATGATGTCATCATAATCGGGAGAGAACTCCACTAGAATCTTCCAACTCAAGGGGTATCTTCACCACCACTTCCACACCAAAGATCTCGGTCCTCTCACATACTTCCTTAGCATCAAGGTCTCCCTTTCTATAGACACCATCTTTCTCTGCCAATAGAAATATGCCATGGATATCTTTCAGGATACGGGTTGGAGTCAGCAAACTATTGTGGACACTCCTCTTGAGATTGGGGAATGTTCTCTCTATAAAGACATGACAACCTTCTCTCACCGAGAGAACTACTGTCATCTTGTGGGAAAACTCAATTACCTCACCATTACACGACCGTACATTGCCTGCATTGTTAGAAAAGTGAGCCAATTCATGGAGAATCCAACCAATTATAATTGGAATGTTGTCCTATGAATTTCCAAATACATCAAGAAAGACCATGCTCATGTCTTCAGTACTCACATCATGCCCATCTAAATGTTGAGGCTTTCTATGATGTTGACTATGTCGGTTGCCTTGCTACCCAAAATTCTACTTCTAGGTTTGTCATTTTCTTGGCAGGTAACCTCATATCTTGGAGTAGCAAGAAGCATAATGTCATATCTAGATCTACTATGGAGTCTGAATACCATGCCATGGCCACAGCCACTACTAAGATACTTTGGTTTCGTCATATCCTCCATGAGCCTGGCTTCCCACCACAGATAGCTACTCATATCTAGTGTGATAATAAATAAGCCACTAATATTGATTCTAATCCCGTCTTCCATGAACGAATGAAGTATATCGAGGTGGAATTCCACTTTATTTGTCACCACCTAGAGCAAAACCATATCAGTTTCGAACACATTCTGATGGTAGATCAGCTTGCTGGCATCCTCACCAAAGGCCTCCTCCTGGGAGATCTTTTGGACTCTCTCAGTACCAAGATGGGTATCCATAGTATCAGAAACATATATTGAGGGAGAGTGTGTGTGTATGTTCTTTTTCACTATCATTATTATTTTTTGGGACTCTTGGTCCAAGCTAGGCATATCCAGCTTGAGGGGGAGTGTTAAACCTCATTTTATTATAATGGGTATTTATGAGTCCTATATCAGATTATCCCACCATGTAATCCTTTTTACTCATTTATAAAATAATTTACCCACCTCACATTATGGTAAGGGTAATTCACCTCTACACACACATTCATTGATAGAAAAATACGATAACACCAAAACATGAAAAATTCCTATTGGTGGGTCCGTTCTCATAATCTCCCATCTTGGAGATTACCAAGTGTGGACTTTATTATAAGAAGACTCATCTTCTTATGACTAATCACACCTGACATTCTATATACTATATGTCCCATCATAGTATGTTATCCAATCATAGAGAACTATTTAAGAATATCATCAGAGAACATCAAGGTTCTCATCATAGAAGATAATTTCTATAACCTTATCAATGAGATGCATACTGTAGGAAATTATTACATTAGATTTATGCATAACAACGAACAACAGGTAATAAATAGTTTTATTAATATTCAATACATAGAATATACATGTAATCAAAGTTCATAAGTTGGTCCTAGGACACCAAATTCAACAAACTCGCACATAGACTAGAGTCAACTGCCTACAACCTTCAGTACGCTAAACCTCACATGATAGTCATGTTTCTGTTGAGTAAAAACTTTATTCAAGGGGTTAGCCATGTTTTATTCCATGTAAATACTACTCACTTCAACTTCACCTCTATGAGAAAAATCCCTCAAGAGATGATACTTCATAAGTATGTGTTTCATCTTCTAATGTGATCTTGACTCTTTTGCAAGAATCACCAATAAATTATTATCATAATAGATTGTGATAAGATATTTAATACTAGGTACCAAGTCAAACTCTTGTACTAAGTTGTGCATCAGTATTTCTTCTTTAGCTAACTCAAAAGTCACAATATACTCAGACTCTGCTATAAAATCTACAACCACAACCAGATTTGATCTCTTCCAGATTACAACACCTCTATTCAAAATGAAGATGTATCTCGTCTGTGACTTCATGTCATATTGATCAGTTTGGAAACTAGAATCTGTATATCCTCTCATAACTAGTTCCTCATATCATCCATAAACCAGGAATATATCCTTATCACTCCTCAGATACTTAAGTATAGTTTTTACTGCAATCCAATGACAGTCACCAGGATCAATTTGATATCTTATTACCACACTTAATGCATAGGTAACATCTAGCCTAGTACATAACATAACATACATGAATGACCTAATCACTGATGCGTATGGAATCCTTTCCATTTTGTTTCTTTCCTCATGTTTCTAAGGACACAAATTTCTAGAAAGATGTATTCCATGTGATGCTGGCTGAGAAACCTCTTGGATATATCATGATGAATCTTGATCCCAAAATGTTTCCTCACCCAAGTCCTTCATAGAGAATCATCTATTCAACCATGTCTTAACATACTGTAAGACTGGTATTTCATTTCCAATGAGTAACATTTCATTAATATATACTATTAAGAAAATGACTTCACTCCTACTAAAGCGTCTATAGACACACAACTCATATTCATTCTTTATGAAACCAAATTTTGTTACAGGTTCCTAAAAATAAATGTTCCATGGCCTAGATGTTTTCTTTAATCTATAAATGGATTTTTGCGACTTTCATACCTTTTTAACATCTTTTGGAGTCACAAACCTTTTGGGTTGTGTCATACAAACATCTTCTAGAAGGTTCCTGTTAAGGAAGACTGTTTTGACATGCATTTTCTAAATCTCATAATCATATAAAGTCACAATGACAAGTAAAATTATGATGGATTTTAGTATTTAAACTGGTGAAAAGGTTTTGTTGTAGTCAATTCCTTGATTTTGTTTAAAACCTTTTGCAACCAGTCACGACTTATAGGTACTTACTTGTTCTTCCTTGTCCAGTTTATTCTTTAATGCCCATTTTCAACCAACAGGATTTACATCTACTAGAGGGTCTACCAAAATATAAAATTGATTTTTGTACATGAAATCCATTTCTAAATTCATGGCCTCTTTCCACTTGGAAACATATGTACTGATTACTGCTTCCTTATAGGTTAGAGGGTCATTATTATTATATAATAATGAGTCACCATCCTCAATGATTAGAAAACCATACCATTCTAGTTCTATAACCTCTCTAGTACTCCTTTTCAGTATTTGTGTCTCTAGAACAATTTATTCTTACATGGGGCTTTGTGGAATTTATTCCTGTGCAAACTGTTGCGTATCTTGATCCTTAATTTCATCGAATTTTATCTCTCTCCCACCATGTGGGATGTTTTTCAACCACAACCTTTTTTCTGAAGGATTATATAGGTAGTATCCTTTTTTTCTTTGAAATATCCTATAAAGATGCACTTTGTGCTTTGGGATGCAATTTTTTTACTTGAAGAGGCCTTGAAAAACACTTCGCAACCCCACACATGTAAGTAAGACATCACAAGTTTCTTTACATTCCATAATTGGTATGTTATACCATCTTCTTCTTTAGTTGACACTCCATTTATCACATATGTTACTATTTGTAATGCATATCTCTAAAAGGATAATGGAATATTCACTTGACTCATCATTGATCTCACCATGTCAAATAAGGTGTGGTTCCTCCTTTCACTTACACTGTTCCACTAAGGTGAATAAGGAGGAGTGGGTTGAGATAATATCCCAAACTCCCATAAATAATCAATGCAATATTGATTAATATATTATCTACCAAGGTTTGATCGGAGTTTCTTAATATTATTACCAAGCTGGTTCTCAGCTTCATTCTTGTATTCCTTGAATTTATCAAAAGAATCTAAATTATAACTCATCAAGTAGAAGCATCCATATCTATTGAAATCATCAATAAAAGTTATGAAGTATGAGTACTCACCCCTTGCCTCAACGGGAAATGGTCCACACACAACGCTATGAACTAATTCAAGAATATCTTTAGCCCTTTCATCATTCCCACTAAATAGGGAATTGGTCATTTTTCCTTGAAAATATTCATGACGTATAACAAGTGGTTTTAGTTTTAAAAAAATATAAATATCCATCTTGATGTAATTTAGGAAAGCACTTTATCACAACCCAGCCCACTAACGCCTGCCTGGCTGGTAGATGGATGAGCTGAAACTACCTCAAGCCTGCATCCATAGGCCAGGGGCTGGTGACAAGCGCTGAAAAACATAACTAAAATGGGAGGCATTTACATATTATACTTGTATGCATGCACCCAACCATCTTAATGCAGAATTTCATATAAATAATAATAAAATATAGTAATATATAGAATAAAATCCATACATGTAATAACCTTTAGGGAATACAAAAGAGTGTGATAGGGTAATTTGAAAAGTAAAGGGGAAAAATACACACCCAATCAGAAAAGATGTCTCAACATGACAATAACTAGAAAAGTAAATGTTGAGAGTACCCACTTTGAGTGTCATACACGGTCTATACACTTGAGTATCCCTATGCTCCTTTGAAATCACCACCAACCTGTCCATCATCTTTATAAGACATGACATGTGTGAGAAAAAACCCATTTAGGGGTGAGTATATACATACCCAGTAGGGCACCCTGAAAACTAAATAAGGAGTGGTAGAAGACATGATAGAAGTAGTCTGTTCATCACAATGAAGGTATGTCAACAACCATAACGAAAAAACCATATATGCTCAACAAGAATCCCAAATGAGAGAGAAATAGGATATCCATCTCCATAACTCAGTTAAGAATAATGAGTCTTCCTACAATTTTAAAAAGGGTCCATCTCTGATACCCAACATATTTCATGTCTAAAAATAATTAATCATGTTAAGGATGAATGCCTTACCATTGTGTCACACATTTTAGGGGGCATGATCTCCAAGGTATGAAGGACTCGTGCCCTGGTGTGATTGGATAGTACCACTCCAATGGTAGAGGACCCATGCCCTGACTTCATAGGAGGGTTCCACTCTTATAGTTGATAGATGACCCTTTCTCTATCCCGGATGGAGGGTGCCACTCTAATAGTCAAGGACTCATGCTCTACTCAGTAGGAGAGTTCTATTCTGATAGAAAATAGAGGACCCATTCCCTACCCAGTGGGAGGGTGCTGATCTAATGGTTGAGAACCCATGCCCTATCCAGTGGGAGGGTGCCACTCTAATATTCGACCCATGACCTTCCCAACAGGAGGGTACCACTATGATAGTAGATAGAGGACCCATTCCCTACCCAGCAGGAGGGTTCCACTCTAATGGTTGAGGACCTATGCCCTTCCTAATAGAAGGGTTCCTCTCTAACAGATGATAGAGGATCCATGTCTTTCCCAACAGGAGGATTCCACTCTAATGGACAAGGACCCATTCCCTGCTCAGCAGGAGGGTGCCACTCTAATAGATAAATATAGGACTCATGCCCAGTCCAATAGGAGGGTGTCACTCTAATGGTTGAGGACCCATGCCCTGCCCACTAGGAGGGTTTTACTCTTCATTTGTACAAGTATGGAGGCCCTGCTCCCTAGTACGATAGGGGAGTTCCATCTCCATGGATAGAGGACCCACAAGCTGATGTGACAGTAGAGTACCATCTCTATTTGGACTTCCTGATAATCATGCCTGATCACTGTCATCATCAAGCACTACCTATGGAAGTATCATGCTTGGAACATCTCGCATCACATCTCAAAAGACACTACGAGGGATTCCATCATGTTTTACTTGAAAAAACACTTAGGATAGAATAATCTCTTGTCAAAATCTGAGTCTAAGTGAAGAAGATACAAGAGATATAAATTTCATAATAAGGTACATAACGCATATGAGGTCCACATGGTGTGTGACCCCACCTCACTGTCTAGCCTTATCATCACCAACACACATCTTTCTGGCCATGTAGTACTACACAACGTGTAATGGTACTACATGATGTGCCTCGACAAAAAAGTATGATGAATGCACAAGGCTCGTCATCGGTTTGACGGGCTAAAATGTCAAACTATCAATATTTCATCGAAAACAGCCATGAATATCCAAAAAGATCACACTGTTTCAATCCTTGTAGAAAACTGCTCGGGATAAGCTATTTACTTTCTCAAATTAGAAACTTGATGAGAAAGTCACATTTCACCGTATAACGTACGAACATTGCTTCGAGGGACCAAGTCATGAACCCAAAATAATCCCTTGATATTTCCCTTGAAATGTCCGCCTCAATATCAGGGTCACAATAGCTCATATGGTTCATCATTCTGACACTGTATGAAATTTTTTTGTTATATATGAGAATCTGAAACAATAATAATAATATCATATTATTATTATTATTGAGCACTTCATGGACCTGATTCACGAGCTCGAAAAATGTATCCAACATTGGTATTGAAATGACCCTCTCGATACTATGATCATGATGCCAAATATGGAACATCAATCCAATGTTGTATGAAGGTATTATGTTGTAAATAATATTTATTGACAAAAAAGAACAATAATATTTTCTCATTATTATAATATATAAACAAATTGAAAAAGGCACATGCCCCTCTCCCAATTCTCCTTTGCGCATACAAAAGGGCTTTCTAACTTCTCCTATTAATTAATATTCACAATTTAATTATTATTATTAACATTATAAAAATAAACAATAATAATAAATTTTCCTTTTACACCTCAAGTGAAGCTCCAACTCGTGCCCCCTGTTCATGATTTTATTTTCTTTTTTCTTTTTTCCTTTTTTATTCCACAATTATTATTATAATGTGATAATTAAACACCCACATTTAATTTTTATTAACCACTCACATTTTTTTAATGTCATTTTTATTATTAAAAAATTAACGCTCGTCGTGTTTACCATGCTCAGCCACCACCACGTCCACGCCAAGCAGCTTCTGCCATGAGACCCCATGCATAGCCTTTGCTCAGAACTGATCTCATCACACCACACATCATCACCGTGTGTCAATTAGGAAAACGGGGATCCTCAATCTGACCCAAACCACCTCTAATCAATTGCCATCCTCATCGCACCTCGATCGCAAACCCACACACGCGATACTAATCTGATATGTACATAAAAATTTATCCTTCTCATTCATCAATCTATCCACACATCATTGATTCACGTGACATTTGTGCTATCACATTAAATATGGGGTTTCAACCATGCTCGAACCTGCACCGACAAAGTTGAATTGTGGACCCATTGGCCAATGGTGAAGAATGAAATGAATGGAGGGGAAAACTCAATAACAAATTAAACCATCACTGGATAAACATTCTTTATTAATGAATATATAAACAGAAAGATAACATGTAAATCACAGGAAAAATTATATCCAATCAATATAATCAATATAAAATGGAACTCATGTGAAGAATAATTATCACAGATCAAAAATAGATAAAATTCATGCTCAATATTTTAATCAAAAGGGGTGGAAACCACCTGATTATGCACAAACTGAGACACCACAGTCATCAAATCCTACATTTGGATCTCCAAACAATATAGCACATATTCTTGTCACTTTTTTCATGCCTATATCTCCACCACAGCTGATTATACTTATGTTATGACCGATTCTAGTTTTGTAACTCTGCTCTCTATATGAGTGAGCTTCGCTCCACTGTATCTGCCTTGCCTATAGCGCTTGCTGCGCCCATAGTGCTTGTATTGATTGTTGTGCCTATCACGGCTTCAGCGCTTGATATTCCTATAGTACTTGATGTGGGTTTTGTGTGTCTAAGTTGTTTTCCACTATTGTGTAGGCATCATCTATTGCATCGGCCGCTTCATCTGCCTCATTTGTGTCCATTCTAGAACCAGAAAATATCCCTTGAATAATCCCTCTCTCCAAATTCTCTCAATAAAAACACCAATTGATAAGAATAAATTGTGGGAGAGAGATAAAAATTTGGCACTTCAATTAAAATCAAAAGAAATTATAGTAGAAATAAGAGAAAGAAGAATAAATGAAGAAGTAGAAATAGAGGAGGAAGAGGAATGAATAAGGAGAAAGAACTACATGGAAGGCTTAACTCCCAAGTCTTGTGGCCTAACCCACTGATCAATTACAATTGATAACTCCTAAATACCATATCTTCCCCACTTACATCCCACAAATCCCTTATTTATTAACTCCATTATAACCTTCTAGACAACCCCCCTCCCAACAACTTTCTAAAAAACTAACTAACTAATAAGGAATTTACATATTTGTCCCACCCCACATTATTATCATCCATAAACCTATCACTATGTACTATGTGTCCCATAATTGTACATTATCCAACCACAAAAAAAATATTTAAGAATATCATTATAGTACATCAAGGTTCTCATCATAGCGGAGAACTGTTATGATCTTATCAATGCAACATATACTCTAAGACATTATTAAATTAGAGTCATGAAAAACAACGAACAATATGTAATAAATAGTTTCATTAATATTCAATACATCAAATATGCATGTAATCAAAGTTCAAACAATTAGTCCTATGACACCCCAAACTTTTATGGTTCATCCCAACATTCCCCACTTGTTGGACTATTGCTGAGCAGTTTTTGAATATCAAATAAACCTCCCCAAAAGGTAATTTTAATGTGGTTGATTTTTCCTCTTTTTCAATTAGTTTCGCTACAGCGCTTATTGCTCTAGATAATTTTCCACACTTTCCAATTATTATTTCTATGTTATTTATGGTCATACCTAAGGGAATATCAGTTGAAACTCTAACACAACTAGTGTTTGCTTCCTTTTTTACCCCCACCCACTCTCGACAAAGTAGTACAACTTGGGTATTTACATAAAGTGGCATGAACCACATTTGTCTATTAGTTTGTATTTGGTCTTCTATTCATTGATTTCATGTATTCGTTTTGGAGCTCAGTTTTGAACAGGGCTTCTTTTCATCGATGTCATGTATCGGTGCTCAAGCCCTATTACTATTTCCTATGGATACTATTGTATTATTGATTTATATTTGTTGTCAATACATAAAATGAGTTTGAAGATGATGAATAAATACATGATATGATGGCCTTTGTGATAGGTGGAACGTCTCACTAAGTAGTAATGGTGGTTCAACCTATGAAGCTTTGTTAAAGGAAAGCAAAGAGCCCGTGAAAACATTCAACAATCGAAGAATTGATAGAGGTAAATAAGAAACCATGAAAAGACCTACATTTAAGATATTTGAGAAGTGTCCATGATGTTTGAGGATAATTTAAAGAAAGTTGAAGTTTGAATAATATTACAGAAGATCTGAGATGTTGATTTTTAGTGGCCATCCGATGTGTAATTCATGTTTTTGACCATTTGAAAGGCCAATTCAATTTTTTTTTAAAACTAATGAAACGGTCATGAATAATAGTTATACAATGCACATAGAATCTATCAAATCAAATGTTTGTAGTAAAAAATTTCACATCCCCCTCTCTCTAAAGATGATGTAATGAGGGGAGAAAAATAATGACCCCTGAGTCCTACCTATAGTAGGTATTGAGTTGGCGACTAGCATCGAGGGTATAAAAAAATCATGAAATGGGAGACATTACCATCGATAACAAAATATGATCAAGATATAAGATGAATCATCCATAATAAACACCATGAAATAATATAAAAAGAAACCAAAACTATCCCACAATGCATGTATAAATAAAAATGATAGAGATAAGTCTCCAAATTAAATACCCAAAATCAAAGCTAAAGTAGCGACATGGTAGCTATCCAAGGTCTAAGCTAGTAATGTCTAGAACGGTCTATGTAGTCCTTTTGAAAACTTGAAAACATTTTATATACATGGAACAATAGAAACTGTAGAGAGATTCATGCTAGGTGTAATGGAGAAACTCCTATAACTAGTCATTCGTATCATCTTACCTTCAACCATGATAATATTACCTTCAGCTGAAGTCGATCTATAGGACTGAAGAATACCTACATGGAAAATGATATGTTATAAGGAATAAAATTCAAGAACCCAGGAGGTGGATCTCTAAGATAAATAAGTAGCATGTGCATCGGCATGAGAAATAGTATCACTAGATGAAGTACCAACACATTGAGACCGGAGAGATCAACAGTGTGACGAGTGTCATCGAGAAGCACTAGGGTAGGTATGAAAGCTTGTGCAAATCAAGATAGATATGAAACTGAATAACCATCCATACGTCCATGCAAATACCAACATGTATTAATAATTTTATATTAGTTTCCGCAATGTGTGAAGTGTTTGCGGGAAGTAGGGTGATCACGACCTCTAAAACAGCCTTCGCCACTTTTGGAGTTGCGAGAGACCATAGAAGCATGATCAGAGTGGTCAGTGTTGAGAATCAGCAAAGGAAG
Organism: Viscum album; assembly: GCA_963277665.1. Lineage (NCBI taxonomy): Eukaryota > Viridiplantae > Streptophyta > Magnoliopsida > Santalales > Viscaceae > Viscum > Viscum album. The sequence continues at coordinate 1,018,264,086 of OY728137.1, read as the reverse complement.
AGTCACATGAACAAGAAGATTATAACCCAAGGAGGGATGTAATGTGGTGGGGATATCCAACATGTCAGTAATGGTGATAGAGAAATCAACATTGCACTCATTAATGGGGTAGAACAAGAAAAACTGATCTTGTTGAGTGCGGGCATCATCAGGAGTCTGTGGAATAGTCCAAAAATCATTGATCTAATTCACAATATATATCCACTCATTTTAATAATAGGTAATCAAGATAGTTCCCTATTGAATAGAAAAGAGCTTCTGAAAGAGCATATATACGAGCGAGATTGTTTGTCTCAGAAAACATAAGCAATAACAAATCCCATAATTCCTTGAAAGTATTAGCAGTCGTGGTAACATGCTTAATCGAGTGATCCATGGTGTTAATCACCATTGAGAAGTTATTTTTGTCCCACTATTCCCATTTTCCTAATGTGACATCTTTTGAATCAGCATGGGATGCAACAAAATGCGAATAATACCACATGCCCTTCAAGGTGACAATAATAGTTTTCTTCCACACTATGAAATTAGTGGAATCAATACGTTTATCCACAATATGTGTGGAAGCGATGATAGTATCTATAAAGGGTGAAAACATTTCCATAGATGGAGCCAAAGTCCGAAGAGTGAGGAAAGTGAACAATATGTAAGTACAAGGCACTGAAATTTCACAAAAGGTACAAAATTATGTGCTAAAAGTTCACTACCAGAACATCAGATATTTATTAAGTCATAGAATAAAGATTCTCAGGTATGGTGGTAGATAGAGGTTTTGTAGGTTGGGTCATTTCATAGGGATAATTAATAGGCCATGCGCTTGGCGCGCAGAGAGAAGCGAGTGGTTGGAGGGGTTGCGTAGGGGGGAGCTAGAGGCTGGAGGGGCTGCGCAGGGAGGAGCGTGTAGCTGGAGGGGCAGCATAGGGAGGATCCAATGGATGGAGGGTCACAAAAGGGGGGTTGGGGAGGGGAGATTCACAAATGGGTGATAGGAGAGATTTGTTTCATAGGTAGGGGTCACGCAGGCAGGTGGAAAGCAAGGGAAGGTCAGGGAAGGGTTCGTCGCTTTGGAAGGGGTGATGGGAAGAGGGTTGTCACGAAGGCAGATGTCAGGAGGGATGTTCGATGGGAGGAGGCTATTAGAATGGGTGACAAGGGCATCGTGAATTGGGGAAATGGGAGGGAATGAGTTAAAATCCATGTGATACCATGTTGAAATGGAAACCTTACCTCACAATGAGGTTGGATACTTTATTTATAGATAAGCAAAGGAGGATAATGGAGGTGTGAAACCAATGTGGGATATGTTTCATGACTACCTCTCCACAAGGTGTACCTCTCCTGGGTCGACAATGTGAGAAGAGAGATAATGACCCCTAAGTCCTGCCTCCAGTAGGCCTCAGGTTGGCAACTAGAACCAAGGGTATAGAAAACACACATATGGGAGGCATTACCCTCTAAGAGAAAACATGCAGAAGAGAGATATAAGATAGATACCAACCAACTTATTCTCAGACTACAATATAAAATAAACTCAAGTACATATATGTACTATCATTCAAAAACAACTACAACTAAAAGGGGAAAACTACAAGTACCAAAATAAAGTAAAATGAAAGTAACCACGAAGCCCGAACAGCACCTGCAACCCCAAGCTAGTAGTAGCCAGCTTGATCTCCAACCTTCTACAAATGTCCTGAAAAATAATTTATATAACATAGAGTGAGTATAACAATATACTCAGTAGGATCCTCCCCAGGGCCTCTTGTGCAAAAGTAAATAAATCATGCTAAAGCACAGTAAACAACTAGTGAAACTAACTCTTCACCTAAATAGGTATACTAAGTTCCCAGCCTCACTATGTCTACTCTCTCCAAGTATCGCATACAAGAGTATATAATATAATAAAGTTGTAATGTTGTGAAGAATAAGTGAAACTAACTCTTCACCTAAATTTTTTTTATTATAATTATATTTATATTTATTTATTTATTGAATGATTAGAGTTGTAATGTTGTGAGCTCTCTCTGGCGATTCCTCATCAACTTTGAGACGGTGAGCAATGGAAGACCCGTTCGATTCTTACTTCGACCCCAAAGATGTTTCCATCCCTTCTTAAAAGGTTGTAGCTACCGAAGGTGGCACAACTTAGGTGAATTTGGATCCTTCGGTTTCGGATGGTGTTTTGAAGGTTGATGTGAATCTAGTGAATCCCTCCAAATATTTGAAGCTTCATTCTTCATATAATAGGTTCTCTGATCTTCATGATGATTCATATATGTTATAGAAAAGGATCATCAAGAATGGCTTCATTACTTTTGTGGAGGTGAACCCTAAAATCTTTGAAGATTGTATCTAGGAGTGAAAATTTTCACTCCTTGCTCAAATTCTAGATCATCGATAGGGTAATCCATGGAATATTAAAGATCTGATGATAAATCTTTAACACTATTAGGGATTTTATGACTAGTGACTGATTTCGATCAGTAAGGGTTTCTACCACATCGTTTTCCCTTTGAAGGAGCACAATTTTTTTCTTGGAGATTTGGTCTGGTATCTCTAAAACTTGGATTTTTCACCTTTTAAGAATAGGATCCCTTCTTTGATCCTCATTCACCCAGAATACCATCTACTCAATCTTGGATTCGAGTTAGGGGCTTGAGTTAGTTTTTCTGTCACTCACAGATCCTTTGGGATGTTACCTCTATAGTGGGGGCTCTGATTAAAATTGAAAAGGAGACTGGGTGTGCTCGAGATGGCCATTTTTCTAGTATTTTGGTTGATATTGACCTATGTCATGATCTTATTGAAATTATTTATCTGTTTTCAGGTAATTTCAAGCTTTATCTTTCAATTGAATTTGACAGGATTCCTGAATTCTATGATTATTACTCTTGTATTGTCCATTCATCTATGCGATGTCGTCAGAACTTATATTTTTCTAACTGTAAAAAGTCATACCATTATTTTGATCCATGAAATTTTAAGCTTCCAGATGGTTAAGATAGAGATATGAGGTGTCATGGTCCTAAAAGGGGCAAAAATATTTTCAAACAACTGTCTAAAGATGAAGCTTCCCCTACTAATGTTCATGTTATTTGAAATCTCTAGTTTGGTGATGTGATCAGACTAGGGGTTGTGGATTCAGGTTCATAGACTCCTTATATAAAGGGTAAGTTCCCTCATGGGGTGATTCCCTCATAGGTGAATGTGAGTGTGGCTCAACATGACCCTTCAACACCTGTATAGGGGACTGTTGATGCTGAACAGGTGCTTGGAGGGGTTGGATCCCATACTAGTGTTGACCCTTTATCTTAGTTCATTATCCAAATTGCTAAAAGGGATAGATTGTCTTCTCAAGATGACTGGGTAGGCAATCAATTTCCTCTTACCAAAATAAAAAACACTTTAGTGGATGATGAGGGTTTTCATATGGTCTCTCATAGGAAAATAATTTTGGAACCCTCTATTTCACCCTCTATATGGGGTGATGCCTCTTTTAAAGAGTTGGTCATGGGTGTAGATGAAGAAAAAGAATAGGGTCTTGAGGATCTAATGGTGGAAGGTGTCACTATCCCACCAAACTTTAGTCCCAATAAATTTTCTTTTCTTGACATATTAAATAGATCGAGAAATGGGGATGTCTTTTGTGAAGAATTTGACAACATCCATGGACCTTGTCGAGATGAAGGGAAATTCTCAGTCATTAAGGTTGTCAAGGATAGGAAATTTTTTTATCATGATGGATCTGTTCTACTTCTAAAAAATGATTCCACTATAGGCCAAGATATGGTGCCTCATGATGATGATGGTGGAACTTTGAGCATGTATGATCTAGAAGATACTTGGCAGACCCCTAAAAAATGGAAGAGAGGCAGACACCCAAGAGGTTGGGGTGTCTCCTGAGGAAGTGGAAACATACATAAAATAAGGTGATTGAGTGTTCATTTTCTTTTGGTGGCGTTGTCTGTTCCACTTTGTAATATTACAACCCTTTTTCTTTCGTTGTTTTTGTACTTTTTTTAATAATAATTTTTCGGGACCATGGATCTTAATCTATGGTTCGCACCATTTTTGGTGTGTATATATATATATATATTTAAATCATTGTAAAGTTATAATAAATATATTTATTATATTTATAATTATATATATTAATATATATATATATATATATATATATTAGGTTCTTGGGGGTATAATTACATTCAAACACACACGCCACACACAGGCTGGAAAGACAGTCCATAACCCCCCCTCCCCCAAGGGGATAATCCACCCATCAAGACCTATTTATTTTGGGCATGTACCATAGGCTTATTAAATGACCTGTAATCCCAATGGGTGTTAAACCCATGACAACCGCAACCCGTAGTTTTATTAAATCAATCATGCATGTCTAATCCACGAGTTGTCTTCACTTTCTACAATAACTGCTTGTGTCTACCACCATCATCCATCTAAAGGGCGCCTGCATCTGTTGATGTTGTCCAGCCACACTGGTGCTCAGTGCACCACAACTATCACTTATGTCAGAGCTCTTGTCTATTTTTTTCATCGATGGCCCTATCCCTTTCCTACCGCATAGCGACAGCCCACACTTCCATCGACTATCGACGCTTCTTCCTACCACGATCCCTCATCTATCTCTGCCTGCAATAGAACCTAGCGACCTGTTGATGTCCTGTCATCCCACCACCTAGCAACAACCCACATTCCTTCTTGTCTCCGTAAATCCTACTGAAGCTGATGCACTAACCATGTCCATCGCTCTCCTCACTACCATTACCTTCTAGCATGCCATCACACCCCCACATGGGGAGGAAACAAACCCACTTCCAAAGGTGGTATCACAAGCGGTCAGTGGGAATTGATCCCCCGACTTCAAATGTCGTGGATAGGGTACAATAAACTCACCTACACCCTCGTTGGCTATTAATAAATATATATAATTATATAAATATATATAATTATATATAAAAATATAAAAATATTTATAATTATTTAAAAATATTTTTAAATAAATTTATTTGTAATTATAATTATAAATAAATAGAATTGACAATGGGTTGTAGATTGGTTGGATCTACTTCTCCCTCGTGTTACAGGATAAAATTTTGTACGATTCCCTAATCATGGGGGTTTATTTAGGTCAATAATTACGTGATGGAACACAGTAACCTCTTTGATATTGTGGTAGTGTGAACAGGGAAAAACGATGATCAATTTTCAGTTAAATACCCTACTAATGGAGGGGGTGATGATGTGTCAGAGGGGTTCTTTAATGGCAGGGGAGAGATGGAGGATATAGGCCATAGAATAGGTTGACCCTTTCTTAATGGAGGGGGTGCTCATGGTCATCCGACTAGGTGTGAAAAGGAAGTTACCAATGTGTGAAGATTATAGTAAAGAGAAGGCGAGGATAAAAGGCAGTGCCCATTGTGACATGTGTACAGGTGGGATCCTCACTCGATGGCGGCTCTGGTTTTTGTACGGGAGTTTGGGATGGCGGTTTTCATTGTGAGGGAGATCATTTATTTGCAGTGTTGGAACGTTTAGGCACAGATAGTGATGGACTTGGTCTTTATATAGACTCGGTAGTAAGCAGGGCAGGAAGTGGACCAGTGGCTTCGACAGCGACAGAGCAACAACGCAACCTCAGATAGTGTTTTTTCATTAGGCTTTGAGAGGCTGTTATGCAGCTATCACCCATCAGTACTATCCTTTGAGGGGAAATATTATGTTATAGAGGTATACCTCAGTTATGATGAGAGAACGTTGCTCTGATGGCGGAGGTGGCCATGATGGGGGTTTCAACTAAAAGGGTTTGTTGTGATGGCCACCTAGGCTTAGATCTGGTAATTATGGGTCATTGGGCCTTATTATGAAGGGAATGTGGGGCCTTGTAATGATAAAAAAGGGTCTGCAAGGGTCCATATAATAAGAGCTGGATAGGGTGGGTTACCCTTTGGGAGGTTATGATCTTCTTGTTTCGGCTTACGGGTGTGAGGTGTGTGTGTGTGTGTGTTTTATGTAATTTTACCCCCAAGTATCTAATATTATATATATATATATATATATAATTATAAAATTATAATAAATATATTTAAATAATAAATATATTTAAATAATAAATATATTTAAATAATAAATATATTTAAATAATAAATATATTTAAATAATAAATATATTTATTTATAATTATATTTATTAATACATATTTGTAATTCTTTAATTTTTTATTTATAATTATATAAATTTAAATTTTTCAATTATACTTATTATATTATTAAAATTGGGTCTTTATCAGTATTTTTTTAGCACTGATAAAGATACGTTTTATCAGTGCTTACTATTTTATCGCTGATAAAATGTATCTTTATCAGTGCTTTTTTGAAAGCGCCGATAAAATCCTTACCCAATGTTTTAAATAGAACCCTAACAGAGTCCTCCTCCCTCATGCCTTCAAGCTTTCGTGGAACTGAACCCTCGTCACCTCTCTTAATCAAGCTTCTTGACGAATCAATCCTCTAAAGATCTAAGATATGTGATTATTTGTTCTCCTCTTTAATCACAACCTTCTTCCATCTGGGTCTTTACCCCCTCTGACCTCTACCTTATTTTAGAGCTTTATCAGGAATGACACGGACCGACCTTGTTTTATATCTTTAATTTCATGATGTTGGGGATTCATTCATGTTTCTTTATTTCTCTTATTGTTTGAATCGCTAGTTTTGGCCCTTCTTGATTGAATACATGGTGGTTTGGGGTACACTGGAGGTGGAATTCAATTCTCCTTGGGTTTTTTATATGGTTATGGCTCCCTGTTGAATCAATCATTCAGTTCTCCCATCTTGCATTCTAGATCCAGTCTTGGTCTAGTTTTTGGTTCGCCAATGGTTGAGGTTCCCATGAAGCTAGTGTTTGGTCTATTCTTCTTTATTCTTGTAATATGTGTGACAATTATTTCTTAAGTTAAACCATTTATTATAGATGGAGAGGACATGATGTTTGGTGGAGTTAAAACTATATGAGGCTTCTCAAATTTTTATTTTGGGGAGATTCGGATGTTCTACCTATAGATTATATGTATATAAATAATTATAAATAATTTATAAATACTTTTGATTATACACTACTAAAAATTTATTTATTTTCAACGGATCACTTGTGATGGGAAATTCTCTCTTCACAATTAGTTTACCCATGTTATTTAAATAACCTTTTGCAATGGGCCTATTGGAAGTACATATTTACGACGAGTCCATCGCAAAAAAATTTAAAAAAAATATTAATAAAATTTTAATAAAATAATATTACTAATAATAAAATAATATTAAATAATAATAATAATAATAAAATAATAATAAAATAATAAATAATATTATAAATAATAATATTATAAATAATAATAATAATAAAATAATATTAATATTAATAAAAAATAATATTAGTATTAATAATACTAATAATATTAATAATAATATTAATAATAATAATAAATTAATATTAATAAAATTAATATTAATAAGAATACTAATAATAATAATAAATTATAAAATTATAAAAAACTCAATATTTGCAAAAATATAAAATAATAATAATAATAACATAATAATAATAATAATAATGAAATAATATTAAATAATAATTTTAATGAAATAATAAATACAAAATAAAATAAAAAAATAATTTAAAAAATAATTAAATAATAAAGTAATAAAATAATAAAATAATAATAATAATAATAAACACAATACTCGCAACAATATACAAAAACAGACTATAAAGAAATGTAAATATATAATATTACAAAAAAAATACATTCAAATGTTTTATCATAAAATGTAAATGCATCACTAGGGGGTCTTATGGAGGAGCTGGAGGAGATGGTGGAGGGAACTTCATCCCTAAACCATGAGTTAGACGACGCATGTACTTCATCGTCTTCTTGTGTTGTATGCATCTCTTCCTACTACTACTAGTGTTGTTGATGGAGCTCTTCCTGCTCCCTACACATACTCTCTATAAGCTCACCTTGAGCTCGTAGCTGCTCCTAATAATGTGCAAAAGATGATGATGACTCTCCATGATCTCCTCTTGAGAAGCACGCCGACATCACAGTGGTCCCATAATAACTCTCAAGTTTCAATCAAGAGCTAATACTAATAACTCAACCTTTCTCAAAGTCATATTGGGTTGCCTGCATCCATGCTACCTCATTAAATTGGTGGGCAATGGTCTGATCCTCGGTCTTGGTCTAACTCTCAGTCTGTGTTTGAGATGTCACGACCTCATATGACTCCTTTAATTGCGATTTAAAATTAAAATAGTTAAAATATTAGTTTTAGTTAATTTAAAAACTTAAAAAAGAAATTACATTGACCACAATTCGACACTAGAGATCACCTCTAATCTCTCCAGTGATAAGATCACTATACATCCTCCTATAAACATCAAACTCCATAATATCGGGTTGTTTGACTGCCTATATGAATATAGAATAAACATTTTACATTTAAAGTTATATAAATTAATTAAAAAAATTATTTACCATATGTTCCCTAAACATACTGAATGTACAACTACCATCTCGATGTGCCACCTCATGTCTCCCCCTGTTTTGTTGACCTACTGATGATCTCCTCTAAAAATGGCCACCCATCCAATGTGGACATAACCCATCCCAAAATTGAGATGAAATGTAATTAGGTTAGTTGGTATGAAAAGACTCATCAAACTCTATCACTTCTACTTTTATCATTGATTTCCTTCTCAAATTGAGCAAAAACTGATAGCAACGCTGACATATAAACCCCACTCATGCCTCCTAGATAGTATCACACGTGCTCCCATAGATGGGATACCATAAACCCTATAAATAATTAATAATATAAAGTAATAAATTAAATAAATTTCAAAATAAATATTATTTATTTACGTACCATCCAATGATCAAACATGTATTACTGAACATTAATGGGAATCTGATCTCATGTGACTCATTTTCCAAAAAAATAATTGTGCAATATAGCGCTCCCCTATCTAACAGCTATATGCGAAAAGCTATGAAAAAAAGAAAAAATAATCAAACAATTATTATATAAATAAATTAATTATAATTAATGAAAACTAACTAAAATACACAAGTAAATAAACCTCTACATGTGTGGATTAAATCCAAGATGTGGACGTCGCTTGGGGATAAGGTTATGAATCATCAATCGTGCAAGACCACACCCCCTATGAGTCCTCTTTGAATTGTCAGTAGTCTAAGGGTCATATGATCCAACATCCTACTCATCATCAGGTATACCACTCTCCTAAAACTCACAAAACATATCTGATTCCATTTGAAACACGAAATGGTGATTGTTATCAAATAGTTGAAAACAACTATTATATATAGATATATATTATATATGATTATAACCAGCATTTAACTATGTAAATCTTCATCTTCATCCTCATCTTCACATCTGACAATGTCAATATTTTCATATTTCTCCTCAGTATCATCAATTTTCATACGAGTTTCAGTTTCATCATCTCTTGTCATTTCAAACTCATTTGTTACATCATTAACATCATTTTCATCATCAAACCTTAACTATGGGGTTTCATCTGAAAGTGCCTAGTCAGAGTATTGTATCACTGATAGGGGGAGGGGTGAATTAGTGATACCCTTTTTCTTTTATGATTCTCTTCAATTGAAAAAACCTTCGCCTCCTGTTAAATATTTCAATTCCCTATTGGGAAACAAATCAACACACATCCTAATGAACACAAATATTTACAAGGTTAACTATTAAATAAGAATAACTATGTCCTTGGTATGGTTTGGAAATGATCTAATATCATACAATCCACTAGAAATCAATCCTTGGATTACAATGAGTAGGATTTACCCTTTCACTCGTGTAGCACTATGAAACAATCCCACTAGTGCATGGGCACCCTCTTAGAAAAATAGGGTAATAAAATTGTTTTGTAACAACTCATGTTACATGCGCTTCTTTTCAATTCAAAAAATGTATTCAATTGAAATACAATTCATAAATTTCTTACCCAGAAGAAAGGTAAGAACCACCTAGACTTCATTATGAAACACTGACCCCAAATATTTTCTGAGTCTGATTCCTCTGAGTCTGATTCTTAAAAAACAATAATCACAGTCTGATTTTCTGATAGAATACAATAGAGTAGAATCAGCACCGCTTTAATTATCAAATATAATTTTCAAGCCGAATAGAATATGAATGAATCGGCACCACTCAAAAACAATTTTCAGGCCAAACAGAATTGATCTATTCTTCTCTCTAGAAACCCAGAGCTTCTCTCTCTTTTACGATGAACAATGAAAGAATAAAAAAGTACAAAGTATTTTTGCCTTTTATAGGTGACCCAAAAAAGTATAGGTGAGAATCCCAAAACATTTTCCCGCTCACCTAAATTTTCCCAAAATGTCATTTCCCTAAAATCTCAGAATACATTTTGACTTCTTCAACGCTTCTCGATTCTTCTCGAAACTTCTACAATATTCACCTCTTCTTCTTCAATCTCCCATTTCAATTACTGAGACATATTTCAATTGTTAGAAATACATGGGTCTGATCAATTGAATCTGATTCCTCATGTTGATTGCTGAATACGATTCTTAGAACTGATTTGAATCAAAATCTTGTATTTGAAAGTTCAACTCCCCATCAACAAATCATTCAGAAATATTCTTCTATTTTATTTTCCCTTGAACCAATTTATAAAAAATACTTCATTGAAAAACCAATTCTTGAATCATGAATACCTTAATGACTTTGAATTCATTGAGGATTAGCTTTAGCATCGTCTGACTTCAATTGGAAAGTATTGTACCTTTCCATTCATTCAGGATTATTTCTTTTCATATAAACCCTATCATGGTCTTTTCTGAATACAAATAGTCTGGATATGATCATCTTGAATATGATCATTCTAGACACGGCCATTCTGGATACAATCATTTCTAGTTACGATCATTTTGATTACGATCATTCTGGTTACGATCATTCTGGATACGATCACTGGTTACGATTGCTGGGTATGATCAAATACAATCTAAAAATAATGATCTACCCAGATAAGATACAATACAATCTGAAAACGATGATCTTTGATCATTACCATGTCTATTCTTTCACTTTTACCTAGATATGATCATTTTGAAAAACAATCAGCACCACCTTTCATCAGAACCACTTTTCATCAACACCACTTTACATCAGCACCACTTCTTTTACTTTCATCAAGAATCCAATTTTTTTGAAAACAAATTGATATTTTCTCCTTCTCTTATTATTGGTATGGATTCTTCAATGAACACCACCTCTTAAATCTAGATATGATTGTTTTGAAAAACAATCGGTACCACTTCTTTCTCTCTACTATCCAGATACGGTAAATTTGAATACGATTATTTTCTGATTGGAAGAATCTCTTTCACTCCCCCTTTCTTCTATCATGCTTTCATCAAAAGTACTCAATACAACTCGTGATTTATATGAAATATGAATCGGAAAATCATCGTCACATTTTCTTTGAATCGTAGTCACAGAGACTCTGATTCTTCAACAAAACAGCCACTTCTTTCTCGTCATTTTAGTGTTAAATTGATAACCAGTAACTTCCAACATGATACATTCTCCTGTGAAACTGACTCTTCCTAAAACCGATCAATTATTTTATAAAAAAAATCTCAAAACAATTTTTCCCAAAACAAAGAGAAGTGATTTATTTTCTTCAAAACCAACCTTGAAAAAAAAAAGAAAATTCTTAGAACCTTCATCACCTTTGTCACAACAATCTCTCCCTTTGGATTTTTCTGTCAACCAAGTTTCATAAATAACTAAACTTTGTAACCTCAAGCAATGTATTACATATCAAAAATTCTAATCCTATGCGAGCTAACTCTTTGTAGGAAACAAGAATCATTAATAGAAAAACCATGATATCCAAAAAAATAGTGATCATTACAACCTCTTTCTTTTCTTCATTCTTCATGGAAATCAAATCAGTTTATTTTCTTATAACCACTCCAACAAACAGTTAGAATAGTTTGATCACATTATAATTCTGAATTCACAGCTTACCCACAACTCTCTCTTTTATGTAATCGATTTATGAAACAAAACAATTATCCCCCTTGACAAAACAATCCAAATGTAAGATGAGAGAGGGGATAGATACACATACATAAACCTTTAAGAGAAATATTTTGGACTATAGAGACCTGGTTTTTTCCCTATAAGACTTTGGAATATTTCTACATATAATTCCAGAGCTAGGCGTGAAGACGGCGTGCGATTCTGAGGCCCGGTGTGCCTGAAATAAATTTTATAAAAAAAATGTTAAGTGTTTTTGTACTATGCAGATGGAGGGGTTGTGTTTCCTCCTAAACGGTAGCTCAGATTGGAAATATGAGGACACGGTTTCATCCGGAGCTTGTCGTTTACCCTAATCGGGGTGTAAAAGTTGCGGGCGTGAGCCTACTGTGAGAGATGTCACCCAGGCAAAAAATCGTCATTTTAAAAATGACTTAGTGATTTTCATCACTGGTATTCTTTTAGAATAACTTTCAAATGAATCCTTGGAATAGAAATCTGAGACTTATGTTGAGTTTGAAATGGGGCATTTTTCCTAGGTGTGATATAAAATGAGAGGGCGCGGTGAATTCAGATTCTGCGCTAAGTAGAATCCCTATAAATAGAGTTAAGTGTTTAGGGTTAAGAAAAAAACCCAAATTCACACACTCTCTCTCTCTAGAATCCAAGATCTCTATCTCTAGCCATTCTTCTCCATTCTTCATCGGATCAAGGAGCGACCACCGCCAGAACTTCGGCGGATCGAAGTGGGATCGCAGCGGGCGCATCGCCAACGACAAACGAGCGATTCGAGGTAGGATTCTTGTTAAATTCCGAACCTTCGTCAATTTCTGGAGTTTTTTCAATTTCGCCATTTTAAATATACAATTTTAGAATTGGGGTGATGGCCGAATGAACACGGCCATCGTCCGAGCCCTGTTTTTGATTATTGTTCTTGGACATTCTTCATCCAAATTTTCGAACGCGCCAATTCTTGTCGGATCGACGATTGGGGGAAGGCACTGCGAAGGTCTCACCCCAAGGATTCCGAATCCTCCTTTGGATTTGAAATCGGGATACCTGAGTGGTGGTGGTGGCCATTGGAAGCCTCGGCTCCGGCAAGGGTGGCGGCTGAAGGTCGAGCGTTAGGCAGCTGGTGCGGCTGGGGGGAGGGGGGGTTCGGACGAGTTGTCGACGTCGGGTGTCGTCGATGCGGACGGGGTAGCTCCGGGAGGAGCCGAGGCGGCGTGGTCGAGGATTTAGAGGTTCTGGCATTGGGTGTCACTGGATCGGAGCACAAAGGACCAGGCGGAGCCGGCTGTCGCGGCAGCGGCGTGGTGTAGCGGGGAGCCGAGGTGGCGGCGGTGTCGGGTGAAGGTACTGCGGAGGGGCGGTGTCGGGCGGCGCGGGTCGTGGTGAAGCGCGGCGATGTGCTGCAGAAGGCAGAGGCGCCGAAAGAACTGGCCCGTCATGATTGAAGGGGAACCCGAGGCGGTCAGCACCTCGGGTGTGTAGCGTGGACAAGGACCCGCCGAACGTGGGTCCTACCGACGCGGTGAAGACCGGCCAAAAGGACGGTCTGCTGGGGAGAACCAGACCTGAGGGGTCCGGAGCAGCTGGAGCAGGCCGCGGCCAGCAATGGTTCAGGCCGAACCCATGGCTGGGCCGTGGGCCAGCGGTTTGGACCTGGTCGGCCGGGGTGAACCAGCCCGGTTGGGCCCCCTTGCGTTCAAGGGGGTAACTTCTAAACGGCGCGTCCGTTTGACGCGCCGTCTGTAGCTGTGAGTCCGTGTCAGCGAGATGGAATATTTGAAGTGGGTTCCGGGGATTTTGGGGTCTGTTCCCAAAGGCGGGTAACCTGGAACGCTCTAACTTAATAATAATAAATTATTATTAAAGATCGCGACGGACATAATTCACAAGCCGGAAGTCCGTTTGACGTGCTGTCAGAGGTGCGGTGGCCCTGGAGTTGAGACGGTCCTTCCAAAGTTGGTTCGGAACCCTTAAGGCTTGGTTTCATTTCCCAGTGGCATGAAACGATTAATGTGAATAATTAATTAATTATTTTAATTAATTAATTATTCTTGCGCTAGACCTAACTCCTACTTGGGATGTCCAATTGATGCGCTGTCAGCGGCAGCGTGACCCCAGTCCTTGTGCGGACTTTTTGAGATGCTTTCTAAAGCATTCGGGTTAAAGACAAGGTGCGGGCCCCATAGGGCCTAGTTCGCACACTTTACGGTGAAACGCCACTTTTTCACCTATTATCCATTTGGGGTGTTTGAGTACTCGTTTCTGAGTGTTTTTATGGGGGGATTGCAACAGCGCAATCCACCTGCCTAAATTCGGGCCCGAGGCGTTGGCACCACGAGGCGGCTTTCGGACGTATGCTGTGTTTTTATGACTTATGCTTCATAAGTCCATTCAGGGAAAATGAATAGCCTACGCCGTGTGGTTATCTGCAAGGAACGCAGTGGTATGATCTGCGTGAAGTGTTTCGGGGTCGAGGTGTGGGCCCCATAGGGCCCCGTTTTCATATAACGTGGGGAGTTTCAGCTTCTGCATTTGGATTCCGTTTTAGGCGCCATCAGTGGCGTTGTGACCCTGGCGTCGAGACGAAGTTGACCAGGGTGGTTTCAGGCGCTGAAGCCAGACTTGAGGCATGGGCTTCATGGGCCGTCTTTTGAGCTGTGTGCAGCATACTGTGACTTTTTCATCAGGCGTCTGTTTGGGGTGTATGAATAGTCGTTTCGACGTGTCTTTCCAAGATAATCGCGATGGCGCAGTTCGCTCAACCTCTTTCGGGACCGAGGTGTGGGCCCCACGAGACTTCGTGTGGTCATAAAGCGTTGTTGAATAACTTTTCCACTGGGAGCCTATTTCTAGCGAGTAAGTAGTCTAACTCGCATGTTTTTTCTCGAGGATTACAGCGGTGTAATCTGTTTGGGAGAGTAAAGCCTCTTTCGAGATCTCATTAAATGTGAAAACATGAAAGGGCGTTGGTCAGAGGTTCCTTTGACGCACTCCGAACCTATGCACGGTAGCGGTGCTAGTGACACCCAGTGATAGCATGGGCAGTGGGTAACCTGATGATTTCTTGTGGTTTACCCTCCAGCGGGGCTGGGCAGTGGGTTACCTGACGATCTCTTATGGTTTACCCTCCAGCGGGGCTGGGAAGTGGGTTATCCGATGAACTTTTGTGGTTTACCCTCCAGTGGGGCTGGGCAGTGGGTTACCTGATGATATCTTGTGGTTTACCCTCCAGCGAGGATGGGCAGTGGGTTACCTGACGATCTATTGTGGTTTACCCTCCAGCGGAGCTGGGAAGTGGGTTACCTGATGACTTCTTTTAGACTAAGCCATGTTGATGTGGCTAGTCTATGGATTTCCTCCGTGTTTACCGGAGCGGGACCCTTGGTTGTACGGTTCAGTGATGAGGTAGCTTTGGCGTGCGGGATTGTTGGGCATCAGTGATGGCTACCCTTAGAACTATTGGTAATTTCTCTTGGGATGATCTTGGAGATAGAGATCCCATTACACACTTGTTCGAGTTTCTTATTGAGCATATAAATATACACCCTACTTTTGTTTCCACTCCTTGGGTTCAGTTAATCTCCTTCCAGCAGGGTTGAAGACGCAAGGGGTATGCCACGTGCTTTCCATGTCTATCTCCTCTTGGATTGGATGAGTCTACTTCCTTCCTTTTGTTGGGTTGAGCTGCACTCTCTCTTTTGTAATCTTGCACTGTTCTTTGTTCTGTCTACTGCTCGCCATTTTAGTACCTCCTTTGTTGCTCCCTCGAGCTTTCGAGGCATCCTACTGAGTATATTTATACTCACCCCTGCTTGGGATTTTCCCGCACTTGGTATCCCCTTGTAGACGACGGACAGGTCGATCGAGACTACGGAGGAGTGTAGAGGACAGAGGAGCTTGGGCTGCATTCAGTGGTCATAGGAGGATTTCTGGGCATGAGACTCACCAGTGGTTTACTTTTATTTTACCTGTTTCCAGGTTCTGGCACCTTTCTGGTTGGGCACATGTTATGCCCCTTTTACTAATTAGTTTACTTGTCAGTAATTTTCAGCACTTTACTTGTACTGTTTAGAGGTCGATGCAAGTTTGTTGGTTTCCCTTTTGTAGTAGTGTTTTATCTTGATTTCCTTTCTCTTAACTTTTACATTGAGTTGTTTGCGTGTGTGTGTACAGTTTCTTAGGCAAAGGCCTCCCCTAGTTTGTTGTGCCTTTGGCGCTAGTCGCCAGCCCCTGGCCTATGGAGGCAGGCTTAGGGTAGTTGCGACTCGAGCCCCGGTACAGGTCAGGTCATGAAAAAGTCGTATCAAAGGTGGTTCATTCCTTGGGGTGTTGTTCGGACATACCTAAAAAGGAATTGTTTGAGTTTTGGGGCAATAGTGTCAACGTGTCTCAAGAGTGGCTCTATGATCAAGGAATCTAGTGATGTTGCGGCAGTCGACATGTCCATTCACCAGGACCTTGATAACCCGCTTGTCGACTCGACACACTGAGACACTTGTTACCGGGAATTTGGTTCATGAATCATATAGGATTGAGTCTTTTACTATCCTTCTTGAGTCATCTCCCCATCATTGTTGATATATATATGCTCATTTGACCGCGGTAATCCTTGATCGGATTCAGGATGTATTCGCGATGATAGCCAGCCAGGATACTAGCTTCGGTTTGTGATGACGATTCCGTGAGCGACGAGGCCTCAGTTCGAGACCCATCATATGATTTCCCTTTCTCCAGGAGGACATGTAGTAGCACCTCCACCTGTGGAGTAGCAGATATTACTGGCGGTTAAGGCCGATGACAAGCTCAGGCTAGGCGCGCTACGTGAGTTCCGGTGTCATAGACCACTGAGGTTCTGCAGTGAGTCATACCCTCAGACATTGAAGGGTTGTCTAGAGTATGTGGTCCACCTCTTCAGGTTGGTTCGGACACTGATAGGTTAGGTGGTGTCTTTGACAGCCAGTCTTTTTCCACCAAGCAGTTTGGCATAGTAGAGCCAGGGTTACTCGGATACACGATGAGTCGGTACTCTCATGGGATGACTTCTAGCATCTATTTCATGAGGGGTACTACCCCTCCTTCTTACGATATTTTTATGGTTTCGGGAGCCATGGGGGCTTCAGCGGGGAGTGATGGTGGTGGCTGAGTACGCGACTTGGTTTGCAGACCTTACTTGGTGCTCTTTGGATGTGGTCCATGACAGCAACTTCTGAGAACAGAAGTTTGAGCGAGGTATTTTTAGATGAGTTTCATGCCAGTGTAGTTCCCTTGTGCATCCTCACACATCTTAGGGTGCTGGAGAAGGCACTGGTGACAGAGAAATTTCTGTCAGAGGGATGTCAATTGGCAGGGCCTCAGTGCCAGAGATCTCACCCTTGATAAGACTCAGGAACATGTTCGGGGAAAACATAGAGTACCAAGATAGCCCAGGGAGGACTAGTGCTATGTTTGTGATGTGTGAGGTCACGTGGTGTGAGACTACCCGACCAAATGTGTTGAGTTTTCCAAATAGTTGGTAGATGCACCGCCATGAAAAAGGAAATGTCGTGATCAGAGAACCCCCAGGTGAGGAAAGGGTGTTCCCTAGGGAGGCGGTGTTGGCAGAAAATTAGGAAGAACTATGGTTGGTGGAAAACGTTTTGAGGTCCTTCCACCACCACTAGGTGGCCCATGTCAGGCTTAGGGAGATGACGGACGTGGTCGCGTATGAAAACCCTACTTTTATTACAAAATTAAACATGATTTATTATATAAACTATTCACTTGATACAACAGGGAAGATTGAGAGGTCTATTGTATTTGGGGCTTAGGATCATTACATAACAACTTAAAACATGAAATACAACATCTTTATTGAAAACTTCCTTTACATGACCACTACATTCCCTCATACTTAGCATTGCATGGGATAACCTGAGGACATGCATAAGAAAAGGGGTGAGCTATAAAGCCCAGTAAGGGAAAAAACAAGGAATAATTGAGGAGTAAAATACATGTCAGACAATAGGAATATCAATATATAATAAGAGAAACATTAACATAAAGACATGATAAATCATGATAATCATAACATGGAAATGTGGAAACAACACTTAACATGGAATTAGCATGAGCCAAGGCTCATTACACATGGAGCATGAGTAAATCCTCATTTCACATGAACCACAAGTAAACCCTCATTTCACATGAATTATCATGAGTCAACACTCATTGCACATGATGTATCATGATACTATACTTTACCCAATGCATTGGATCACTATAAGGGCGCACCCTTCTTAAACATTTCATTTCATGCATAAGTGTGCCACATGGATCATAAAACATGGATGCATAAAACATAATAATTTATTCCACATTAAAGGAATGTGGAATTAATACATGAAACTTTATAATAAATAAGTAAATGTGCATAAATGTGAATACCCTTTATGGAGAAATGGGCATGGTATTCACTACACAATGGCATTGGCTTAGAAAATCGGTGCGATTTCGGCAGCGTAATGGCGTGACATAAGAATTCATAAAAATGGTTGATGAGAGATAAATGGGTTAATAATTATATTTAAATGTAATGGATAGTAAGTAGGTCATATATATACATGTCCCAATAATTTTAATGGAATTTAGATTCATGATACAAAAGTATTGCTTGAATGTAAATGACAAGAGAGAAGTTCCTTTCGGAATTTCGGCATAGTAACGGGTGTACATGGGAGGCATTTAGTGAGAGAGAAAAGGGTATCCCATAATTCAAACATAAATAGGGAATTATGAGAGAGGTTCTAAACCATACACCAACATTCATAATTTAAATTAAAAGGGCAAAAAAACTTAAAGAAAATTGGACAAAAATGAGAAAGGAAGAAAAAACCCTTACTTGGAAGTGTGCTTCCAAAGGCTTGAGAGAGGCTTGAGAGAGGCTTCTTGGGAGATTGGGTCACCTTGGGAGGATTCTAGAGAGAGTAGGGAAGAGGTTTAATGAACTATAAAGGCTTTGAGTGAGGAGTAAGTGGGAGCTTGGGTGGGTTTATATAGGAAAGGTGAGTGAATTCTTTATTATTTAGGTTTTGGACCACTTACATTAAACTAATCCAAACCACAAATAAGCTCATGGTTTTTGCCCATGGTTTTTGGAAAAGGTAAGAGGAAAAAAATATTTTATAAGTCCAAATTCTGAACTTCTTAAAATAATGGGGTTGCTTATGTGGAGGTGAGTCACACTCCCATGAAAAATAATTTAAAAAGACAAGATGTTTAATAAGTCTTGAGGGGTCCATTAATGCTTTGTAAAATAAGTCAAAAAAACCCAAAATCACATTATTTTAATGTTAAAACATATATTGGACGAAAATAAAGCTTATAGTATTTTATTACATCACTATTGGGTCATTATGATGTCATAAAACACATTATATATTTAAACGGTATTTAATTTTTACCCAAAAATTTGACTGTCTCAGAAAATTTTGAAAAATTAAATGTTGGATAATTTAGACATACTTATTATAGAAATAACATTTATTTTATCTAAATAATTTTATAAATATTTTAATTTTCACTTTTAAAATAAAAACCGACATTTATCGAAAATTCACGGGTTTTGACAAAAATGGCTTTCAAACCTTAATAAAAATTACAATTGCATTCATAAAATTATAAGATCATTTATATTTAATAAAAATTAATTTAATAATAATAATAATATTTTATTAAAATATTATTTAATTCAAAAAATCCATTAATTCATCAAAATATATTTCTTATCTGAATATTAACTAAAAAAATACTATTTGTGCTTTAAAAAAACTATTTACAAAGTGTCAATAATGACAAGAAGGTATATTCATTATTATATAAAAATAATAATATACTTGAACATATTACTAGTGATTTGTTACATAACCCCTTAAAACAGCCTCATAAGACCTAAGGGTAAGGTGTGCGATTGTGACAGACTCTTGGGGTGGCTCGGATAACATCGCTCGAGTGGTAATCTCTATCAACTTCCACTTTTCCCATAGACGGTCCCATTTGAGCTTGACATGATGAAGCTTAGCTTGGGATTGGTCAATAGAGAAACCCAAGGACGCCACCTCTTTTCCGAGCTCTGACAAATGGGCATCGTATAGAGAAATTCTACTGGATGAGGTCATCGCTTCTTTCATCTGAGTAAATTGGATTTGTTAAAGCCCTATATTTATACTAATCATGTGATCACTGTTCAACGACTATATTAGCAACGGTCAAAATTATTAACATAAAACCAAAGAAGTTGACATTTTATATAAACATTTTACAGAAAGAGACGTTTAATTATATCAAGATGGATTTCCATTAATGAAACTTTGGGTCGTTACAATATTCCCCCCTTAAGAAATTCCGCCCTTGAAATTTCCTTTTCCCACACTAAAACAGATGTGGGTAACTCAGCTTCATCATTTCCTCTGATTCCCAAGTCTCTTATTCAAACTTGTGGTTTTGCCACAACACCCTGACGAGGGGCATTGTCTTATTTCTTAGAAATTTTTCTCTACGATCTAAGATCTTCACTGGTTGCTCCTCATAAGAAAGATCATCCTCCAACTCTACCACCTTAGAAGAGAGTACATGTGAAGGGTCTTGTGTGTACTTCCTTAAGAGGGATACATGAAATACATCATGTACTTTTTCCATGGTAGGTGGAAGTTCTAGTCGAGAGGTCACAGCCCCGACACGATCAAAAATATCGAAGGGCCGATATACCTTGGACTTAACTTCCCTTTCTTTCCAAACCTCATGACCTTCTTCCATGGAGATATGCATAGAAAAACCATTTCTCAAACATTAAACTCAAGGTATCATTGATGATTATCTGTATAACTCTTCTGTCTACTCTGGGCTGCCTTGATATGGTGTTGAATGGTTTTCACCTTCTCCACCATTTCCTAAAACATTTCTGGTCCAAGAAGCTTACGTTCACTGACCTCATCCCAACATGTCGGTGTTCTGCACCTTTTCCCATAAAGGGCTTCATATGGTGCTATTTGGATGCTCGAGTGGAAACTATTATTATAAGAGAACTCAACCATAGGAATATGTTGATCCTATCCTCCTTTAAAGTCCATTGAGCATGCTCTCAACATGTCCTCAAGTGTTTGGATAGTCTGGTCGGATTGGAAATCAGTTTGAGGATGATAGGCCGTACTAAATTTCAGTTCAGTATCCAGAGCATGTTGAAGACTCTTCTAAAACTTAGAGGTGAATCTTGGATCTCGGTCAGACACAATAGATAGTGGTAATCCATGCAGCCTTACCACTTCCCTGATATATATCTGTGCCAGTTGATCCAATGAGAAATCCTCCTGAATAGAAATGAAGTGTGCAGTCTTTGTAAGACGATCCACCACAACCTAGATTGAATTGTTGCCTTTAGATGTCCTCGGAAGTCCGGTGATGAAGTCCATGGTGATGTTCTCCCATTTCCATTCTGGTATGGGAAATGGTTGCATCATCCCCTTAGACTTATGCCTCTCTGCCATCACTTGCTGGCACACCAGGCACATTGATGTATATTTAGCGATCTCCTTCTTCATATTATCCCACCAAAAGTTTTCTTGGAGATCTCAATACATCTTTGTGCTCCTTGGGTGAATCGAGAAATTTGAACTATGTGCATCATCCAAAAGTTCCTTCTTCAGCTCCGGACTTGATGGAATACATAGTCTTTTCCCAAATCACACAATTCCTTCTTCATTAACATTAAACTCCGAGGATTTCCCTTTTTCGATATCTTATACTTTTTCCTGAATTCCCACATCATCCTTTTGAGAATCCTTTAACCTTTCCAAAAGATACGGTTGAGAAATAATTTGTGAAAGGATTGATGATGTTTCCTTCTTTATGATTCTCATGTCCATCTTCATCAAGTCTAAGAATATTGGATCCTTCTCAATTCTCGTCATTGATAGAATCACTGGGTCCTTTCTACTTAGGGAATCTGCCACCTTGTTCGCTTTCCCAGGGTGGTAATGTATTGAACAGTCATAATCCTTGATGAGATCTATCCATCTTATCTGGCGCATATTAAGCTATTTCGGTGTGAATATATATTTAAGACTCTTGTGGTCAGTATATATCTCACATTTCTCCCCATAGAGATAATGCTGCCAGATTTTCAAGGCAAATATCACCGCCTCCAACTCCAGATCATGCATTGGATAGTTTCGCTCATGGATTTTCAACTGCCTTGAGGCATAGGATATCACTTTATTATTCTGCATCAGCACACAACCTAAGCCTTTCTTCGAAGCATCACTCAATACCACAAAAGGTTCCCCACTTGTGGGTAAAGTGAGCACAGGCGCAGTGATAAGCCTCCTTTTCAACTCCTTGAAGCTTTCTTCGCATTTATCACTCCAAGAAAACTTTATTCCCTTTCGAGTTAGCTTGGTAAGAGGGTTGGACAATCGTGAGAAATTTCTCACAAATCATCGATAATATCCAGCTAACCCCAAGAAGCTATGGATATCCATTACCGATGTTGGCCTCGGTCATCCCTCAATTGCATCTGTTTTGGAGGGATCCATAGATATCCCATTGCTTGTGATGATATGGCCCAAGAATGAGACCTCATTTAACTAGAACTCACACTTGTTGTACTTTTCATAGAGCTTATCCTTGCGCAAAGTCTCCAGTACATTTCTTAAATTCTCTTCATGATCCTCCTTGGTTTTGGAGTATATTAGAATATCATCTATAAATACTACCACAAATTTGTCAAGGTAATCTCTAAAGACTCTATTAATCAAGTCCATGAAGATTTCTGGAGCATTAGTGAGTCTGAAAGGCATCACTATGAATTCATAGTGCCCGTATCTTGTACGAAAAGTAGTCTTGGGGACATCTTCCTTATTCACCCTTACTTGATAATATCCCGACCGCAAATCTACCTTGGAGAAGTATTGTTCTCCATGCATCTGATCAAACAAGTCATCAATCCATGGCAGAGGATACTTGTTATTTATCATGATTTTGTTAAGTTCACGATAATCGATGTAAAGCCGCATTAACCCATCCTTCTTCTTGACGAAGAGGACTGGTGCACCCCATGGTGAAGCACTTGGGTGTATAAACCATTTATCCAAATTCTCCTTTAGTTGTTTCTTCAGCTCTTCAAGATCTACGACAGCCATTCTATATAGAGTCTTGGATATTGTTAGCACCCCTGATATAAGTTCAATTGAGAATTCAACATCTCTTCTAGGAGGAAGACCAGGAAGTTCCTCGGGAAACACTTCATCGAATTCCTTCACAATAGGCATTTCTTCAAGGATGGTTTCTTCCTTGGACTCAATCATCTGATCCAGATACACATGCTCATAAGGCAGTAATATTCATGCTTGAGATGATGGAGCTAAAGGAGATTCATCTTCCTCCTTACACTTGTAAATAATCGGGGGTCGATTCTCCATATGGAGTGTAATTTCCCTCTCCCGAAAATTTATGTTGGATCTATATAAGGAAAGCCAATCCATGCCAATAATTGAATCAAATTCCACCAGAGGGAGTATGATGAGGTTCGCCGGGAAATTCAATCCACAGATTATAATAGGGGAGGACTTATATTCATGGGATGCAATGATTGACCCATTTTCTGTACTCACCGACATCTTCACTTCCATGATTTGTGGTGGTGCTGGGATTGTTCTACTAAACTTTCGAGATATAAAAGAATGCGTATAACCTGAATCAAAAATTATGTTCTCTATTCTTGAATGAATAACTAGTGTACCTGTCACCACTTCGCTGTCGGGGTTCACTTCGGCAGAAGTGATGGAAAAATCTCGTCCTTACTACCTTAGAGGTTGTTGGTTGCCTCTGAAAACCTTTAGATTAGGGCACTGATTTTCAAGATGCCCCAGTTCTTTGCAGTTGTAGCAATGAACAACGCGTTGAGGTTCGAACGGAGCGTTCCTCTCCTCTGTCGCAGTCGCGGGTCTTTCTTGCTGATAGTTAACATCTAGGTGCCCTTCTCTTCCACACCTAAATCATTTCCTTGTCCCCTTGAGGCAATTTCTAGGTGCTTCTTTCCGCACATTTGGCAAGTGGGGTGCTGGATCTTCTTAGCACCGTTGGATTTATCCATCGGACTGCCAACATTGAAGTCCACCTTATGCTTCTTGTCCCCATGATACCCTTGTGATTACCTAATCTCTATTTTGACCTTGAGGGCACATCAGACAATTTCCTCATAGCTTTCAAAGTCACTGATCGCTAATGCTTTCTGCAGGCTAGGCTTCATCCCACCAAAGAAGCGGTCAACCTTGCATTCGGGGGTAACGACAAAGCCGGAAGCGTATCGTGCAAGCCTTGTAAAGTTTGCCTCATACGCTCCAACAAATTCTTCTTATTTTTTCTTGATGGAAAGGAAGTCCCTTTCCATCATAAGCCAGAGGGTGTGCGGAAAATATTTATCGAAAAACATCTTTCAGAAATCCTTCCATTCCAACGCCTCGATCTCCTCCTCAGGCTTCATATTTTTGATCAACATCTACCATTGATCAGCTTCACCCTCTATATGATAAGCCGCCAGGAGAACCTTCTCTTGTTCATAAAATTTAAGGATGGAGAAGATCTTTTCAATGGAGTTGATCTATTGTTCAGCAATCGTGGGATCGGATGATCCACTAAAATTAGGAGGCCTTTGTCTCATGAAGCTCTTGATAGCGACTTGTTCCTTCTTAGGGGGGTTTGGACATTCCTCTTGATCCGTGTTTCTATTCAAAGATTTAGTTAGCTGAGAGAGAAGTGTGACAAAGTTCGCGATTCCCTCTCCCATTGGATTGGGCATCTCATTAGTACAGTCATCACACTGATCTTCACATTGGTTTTTAGCCTGAGTCCTCTTATTTCTGGCCATTGGATGGAATAAAAGGAAAGTTAGGGGGTAACACATAAAGGGTAATCCAAAGACAAAAGTTTATGACTTATAAATAAACTTTTATTTCCTTAACTCATGATTCTATAGGCTTCAATTTAGGCTTTTCATGATCTACTTTCTAACATATATTCTTAGGGGTATTTTTTTTAATTCCCTTAATAAGGGTTCATACTAAGCTTGTGAATTTATCAAAACATATCCCTCGGAACTGTCATAACCAAGAGTGCGGCAAGGCCCATTGTCGTGCACCAGTTCCCATTCGAGTCTAGCTCAAAGCGGTGTTTTTGGGTTTTACCCCTAGGATACATATGTGCTAGAGCCACCTCTACCTACTCGTATCTAGATAGGGATGTATTTGTTTGATAAACCACTTACTCAGTACTTACCAAAACATAGGGATGTTTTATTATACTTAGTCTTGTATCTAAGGATTTTCTACGGTTTTCTAATCCTAATCCCAAAAATTACTAAACCTCCCTTTGATACCAACTATGACAACCCTGCTTTTATTACAAACTTAAACATGATTTATTACATAAACTATTCACTTGATACAACATAGAAGATCGAGGGGTCTAGTGTCTTTGGGGATTAGGATAATTACATAACAACATAAAACATGAAATACAACATCTTTATTGAAAACTTCCTTTACATGACCACTACATTCCCTTGTACTTAGCATTGCATGGGATAACCTGAGGTCATGCATAAGAAAATGGGTGAGCTATAAAGCCCAGTAAGGGAAAATAACATGGAATGCATGAAGAGTAAAATACATGTTAGACAACAGGCATATCAATAGAGCATAAGAGAAACATGAACATAAAGGCATGATAAAACATGATAATCATAACATGGAAATGTGGCAACAACACTTAACATGGAATTAGCATGAGCCAAGGCTCATTGCACATGGAGCATGAGTAAATCCTCATTGCACATGAATCACGAGTAAACCCTCGTTGCACTTGAATTAGAATGAGTCAACACTCATTTCACATGATGTATCATGATACTATACTTTACCCAATGCATTGGAGTGCTATAAGGGCGCACCCTTCTTAAACATTTCATTTCATGCATAAGTGTGCCACATGGATCATAAAACATGGATTCATAAAACATAATCATTTATTCCATGATAAAGGAATGTGGAATTAATACATGAAACTTTATAATCAATAATTAAATGTACATAAAGTTGAATACCCTTTATGGATAAATGGGCATGGCATTCACTACACAATGGCATTGGCTTAGAAAATCGGTGCGATTTCGGCAGCGTAACGGCGTGACATAAGAATTCATAAAATGGTTGATGAGAGAGAAAGGGGTTCTTCATTATATTTAAATGTAATGGAAAGTAATGAGGTCATATAGATACATGACTCAACAATTTTAATGGAATTTATATTCATGATACAAAAGTATTTCTTGAATGTAAATGAGGAGAGAGAAGTTCCTTTCAAAATTTCGGCATAGTATCGGGTGTACATGGGAGGCATTTAGTGAGAGAGAAAGGGGTCTCCCATCATTCAAAAATAAATAGGGTAGTGTGATGTAGGTTCGAAACTATACCCCAACATTCATAATTGAAATTAAAAGAGCAAAATAACTTAAAGAAAATTGGACAAAAATGAGAAAGGAAGAAAAAAACCTTACTTGGAAGTGTGCTTCCAAAGGATTGAGAGAGGCTTTAGAGAGGCTTCTTGGGAGCTTGGGGGACCTTGGGAGGATTCTAGAGAGAGTAGGGCAGAGGTCAGAATAACTCCAAAGGCTTTGAGTGAGGAGGAAGTGGGATCTTTGGTGGGTTTATATAGGGAAGGTGAGTGAATTATTTATTATTTAGGTTTGGGACCCCTTACATTAAACTAATCCAAAACACAAATAAGATCCTGGTTTTTGCCCCTGGTTTTTGGAAAAGGGAAGAGGAAAAAATATTTTATAAGGCCAAAGTCCAAACTTCTTAAAATAATGGGGTTGCTTATGTGGAGGTGAGTCACACTCCCATGGAAAATAATTTAAAAAGACAAGATGTTTAATAAGTCTTGAGGGGTCCATTAATGCTTTGTAAAATAAGTCAAACAAACCCAAAATCACATTATTTTAGTGGTAAAACATATATTGTCCGAACATAAATCTTATAGTATTTTATTACATCACTATTGGGTCATTATGATGTCATAAAACACATTATATATTTAAATTGTATTTAATTTTTACCCAAAAAATTGACTGTCTCATAAAATTATGAAAAATTCACCATTGGATAATTTCAACTTCCTGATTCCAGAAATAAAATTTATTTTATCTAAATAATTTTATAAATATGTTAATTTTCACTTTTAAAATAAAAACCGACATTTATCGAAAATTCACGGGTTTTGACAAAAATGGCTTTCAAACCTTAATAAAAATTACAATTGCATTCATAAAATTATAAGATCATTTATATTTAATAAAAATTAATTTAATAATAATAATATTTTATTAAAATATTATTTAATTAAAAAATCCATTAATTCATCAAAATAGATTTCTTAGCTGAATGTTAACTAAAAAATACTATTTGTGCTTTAAAAAAACTATTTACAAAGTGTCAATAATGAAAAGAAGGTATATTCATTATTATATACAAAAATAATAATATACATGAACATATTACTAGTGATTTGTTACATAACCCCTTAAAATAGCCGCATAAGACCTAAGGGTAAGGTGTGTGATGGTGACAGACTCTTGGGGTGTCTCAGATAACATTGCTCGAGTGGTAATCTCTATCAACTTCCACTTTTCCTGTAGATGGTCCCGTTCAAGCTTGACATGATGAAGCTAATCTTGGGCTTAGTCAAGAGCGAAACCCAAAGGACGCCACCTCTTTTCCGAGCTCCTTCAAATGGGCATCGTATGGAGTAATTCTACTGGATGAGGCCATCGCTTCTTTCATCTGAGTAAATTGGATTTGTTAAAGCCCTATATTTATACTAATCATGTGATCACTATTCAACGACTATATTAGCAACGGTCAAAATTCTTAACATAAAACCAAATAATTTGACATTTTATATAAACATTTTACATAAATAGGCATTTAATTAGATCAAGAGGGATTTCCATTAATGAAACTTTGGGTCGTTACATCACGGGTGGCTATGTGCTATAGATGTATACAATCCTGCAACGCATGAGATGATAAGAGGTACACTCTGTGTCTTTTTCTACTTTTCTCAGTAGGATTTTTTAGACACTGTGTGAGGTACTCTTTTTCATCTAACTCCTTGTTCAAGGGGTTACCGAGGGTGACATAGGGCATCGGTGTAACCCTGTGTTGGTGTTGTCTGACGTAGCTTTGAATGCACGAGAAGGAGGGGTTCTTCTCCCAATGAGACACATTTTTGTAATGAAATCAAAACTATGAGGGAGATTCAGTACCACCCAAATCATATAGTATTGAGGTGCGGTGGATGAGTCCCTCTGACATGTGTATTCATGGCAGGGTTGTGCGGTAGAGTATCAGAGCAGGTTCTGGATTTTCCAATGGGGATATTCTGCTTGACCTCCCTTCGCTTGAGGTGCCACTAGTGGGTTTCGCATAGTTCATGTTTTAGGGATTACTCTCTTTCCGAGAGGGGAAAAGACATGTGGGGTATGCCATGTGATTTTCGTGTCTAGCCTTTGGTGGTTGTATGAGTTTGCTTTCCTACACTATTCGTTGGTACCTTGTGTGCTCAACGTCAATCTTGATACCGTTATCAAGTACAGGTCGAGGTGATGAAAACCCCATAAACAGAACTACGTGTTTCACTATGTGGTGTTGCTGGTGGTGGTCCTTTCCCTGAGAGTGTAGAGACTCTATCTTTGGGAGAGTGCTTTGTGGGTTGCTCATACCACCAATTTCTCTGGTGCGTCCTCATCAAGAGTGACTTGAACCTGAGACAATGGTGCTGGTTGAAATTTTTGCAGGACTATGACTACGACGTAGTCTATCTTCCGGAAAATGGCAGTCTTGTAGCAGGTTCCCTTAGTAGGAAGTCCCAGACTCGTCTGGCATAGGAAGTTTCGTAGTATTTAGCTTCCCTATGGTTGACCTTGGTGGAGCAGGAGGGTACGGATTTCCTGCAGTCGATGGTGTTTACTCCTTCGCTCCTTGAGTGTGTGAGAGAGTTGCAACTGGGGGATGTCGACAGCGAGGTACTTCGTGATCAGATATCCACAGAAGACGCACCTGATGGGTATTCTGAAGGAGGGAATCACGAGATCCTGTTCCAGGAACAAACCGTGATTTCAGACGCGACGTGGAAAATAGAAGTTCAACCAGGGAAGTCCCTTGAGTTTCTTTGGGCCATTTGGGAATCGTGAAAAGGATTGAGAGGTTGCCTAATATCTTGCCCTACCCTCCCAACAGTAGGAGTGGGTGCATGATTTCTTCCACATGTCACATCAGATGAAGTGTGTTCATATTACTACTCATGTCCTCGAAAGTAACAGACCTTATAAGTACGAACCATCCTTTTAGTTTGCGTGTTGTGCTAGCATGGTGTTGTGCAAGTTTTCTTGGGAGTGGGAGAGCTAGGTGTGAGCTCTCTCTCCCGAGTTGTTTTTCCTAGTTTTGCTTTTTGGGGATGAAAATATTGAAGGAGGGAATGATGTGGAGACCCATTTTTTCCCTGTAAGACTTTTTAATATTTCTACATATAATTCCAGAGCTAGGCGCGAAGACGGCATGCGATTCCGAGGCCTGGTGTGCCCAAAATAAATTTTATAAAAAAAATGTTAAGTGTTTTTATACTATGCACATGGAGGGGTTGTGTTTCCTCCTAAATGGTAGCTCAAATTAGAAATCTGATGGCACGGTTACGTCTGGAGCATGCTGTTTACCCTAGGCGGGGTGTAAAAGTTGTGGGCGTGGGCCTGCTGTGAGAGATGTCACCCAGGGGAAAAATCGTCATTTTAAAAATAACTTAGTGATTTTCATCACTGGAGTTATTTTTGAATAACTTTTTAACGAAGCCTCAGAATGGAAATCTGAGACTTCCATTGAGTTTGAAACGGGGCGTTTTTCCTAGGCGCGATATAAAATGAGAGGGCGGGGTGAATTCGTATTTTGCGCTAACTGGAATCCCTATAAATAGAGTTAAGTGTTTAGGGTTAAGGAAAAACCCTAATTCACGCTCTCTCTATCTCTAGAATCCAAGATCTCTCTTTCAGTAGCTATTCTTCATCTTTCTTTGTCGGATCAAGGAGCAACCACCGCCGGAACTTCGGCGGATCAAAGTGGGATCGTAGTGGGCGCGTCGCCAACGGCAAACGAGCGATTCGAGGTAGGACTCTTGTTAAATTCCACACCTTCATCAATTTCTGGAGTTTTGTCAATTTCGTCATTTTAATTCTACAATTTTAGAATTGGGGTGATGGCCGAACAAACACGGCCATCGTCCGAGCCCCGTTTTTTATTATCGTTCTTGGGCGTTCTTCGTCTAAATTTTCAGACGCGCCAATTCTTGTCAGATCGAAAATCAGGGGCAGGCATTGTGAAGGTCTCACCCCGAGGATTCTGAATCCTCCTTTGGATTTGGAATCGGGCTACTAGAGTGGTGGCAGCAGTCGTCGTAAGCCCCGGCTCCGGCAAGGGCGGTGGCCGGAGGTCGGGCGTCACGCAGCGGGTGGGGGGGGGGGGGGGGGGGTTCGGACGAGTTGTCAGCGTCGGGTGTCGCCGGCACAGCCGGGGTAGCTCTGGGAGGAGCCAAGGTGACAATGCCGAGGCTTTGGAGGTTCCGGCTTTGGGTGTCGCCGGAGCAGAGAGCGGAGGACCAGGTGGAGCCGGCTGTCATGGTGGCGGCGTGGCGTAGCAGGGAGCTGAGGCAACGGCGGCGTTGGGTGAAGGTCCCACAGAGGGGCGGAGTCAGGCGGCGCGGTCACGGAAAAGTGTGACGCTGCGCTATGGGGGGAGGAGGAACCGAGGGCGCTGGCCCGTTGCGGTCGAAGGGGAACCCGAGGCGGTCAGCGCCTCAGGTGTGCGGTGTGGACAAGGACCCGCCAAACACGGGTCTTGCCGACGCAGCGAAGACTGGCCAAAAGGCCAGTCTTCTGGGGAGAACAGGACCCGAGGGGTCTGGCGTAGCTAGAGTGGGCCACAGCGGTCCGGGCCGGACCCGCGGCTGGACCGCAGGCCGGCGGTTCGGACCAGGTCGGCCGGGGTGAACCGGCCCGGTTGGGCCCCCTTGCTTTCGGGGGGGGGCATAACTTCTAAACGGCTCGTCCGTTTGACGCGCCATCTGCGGCTATGAGTCTGTGTCAGCGAGACAGAATATTTGAAGTGGGTTATGAAGATTTTGGTTTCTCCACCCAAAGGCGGGTAACCCTGAACACTCTAACTTAATAATAATAAATTATTATTAAAGAATGTGACGGACGTACTTCGCGAGCCGGATGTCTGTTTGACGTGCTGTCAGAGGTACGGTGGCCCTGGAGTTGAGATGATCCTTCCAAATATGGTTCAGAACCCTTGCGGATTGGTTTTGTTTTCTGGTGGCAGGAAACACTTAATGTGAATAATTGATTGATTATTTAAATTAATTAATTATTCTTGCGTCGGACCTAACTCCTGCTTAGGATGTCTGATTGACGCGCTGTCAGTGGCAGCATGACCCCAGTCCTTGTGCGGACTTTTTGAGATGATTTCCGAAGCGTTCAAGTTGGATACAAGGTGCGGGCCCCATAGGGCCTAGTTCACACGCTTTATGGTGAAACACCACTTTTTCACCCGTCATCCGTTTGGGGTGTTTGAGTACTCGTTTCTGAGTGTTTTTTCAAGGGGATTGCAATGGAGCAATCTGCCCTTTTAAATTCGAGCTCGAGGCGTGGGCCCCACGAGGCAGCTTTCAGACATATGCTATGTTTTTACGACTTATGCTTCATAAGTCTATTCAGGGAAAATGAATAGCCTACGCCACATGGTTATCTGCAAGGAACAAAATGGTACGATCTACGTGACGTGTTTCGGGGTCGAGGTGTGGGCCCCGCAGGCCCTCATTTGCATATAACATGGGGAGTTGCATCTTCTGCATCCGGAGTCCATTTTAGGCGTCGTCAGTGGTGTTGTGACCCTGGTGTCAAGATGAAGTTGACTAAGGTGGTTTCAGGCGCTGAAGCCGGACTTGAGGCATGGGCTCCACGGTCCGTCTTTTGAGATGTGTGCAGTGTACTGCGACTTTTTCATCAGGAATCTATTTGGGGCGTATGAATAGTCATTTCGGCGTGTTTTTATGAGAGCATCGCAATGGTTCAGTTCGCCCGAACTCTTTCAGGATTGAGGTGTGGGCCCCACGAGACATAGTGTGGGCATAAAGCGGTGTTGAATAACTTTTCTACCAGGAGCCCATTTCCAGCAAATAAGTAGTCTATCTCTCATGTTTTTCCATGAGGATTACAACGGTGTAATCTGTTTGGGAGAGTGGAGCCTCTTTTGAGATCTCATTAAATGTGGAAACATGACAGGGCATTGGTCGGAGGTTCCTTTGACGCACTCCGAACCTACACATGGTAGCGGTGCTAGTGACACCCAGTGATAGCATGGGTACTGGGTTACCTGACGATTTCTTGTGGTTTACCCTCCAGTGGGGTTGGGAAGTGGGTTACCTGACGATCTCTTGTGGTTTACTCTCCAGCGGGGCTGGGCAGTGGGTTACCCAATGACTTCTTTCAAACTCAACCCTATTGATGTGGCTATTCAGTGGATTTTCTCTGTGTTTACCAGAGCGGGACCCTTGGTTGTACAGTTTAGTGATGATGCATCTTTGGCATGCGGGATTTTTGGGCATCAATGATGGCTACCCTTAGAACTGTTGGCAATTTCTCTTGGGCTAAGCCTGGAGATAGAGATCCCCTTACACACTCATTCAGGTTTCTTGTTGAGAATATATATATACACCCTAATTTTGTTCCCACTCCTTGGGTTCAGTTACTCTCCTTCCAGTAGGGGCGAAGACGCGCGGGGTATGCCACGTGATTTCCATGTCTAGCTCCTCTTGGATTGGACGAGTCTACTCCTTCCTTTTGTTGGGTTGAGCTGCACTCTCTCTTTTGTACTCTTGTACTGTTCTTTGTTCTGTCTACTGCTCACCGTTTTAGTACCTCCTTTGTTTCTCCCTTGAGATTTCGAGGCATCCTACTGAGAATCTTTATACTCACCCCTGCTTGGGATTTTCCCGCACTTGGTATGCCCTTGCAGATGACGGACAGGTCGATCAAGACTACGGAGGAGTGTAGAGGACACATGATCTTGGGCTGCGTTTAGTGGTCGTAGGATGATTTCTGGGTGTGAGACTCACTTGTGGTTTACGTTCATTTTACCTGTTTCCAGGTTGTGTCACCTTTCTGGTTGGGTACATGTTATTCCATTTTTACTATTCAGTTTACTTGTCAGTACTTTTCAGCACTTTACTTGTACTGGTTAGAGTTCGATGCAAGTCTGTTGGTTTCCCTTTTGTAGCAGTGTTGTATCTTTCTTTCCTTTATCTACAATTTTATATTTATTTGGCTGTGTGTGTGTGTACAGTTTCTTAGGAAAAGGCCTCCCCTAGTTTTTTGTGCCTTCGGCGCTAGTCGTCAGCCCCTGGCCTATGAAGGCGGGCTTGGGGTAGTTGTGACTCGATCCCCAGTATGGGTCGGGTCGTGATATGGACACCAATATTCAACCACATTCTTTAGAATGATTCCTTTGATAAAGGTTTTGTGAAAATATCAACAACTTGTTCCGATGTTGGAACATACTCCAGCTTCAATTCATTCTTCTCTACATAGTCTTTGATGAAATGATATTTGATATCAATATGTTTTTAACAATAATTTTTCACAGAATTATTGGGGATATTGATTGAACATTGATTGTCACAACCCAATAGAATGGGTAACTTCACTTCAATAAGTAAATATTCCAATTGTGGTTTCATCCACCTAAGTTGAGTAGAGGCTTGAGTAGGATCAACATACTCATCTTTAGACATACTTAGAGTTACTAATTTTGTTTATTTGAATTCCAACTAACATAATTCTTTCCCAAAAAAAATACACCACCAGATGTGGATCTTCTATCATCAACATTTCCTGCCCAATCTACATATGAATACCCAAACAATTCAATACAATTTGATCTATCATATTTGATTCCAAAGTCTTTTATGCCTTTGATGTATCTGATAATTCTTTACCAGCAAGTAAATGTGATTCTTTTTTATCACTTTAAAATCTTGCACATAAGTTAACAACATACACAATATCGGGTCTTGAGGTATTCAAATACAATAGACTTCCAGTCATCTTCTAATAATCTTTTTGATCAACTTCTTTTCTTTCTCCATCTTTACTCAGCTTTTTTTCCACTGAAATAGGTGTGGAAAAAGGTTTTGAATTTTCCATGCCAAACCTATTGAGAAGTTCTTTTACATACTTTTCTTGGGAGAGGAAAATGTATTCTTTCTTTTTCTGGATTTGTAACCCAAGAAAGTATTTCATTTCTCCCAGTATGGAAATTTAAAATACATTCTTCATTTCTTCAGCAAATCTTTCACGGATTCCTTCATCATTCATAGTAAATGTAATATAATCAACACAAACAATTACAATGAAATAATACTCTTGACTTATCTGATGTAAAGATTTCTATCCACTCTTCATTTGTTAAAATTCATCTTTCTTAAGAATGTATCCAATTTGGAATATCGTTCCCTCAGAGCTTGTTTTAGTCCATACAGTTCCTTTTTTAATCTTCACACATAACCTTCATCTTTTCCAATAACAAAGCCACAAGGTTGTTCAATATAAACCTCTTCTTCAAGATCACCATTTAGGATTTCATATTAAACATCTATTTAAAAAAACTTGTATCCTTATTGTGTGATAATAGCAAGAAATATTATGATTGTTTCAATTATTACCACTGGAGAAAAGGTTTCATCAAAATCAATACCTCAATCTGTGAATACCCTTTGCAAACTAATCTTGCTTTGTTTCTTATCACTTCACCTTTTTTATTCATCTTGTTCCGGAAAACCCATTTTGTGTCAATGATGTTTTTGTTTTTAGGCTTGGGTACGAGTTCCCATGTATTATTCTTTTTAATTTGATCCAATTATTCATTCATGGATTGAACCCAATCTGGATGCTCAAAAGCTTCTTTCACATCATTCAGTTCCACTTTTGAATACAAAGAAGTATGTGTAATGGAATTGGTTTTTCTTATTGTTTGAACCTTCTGATGTTGATCACCAATTATATTCTGTGCTTCCACATGTTTTCTTAGCCTCGTATAAGATTTTCAATTTTATTCCTCATAATTTGAAATAGATGAGTCTGATTCTTCACCTTTATTAGGATTACAATCATTTGTATCCTTATCAGAATTATCTTCTTCAACTTGATCAACTTCTTTGTCTACTTGGACATGTTTATCTTTCTCAGATCTTTAAATAACTTTTACATCAATTATATAAAAAATTATTATTGTTTCTTTGTTGATGCATCTATATCCACTTCCTTCCGGTGCATAGCTAATAAATATTTCATCTTCACCTCTCTGCTCAAACTTACCATAGTTTCCACCTTTCTTCTTTATAATATATGGACTCCAAAAAACCCTCAAGTGTTTCAAACTTAGATTTTTTCCATAAAACAATTCATATAGAGTCATACCTGATTAAGGCCTGTAGAAACAATGGTTCTGAATGTAAATAGAAGTACTCATGGTTTGTCTCCAAAAGTGATGAGAAAGGACATGTTCAAGTAACATGGTTCTTCCCATATCTACCAGGATTTTATTATTTCTTTCAGCAACCCCATTTTTTTGGGGGTATGAGGAATTTTATTCATGCTAAATTCCATGCTTCTCAAAATAATATTCAAACTCTTTAATTTTTTATTCACCATCATTATCTGTTCTCAAATTCTTCATAGAATACTCACATTCCTTCTCTGCATTTTTTCTAAAACTTTTAAACATGTTCAAAGAATCTGATTTGTGTTTCATATACATGACACAAGTAATGCAAGTAAAATCATCAATGAAAGTAATGAAATACTTATCTCTATTTGATGATTTTTTTCTCATTGGCCCACATATATCAGACTGTATCATCTCTAGGGGTTTTTTTGAACAAATATCAACTTTCCTATGCACAACATTTGTAATTTTCTTTTCTAGAAGATAGTGCAACACCAATATCTTATTCTTGAAAAATCAATAATGTCTCAGACATTGTATCTTTTGAATAACTTTCTCATGTTTCTCTGACACATATTTCCAAGACTTTTATGCCATAACTAATTCTCTTCCACCATACTCATGTAACAAGAGTTTTGTGAATCACCAACCTGAAACAAATTTCCTTTTGTACGTCAGCCTCTTGTAACAATCTTTCCATATTCCTCACTCTTTACAACAAATCCATCTTTCTTAAAGATAACCTTGTTACCCTCATCACACAATTTTGAGACACTTAGCAGGTTGTGTTTCATCCCACTAACATACAATGTTTTCTTAGATTTCATCTTTTATTTTCCAATGATGGCTGACCCAACACATTTGATTTTCAATGATTAATCATTTCCAAATGTCATTATGCCTTCTTTATAATATTTCACAATATTCAAAAATTTCATGTTTCCTATCATGTGAGCAGAACACCCACTATCAAGTATCCAAGTTCGTTCTCCTTTCATGGATTTTAATACAGTTTCAACAAAAATCACCTTTTCTCCATTATTTTCATTCTTCACCTTAATCTTTTGATAATTGAGAATATTTTTATAAGCCAGTAAAAAAAAGACATCCTTTTTCAAGTTTTCCAAGTTGTTCACATATTTAAAAAATATTTTCCAAGGGTTGGAACCTATTTTCAATCTTCACTTTATTCTTTTCATATTTCTTCAAAACAACCTTCTCATTTTTCTTTATTTGAGGATATTAACTCCCCATCAATATATTACTTCCATAACTTGTGGGAAAATAGAAATTTTGTTGATTAAACCAACACATATTTTCTATGTGCCTGAATCCACAACAATACCAATAATACCCATAGAAAGATTATTTTCCTCAGAAACCTCCATACTGATCAGAATTGTGAAAACATTTCTCAACCATTTTCTTTTAACTTTAAATTAGATTATTCTTATTATTTTTAGACTTGATAGGATAATAATTATTTTAAGCTTTTCCAAATCTATATAAAACATTTTTGGACTCAGTATGTTTTGTAACTTCTGAATTCTTCACTTTGACCGCATATATAACTTTCCCAACATTCTTATTTTCATACACAGTTCCATTCTTCTTCTCACCCTTTGAAGGTATATTTTGTTGAACCTTATCAAGTTTCTCATTATGAGAACATTCACTAACTTCAGTGATAGAGTTTTGGAAACTTAGACTTTTCTTTTAAGATTCAGAGAGTTTTTGTTGGACTAGTTCCAACTCTTATTCTTTTTCCTTCAACTTCACTTCCAAATGCACATTACGATTCTTTTCATATTCAAAAGAATTCTTCAAATAATAAATATCTTTAAATATATTTTCTTTCTCACCAGTAAAACATTATTAGTTTCTTGATCATTCATCTTCCAACCTTTTGTTTTTCTTTTCAAGTCTTCTGATATTTCTCAGACATTCTTTCAACTCTTCTTTCAAATGCATTTCAAGTTGAGTTTCTTCTTATTCAGAACGACTGCTTCTGAATTATTCATCATTCAATATTGCAATGAAAGTATTTTTTTTCATTACCATACACAACTAATTATTTGTATTCATTATCACTCTCTTCTTCATAATCATCTTTGGACAAGAAACTTATTCTTTTTTATTTAAAGAATTTATTTTCTTTTTCTTTGTCTCTCTTTTTCTTCCATAATCTTCTTGTCTTTATTTCTTCAATATCACTATCCAATTATTTCTTTCTTCGAGGAAAATTAGACACAAAGTGACCAACACCTCCACATTCAAAACACTTCAAGGGAAGTTTACCTTTTTATTTCCTTGTACCTCTTTTCACATTGTTAGAAAACAAGGATAGTGTTTCATTGAGATTTTTACATACCTCGTTTTCAGAGTCAGAATCACCAGCTTAATCTTCAATAACAATATCCTTTGACTTTTCTTTCTTCATATAATTTAAAGGAATTTCTCTATCAACCTTTTTTTTCTTCATATCATTCTATCTTCTCATTTCATAAGTGATAAGATTGTTTTGTAAATCATCAAGAGATGATGTTTTAGGATCTCTATATTCCAAATAAGAAAATTTTGCATCGAATTTATCAGGTAGGATTCTAAATATATTTTCAACAACTATATAGTCCTTTAGCTTTTCACCAAGACATATGATAGTACTTACAATGTCATTCACACTGGTAAATAATTCCCCAATAGATTCATGCTCACCCATATTCAAATCTTCATACTTCAATCTCCATATTTGTAACTTTTCCTTCTTCACTTTTGTATTTCCTTCATATATGTTTTTCAATTTATCCCTTATAACTTTAGATGTGGAAACACCTTTCACTCTCAAGAATTAACTTTCAGAAAGTGATGATAATATAGTATTCTTGGCCCTTCCATCATTCTTAAGAAACTTCTTGTCAACATGTGTAGGTGGATCACTATCATCAATGTGAAGAAACCCAACCATTGCAGCTTCAAGAACATCATAATTGATAGACATAAGATATGGTAGCATTCTATATTTCCAAATATGATAGTTATTTCCATCAAAGAGTAAAATACATTTCTTGTTCACACAGTTCATGTTCTCCATCAGCAAAGAGTAGTGAAGGGAAAGTTCCTCTAATACCAATTGAAAGTGTCCAGTAGGAGTATTGTAACACTGAGAGGGGGAGGGGGTGAATCAGTGATACCCTTTTATTTTATGTTTCTTTTAAATTGAAATAACCTTCACGCCCTATTAAAGATTTCAATTCCCTACTGAGAAACAAATCAACACACATCCAAAGGAACACAAAGATTTACAAGGTTCACTATTCAATAAGAATAGCTACATCCTTGGTATGGTTTTGAAATGATCCAATACCATAAAATACACTAGAAATAAATCCTTGGATTACAATGAGTATGATGTACCCTTTTACTCATGTAGCACTATGAAACAATCCCACTAGTGTGTGTGCACCCTCTTAGCGCAATAGTGTAATATAATTGTTTTGTAACAACTCATGTTACCTGCACTTATTTTCAATTCAAAAAATGTATTCAATTGAAATATAATTCATTAATTCCTTACCCAGAAGAAAGGTAAGAACCATCTGGACTTTTTTATGAAACACTGAGTTCGATCTTTTCTGAGTTTGATTCCTCCGAGTCTGATTCTTACAAAACAATACTCCCAGTCTGATTTTCTGATATAATACAATAGAGTAGAATTGGAACCACTTCAATTCACAAATATAATTTTCAATACAAATAGAATATGAATGAATCGGAACCACCAAAAAACAATTTGCAGGCTAAATGGAATTGATCTCTTCTTCTCTCTAGAAACCCAGAGCTTCTCTCTATTCTATAGTGAACAGTGCAATCATCAGAAAGTAAAAAGTAGATTTTCCTTTTATATGTGACCCAAAACAAGTTTAGGTGGGAATACCAAAACATTTCCCCACTCACCTAAATTCACCCAAAATGTCACTTCTCCTAAAATCTTAGAATTCATTTTGACTTCTTCAACGCTTCTCGATTCTTCTCAAAACTTCCATAATCTTCACCTCTTCTTCTTCAATCTCACATTTCAATTGCTGAGACTGATTTCAATTGTTATGAATACACGGGTCCAATAAACTAATCCTAATTCCTCATGTTGATTGTTGAATATGATTCTCAAAACTGATTTGAATCAAAATCATGTATTAGAAAGTTTAGCTCCCCTAGACAAATCATTCAACAATCTTCTTCTCTTTTCTTTTCTCCTGAACCACTTGAGAAACAATACTTTATTCAAAAAATAGTGCTTGAATAATGACTACCTTCATGAATTTTAATTCATTGAGGATTAGTTTTAGCATTGTCTAACTTCAATTGGAAACTATTGTAACTTTCCATTCATTCATACTTCTTTCTTTTCATCTCAACCCAAGAATGATATTTTCTGAATACAAATAGTATGGATACAATCATCTTGAATATGATCATTCTAGACACAATAATTATGGATATGATCATTTCTAGTTATGATCATTCTAGTTTCAATCATTCTGGTTATGATCATTCTAGATATGATCACTAGTTATGATTGTTGGGTACGATTAAATACAACCTAAAAACAATGATATGCCTAGATAAAATACAATACAATCTGAAAATGATGAACTTTGATAGGTACCATGTCTATTCTTTCACTTTTACCCAGATGCGATCATTTTGAAAAACAATCAGCACCATCTTTCATTGGCACCACTTTTCATCGGCACCACTTTTCATTGGCACCACTTCTTTTACTTTCATCTAGAATCTAATTGTTTTGAAAGACAATCGATATTATCTATTTACATTATTATCAGTATGGCTTCTTTAATCGGCACTGCCTCTTCAATCTGGATATGATTGTTTTGAAAAACAATCGGTACCACTTCTTTCTCTCTACCATCTGGATACGATAAATTTGAATACGATTCTTTTCTGATTGGCAGTATCTCTTTCAATCCCCCTTTCTTCTATAAATCTTGTGTCACAATTTCTCAATACAACTCATAATTTATATGAAATACAAATCGATAAAGAATTGTCACATTTGATTTTATTTGTATTCATATAGAATTTTATTCTTCAATAAAACAACCACTTCCTTCTCATCGGTTCTAGTGTGAAACTGATGACCAGTAACTTCCAACATGATATATTCTCCTGTGAAACTGACTCTTCCTGAAACCGATCAATTCTTTTATAAAATAAAATCTCAAAACAAATTTTTCCAAAACAAAGTGAAGTGATTTATTTTCTTCAAAACCAACCTTGAAAACAAAAGATAACTCTTGGAAACTTCATCACCTTGGTCCCAACATCATCATCGATATTCATGTATCTTCATGAAAAAGATGGATTTGGAGTAGTCTCTTGAAAATTTTAAATTCTTTTCACTTCAGCAAAACCACATTCACTTTGAATAAACTAATTTTTCCAATATTTTATTTTTATTATGCTCCACCAATCACCTAACTCTTTTCAAGTAGCACAGTAATTTTCATAATAAATTTGATGTGTCTGATGATCTAATAAAAATGGTTCATTTACTATAATAAGGATTTTATATTTAATATCAATGATTACATGGCTCAGATTAACATGAAAGCCTCACTTAGTATCCAACCACTGACATTTAAACATCATTATTTAATTTTTTCCCAAATAACATAGTTCAATAATTTATTCCAACATGCCATAAAAGTCAACTTTAATTTCTCTATGATGGGATCCTCTCAAGAAAACACCATTATTAATTGTTTTTTTATTCCCCATATACATGTGTATAAAATAAAAAACCATTCACCACATATTCATTATAATATTTAACCATTTTGGATGGTGGGTTACTCAATACATAGCCCATGGGGTGTTAGCTGAGTGGTACCCGCTGGTTGTACCCCTCGCTCTCCATGGGAACTGGAGTAGGCTCGAGTCTTGGACACTGTTTGTATTATACATAGGTTGATTCAAAGCCATTTTATTAGCTGGGGAGTGTGGAGTTCACCTGGGCTTGGTCAGGGCCCCCCGCAGGGAGTCGGTGTTAGCAACCCACATTTTTCACATGAGCCTCAGCCCGGTTGGTGAGGACTCTTAAGTGCATCCAGGCGACCCAAGATCAAATCCAGATGGAGGCACAATTTCCAGGTATTGTAGCAGTACTGTAGCAGGGACTGTAGTAGTACTATAGTAGGTACTATAGAGGGACTGTGTCGTACTATAGTAGGCACTGTAGCGGAACTGTATCAGGCACTGTTTGGCACTATAGCAGCCGGGAATTTGCCCCCATTTGGGCCTTCGGGCCACCAATTTGGTACCCGAGTCCTTTAAGGCCTTAGGACCACCCATGCCTTCGGGCCAGTAAGGCCTTCGGGCCACCTCAAGCTTTTCAGTCCACCTTTAGTGCATATGCAAACCATACAACCTACAAGGAACAAACTCTATAGGAGGATGAGCGAGGAGCTTTCACCACAGCAAAAGCTACACAGATTGCAAGAATGAGAGGGTATGGAACCTGCCATCAGGACAAGCATGTTCATGCATGGGATAGCCTAGCTGAATATCCATGTGAAGGTGGAGAGCTTATTTCACAATGAAGATGCTGGGAGGAGCAGTTCCAAGTAGTTATTCTGGGTTGCATGTAATTTTTGAAGCCTACGGGCAATGAATTCCTCTAAGGCCTACAGGGCCATGTAATACTTATGCCTACGGGCATTGTAAGGGTTCCACCTCACCCCTTGAAAGGTGTATTATCAAAAATAAATAAAAAATGAAGTCCTTTGGTTCATTGGATGGATGGATAGTTACTCAATACACACAATCAATTATCAATTTTATCAGCATGTTGAGATACATGAAAATTTATAAAATAATTATCAATATAACAAGTAATAAATTGATTTTATATGTTAAACCATAAATAATTTATGTTACCAATTTTTAAAACTAGTAGAAAAAATTATTTTTCTAACGTTCTTCAAGAGTGGATGCTATAATTTGTGGAAGTTATTTTTTGATATGTTTATCATATAAACTAAAAATAAAATAATATTAATTTACTATAAAAAATATTATAGAATAAGTGATATGAGAACTCATAGTAAAATGGTTTTATTTCTTCACAGTTGAACAGAATATATGTATGAGCTCTGTTATGCTCATCATATGAAAGTCACCACTCATAAACTCCACCAAAGCCAAGTTTTGGTTGATTAAAAATTAATAATTTATTATTCATTTCATCATCAACATTTCCCTAGTTATGGACCATGTGATTTTTTTATGGATATTCAGATTGAAAATAATGAGAGCATAAAAAAAATTCCTCCTACAAATAAGCTTATATAATTGATTCTTCAACCGATTATTTGTTACGTACTTTTTTCTTTAATTTATTCATGCATCTCTCAAATAGGTACATTCATCAGAACTGTATTGGACCTCCATGTTTTTCTTCATGAAAAAAATATAATATCAAATTTTCATTGAGTCAAAGAAATTTAGCAAGAAGATTTTTTCCAGTTTATGTAAAATTAAAACAACTTATTGCAGTTTGCTTAGTGCATTTTAGTCTGTCGTCACCACACAAATGTCTTGTAAAAAAATTGATATGTTTTTTAGAGAATCCCAAATCATATAATTCAACAAAATTCTTAATCCAATCAGCATAATTATTTCCATTATA
Organism: Viscum album; assembly: GCA_963277665.1. Taxonomy (NCBI): domain Eukaryota; kingdom Viridiplantae; phylum Streptophyta; class Magnoliopsida; order Santalales; family Viscaceae; genus Viscum; species Viscum album. Next base: position 1,018,220,593 of record OY728137.1, on the reverse strand, counting down.
ACATGATAGTCATGGATTTTTAATCTAGTAATATGAGCATTTATGACACATATTCTCAAATTGGAAACATAACCATCTAGAAGTCTCAAATATGTAATCCACTAAAAAAATAATAATCGATTTTATTTGGAAAGTGTATAATATTATTTTGGCTTCATTGAATTCTATGGTATGACATTTTCAAACAGTTCAAGTTCTGGTCGCCTTCAAATTTAGGAAAGATTTAATCATACCTTTACATTATCTTTGGTCTTACTTGGTGTATCCAAAACTATATAAAATATATTATCAAAATAGTTCTTCTTAATATGCATGAAATCCAATATATGAAGGACCAACAAATCAAACCAATATGGAAAATCCCAAAAAATGATCTATTTTATCCAATTATGTTCTTTCCCAAAGCCATAAATTTTCTATTAGTTTATAGTTGGTCCAAATGTAATGGGAGGTAATGAAGAGAAAAATGATTTTAAATTCACACCTAAGATCATTGTTGGAGGTCCATCTCTTACAATTCTGTCTTTTCTGAAATGATATTTGTTCCTCCAAAAAGGATGATCGATAGGAAGGAATCTATGATGATAGTCTAAAAAACAAGGTTTTATTCCATTGATGATAATAAACACTTTGTTATCTCACATACATTACAGATGTGATTTTGGAACACGTGTACTTTAGCTAGATAGCATACCATATTTTAAGAAGTCATTAATTGTCCACATCAATGCATCTTTCAGTAAGAAATTTTGTTTCGTAGTAACATCATATGTATTGACACCATTAATCCACAATAAATTTAATTTCTTAATTAATGGTTTCAGATAAACATCAATATTCTTTTTCGAATGTCATGGAATTAATAAGGTCAAAAAGATATATGGATCCTTCATCAATATCCAAATATGTAAATTTTACGGAGTTATAAAGATAGTCCAACATGAATATTGATTACCATAAGAACCAAATGGACATAAATTGTTAGTAGAAAGACCCAATTGTATGTTTCAGGATTTTGAATAAAAATATAGATGTACTTGGTAAAAATGTTTCCATGAATCACTATTAGAGGGATGATTTAATCTTTTATCGGTTGAAATATTGGTTTCATTCCATGACATCAATGTTGTTGTATTCTGAGACATAAATAAACATTGAAATCTAAGTGTAAGCGGGAAATACCTCAACTTTTTTACAGGAATTAATCCAGACTTCCCTACTTGAGCCTCTTTATACCTAAATTTTCTACATATGGTACAACTATCCAACAACTCATTTTTACCATAATATAAGATGCAATCATTTGAAAATGCATGAATCTTCTGATAACCAAGATCCTGATTACGAACAATCCTCTTACTGTCACGACCCCCTCCCACCAAAGATGCCCCTCCTGAGCTGGAAATGGTGAAAGGGAGATAATGACCCCCAAGTCCCACCTCCAGTAGGCCTCGGAGTGGTGACTAGCACCAAGGGTATGAGTTTTCACAAATATGGGAGGCATTACCCTTTTTATTATTTAATATCGGGAAATAGGATGAGTCAAACACCAAAAGAAAAAGGAACAAGTAAATGAAAATAAACCCAAAACCAAACCAAACCCATATGCATGTTTTATACAATACTAAAACAAAAGTACAAGTACAAGAAAAGATCCAAAGTACGATACCAAAAAAAAGAAATCAAAAACTGCAACCAGCGAAACTCCAATGCCCAACTAGCAAGGTCCCGCATGGTTCCTGTAGTCCTACTAAAAACCTGAAAGTAAACATAGGGTGAGAACACAAGTATACTCAGTAGGAAAACCTAAAGCTCTCATGCACAGGTGGGGAGACATCCTAATGCCCCATGAGAAAACAAAAGGAACCAAATCCTAGCAAGGAATCTATCCACCCAACCTTATAAGCCACACTCACCAAATATCGCAAGTCAATAGAGTATTATAGTAATATTATCAAATTATGGGTACCTCGCACCACCTTCCCACTGAATACTTCTCAAGTCCTCATTCCTAATGCTCTGATGCTTTCCCCTCTTCTTGAGCTAGTGTCACAACCTGGCCATACGAAGCTCATAGTATCCCGCCGGCACTCAATCCTCGGCCATAAACACATCTCATCCCGAAGACACATGGGAACCACATCACATCTCATCCCGAAGACACCTGGGAACATATCACATTCTCATCCCGAAGACTCTTGGGAAACATCTGTCATAACCTGCCCGAAGGATCTTGGGCTATAGAACCTGGAAGAGGGAGCACAGGGAAGAATAGTAGCCAACCATCCTTTAGATGTTTGAGAATCTCACCCCCCCCCCGTCCCACGGGTGTTCGACACGTAGTGATCAACATGGGTGGGGTGCATAAAGAAACATAAAAAGTACATATTTATATAATTATATCAACCACTCAGACCATCCTAAGGATTTTACACAAAATATCTGAGCACATGCCTCGACACTGCTACCTCGAAAGTATGCACACAATAAACAGCCCCAAACCCCAACCAACACCCAAAAATTCATTCTTTTATTTAGTTTAATCAGGGTGATCATACAAGGGTTCTGGGTATTCATTTAATCAGCCAACCAATTTCCACATTCTATGAAATTCCATCCACAAAACAATCCAGAAAAATAGGGAAACATTTAATTGCACAAGAAAAGTCCCCTAACGACCATGATTTTCAGTAGGCATAAGCTTATTCAATTCACAACATAATCAAAGGATAAGCATTGATGGAAATAAAACAAAAATATCAACAAAATTTCCCTAAACCTGTTCTTTAACCAGTTATTATCTTTATTTATTGGTTTAACTGTATCTCATGAAAACAAGAGGATGCCCACCCCGCATGATGCACAAAAGAGAGAGAGACGAAGATAAGATCCCTACTTGAACAGGTTTTGATGTCCTTCTGCGAGAACAACCACCACAAGGATTTTGATCACTCCTCACCAGGACTACGTCCTCCCGTGGACGCTACGAAACAACCACACTAACAACCAAGAGAGACTCCATTAAGGTTTAAGGTGCCACTTTTCATAGCATGGAAAGGAGGAACAAAAAGAGGAGATCGAGGAAGGAATAAGAATGGGGTAGAACGTACCATTAAGATGATGTTAATCGAAGAGCGTCATTCCTGTCAAATATCAGCAATGTCCTCTATAGGAAAATGCGAAGAGGAAGTCAAAGAAGAGGGAATGGAACGAGGTTCACGATGTTCGCCTCGTCGACATGATCTCGCAGCCACCGACAGATTGACGATCAGAGTCTGGATGAAGAAGATGGGAGGAAGGCTTCTGGGTCATCTTGGAGCATCATTGTGCAGAGAAGAAGAGGGGTCCGTAAATAACATGTGACCCTCTCTTATATAGGCAACGAAAAGGTAAAACGGTATGCAGCGTGTATTAATGAATACATGATGTGATCGTACAACTGTTACACTATTTGACTGGTCAACACATGACACGTTACGCGGTTTCCATGTGCTTAATGATAATAATAACTTCAATTAATAATAGGTGTTTTATTTACCTGAGACATGAGTCATAAAAATGTATTCATCATTGGTCTTAAAATGAGCTTCATAATTTTAGGGTTACGCTGCTGCTGACGGTTCGTCAATCCGATATCATCTGAAGAAGTTATGGACTACTAAAGATTTGATAACCCAAAATAATAACAATATTATTATATTATTATTATTATATTTATATTATTTAAATCATCCAAAACACTTCACGCATGAGGGGTTGGCACCCCCTCCATGCACCTTCCCTTTCCTATTTTATCATTTTATTACTATTATAATATATTAAATCAACATTATATTACATATATTATTATTAAATTCTTATAATGGGAGGATAACACTCCCTCTCTCCAATCGCATGATATTCACGCATGGGTTGGGAACCCCTTCAATTCCTCATTATCATTTTATTATTTTTTATAATCTATTAAATTAATATTATTATAATTATTTTAATATTCCAAAATACAAGTTGGATTCACCCATAAGGGGTCCCCCCCCCCATGCGCCTCTTCATGTTATTATTATTATAACAAATTATTATATAATAATACCCTTTTAATGTTATTTACACAATTCCAACTTTAATTGTGGAGAACCGCACAATGCCTCCTGTACATGGTCACTCCAATGTGCCCCATTTATTATAATTTATTCCTTTATAATTTATTCCATTCACCTCCCATTATATGACCATTACACACATAATTTATTATTTATTAAAATTTAAATAAATCAAAAAGAAACCATGAACCTCCCCTCATTGAATTAAATACATTCAATTTTATTTCTTTTATTTTACAATGATTAAATTAAAACCATTTAATCTAATTAACATCAAATATTTTTATGCCACCCTTATCAATTATTATTATCAAAAATTATTATTATAACACGCGTCATGTTTGACCACATCAAATTTTTACAAAGTAATGGACCGGAGAGGTCAGGGCCATTACATCAGATACCTATCAAAACATTCTCGTCCTAGAGAATTAAAAACCAACCCATAAAAAGGGGAAAGGTCCAAACAACCATCCCGCAAGATACCTCTCAGGGATCTCATAATAACAGGAATCAAACCACTATCCTAATTATATGAGTCAGGGAATTCCTTTCCCCACGTCGAGATATTATCCTCTTTAGGCGGCACTAACTCGAATGTATGGGTTTAATCGAATCCACATTAATGAGTCTTGATTAGGGATTAGGTCCTCTCACCCCCATAATTTAGGATTTCTCATACACACACTTAAAGGAAAGAAGGAAACAAATTATCATTATAGACTCAGGAAAAAAAAGGTCCAGGCCTAAAGAATGGGTGAGAATGAGTTTCAACAAAGGATTGTGATGCTCCTGAATTTAAACAAAACATAAACGAGAGAATTTAAGTAAAACTGAAAACATATCTCTCGATCTCTGGCCTTGCTAGGGTTACTGCTTCGGTTGTGTGCAACTATCTGTGTCTCACTCCTCTGCCTCTCTGATGATGTCCACCTCCTCGACCATGTCCCGGTTGGGGTCCTTGAGGAACTCCCTGTGGTTGGACACCACCTGCTTTAGCTCCCCTTGGAGGGACTAGAGCATGTTGTTGCTGGAAGGGTCAGGCTGGGAACTGCTGCTGGGGCCGAGGCTGAACCTGGCCAGTCCCTCCATACTGAGTCTAAAAAGGGAAATGTCTACCAAGATGCCCATGATTCCCACATGCAAAGCACCTCGGTCCCTATCCCATAGAAAACGGGCGGAAATCGTGAGATTGGTAAGGGACCTGCAGAAGTATACTCCCCACCGGTCGAAACTTGGAAGGTCCTGTTGTTGGGGATCTACTGTTGACCACCTCCTTCTTGGACGAACTTGGGTGACTCCTCTCTCATGGTGGACCTACTTGCGAGTTCATCCTCTCGATTATCTCCACCTTCTTATGTACTTCCAGGTATGTTGGTAAGGTGAAAGGGGTCATCGCGCACCGAATAGAGGGTTGAAGTGCCTCCTCTAAATGTCTAGCTCGGGAATCCTCATCCGGAAAGAGATTCGGGGAAAAATGGAGTAGATACTTGAACTTGACCCCTATTTCCCGCACTAACATGCTTTCTTGTTGGAGAGACAACAACTCATGCCTCTTCTCGGCCTTCCCTGTCGAGGAAAGAAATTCCTCGTGGAACTCCTTCTCAAAGTTAGGCCATTGAACTTCTGTCTCCTTCCCCTCCCTAAGGTAAAGCATCCACCACTGACGCGCTGCTCCTCACAGCTAGCTTACTGCTAGAGGAACCTAGTACTCTAATGGAGCCCTGATCAGCCCAAAGGTAATCTTGAGTTCCTCCAACCAACTCTCTGATTCCGTATCCGAAGTGCAGCCTTCATACTTCTTTAAGCTATGTCGCTGGAAAGCATGAAACATGCACTGCAACAAGTCGTCTTCCTCCTCTCGGTCAATCCTCAGCCGATCGACCGTCTGAATCTGCTGGGCCTCGATAGCCCGAGTCACCCGGGAACGACGTCCAGGTGCCATAGTTGTACGGTAAACAAAGAACACCTAAGTCCAAGTAGCAAGGAAATTTTCTCAAGGTTTCATTTTATCATTTTATTTCGATTTCTTTCCCAGAACACCCAAATCAAGTAAAACACAAACCATGATGATTCATGTACCTTTCCTAGGGTCTATATCCTGCAATAAATGTAGTCTTACTTGGTCTTTCGGTAATCTTAGAGTCCTTGCATCGGATCATGGGGGCTCTAAAATCCCGCATCTTAGTAGGTCTTCCCTAGACTATGTCACACACCAAGATCAGCCAACACTATTGCCCTACCATCCCATGCAATCCTCATTGTGCCTAACTCCAGACTCTATCCTATCTCTCAAACATCACCTCTAATACCATTCTGTCACGACCCCCTCCCACCAAAGATGCCACTCCTGAGCTAGAAATGGTGAAAGGGAGATAATGACCCCAGAGTCCCGCCTTCAGTAGGCCCAAGAGTGGTGAATAGCACCAAGGGTATGAGTTTTCACAAATATGGGAGGCATTACCCTTTTTATTATTTAAGATCGGGAAATAGGATGAGTCAAACACCAAAAGAAAAAGAAAAAATTAAATGAAAATAAACCCAAAACCAAACCCATATGCATGTTTTATAAAATACTAAAACAAAAGTACAAGTGCAAAAAAATCTCCAAAGTACGATACCAAAAAAAGAAAGCAAAAACTGCAACCAGAAAAACTCCAATGCCCAACTAGCAAGGTCCCGCACGGTCCCTGAAGTCCTCCTGAAAACCTGAAAGTAAACGTAGGGTGAGAATACAAGTATACTCAGTAGGAAAACCTAAATCTATCGTGCATAGTTGGGGAGACATCCTAATGCCCCGTGAGAAAACAGAAGGAACCAAATCCTAGGAAGGAATCTACCCAACTAACCTTATAAGCCACACTCACCAAATATCGCAAGTCAATAGATTAGTATATTAATATTATCAAAGTATGGGTACCCCACACCACCTTCCCACTAAATACTGCTCAAGACCTCATTCCTAACACTCTGATGCTTTCCCCTCTTCTTGAGCTAGTGTTGCAACCTGGCCATACGAAGCTCATAGTATCCCGCCAACACTCAATCCTCGGCCATAACCACATCCCATCCCGAAGACACCTGGGAACCACATCACATGTCATCCTAAATACACCTAGTAGCATATCACATCCTCATCCCAAATACTCTTGGGAAACATCTTTCGTAACCTGCCCGAAGGATCTTGGTCTATAGATCCTGTAAGAGGGAGCACAGGGAAGAACAATATCCAGCCATCCTTTAGATGTTTGAGAATCTCACCCCCCGTCCCACGGGTTTTCGGCACATAGTGATCAACATGGGTTGGGTGTGTAAATAAACATAAAATGTACAAATTTATACAATTATATCAACCACTCAGCCCATCCTAAGGATTCTACACAAAATATCTGAGCACATGTCTTGGAACTGCTACCTTGAAAGTATGCACACAATAAAGAGCCCCAAACCCCAACCAGCACCTACACATTCATTCTTTTATTTAGTTTAACTGGGGTGATCATACAAGGGTTCCAGGTATTCATTTAATCAGCCAACTAATTTCCACATTCTATGAAATTCCATCCACAAAACAATCTATAAAAATAGGGAAACATTTAATTGCGCAATCAAAGGCCCCCAATGATCGTGATTTTTAGTAGGCATAAGCCTATTCAATTCGCAACATAATCAAAGGATAAGAATTGATGGAAATAAAACAACAATATCATAAAAATTTACCCAAACTCGTTCTTTAACCAGTTATTATCTTTATTTACTGGTTCAACCGTATCTCATGAAAACAAGAGGATATCCACCCCGCATGATGCACAAAAGAGAGAGAGACTAAGGTAAGATCCCTACTTGAACAGGTTTTGATGTCCTTCTATAAGAACAACCACCACGAGGATTTCGATCACTCCTCCTAATGACTACATCCTCTTGTGGATGTTATGGAACAACTGCACTAACAACCAAGAGAGACTCCATTAAGGTTTAAGGTGCCACTTTTCATAGCATGGAAAGGAGGAATAGAAAGAGGAGATCGAGGAAGGAATAAGAATAGGGTAGAACATACCATTAGAAAGGCGTTCGTCAAAGAGCATCGTTCCCATCAAATATCAGCAATCTTATCAGTAGGAAACTGCAAATAGGAAGTCTAAGAAGAGGGAAAGGAACGAGGTGCATGATGTTCGCCTCGTCGACACAATCCCACAGCCACCGACAGATCGACGATCGGAGTCCGGATGAAGAAGATAAGAGGAAGGCTTCTGGGACATCCAGGAGCGTCACTGTGCTGAGAAGAAGAGGGGTCTGTAAATAACACGTGACCCTCTCTTATATAGGCAACGAAAAGGTAAAACGGTACACAGCGTGTATTAATGAATACACGACGTGACCGTATAACTGTTACACTATTTGACTGGTCAACACATGACACATCATGCGGTTTCCATGCGTTTAATGATAATAATAACTTCAATTAATAATAGGTGTTTTATTGACCCAAGACATAAATCATAAAAAGGTATTCATCATTGGTCTTAAAATGACCGTCATAATTTCAGGGTTACGCTGTCGTTGATGGTTCTTCAATCTGATATCATCTGAATAAGTTATGGACTACTTAAGATTTGATAACCCAAAATAATAACAATATTATTATTAAATTATTATTATATTTATATTCTTTAAATCATCCAAAACACTTCACGCATGAGGGGTTGGCACCCCCCTCCATGTGCCTTCCCTTTCCTCTTTTATCATTTTATTACTATTATAATATATTAAATCAACATTATATTACATATATTATTATTAAATTCTTATAATGGGAGGATAACACTCCCTCTCTCCAATCGCATGATATTCACGCATGGGTTGGGAACCCCTTCAATTCCTCATTATCATTTTATTATTTTTTATAATCTATTAAATTAATATTATTATAATTATTTTAATATTCCAAAATACAAGTTGGATTCACCCATAAGGGGTCCCCCCCCATGCGCCTCTTCATGTTATTATTATTATAACAAATTATTATATAATAATACCCTTTTAATGTTATTTACACAATTCCAACTTTAATTGTGGAGAACCGCACAATGCCTCCTGTACATGGTCACTCCAATGTGCCCCATTTATTATAATTTATTCCTTTATAATTTATTCCATTCACCTCCCATTATATGACCATTACACACATAATTTATTATTTATTAAAATTTAAATAAATCAAAAAGAAACCATGAACCTCCCCTCATTGAATTAAATACATTCAATTTTATTTCTTTTATTTTACAATGATTAAATTAAAACCATTTAATCTAATTAACATCAAATATTTTTATGCCACCCTTATCAATTATTATTATCAAAAATTATTATTATAACACGCGTCATGTTTGACCACATCAAATTTTTACAAAGTAATGGACCGGAGAGGTCAGGGCCATTACATCAGATACCTATCAAAACATTCTCGTCCTAGAGAATTAAAAACCAACCCATAAAAAGGGGAAAGGTCCAAACAACCACCCCGCAAGATACCTCTCAGGGATCTCATAATAACAGGAATCAAACCACTATCCTAATTATATGAGTCAGGGAATTCCTTTCCCCACGTCGAGATATTATCCTCTTTAGGCGGCACTAACTCGAATGTACGGGTTTAATCGAATCCACATTAATGAGTCTTGATTAGGGATTAGGTCCTCTCACCCCCATAATTTAGGATTTCTCATACACACACTTAAAGGAAAGAAGGAAACAAATTATCATTATAGACTCAGGAAAAAAAGGTCCAGGCCTAAAGAATGGGTGAGAATGAGTTTCAACAAAGGAGTGTGATGCTCCTGAATTTAAACAAACCATAAACGAGAGCATTTAAGTAAAACTGAAAACATATCTCTCGATCTCTGGCCTTGCTAGGGTTGCTGCTTCGGTTGTGTGCAACTATCTGTGTCTCACTCCTCTGCCTCTCTGATGATGTCCACCTCCTCGACCATGTCCCGGTTGGGGTCCTTGAGGAACTCCCTGTGGTTGGACACCACCTGCTTTAGCTCCCCTTGGAGGGACTAGAGCATGTTGTTGCTGGAAGGGTCAGGCTGGGAACTGCTGCTGGGGCCGAGGCTGAACCTGGCCAGTCCCTCCATACTGAGTCTAAAAAGGGAAATGTCTACCAAGATGCCCATGATTCCCACATGCAAAGCACCTCGGTCCCTATCCCATAGAAAACGGGCGGAAATCGTGAGATTGGTAAGGGACCTGCAGAAGTCTACTCCCCACCGGTCGAAACTTGGAAGGTCCTGTTGTTGGGGATCTACTGTTGACCACCTCCTTCTTGGACGAACTTGGGTGACTCCTCTCTCATGGTGGACCTACTTGCGAGTTCAACCTCTCGATTATCTCCACCTTCTTATGTACTTCCAGGTATGTTGGTAAGGTGAAAGGGGTCACCGCGCACCGAATAGAGGGTTGAAGTGCCTCCTCTAAATGTCTAGCTCGGGAATCCTCATCCGGAAAGAGATTCGGGGAAAAACGGAGTAGATACTTGAACTTGACCCCTATTTCCCGCACTAACATGCTTTCTTGTTGGAGAGACAACAACTCATGCCTCTTCTCGGCCTTCCCTGTCGAGGAAAGAAATTCCTCGTGGAACTCCTTCTCAAAGTTAGGCCATTGAACTTCTGTCTCCTTCCCCTCCCTAAGGTAAAGCATCCACCACTGACGCGCTGCTCCTCACAGCTAGCTTACTGCTAGAGGAACCTAGTACTCTAATGGAGCCCTGATCAGCCCAAAGGTAATCTTGAGTTCCTCCAACCAACTCTCTGATTCCGTATCCGAAGTGCAGCCTTCATACTTCTTCAAGCTATGTCGCTGGAAAGCATGAAACATGCACTGCAACAAGTCGTCTTCCTCCTCTCGGTCAATCCTCAGCCGATCGACCGTCTGAATCTGCTGGGCCTCGATAGCCCGAGTCACCCGGGAACGACGTCCAGGTGCCATAGTTGTACGGTAAACAAAGAACACCTAAGTCCAAGTAGCAAGGAAATTTTCTCAAGGTTTCATTTTATCATTTTATTTCGATTTCTTTCCCAGAACACCCAAATCAAGTAAAACACAAACCATGATGATTCATGTACCTTTCCTAGGGTCTATATCCTGCAATAAATGTAGTCTTACTTGGTCTTTCGGTAATCTTAGAGTCCTTGCATCGGATCATGGGGGCTCTAAAATCCCGCATCTTAGTAGGTCTTCCCTAGACTATGTCACACACCAAGATCAGCCAACACTATTGCCCTACCATCCCATGCAATCCTCATTGTGCCTAACTCCAGACTCTATCCTATCTCTCAAACATCACCTCTAATACCATTCTGTCACGACCCCCTCCCACCAAAGATGACACTCCTGAGCTAGAAATGGTGAAAGGGAGATAATGACCCCAGAGTCCCGCCTTCAGTAGGCCCAAGAGTGGTGAATAGCACCAAGGGTATGAGTTTTCACAAATATGGGAGGCATTACCCTTTTTATTATTTAAGATCGGGAAATAGGATGAGTCAAACACCAAAAGAAAAAGAAAAAATTAAATGAAAATAAACCCAAAACCAAACCCATATGCATGTTTTATAAAATACTAAAACAAAAGTACAAGTGCAAAAAAATCTCCAAAGTACGATACCAAAAAAAGAAAGCAAAAACTGCAACCAGAAAAACTCCAATGCCCAACTAGCAAGGTCCCGCACGGTCCCTGAAGTCCTCCTGAAAACCTGAAAGTAAACGTAGGGTGAGAATACAAGTATACTCAGTAGGAAAACCTAAATCTATCGTGCATAGTTGGGGAGACATCCTAATGCCCCGTGAGAAAACAGAAGGAACCAAATCCTAGGAAGGAATCTACCCAACTAACCTTATAAGCCACACTCACCAAATATCGCAAGTCATTAGATTAGTATATTAATATTATCAAAGTATGGGTACCCCACACCACCTTCCCACTAAATACTGCTCAAGACCTCATGCCTAACACTCTGATGCTTTCCCCTCTTCTTGAGCTAGTGTTGCAACCTGGCCATACGAAGCTCATAGTATCCCGCCAACACTCAATCCTCGGCCATAACCACATCCCATCCCGAAGACACCTGGGAACCACATCACATATCATCCCAAATACACCTAGTAGAATATCACATCCTCATCCCAAATACTCTTGGGAAACATCTTTCATAACCTGCCCGAAGGATCTTGGTCTATAGAACCTGTAAGAGGGAGCACAGGGAAGAACAATATCCATCCATCCTTTAGATGTTTGAGAATCTCACCCCCCGTCCCACGGGTTTTCGGCACATAGTGATCAACATGGGTTGGGTGTGTAAATAAACATAAAATGTACAAATTTATACAATTATATCAACCACTCAGCCCATCCTAAGGATTCTACACAAAATATCTGAGCACATGTCTTGGCACTGCTACCTTGAAAGTATGCACACAATAAAGGTCCCCAAACCCCAACCAGCACCTACACATTCATTCTTTTATTTAGTTTAACTGGGGTGATCATACAAGGGTTCCAGGTATTCATTTAATCAGCCAACTAATTTCCACATTCTATGAAATTCCATCCACAAAACAATCTATAAAAATAGGGAAACATTTAATTGCGCAATCAAAGGCCCCCAATGATCGTGATTTTCAGTAGGCATAAGCCTATTCAATTCGCAACATAATCAAAGGATAAGAATTGATGGAAATAAAACAACAATATCATAAAAATTTACCCAAACTCGTTCTTTAACCAGTTATTATCTTTATTTACTGGTTCAACCGTATCTCATGAAAACAAGAGGATATCCACCCCGCATGATGCACAAAAGAGAGAGAGACTAAGGTAAGATCCCTACTTGAACAGGTTTTGATGTCCTTCTATAAGAACAACCACCACGAGGATTTCGATCACTCCTCCTAATGACTACATCCTCTTGTGGATGTTATGGAACAACTGCACTAACAACCAAGAGAGACTCCATTAAGGTTTAAGGTGCCACTTTTCATAGCATGGAAAGGAGGAATAGAAAGAGGAGATCGAGGAAGGAATAAGAATAGGGTAGAACATACCATTAGAAAGGCGTTCGTCAAAGAGCATCGTTCCCATCAAATATCAGCAATCTTATCAGTAGGAAACTGCAAATAGGAAGTCTAAGAAGAGGGAAAGGAACGAGGTGCATGATGTTCGCCTCGTCGACACAATCCCACAGCCACCGACAGATCGACGATCGGAGTCCGGATGAAGAAGATAAGAGGAAGGCTTCTGGGACATCCAGGAGCGTCACTGTGCTGAGAAGAAGAGGGGTCTGTAAATAACACGTGACCCTCTCTTATATAGGCAACGAAAAGGTAAAACGGTACACAGCGTGTATTAATGAATACACGACGTGACCGTATAACTGTTACGCTATTTGACTGGTCAACACATGACACATCATGCGGTTTCCATGCGTTTAATGATAATAATAACTTCAATTAATAATAGGTGTTTTATTGACCCAAGACATAAATCATAAAAAGGTATTCATCATTGGTCTTAAAATGACCGTCATAATTTCAGGGTTACGCTGTCGTTGATGGTTCTTCAATCTGATATCATCTGAATAAGTTATGGACTACTTAAGATTTGATAACCCAAAATAATAACAATATTATTATTATATTATTATTATATTTATATTCTTTAAATCATCCAAAACACTTCACGCATGAGGGGTTGGCACCCCCCTCCATGTGCCTTCCCTTTCCTCTTTTATCATTTTATTACTATTATAATATATTAAATCAACATTATATTACATATATTATTATTAAATTCTTATAATGGGAGGATAACACTCCCTCTCTCCAATCGCATGATATTCACGCATGGGTTGGGAACCCCTTCAATTCCTCATTATCATTTTATTATTTTTTATAATCTATTAAATTAATATTATTATAATTATTTTAATATTCCAAAATACAAGTTGGATTCACCCATAAGGGGTCCCCCCCCCATGCGCCTCTTCATGTTATTATTATTATAACAAATTATTATATAATAATACCCTTTTAATGTTATTTACACAATTCCAACTTTAATTGTGGAGAACCGCACAATGCCTCCTGTACATGGTCACTCCAATGTGCCCCATTTATTATAATTTATTCCTTTATAATTTATTCCATTCACCTCCCATTATATGACCATTACACACATAATTTATTATTTATTAAAATTTAAATAAATCAAAAAGAAACCATGAACCTCCCCTCATTGAATTAAATACATTCAATTTTATTTCTTTTATTTTACAATGATTAAATTAAAACCATTTAATCTAATTAACATCAAATATTTTTATGCCACCCTTATCAATTATTATTATAAAAAATTATTATTATAGCACGCGTCATGTTTGACCACATCAAATTTTTACAAAGTAATGGACCGGAGAGGTCAGGTCCATTACATCAGATACCTATCAAAACATTCTCGTCCTAGAGAATTAAAAACCAACCCATAAAAAGGGGAAAGGTCCAAACAACCACCCCGCAAGATACCTCTCAGGGATCTCATAATAACAGGAATCAAACCACTATCCTAATTATATGAGTCAGGGAATTCCTTTCCCCACGTCGAGATATTATCCTCTTTAGGCGGCACTAACTCGAATGTACGGGTTTAATCGAATCCACATTAATGAGTCTTGATTAGGGATTAGGTCCTCTCACCCCCATAATTTAGGATTTCTCATACACACACTTAAAGGAAAGAAGGAAACAAATTATCATTATAGACTCAGGAAAAAAAAGGTCCAGGCCTAAAGAATGGGTGAGAATGAGTTTCAACAAAGGAGTGTGATGCTCCTGAATTTAAACAAAACATAAACGAGAGCATTTAAGTAAAACTGAAAACATATCTCTCGATCTCTGGCCTTGCTAGGGTTGCTGCTTCGGTTGTGTGAAACTATCTGTGTCTCACTCCTCTGCCTCTCTGATGATGTCCACCTCCTCGACCATGTCCCGGTTGGGGTCCTTGAGGAACTCCCTGTGGTTGGACACCACCTGCTTTAGCTCCCCTTGGAGGGACTAGAGCATGTTGTTGCTGGAAGGGTCAGGCTGGGAACTGCTGCTGGGGCCGAGGCTGAACCTGGCCAGTCCCTCCATACTGAGTCTAAAAAGGGAAATGTCTACCAAGATGCCCATGATTCCCACATGCAAAGCACCTCGGTCCCTATCCCATAGAAAACGGGCGGAAATCGTGAGATTGGTAAGGGACCTGCAGAAGTCTACTCCCCACCGGTCGAAACTTGGAAGGTCCTATTGTTGGGGATCTACTGTTGACCACCTCCTTCTTGGATGAACTTGGGTGACTCCTCTCTCATGGTGGACCTACTTGCGAGTTCATCCTCTCGATTATCTCCACCTTCTTATGTACTTCCAGGTATGTTGGTAAGGTGAAAGGGGTCACCGCGCACCGAATAGAGGGTTGAAGTGCCTCCTCTAAATGTCTATCTCGGGAATCCTCATCCGGAAAGAGATTCGGGGAAAAACGGAGTAGATACTTGAACTTGACCCCTATTTCCCGCACTAACATGCTTTCTTGTTGGAGAGACAACAACTCATGCCTCTTCTCGGCCTTCCCTGTCGAGGAAAGAAATTCCTCGTGGAACTCCTTCTCAAAGTTAGGCCATTGAACTTCTGTCTCCTTCCCCTCCCTAAGGTAAAGCATCCACCACTGACGCGCTGCTCCTCACAGCTAGCTTACTGCTAGAGGAACCTAGTACTCTAATGGAGCCCTGATCAGCCCAAAGGTAATCTTGAGTTCCTCCAACCAACTCTCTGATTCCGTATCCGAAGTGCAGCCTTCATACTTCTTCAAGCTATGTCGCTGGAAAGCATGAAACATGCACTGCAACAAGTCGTCTTCCTCCTCTCGGTCAATCTTCAGCCGATCGACCGTCTGAATCTGCTGGGCCTCGATAGCCCGAGTCACCCGGGAATGACGTCCAGGTGCCATAGTTGTACGGTAAACAAAGAACACCTAAGTCCAAGTAGCAAGGAAATTTTCTCAAGGTTTCATTTTATCATTTTATTTCGATTTCTTTCCCAGAACACCCAAATCAAGTAAAACACAAACCATGATAATTCATGTACCTTTCCTAGGGTCTATATCCTGCAATAAATGTAGTCTTACTTGGTCTTTCGGTAATCTTAGAGTCCTTGCATCGGATCATGGGGGCTCTAAAATCCCGCATCTTAGTAGGTCTTCCCTAGACTATGTCACACACCAAGATCAGCCAACACTATTGCCCTACCATCCCATGCAATCCTCATTGTGCCTAACTCCAGACTCCATCCTATCTCTCAAACATCACCTCTAATACCATTCTGTCACGACCCCCTCCCACCAAAGATGCCACTCCTGAGCTAGCAATGGTGAAAGGGAGATAATGACCCCCGAGTCCCGCCTTCAGTAGGCCCAAGAGTGGTGAATAGCACCAAGGGTATGAGTTTTCACAAATATGGGAGGCATTACCCTTTTTATTATTTAAGATCGGGAAATAGGATGAGTCAAACACCAAAAGAAAAAGAAAAAATTAAATGAAAATAAACCCAAAACCAAACCCATATGCATGTTTTATAAAATACTAAAACAAAAGTACAAGTGCAAAAAAATCTCCAAAGTACGATACCAAAAAAAAGAAAGCAAAAACTGCAACCAGAAAAACTCCAATGCCCAACTAGCAAGGTCCCGCACGGTCCCTAAAGTCCTCCTGAAAACCTGAAAGTAAACGTAGGGTGAGAATACAAGTATACTCAGTAGGAAAACCTAAATCTCTCGTGCATAGTTGGGGAGACATCCTAATGCCCCGTGAGAAAACAGAAGGAACCAAATCCTAGGAAGGAATCTACCCAACTAACCTTATAAGCCACACTCACCAAATATCGCAAGTCATTAGATTAGTATATTAATATTATCAAAGTATGGGTACCCCACACCACCTTCCCACTAAATACTGCTCAAGACCTCATGCCTAACACTCTGATGCTTTCCCCTCTTCTTGAGCTAGTGTTGCAACCTGGCCATACGAAGCTCATAGTATCCCGCCAACACTCAATCCTCGGCCATAACCACATCCCATCCCGAAGACACCTGGGAACCACATCACATATCATCCCAAATACACCTAGTAGCATATCACATCCTCATCCCAAATACTCTTGGGAAACATCTTTCATAACCTGCCCGAAGGATCTTGGTCTATAGAACCTGTAAGAGGGAGCATAGGGAAGAACAATATCCAGCCATCCTTTAGATGTTTGAGAATCTCACCCCCCGTCCCACGGGTTTTCGGCACATAGTGATCAACATGGGTTGGGTGTGTAAATAAACATAAAATGTACAAATTTATACAATTATATCAACCACTCAGCCCATCCTAAGGATTCTACACAAAATATCTGAGCACATGTCTTGGCACTGCTACCTTGAAAGTATGCACACAATAAAGGTCCCCAAACCCCAACCAGCACCTACACATTCATTCTTTTATTTAGTTTAACTGGGGTGATCATACAAGGGTTCCAGGTATTCATTCAATCAGCCAACTAATTTCCACATTCTATGAAATTCCATCCACAAAACAATCTATAAAAATAGGGAAACATTTAATTGCGCAATCAAAGGCCCCCAATGATCATGATTTTCAGTAGGCATAAGCCTATTCAATTCGCAACATAATCAAAGGATAAGAATTGATGGAAATAAAACAACAATATCATAAAAATTTACCCAAACTCGTTCTTTAACCAGTTATTATCTTTATTTACTGGTTCAACCGTATCTCATGAAAACAAGAGGATATCCACCCCGCATGATGCACAAAAGAGAGAGAGACTAAGGTAAGATCCCTACTTGAACAGGTTTTGATGTCCTTCTATAAGAACAACCACCACGAGGATTTCGATCACTCCTCCTAATGACTACATCCTCTTGTGGATGTTATGGAACAACTGCACTAACAACCAAGAGAGACTCCATTAAGGTTTAAGGTGCCACTTTTCATAGCATGGAAAGGAGGAATAGAAAGAGGAGATCGAGGAAGGAATAAGAATAGGGTAGAACATACCATTAGAAAGGCGTTCGTCAAAGAGCATCGTTCCCATCAAATATCAGCAATCTTATCAGTAGGAAACTGCAAATAGGAAGTCTAAGAAGAGGGAAAGGAACGAGGTGCATGATGTTCGCCTCGTCGACACAATCCCACAGCCACCGACAGATCGACGATCGGAGTCCGGATGAAGAAGATAAGAGGAAGGCTTCTGGGACATCCAGGAGCGTCACTGTGCTGAGAAGAAGAGGGGTCTGTAAATAACACGTGACCCTCTCTTATATAGGCAACGAAAAGGTAAAACGGTACACAGCGTGTATTAATGAATACACGACGTGACCGTATAACTGTTACGCTATTTGACTGGTCAACACATGACACATCATGCGGTTTCCATGCGTTTAATGATAATAATAACTTCAATTAATAATAGGTGTTTTATTGACCCAAGACATAAATCATAAAAAGGTATTCATCATTGGTCTTAAAATGACCGTCATAATTTCAGGGTTACGCTGTCGTTGATGGTTCTTCAATCTGATATCATCTGAATAAGTTATGGACTACTTAAGATTTGATAACCCAAAATAATAACAATATTATTATTATATTATTATTATATTTATATTCTTTAAATCATCCAAAACACTTCACGCATGAGGGGTTGGCACCCCCCTCCATGTGCCTTCCCTTTCCTCTTTTATCATTTTATTACTATTATAATATATTAAATCAACATTATATTACATATATTATTATTAAATTCTTATAATGGGAGGATAACACTCCCTCTCTCCAATCGCATGATATTCACGCATGGGTTGGGAACCCCTTCAATTCCTCATTATCATTTTATTATTTTTTATAATCTATTAAATTAATATTATTATAATTATTTTAATATTCCAAAATACAAGTTGGATTCACCCATAAGGGGTCCCCCCCCCCATGCGCCTCTTCATGTTATTATTATTATAACAAATTATTATATAATAATACCCTTTTAATGTTATTTACACAATTCCAACTTTAATTGTGGAGAACCGCACAATGCCTCCTGTACATGGTCACTCCAATGTGCCCCATTTATTATAATTTATTCCTTTATAATTTATTCCATTCACCTCCCATTATATGACCATTACACACATAATTTATTATTTATTAAAATTTAAATAAATCAAAAAGAAACCATGAACCTCCCCTCATTGAATTAAATACATTCAATTTTATTTCTTTTATTTTACAATGATTAAATTAAAACCATTTAATCTAATTAACATCAAATATTTTTATGCCACCCTTATCAATTATTATTATCAAAAATTATTATTATAACACGCGTCATGTTTGACCACATCAAATTTTTACAAAGTAATGGACCGGAGAGGTCAGGGCCATTACATCAGATACCTATCAAAACATTCTCGTCCTAGAGAATTAAAAACCAACCCATAAAAAGGGGAAAGGTCCAAACAACCACCCCGCAAGATACCTCTCAGGGATCTCATAATAACAGGAATCAAACCACTATCCTAATTATATGAGTCAGGGAATTCCTTTCCCCACGTCGAGATATTATCCTCTTTAGGCGGCACTAACTCGAATGTACGGGTTTAATCGAATCCACATTAATGAGTCTTGATTAGGGATTAGGTCCTCTCACCCCCATAATTTAGGATTTCTCATACACACACTTAAAGGAAAGAAGGAAACAAATTATCATTATAGACTCAGGAAAAAAAAGGTCCAGGCCTAAAGAATGGGTGAGAATGAGTTTCAACAAAGGAGTGTGATGCTCCTGAATTTAAACAAAACATAAACGAGAGCATTTAAGTAAAACTGAAAACATATCTCTCGATCTCTGGCCTTGCTAGGGTTGCTGCTTCGGTTGTGTGCAACTATCTGTGTCTCACTCCTCTGCCTCTCTGATGATGTCCACCTCCTCGACCATGTCCCGGTTGGGGTCCTTGAGGAACTCCCTGTGGTTGGACACCACCTGCTTTAGCTCCCCTTGGAGGGACTAGAGCATGTTGTTGCTGGAAGGGTCAGGCTGGGAACTGCTGCTGGGGCCGAGGCTGAACCTGGCCAGTCCCTCCATACTGAGTCTAAAAAGGGAAATGTCTACCAAGATGCCCATGATTCCCACATGCAAAGCACCTCGGTCCCTATCCCATAGAAAACGGGCGGAAATCGTGAGATTGGTAAGGGACCTGCAGAAGTCTACTCCCCACCGGTCGAAACTTGGAAGGTCCTATTGTTGGGGATCTACTGTTGACCACCTCCTTCTTGGACGAACTTGGGTGACTCCTCTCTCATGGTGGACCTACTTGCGAGTTCATCCTCTCGATTATCTCCACCTTCTTATGTACTTCCAGGTATGTTGGTAAGGTGAAAGGGGTCACCGCGCACCGAATAGAGGGTTGAAGTGCCTCCTCTAAATGTCTAGCTCGGGAATCCTCATCCGGAAAGAGATTCGGGGAAAAACGGAGTAGATACTTGAACTTGACCCCTATTTCCCGCACTAACATGCTTTCTTGTTGGAGAGACAACAACTCATGCCTCTTCTCGGCCTTCCCTGTCGAGGAAAGAAATTCCTCGTGGAACTCCTTCTCAAAGTTAGGCCATTGAACTTCTGTCTCCTTCCCCTCCCTAAGGTAAAGCATCCACCACTGACGCGCTGCTCCTCACAGCTAGCTTACTGCTAGAGGAACCTAGTACTCTAATGGAGCCCTGATCAGCCCAAAGGTAATCTTGAGTTCCTCCAACCAACTCTCTGATTCCGTATCCGAAGTGCAGCCTTCATACTTCTTCAAGCTATGTCGCTGGAAAGCATGAAACATGCACTGCAACAAGTCGTCTTCCTCCTCTCGGTCAATCCTCAGCCGATCGACCGTCTGAATCTGCTGGGCCTCGATAGCCCGAGTCACCCGGGAATGACGTCCAGGTGCCATAGTTGTACGGTAAACAAAGAACACCTAAGTCCAAGTAGCAAGGAAATTTTCTCAAGGTTTCATTTTATCATTTTATTTCGATTTCTTTCCCAGAACACCCAAATCAAGTAAAACACAAACCATGATAATTCATGTACCTTTCCTAGGGTCTATATCCTGCAATAAATGTAGTCTTACTTGGTCTTTCGGTAATCTTAGAGTCCTTGCATCGGATCATGGGGGCTCTAAAATCCCGCATCTTAGTAGGTCTTCCCTAGACTATGTCACACACCAAGATCAGCCAACACTATTGCCCTACCATCCCATGCAATCCTCATTGTGCCTAACTCCAGACTCCATCCTATCTCTCAAACATCACCTCTAATACCATTCTGTCACGACCCCCTCCCACCAAAGATGCCACTCCTGAGCTAGCAATGGTGAAAGGGAGATAATGACCCCCGAGTCCCGCCTTCAGTAGGCCCAAGAGTGGTGAATAGCACCAAGGGTATGAGTTTTCACAAATATGGGAGGCATTACCCTTTTTATTATTTAAGATCGGGAAATAGGATGAGTCAAACACCAAAAGAAAAAGAAAAAATTAAATGAAAATAAACCCAAAACCAAACCCATATGCATGTTTTATAAAATACTAAAACAAAAGTACAAGTGCAAAAAAATCTCCAAAGTACGATACCAAAAAAAAGAAAGCAAAAACTGCAACCAGAAAAACTCCAATGCCCAACTAGCAAGGTCCCGCACGGTCCCTAAAGTCCTCCTGAAAACCTGAAAGTAAACGTAGGGTGAGAATACAAGTATACTCAGTAGGAAAACCTAAATCTCTCGTGCATAGTTGGGGAGACATCCTAATGCCCCGTGAGAAAACAGAAGGAACCAAATCCTAGGAAGGAATCTACCCAACTAACCTTATAAGCCACACTCACCAAATATCGCAAGTCATTAGATTAGTATATTAATATTATCAAAGTATGGGTACCCCACACCACCTTCCCACTAAATACTGCTCAAGACCTCATGCCTAACACTCTGATGCTTTCCCCTCTTCTTGAGCTAGTGTTGCAACCTGGCCATACGAAGCTCATAGTATCCCGCCAACACTCAATCCTCGGCCATAACCACATCCCATCCCGAAGACACCTGGGAACCACATCACATATCATCCCAAATACACCTAGTAGCATATCACATCCTCATCCCAAATACTCTTGGGAAACATCTTTCATAACCTGCCCGAAGGATCTTGGTCTATAGAACCTGTAAGAGGGAGCACAGGGAAGAACAATATCCAGCCATCCTTTAGATGTTTGAGAATCTCACCCCCCGTCCCACGGGTTTTCGGCACATAGTGATCAACATGGGTTGGGTGTGTAAATAAACATAAAATGTACAAATTTATACAATTATATCAACCACTCAGCCCATCCTAAGGATTCTACACAAAATATCTGAGCACATGTCTTGGCACTGCTACCTTGAAAGTATGCACACAATAAAGGTCCCCAAACCCCAACCAGCACCTACACATTCATTCTTTTATTTAGTTTAACTGGGGTGATCATACAAGGGTTCCAGGTATTCATTTAATCAGCCAACTAATTTCCACATTCTATGAAATTCCATCCACAAAACAATCTATAAAAATAGGGAAACATTTAATTGCGCAATCAAAGGCCCCCAATGATCGTGATTTTCAGTAGGCATAAGCCTATTCAATTCGCAACATAATCAAAGGATAAGAATTGATGGAAATAAAACAACAATATCATAAAAATTTACCCAAACTCGTTCTTTAACCAGTTATTATCTTTATTTACTGGTTCAACCGTATCTCATGAAAACAAGAGGATATCCACCCCGCATGATGCACAAAAGAGAGAGAGACTAAGGTAAGATCCCTACTTGAACAGGTTTTGATGTCCTTCTATAAGAACAACCACCACGAGGATTTCGATCACTCCTCCTAATGACTACATCCTCTTGTGGATGTTATGGAACAACTGCACTAACAACCAAGAGAGACTCCATTAAGGTTTAAGGTGCCACTTTTCATAGCATGGAAAGGAGGAATAGAAAGAGGAGATCGAGGAAGGAATAAGAATAGGGTAGAACATACCATTAGAAAGGCGTTCGTCAAAGAGCATCGTTCCCATCAAATATCAGCAATCTTATCAGTAGGAAACTGCAAATAGGAAGTCTAAGAAGAGGGAAAGGAACGAGGTGCATGATGTTCGCCTCGTCGACACAATCCCACAGCCATCGACAGATCGACGATCGGAGTCCGGATGAAGAAGATAAGAGGAAGGCTTCTGGGACATCCAGGAGCGTCACTGTGCTGAGAAGAAGAGGGGTCTGTAAATAACACGTGACCCTCTCTTATATAGGCAACGAAAAGGTAAAACGGTACACAGCGTGTATTAATGAATACACGACGTGACCGTATAACTGTTACGCTATTTGACTGGTCAACACATGACACATCATGCGGTTTCCATGCGTTTAATGATAATAATAACTTCAATTAATAATAGGTGTTTTATTGACCCAAGACATAAATCATAAAAAGGTATTCATCATTGGTCTTAAAATGACCGTCATAATTTCAGGGTTACGCTGTCGTTGATGGTTCTTCAATCTGATATCATCTGAATAAGTTATGGACTACTTAAGATTTGATAACCCAAAATAATAACAATATTATTATTATATTATTATTATATTTATATTCTTTAAATCATCCAAAACACTTCACGCATGAGGGGTTGGCACCCCCCTCCATGTGCCTTCCCTTTCCTCTTTTATCATTTTATTACTATTATAATATATTAAATCAACATTATATTACATATATTATTATTAAATTCTTATAATGGGAGGATAACACTCCCTCTCTCCAATCGCATGATATTCACGCATGGGTTGGGAACCCCTTCAATTCCTCATTATCATTTTATTATTTTTTATAATCTATTAAATTAATATTATTATAATTATTTTAATATTCCAAAATACAAGTTGGATTCACCCATAAGGGGTCCCCCCCCCCATGCGCCTCTTCATGTTATTATTATTATAACAAATTATTATATAATAATACCCTTTTAATGTTATTTACACAATTCCAACTTTAATTGTGGAGAACCGCACAATGCCTCCTGTACATGGTCACTCCAATGTGCCCCATTTATTATAATTTATTCCTTTATAATTTATTCCATTCACCTCCCATTATATGACCATTACACACATAATTTATTATTTATTAAAATTTAAATAAATCAAAAAGAAACCATGAACCTCCCCTCATTGAATTAAATACATTCAATTTTATTTCTTTTATTTTACAATGATTAAATTAAAACCATTTAATCTAATTAACATCAAATATTTTTATGCCACCCTTATCAATTATTATTATCAAAAATTATTATTATAACACGCGTCATGTTTGACCACATCAAATTTTTACAAAGTAATGGACCGGAGAGGTCAGGGCCATTACATTAGATACCTATCAAAACATTCTCGTCCTAGAGAATTAAAAACCAACCCATAAAAAGGGGAAAGGTCCAAACAACCACCCCGCAAGATACCTCTCAGGGATCTCATAATAACAGGAATCAAACCACTATCCTAATTATATGAGTCAGGGAATTCCTTTCCCCACGTCGAGATATTATCCTCTTTAGGCGGCACTAACTCGAATGTACGGGTTTAATCGAATCCACATTAATGAGTCTTGATTAGGGATTAGGTCCTCTCACCCCCATAATTTAGGATTTCTCATACACACACTTAAAGGAAAGAAGGAAACAAATTATCATTATAGACTCAAGAAAAAAAAGGTCCAGGCCTAAAGAATGGGTGAGAATGAGTTTCAACAAAGGAGTGTGATGCTCCTGAATTTAAACAAAACATAAACGAGAGCATTTAAGTAAAACTGAAAACATATCTCTCGATCTCTGGCCTTGCTAGGGTTGCTGCTTCGGTTGTGTGCAACTATCTGTGTCTCACTCCTCTGCCTCTCTGATGATGTCCACCTCCTCGACCATGTCCCGGTTGGGGTCCTTGAGGAACTCCCTGTGGTTGGACACCACCTGCTTTAGCTCCCCTTGGAGGGACTAGAGCATGTTGTTGCTGGAAGGGTCAGGCTGGGAACTGCTGCTGGGGCCGAGGCTGAACCTGGCCAGTCCCTCCATACTGAGTCTAAAAAGGGAAATGTCTACCAAGATGCCCATGATTCCCACATGCAAAGCACCTCGGTCCCTATCCCATAGAAAACGGGCGGAAATCGTGAGATTGGTAAGGGACCTGCAGAAGTCTACTCCCCACCGGTCGAAACTTGGAAGGTCCTGCTGTTGGGGATCTACTGTTGACCACCTCCTTCTTGGACGAACTTGGGTGACTCCTCTCTCATGGTGGACCTACTTGCGAGTTCATCCTCTCGATTATCTCCACCTTCTTATGTACTTCCAGGTATGTTGGTAAGGTGAAAGGGGTCACCGCGCACCGAATAGAGGGTTGAAGTGCCTCCTCTAAATGTCTAGCTCGGGAATCCTCATCCGGAAAGAGATTCGGGGAAAAACGGAGTAGATACTTGAACTTGACCCCTATTTCCCGCACTAACATGCTTTCTTGTTGGAGAGACAACAACTCATGCCTCTTCTCGGCCTTCCCTGTCGAGGAAAGAAATTCCTCATGGAACTCCTTCTCAAAGTTAGGCCATTGAACTTCTGTCTCCTTCCCCTCCCTAAGGTAAAGCATCCACCACTGACGCGCTGCTCCTCACAGCTAGCTTACTGCTAGAGGAACCTAGTACTCTAATAGAGCCCTGATCAGCCCAAAGGTAATCTTGAGTTCCTCCAACCAACTCTCTGATTCCGTATCTGAAGTGCAGCCTTCATACTTCTTCAAGCTATGTCGCTGGAAAGCATGAAACATGCACTGCAACAAGTCGTCTTCCTCCTCTCGGTCAATCCTCAGCCGATCGACCGTCTGAATCTGCTGGGCCTCGATAGCCCGAGTCACCCGGGAATGACGTCCAGGTGCCATAGTTGTACGGTAAACAAAGAACACCTAAGTCCAAGTAGCAAGGAAATTTTCTCAAGGTTTCATTTTATCATTTTATTTCGATTTCTTTCCCAGAACACCCAAATCAAGTAAAACACAAACCATGATAATTCATGTACCTTTCCTAGGGTCTATATCCTGCAATAAATGTAGTCTTACTTGGTCTTTCGGTAATCTTAGAGTCCTTGCATCGGATCATGGGGGCTCTAAAATCCCGCATCTTAGTAGGTCTTCCCTAGACTATGTCACACACCAAGATCAGCCAACACTATTGCCCTACCATCCCATGCAATCCTCATTGTGCCTAACTCCAGACTCCATCCTATCTCTCAAACATCACCTCTAATACCATTCTGTCACGACCCCCTCCCACCAAAGATGTCACTCCTGAGCTAGCAATGGTGAAAGGGAGATAATGACCCCCGAGTCCCGCCTTCAGTAGGCCCAAGAGTGGTGAATAGCACCAAGGGTATGAGTTTTCACAAATATGGGAGGCATTACCCTTTTTATTATTTAAGATCGGGAAATAGGATGAGTCAAACACCAAAAGAAAAAGAAAAAATTAAATGAAAATAAACCCAAAACCAAACCCATATGCATGTTTTATAAAATACTAAAACAAAAGTACAAGTGCAAAAAAATCTCCAAAGTACGATACCAAAAAAAAGAAAGCAAAAACTGCAACCAGAAAAACTCCAATGCCCAACTAGCAAGGTCCCGCACGGTCCCTGAAGTCCTCCTGAAAACCTGAAAGTAAACGTAGGGTGAGAATACAAGTATACTCAGTAGGAAAACCTAAATCTCTCGTGCATAGTTGGGGAGACATCCTAATGCCCGATGAGAAAACAGAAGGAACCAAATCCTAGGAAGGAATCTACCCAACTAACCTTATAAGCCACACTCACCAAATATCGCAAGTCATTAGATTAGTATATTAATATTATCAAAGTATGGGTACCCCACACCACCTTCCCACTAAATACTGCTCAAGACCTCATGCCTAACACTCTGATGATTTCCCCTCTTCTTGAGCTAGTGTTGCAACCTGGCCATACGAAGCTCATAGTATCCCGCCAACACTCAATCCTCGGCCATAACCACATCCCATCCCGAAGACACCTGGGAACCACATCACATATCATCCCAAATACACCTAGTAGCATATCACATCCTCATCCCAAATACTCTTGGGAAACATCTTTCATAACCTGCCCGAAGGATCTTGGTCTATAGAACCTGTAAGAGGGAGCACAGGGAAGAACAATATCCAGCCATCCTTTAGATGTTTGAGAATCTCACCCCCCGTCCCACGGGTTTTCGGCACATAGTGATCAACATGGGTTGGGTGTGTAAATAAACATAAAATGTACAAATTTATACAATTATATCAACCACTCAGCCCATCCTAAGGATTCTACACAAAATATCTGAGCACATGTCTTGGCACTGCTACCTTGAAAGTATGCACACAATAAAGGTCCCCAAACCCCAACCAGCACCTACACATTCATTCTTTTATTTAGTTTAACTGGGGTGATCATACAAGGGTTCCAGGTATTCATTTAATCAGCCAACTAATTTCCACATTCTATGAAATTCCATCCACAAAACAATCTATAAAAATAGGGAAACATTTAATTGCGCAATCAAAGGCCCCCAATGATCGTGATTTTCAGTAGGCATAAGCCTATTCAATTCGCAACATAATCAAAGGATAAGAATTGATGGAAATAAAACAACAATATCATAAAAATTTACCCAAACTCGTTCTTTAACCAGTTATTATCTTTATTTACTGGTTCAACCGTATCTCATGAAAACAAGAGGATATCCACCCCGCATGATGCACAAAAGAGAGAGAGACTAAGGTAAGATCCCTACTTGAACAGGTTTTGATGTCCTTCTATAAGAACAACCACCACGAGGATTTCGATCACTCCTCCTAATGACTACATCCTCTTGTGGATGTTATGGAACAACTGCACTAACAACCAAGAGAGACTCCATTAAGGTTTAAGGTGCCACTTTTCATAGCATGGAAAGGAGGAATATAAAGAGGAGATCGAGGAAGGAATAAGAATAGGGTAGAACATACCATTAGAAAGGCGTTCGTCAAAGAGCATCGTTCCCATCAAATATCAGCAATCTTATCAGTAGGAAACTGCAAATAGGAAGTCTAAGAAGAGGGAAAGGAACGAGGTGCATGATGTTCGCCTCGTCGACACAATCCCACAGCCACCGACAGATCGACGATCGGAGTCCGGATGAAGAAGATAAGAGGAAGGCTTCTGGGACATCCAGGAGCGTCATTGTGCTGAGAAGAAGAGGGGTCTGTAAATAACATGTGACCCTCTCTTATATAGGCAACGAAAAGGTAAAACGGTACACAGCGTGTATTAATGAATACACGACGTGGCCGTATAACTGTTACGCTATTTGACTGGTCAACACATGACACATCATGCGGTTTCCATGCGTTTAATGATAATAATAACTTCAATTAATAATAGGTGTTTTATTGACCCAAGACATAAATCATAAAAAGTTATTCATCATTGGTCTTAAAATGACCGTCATAATTTCAGGGTTACGCTGTCGTTGATGGTTCTTCAATCTGATATCATCTGAATAAGTTATGGACTACTTAAGATTTGATAACCCAAAATAATAACAATATTATTATTATATTATTATTATATTTATATTCTTTAAATCATCCAAAACACTTCACGCATGAGGGGTTGGCACCCCCCTCCATGTGCCTTCCCTTTCCTCTTTTATCATTTTATTACTATTATAATATATTAAATCAACATTATATTACATATATTATTATTAAATTCTTATAATGGGAGGATAACACTCCCTCTCACCAATCACATGATATTCACGCACGGGTTGGGAATCCCTTCCATTATTCATTATCATTTTATTATTTTTTATAATCTATTAAATGAATATTATTATGATTATTTTAATATTGCAAAATACAAGTTGGATTCACCCATAAGGGGTTCCCCCCCCCCTCCATACGCCTCTTCATTTTATTATTATTATAACAAATTATTATATAATAATACCCTTTTAATGTCATTTACACAATTCCAAATTTAATTGTGGATAACCGCACAATGCCTCTTATACAAGGTCATGCCCATGCGCCCCATTTATTATAATTTATTCCTTTATAATTTATTCCATGTGCCTCACATTATATTCCCATTACATACATAATTTATTATTTATTAAAATTTAAATAAATCAAAAAGAAACCATGCACCTCCCCTCATTGAATTAAATATATTCAATTTTATTTCTTTTATTTCACAATGATTAAATTAAAACCATTTAATCTAATTAACAACAAAAATTTTTACACCACCCTTATCAATTATTATTATCAAAAATTATTATTATAACACGCATCATGTTTTACCACATCAAATTCTTACAAAGTAATGGACCAGAGAGGTCCGGGCCATTACACTTACTCTCATACAAATTTGTTGGCAACACATTTCTTTCAGGTAATAGTGTTTTAACTAAATATAATATCTGATCAAAACAGTTATTTGGTATTCCATTATCTGATTTAATAGCCATAAATTTTTCAACCACTTCAAATTTTCTTATCTTGCAACTAGGATATAAATCATCCTCAACGGACCTCAAAAACTCATAAAAGTGAGATGGTTCCAACTCAAGAGTTAAATTAGTATATTCTAAGTTTCTTCTTGTTGAAAAGATGGACCTACCACATCATGTACTAAATTTTGAAACTGTGATGGATCCAAAACCAAATTATTAGTATCTTCTTTGAAATTGTGTTCACCATATTGATACCAAAAAACATAATCTCTTTGAAAAACAAAACGTAATAGATGACCCCCAACATTATCAAATGTTTCAAACATCCTTAGACTACATTTTTTACATGGACACTTAATTATCTCTTCTAAAACAAATTCTGGTTTTGATGATGTAAATGATAAGAAAGTTTCAACACCCTCAATGTATATAGGATTTATACCAGAACTGTTTGGATTCCTGCACTGATTTATCCAAGCATGATCATCTAATAATGACTGCTATTGACTTTTCTATTCCATATTTCTCTAAAAAATATAAAATAATTATTTTTTTTATGAATAAATTGATATAAGAAAAATGAGATTCAAAAAAAGAAAAAAAATGTTAATTATTCCTAATTAATGCTAATTACCGCTGTTTATTACTAATTATCGTTGTTTATTACTATTTACAACTAGTTATTAATATTTATTACTATTTATTTCTAATTACTACTAATTACTGCTAATTATTCCTAATTACTATTAATTACTACTAATTACTACTAATTAGTTTTTATTGCTAATTATTTCTAATTATTTCTAATTATTACTAATTACTGTTAATTATTACTATTTATTACTATTTATTACTAATTATTTCTAATTACCGCTAATTACTACAAATTATTCCTAATTAATGCTAATTACTTCTAATTACTACAAATTAGATTTTATTACTAATCATTACTATTTATTACTATTTTTTACTATTTATTGCTATTTATTTCTATTTATTTATATTTATTTCTATTTATTTCTATTTATAAATATTTATTATTATTTGTTACTATTTATACTATTTATACCTATTTATTACTAATTATACATATTTATTACTAATTATACCTATTTATACATAATTATTACTATTTATATCTATTTATACCTATTTATTACTAATTATACCTACTTATACATAATTATTACTAATTATTACTAATTGCACCTAATTATTACTAATTATTACTAATTATACCTATTTATTACTAATCATTACTAATTATACCTATTTATTAATAATTATCACTAATTATACCTATTTATTACTAATTATAACTAATTATACCTATTTATTACTAATTATACCAATTCATTACTAATTATTTTTAATTATACTTATTTATTACTAATTATTACTAATTATACCTATTTATTACTAATTATTACTAATTATTGCTAATTATACATATTTATTACTAATTGTTACTAATTATAACGATTTATTACTAACTATTACTAATTATATCTATTTATTACTAAATATACCTATTTATTGCTAATTATTACTAATTATACCAATTTATTACTAATTATTACCAATTTATTACTAATTATTACTAATTACATCACTAATTATACCTATTTATTACTATTTATCACTAATTATTACTATTTATTACTAATTATTACTAATCATTACTAATTATACCTATTTATTACTAATTATTAATAATTATACATAATTATTACAAATTATACATTATTATTACTAATTATACCAAATTGTTACTAATTATACCTATTTATTACTAATTATAAATATTTATTACTAATCATTACTAATTATACCTATTTATCTATTTACCTAATTATTACTAATTATTACTAATTATTACTAATTGTTGCTGATTATTACTAATTATACATGTTTATTAATAATTATTACTAATTATTAATAATTATACCTATTTATTACTAATTATTACTATTTATACCTAATTATTACTATTTATTACTATTTATTACTAATTGTACCAATTTATTACCAACTATTACTAATTATTACTATTTATTACTATTTATTACTAATTATTACTCATTATACCTATTTATTACTAATTATTACTCATTATACGTATTTATTACTATTTATTGCTATTTATTACTATTTATTACAAATTATACCTGTTTATTATTAATTATTCCTATTTATTACTAATTATTACTAATTTTACCTATTTATTGTTAATTATTACTAATTATTACTAATTATATCTATTTATTACTAATTATTACTAATTATTACTAATTATACCTATTTATTACTAATTATTACTAATTATACCTATTTATTACTAATTATTGTTAATTACTTCTAATTTGTTTTTATAACTAATTATTACTAATTATTAATATTTATTACTATTTGTTACTAATTATTACAATTTATTATTATTTATTACTAATTATTACTATTTATTACTATTTATTACTATTTATTACTATTTATTACTAATTATACCTATTTATTACTAATTATACCTATTTATTACTAATTATACCTGATTAAACCTATTTATTAATTATTATTATTAATTATACCTAGTTATTGCTAATTATTACTAATTATACCTATTTATTACCAATTATTACTAATTATACCTATTTATTACTAATTATTACTAATTATTACTAATTATACCTATTTATTACTAATTATTACTAATTATTACTAACTATACCTATTTATTACTAATTATTTCTAATTATACCTATTTATTACTAATTATTACTAATTATTACTAATTGTTACTAATTATGCCTATTTATTACTAATTATACCTATTTATTACTAATTATACCTATTTATTACTAATTATTACTAATTATACCTCTTTATCACTAATTACTACTAATTATACCTATTTATCACTAATTATTATTAATTATACATATTTGTCACTTATTATTACTAATTATACATATTTCTTACAATTTATTACTATTTATTACTAATTATTACTAATTATGCCTAATCATACCTAATTATGTCTATTATTAATTATTACTAATTATTACTAATTATAACTAATTATTACAAATTATTACAAATTATACCTAATTATACATAATTACTAATTATAACTAATTATTAGTAATTATTATTAATTATTACTAATTATTACTAATTATACCTATTTATTACTAATTATTACTAATTATACCTATTTATTACTATTTATTACTAGTTATTATTATTTATTATTATTTATTATTATTTATTACTATTTGTTACTAATTATTACTAATTATACCTATTTATTACTAATTGTACCAATATATTACTAATTATAGCTATTTATTACTAATTATTACTAATTATACCTATTTATTACTAATTATTACTAATTATTACTAATTATTCCTATTAATTACTAATTATTACTAATTATTACTAATTATTACTAATTATTACTAATTATTACTAATTATTGCTAATTATTACTAATTATTACTAATTATTACTAATTATACCTATTTATTACTAATTATACCTATTTATTACTAATTATTACTAATTATTACTAATTATACCTATTTATTACTAATTATTACTAATTATACCTATTTATTACTAATTATTACTAATTATTACTAATTATTGCTATTTATTACTAATTGTTACTAATTATACCTATTTATCACTATTTATTACTATTTATTACTAATTATTACTAATTATACCTATTTATGACTAATTATTACTAATTATACCTATTTTATCACGAATTATTACTAATTATACATATTTATCACTAATTATTACTTATTATACCTATTTATTACTATTTGTTACTAATTATTACTAATTATGCCTATTATAGGTTATGGGCGCAGCGGAAACGTGGTTGGGACGGCACCCAACTTTGATTTTTACCATGATCAATGATTATTTCAGGATTAATACGACGATGAATGTCAGTCTCCACGAAATATAATCAATGATTTAGATAAATAAGAAACGGGCTCGAAACCTTTAGAGAGGATCTTGCACATCATGTTTATAATTAATTTAATTAATTTCATAAAGAAAAATAATACCTGGATCTTTGGTATTTTTCTTCCTTGATGATGTTGATCATCCGGAATGACCCTTCCAGATTATCTCCTTGCGCTTGTAAGGATCCAAACTAGAATCCCTCTAGCGGTGATCCACACGTGCTCTGATGGCCTCCGATCAACACCGCTCGTTCTCTGGGTGCTAGCGCGGTGAAGCGAGTGTCTTGTGTCAGTCGTTCTTGATCGTTTGTTCTTCGGCGTTGAAGAACGTCTCTCGTTCTTGAGAGGGGAGAGAAGAGGATTTGAGAGAGAAATTGTTTGGCTCAACAATTCTCAATTCACCAGGCATGTGGTGTGGTGTGTGGCACAATAGGGGTACTTGCCTATTTATATACATGGAATTTCAGTTACAATATTTAATTGCATAGCAAAAATTAAATACATTCATGAACTTAGAGAAAACTCATGCATTTAATAATAATACCGCGTCATTATTTATAGTGTTCCAACTTGCGCAAAACGAAATTATAAATAAAATTCCACATCACAAAATAATAGCAGCGTTATTTTAATTTGTGTCAACTAGTTAAATAATTATTTACCGTCTTGTAAATAATTATTTTACTACCGTACCGAACTTGGTCTGCTCGAACTCCACTTCCATTTATTGTACACCTGAATAAATAAATAAATAATTTATTCACTTAAATAAATATTTTATTTACAAACTAGTAAATAAATATTTATTAAATGTTCAATAAAATAAATAAATATATTTATTTAATTTATGCGATCATTTTAACTTGAATAAAATTATTCCACGGTATTGAGAATAATATTTATTTCATTAATTAAATTCAAATAGAATTTAACTGAGACCACCAAAAACACTTAATGTGTGACCCTCTAGGATTATTTCTTGTTGGCATTAGGCGGGCTTGCCTAAAGTCCAAGAGTACTGTCTAGCAACGGGTCAAGGCACCCAAGAGAAAGAACGTAAAGTCGCAACAACTACATACACATACGAACGCTCACTGTGTAATATAATCCCTTTGTCGCAATATCTCATCAAGTTGGTTTCATGATTGTGTCATCAACTTTTATGCTTGATACATCATTCTTTGACTACCTGAAATAAACTCGTCGTTACACCATGGCCATGGAATTTCACACGATGGTTCTATTTCAATCAAAGGGCCGAGATATCAACTTCCATAAATGGAAGGGACAAATCCTTCCTCAGCTTATCCATTAATAACATGTCACTTGTGACGCACCCAACGTACCCTACTTCCCGCCAACTGTCTGTTTGATGGTTTTCGTCAGTAAATCAAAGTGCGTAAGTCGTGACACGTATTAATGATAATCTTAAAATCTAAGGATCAT
This sequence comes from Viscum album, assembly GCA_963277665.1. Lineage (NCBI taxonomy): Eukaryota > Viridiplantae > Streptophyta > Magnoliopsida > Santalales > Viscaceae > Viscum > Viscum album. The sequence continues at coordinate 1,018,185,323 of OY728137.1, read as the reverse complement.
TACACATGCTCGCAGATAGAAATATCTGATGACACCAAAACATGTGGAATTCCTACTAGCGTGTCTGTTCTCATAATCTCCTATCATGGAGATTACTAAGTGCGAACTTCATGAGAGGAAGTCTCATCTGCTTACAAGAACTCGCTCCTGACGGTCTGCATGTTATGTGTCCCATCATAGCATGGCATCCAACCGCAGAACTATATTTAAGAATATTATTATAAAATTTCAAAGTTCTCATCATAGCGGGGAACTGCCATGACCTTATCAATGCAATAAATACTCTAGGACATTATTACATCATAGTCAGGCAGAACAATGAACAATATGTAATAATATGTTTAGTATTTAAATATATTAAATATTCATGTAATCAAAGTAAAACAAGTTGGTTCTAGGACACCAACTCTTACGCCTATTTGTTAATAATTATTACTAATTATACCAATTTATTGCTAATTATTACTAATTGTTACTAATTGTTACTAATTATACCTATTTATTACTAATTATACATATTTATTACTTATTATTACTAATTATTAATATTTATTACTATTTATTACTAATTATTACTAATCATACCTATTTATGTTTAATTATTACTAATTGTACCTATTTATTACAAATTATTACTAATTATACCTATTTATTACTTTTTATTGATAATTTTTACTATTTATTACTATTTATTACAATGTATTAGTATGTATTGGTAATGAAACAACATAATTGTAAAAATAAATAATGAAAAATAAAAATATCTAATTTAATTTAATTTAATTGTCGTTAATTAACAATAATTATAGCTAACATAAAATTAAATGAATTAACTAAAAAATAAAAATAATAGATAAATACCTTAAAATATGATCTTTTGTACACTAAAAACCTTGAAAATCGCTCCAATATGAAATTTTAAACTTTGGAAAAAAAATTAAAAAGAAATATTAGAGTTCAGAGAGAGAGGGGAGTTGAGAGAGATGTGAATGAAAAAAATAGATGGATTTATATATAGGTTATAATATTTGTGATGGGTGTATTTGGGACGAGATTGTCATCGTAAATTCTAACCCCTATTAATTAGGTGGTGGAGGTTATAAAGGTATTTGCGACAAGACATGTCGCAAATACCTACCTGTCGACATAGCATTTGCGACGGGTCCCGTCGCAAATGTTAAACCCTTATTAATTAGGAGGCGACAGTTAAAAAGGGTATTTGTGACGGGTCTCATCCCAAATGTTAAAACCACCGAAGATGTATTTGCGATGGGACCCGTTGCAAATACGAAAACCCTCTGAAGGTTGTTTATGATGGGTAAAAACCACCTGTCACAAATACCCTCCCTGTGGTTTGGCGCGCAATGCGCGCCAAACCATTTGCAACAGGATACCCTCTTCTGATCACAAATAACTAACTATTTACGACGGGTAGAGGGTCCCGTCGCAAATGATGGGTTTTTCTGTAGTGATAGATAATTTTGATTATACATAATTTTGATTATCTTGAATTAATAACTTATATAAGTAATTTATAAATAATTTTTAATTAATAATTATTTTTAATTAATATTTTTTTGGAAGTAATGATTTTGAATTAATCATTTTGAATTAATATTTTTTTTTAATTGATAATTTTGAATTAATATTTTTGATTACCTTGAATTAATAAATTTGAATTAATAAATTATATAAATAATTTATAAATAATTTTGATTACCTTGAATTGGTATTTTCGATTATGTGTATATAAATAATTTTGATTATGTTTATATAAATTTGTCGTTTAACGTAATTTATGAATAATAATAACAAATTATTATTATTATATTTTTAAATATATATTTAATATATATATATATAATTTTATAAATATATTTATAAATTTATATATTTATAGTTATATTTTTTTTAAATATATATTTATTTATAATAAATATATATTTATTTAAAAATCGAAGATACATTTTAAAATTATAGTATTTTTTATTTGGAATAATTGAGTATTGGAAAACTACATTTTTAATAAGGGGTATTTTTTTCATTTTTTCAAAACATTCTCCGGGACACATTTTAACTAAACAATAGTACCAACAAGGCATTCCAAGGCATGAATATGTACAATGTTACCATCATTGAAAAGAAACATGAAAAATACCAAAGGTGTTCTTATAACTCATCATAAAGACAAAATGACTTCTAAGTAACCCTTAAACTCCATATGAGATAAAATAATAAGTCATTACTAATAAAAATTGTTCCATTTTACTTAAGTCCACTCAAATATATATAGATTTTATCCATTCTCTAAGGGAATATGAGAGGGAAGAGGTGTATACCTACCAAAAGGATTACAAAGAAGCACTTTGAATTCAAAGGAAGAGAATTCAACAACCGTTTTAAGCTAAGAACCAACCTAGAACTAACATAAAATTAGGGATTGATTTGTTTTTTATATGATATATGAAACTAAAAAAGGGAAGCAATGTATTACCTTGGTATCATCCAAGAAAACTATCCACTCTAACCAAACCTAAGAAACATTAAAGGATCAAAAAATATTCAGTGGCCTAATACCAGATTGGAATGCATAGGGATACTGTACAAAAGAAAATGTTGAAGAATAATATTATAGTAGACCATATAGGCTTACCTTTTTTGAGGAATAACCCTTATTGAATATTATAGGGAAGTGGTAATTTATCATTGAGGAGGGGTGATAAATAAGTGACACGCTTTTTCTTTTACAATTACTCTTTTTTCAGCCTTTTTTATTGATTAATGTATTGATCCACTCACTTACTAATTTCCTTTTAATTTTCCTTTTCAAACACTCCTTAAAATATGTGTCAGGAAGTTCAATGTATCTATATTTTTAAATTCAATGGGAGGAGTGGTATCTATATTTATAAATGCATACATTTGTCAGGAAAAAGTGTGATATCAATATTTATATGATCATATTAACTTTCAGAGACCACCTATATACATAGAATATCACCTCCTATATAATATATATTGATAATAACACCATGGAAAGGGAATTCCAATAAATCCATCCAACTTATAGGATATCCACCATGACCCCACTCTTGCAACCATAGCCACACAGGAAGCTAAGTGCTACTGAAATTCAGTCCTCATACCAAAAGCCTTTTCCTTTTCATGGAGTAATTGAAGGCTTGCTTTGAATGTCGAAACCACAATGGTTGTCTTAGCTTGAGTGCATGTAAGACCATCCAACTTAACCTTATCGTGGTCACACCAATCAAGGATCCCCTTGTAGGGATAAGATTTCTACTGCTAATTTTTTTAACTTTAGATAGAAAACTAAGAAATTTTGTCTTCTACTTTGGCAACTCCCCAGCCTATAATAATTTAGATTTAAGGAGACAATAACCATCCTCATCATCTTCATCTACTAAATAGTTATTATTGCATTTTTGTTTCCTAAGACTCACCCTCGATCTCTTTTGGACATGCACCTATGCTGCTTGAACTACTCTGAGTGGTATTCATCCCATACCAAGTACCAGTGTTCTTTGTGTATGAATTCAGAGGATAACACCTACCACCAGTGGAGTAATTCTTTTCTTAAATTCAATTACCCATTTCCTTCATATCATGCTAAAATTATTTGAAACATTCAAATGTTGGGTTCCCCTTATTTGAAAGGCCCATTTTGTGTATTTATTTATTTATTTTAAATATTAATATTACCGAATAAAATAAGATGGATATGAATTGAAAATGTATGAATGTTAATCATATGAAAAAATAGTATGAAGATGGGGTTAAAGAGTTCATCAAGTTTTCAAAAGATCATGCATATGACCCTTAACTCCTTTGTTTGTGTTTACATTATTGTTGTTCAAGACTAATTAGTCTAGAGGAGTTGTAAGAACACTTGATCTATCACAAAATATATTTAAGTTATAAATGTTGGACTAAACATGGGGGAAAAGTGAATATAGCTAGTGAATGGGATAACACTACGTTTTATGAATCATCTGATATGATTACAAGTGTGGACAATGAAAAATATTGTATTAAGGATGTGATTACAGGTGTGAATGATGATGATGACTGTATTGTGGAAATTATAATTAAAATTGAATATGAACTTCATGATTGTACAAACTTATTTGAGAAGTTAAAGGGTTGTGAAAATATTTCATTGGATGGTTATTTTACTAAATATACAACATTTTCATCCATACTGAAATGTATAATTTAAAATCTGGAAATGCATGGAGTGATACCAGTTTTACTGAACTACTTGTTCTCATGAATGATATGCTCCTAGAAGATAATGATATTCTTATCCAAACTTATGATGCTAAATTAATGCTACATTCAATGAGTATGATCTCTGGAAGAGTACATGTCTGTACAAATGACTGTATACTATTTATCAAGGACCAAAAATCACTTAAATAATGCCCAAAGTGTGGTGCTTCTCGATACAAGAAAAATGAATCGGGTCCTACAAAATTGTTATGGTACTTTAAAATCATTCTAAGGTTTGGGCGCCTATATATAAGTGAGGATACTGTAAGGCAATTGACCTGGCATGCATATACAAGAAATAAAGATGGGTAACTTCAACACCCGACAGAATCTCCTTAATATAAGAGAATTGATCATGAGTATCCTGAATTTAGAAATGATATGAGAAACCTTTTTCTTGCATTATCTATAGATAGAGTGGATCCTTTTGGTTTTCAAAGAAACACTCACAATATATGGTCGATTGTGTTGGTAAATTATAAATTTCCACCATGGTTATTTATGAAATGAAAATTAATTATTTTATCTCTGCTTATATCAGGACCAAAACAACCCCTAATGATATTAATGTTTATTTGGATCCATTGATCAATGATTTGAAATTATTTTGGGATTTGGGTGTTATTTTGTATGATTCTTACAAAAATGAATATTTCATATTGAGAGTCATGTTGTACAGAACGATAAATGACATTCCTACTTATGGAAATTTTTTAGGATATAACATTGATCTCTCTATTTTTATATCTATATTTTAATGTGCTTATATATTTGTTTGAGTTGAATATTAATTGATTAAATTTGATTTTCATGTTGGATATTGATGTTTTTTGTATTCTTATGCAGGACCGACATGTGGAACAATATAAAGGAAAATGTGGCAATTGAGGAACATAAATTCACTTCTCACTAAGTCGTAGGATATATTATTGAATCCAAAGATACCAAGACATCCATTGAATAATGTTTTCCCATGATGTTGGATGATTACAAGAGGTACTGGAGGCTCGAAACTGAAGAACTAGAGAAAAATCGAGATTTCAGAGCTGAAAAAACACTTTACACATTGTATAATCATTACACAATGTGAAATTTTACAAGTCTTAAACCATTTATAAGATATGAAAAAGAATAAATTTGGCCCCACACATTACATGTCTTGTAATTACATTACACAACATGAAATGCTCAGACAATTAATGAAATTTTCATGATAAGTGTTTCTAGTAGGATTAATTCAGTCTACCTATCGAGGAGTCAGTGATGGTCAAGAACCCTAGACACGGCGGTGGCCATTTAGGGTGGAAGTGGCCCTTTCGTGCAATAGTGATGGCTGGTCCTTCCGTCCCCTCCTTATCCTCACAATTGGATTTCTCTCTATTCAAAAAACCTACCTTAATCCCTAATTTTCCCCCTATCCTCCTTTTCCCGAAACTCCCCGCACTTCACCATGGGGATCATGTGCTTTATCTTTCTCTACAGAAGTTCATAAAGGCAACATCGCTTCATGGGTTATCCCTAGTTGCTCGCTTTGTTTGTCGATGACCTTCCCTTGACAATTTTGATAGATTTTTGAATGGCGTCTATCCCCTGTATGATCGATTCATAGTTGGCCTTCTGGATTCTCATCACTTCCTCCTTCACTTTTCCTGTGATGAAGATCTTGCTTCAGCTTGGTCTAAAGGGCATCTATCCTACGATGGTTCTCGTTTTTTCCTCCTTAAATATAGATGTGAGATTCACTAGAAACGTGATCTACCCCTTACAATGATTTGGGTAAGTATTTCAGGACTTCTCCTCCCATTCCAAAACCCTACTATTCTCTGAATGTTAGGTAATCTCATTGGGAGGTTCCTTGACTTTCACGAGCGGTTGATATCCTTATGTCATCCAATTTCTCCCCATATATGCGTGAAAGTGGACATCTCTAAGCCTCTAGTGGAAGTTGTCTATATTGAGGTAAGTGAAGAACTGTGATGCCTTCAATCTGTGGTTTTTGAGAACTGGTATGATTTTTTTCTGTCTTGCCATCATCTTGGACATCTACATATGGATTGTCATGCGTCTCGCTACTTAGTCCTAAAGGAGAGTTGTTCTAGAGTTCTCCCAGCCCAAACAATCTGTACTAAACCTCCTCAGTTGGAGGTTGGGTCATATCTTCCTACTTTGATGGTTGAGGTCCCTCCTTATTGCGGTTTGATTGGTGAAAAGCAAGAAGTGCCAAGGGAGGGGTAGGCTCGTAATATCCCCTCATTCTCTCAAATTGTGGTGGATGGGGGATTGGATAGCAAGATTTTCCAGCTGTTCATTCCCCCATTGCACTAATGGAGCAAGTGGTGGAACAGATCATTGGAAACCAGGAAGAGATAGGGACTGAGTGCTTGAATCCAGAGGTGCCTACAGAGGGAGGTTCTTCAGACAGTATGGCCCATGGGTATAATGAGGGTTTGGTGAAGGTGTCAGGAAGGGTATCTCCTAACATTTCTTCTCCATCCAGTACCCTTTCCAACTACTTTGGAGACCTGGAGGCCGCATGCTTGGTTCTGGAACAACCTGATGAACTGGGCATGCAAACACCATTACAAGAGGATGATGATGATCTCTCCAGTCAACTCTCTATTGATAGTGTTGAACAAGTTAAAGGAATCCACAGTCCTAGGAAGAAGAAAGGATGAAAGGGGAACTGTGATGCGGGGGGGATGTATTGTGGTTAAAGGGAAGAAGGCCAAAGGGAAAAAAGATTACTCCTATCTTCCTAAGCCGATGAAAACAAGATCTCCTAAAAGGGCCAATGAGAAAGAAAGTGTACCAATAGTTCAAGACCAGGATTGAAAGAAGGGATCAGATATTAACAGTGCATATTTTTAGGCCAATATTGGATCAGATGCGGTCTAAGGGATGTGTGATGTGGTAGAAAAGGGCGATGGGGGTATAGAGAAATACCTCAACTTAATTATTCATTATAAGATAGAAGTTCCAAGAGGGGCTTTTCATATCAATGATCCAGAGGAGGATTTGAAAAAAATATTAAAAAGAGAGGTCTGAAACGATGTTTACAAGGAAAAAAAAGTCATGGATCGACCAACAAGATTGAATTTTGGAATGGGGATTCAATGAAGGGAAGATAGATGTGGAGGAGTACATCTAGAATTGGGACAATCTGGTCGATCATTTTGAAGATTTAATCAAGGAGGATCCACATACGAAGGTTAATACACTTCAGTGGGAGCTATATTAGGTAAGCGAATCCAATAATATTAGTCTCATTTTTAATGATTTTCTGATTTCCTACTTCACTCATTGATCCTTGATCTTGAACTTTTTTGGTTTCCCACTTTTTCCTTAAAAGTTCTTTTGAAATAAAAAATTTAATTTTCAGGTTAAAAATGCTCAGAAAAACTTAAAAACATTGATTTTCAACTTATCTTTTGATGAGAGATTTACCTTTTGACCTAAAAAACCATTAAAATATGCATTTTACATGAGGAAGTGAATGGAAGATATATAGGCTTATAAATAGAGGGTTTGTCCAAGTGAAAAGGAATCCATTCTAGGCATGGAGAGGCTCGACTATTGGGAGGTTGCCGCAGGGTTCCAACCTGAAATTATTTATATATAGGTTTGTGTTTTGCATTTAATTTATTTTTACATATTTTTTGTAATGTTGGTTTTATAATTAGTTTAATTATAGTTTATTTTATTTTATTTATTTTCTATTCTTTCTATTCTAATCTCTTCCCTGTGGAATACTATTTATTCATCATTGGCGATCACCCAATGATTATTGGCTAAATCTGTAGGGGTCAAGAGTAGGGGTTACTTTGAAATTAATGAATAACTAAAATCAAAACTTGGTAAACCTATGGATAGTAACAAGGTTTAAAACAATTTTAAATCTCATTATATTACATCTACCTTGACCATCATAGGTGTAATCGAATGACCATGACCTAGCTGGAGTTGATCAGGCTTGGACCAATAACCTATGATTCTTTCTACTAAGAAGCCAAGATTCATGTTCTTAGGTTGTAAATTAATATGGAATAAGGAGTGTTTGAAATATTAGGTAGACCCAATTGGTTTTACCAAGATCAATTGGAAAAATTTGCACTGCTTTTCATCCTAAGCCATAGGTTTATCCCGAGCTAGATTTAGGATTACCCTTTTTCCTAAACCATGAAATTAACTATTTTCTCTCTCTATTTAACCTTTTATATAATTATTCCTATATTTTAATAATTTAATTTTCATCATTAGTTTAATAAAATCAAAATAAAATTTGGATGACTTAACCAATAGTTGAAATTCATCTTTGTGTTCCCCACTCTCTATGGAATTGATCTCATACTTGCACTTTACTACGCCTTTATAGTTAGTGCGGTTCGAGAACATATAAATTTATAATTTGATCATGCCCAAAGTATTTAAAGAAATCTTTTGGAAGCATCAAATTGGTTGGACCAAGATTAATTGGTGACCTTTTCACCACTTTGCAGCCTAAGCCATAGGTCTATCCCAAGTTAGATTTAGGATTACCATTTTTCCTAAACCCTAAAATTGACCCTCATCCCCCTCTATTCCACCTATTATATCATTCTTACCAAATTTTAATTATTTAATTTTGTTATTAGTTTAATAAAATAAAAATAAAAATGAGACGACCTAACCTTTGGTTGAAATTCATCATTGTATTCCCTGCCCTCTATGGGATCAACCTCAAACTTTCACTTTACTATATATTTGTAGTTAATGCGATTTAAGAACATATAAATTTATAATTTTATCATGAATGGAAGATTTAACAACATGTTTTGGACACATAAAGAATTAAAGTTACTCAATGGTATCCCATTTGTGAACAAAGTACACAGTCAATTAGGTTGAAACATTCATTGAAGATTGTGTTTCTAAGACATTGAAGATTTCTACCCTGACAAAATAAGTACCAATATTAGATGACATCATTCGATGGGAGTTTAGAATAACATACAACACTATATTCACTAATAGGTGATTAGCTATTTTAGAAAGTAAAAGATATGGAAACTTCTTTCGTTAAACCTTTTTCGAAAAACATTATGAAAATTGGTTGGAAAAAGAGATCGGTTTTTTTTAATTTCCATACTAGAATTATTTGTATGTTAGGAATTTTCTTGATGTTATGCATGTTGAAAAAAAATATGTGATAGTTTCATTGAAATGTTACTAAATACACTCGATAAAAAAAGGATGGAATTGAGGTTAGGTTGGACATGATTGACATGAGAATATGGGAATAGTTGGCACCAGTGAAGGGTAAAAAATAGAATTTTCTTCCTCTAGTAGCTTACACTCTTTCTAGATATAAGAGATATTATTTTTTCAAATAATTTAATGATGTAAAGGATATAAAGGTATATTCATAAAATATCAATAATATTGTGTCAATCACTAATTTAAAGTTAAAGTGTCTGAAATAACATGACTATCATGTATCGATGCAAGATCTAATGCCTATACCTTTATGTTGCATTTTTTCCAAGAATGTTTATCATACTTTAACCAATATTTGTTTCTTTTTAAAAGTTATATGGATAAAATTTATAGACTTGATGAAATTTCTAATTATGGAAAAGGAGATTTCCATTATATTACGTGAATTGGAAATTTTCTTCTCGCTGACATTCTTTGATGTGATGGTTCACTTCATAAGATAGATTCAACTATGTGGACCTACACATTATAGATGGATGTACCCCATTGAATGGTATATAAATATTTTGAAAGGGTGTGTTAAAATTTTAATTCTTAAAAAAGGTTGTATTGTAGAGTAATATATTATTGAGGAAGTTGTTGAATTATGTATTGAATACCTATCCAGAGTGGAAAGTATTGGTCTACCAAAATCTCATCACACTGGGTAGCTTATGGGTGAATGAATTTCTAGAATAGATGTTGTCACAATCAACATTACAGATCAGGAGTAGACCCAAATTTATGTATAATAGTTTAGAGGTTTCCCCATATGTTGAAGCCCAAAAAAATTCTTAGGAATTTGAATCCATCAAGGGATTAAATATGGATATCAAATACACATAATCCACAGTTTATAGGATGGTTTCATTACTACATTTTTAAGGATTCAACTAAAAATATGGATTCAATTTCAGAATGACTTTAAAGGATATCCAGAGGGCCAAGTGTGCATGTATTATCTTATAATGGTTATGTAATTAATGGTTACATGCTATATATAAATGAACATGATGAATGAAGTACCATGAAAAATAGTGGAGTTACAATTGTGGATGAAGCGATAAATGTATCTGGTGCCAAGGACAAAAATCCAATTTATGAAAATATGTCATACTTTGGTGTCGTCCAAAAAAATATGGGAGTTGGATTATACAACATTCCAAGTGCTGATTTTTCAATGCAAGTGGGTTGATAATATAAGTGATTTTAAAATAGATGAATTGGGATTCATGAAAGTGGATTTCAGTGAGGATGGGTTCAAAGATGAACTGTTTATAATGGAATCATAGGAAGTACAGGTGTTTTATATTCCAAATCCCACAACTTAAAAGTGGTCAATTGTTCGGTTATCGACCAAAACCACTGAAGGGTCATATGAAAATTCAACTGAGGATGACATTTTCATTGGGACATTACAATCATTTCATAGTGGTCATAGTTTAGATGGGGTCTTGTATGTTATAGGAGACCATAATAAATGGATTTAGATACTCGATAGAGCAGTAAAATGCATTCAACCTTTAAAAAAAGAGATTTCAATAATCAGGTTCTATATTTTTTTATAATCTAATTTAAATATTCAACCACTTATATAGATAATGACTTTTACACATGTTTATTCTCATAATCCTAAGGAACAAAAGGTCTCTCAACCTACCGATTCTCCCAATATAGAGGAATAACAACCTTTTACACATGTCAATGCTAACAATCTAGAAGAACAAAATATTGACGATGTTGAACTTGAAGAAATGGTAGATAATGAACAACTAGTTTCCCTAAAAAAGGAGCATCGTAGTGTGATGGTGTTATAAAAAATTATTAAGGCGAGAATCAAAGGCATAAAATTCAAGTTTGAATGAAATTCACATGGATAGGATTTTAACCCCAATAAGGTCATGTTCAGTAGTTATATTGGGCTCACTACTCGGTAGTGTGTGATGATTGATATAGATTCATGGAATAATGTTGTGCATGTGCTTAAGCAACTGATTTCGGAAGATATTAGGGTAAAATTATGATATAATTTATTTATTTTACTAAAAAACAAAATAATGAAACATTGAATTACTATTCATTATCCATTGTAGATTTTATTTGTATTAGATGAATCCTGAATAAAATTTGTATTAATTTTTACTGGAAAGTCTCACATAGGATTCCATACAATTATTATGAAGTTTCATCTCAAAGATTCTGAAGGGAAAATAAACCCACTCTCACCGTAGATGTATACACACTTGATAATCCAAGGAGTATGGGATACATTTATTAGTTATCGTGAGGAGAAATATTTTTCAGATACAATGTGACTAGTAACACACTGTTTGAAAATACATGTATTAATCACTTTGATTAAGAATTATTAATTTATAAAACAATAACTGAGTGATGAAAATAGGCAATGAGAAGTAAAACCAACATACCCCCAATGTAAAGAAAATATGGGGTATGCTTCACTTGAAAAAAAATGGTACGTATTTTAAATATACCATAATACTTTTATGAAACATGAAACAACAACATACTTATGTTCCTCTATTTATATATAGATTGATGAATCAAAATCCAAAACCACTTCCATCCCATGTCATGTTCTATGGAAGGAGTCATATTTAAATAAATAATATATACTAATATATGAAAATGCAAAAAGTGTGGGAAACATGTATAAGTAGGACATAATAAAAAAAATTGAAATCAATATTATAAAATAATGATTACTTATTTTACTATATATTTTATCATAATTATACATAAGAATCATCATTAGCTATACACAATGAACAACTACTATTAGTGATCTTGAAGTGGCTAGAACGGTGTGGTCATGTTATAAGTGATGGTTTTGAGGTGACACCATGAACATATTTTGAGAAAAGAAATTAATAGGGGGATAAAGATAATAAAATGGAATAGTTGTAAGCAAGACTATGTACTCTTGAAGAAAATTTAATTGGCAGTCAAAACTTCTAGAAAATTTTATGGGAAGGAATAAAAGAGAAGAAACAACACAATAAAAACCACTACATGAAGACCTCCCCCCCCCACACCAGTTTGATGTGATCCATTACCCTCAAAGAGCTATCGTAGATGAGCTAATCAATATTCTCATAATTGTTTATGTGAAATATGAATCAATAAGACATTGATACCTTTCCTGTATTGATATTCTACTGGGTGAAAATGATTTTGATTTATATCTATAAACACCCACCCATCTCCTCGTTGCGAGGGATTCCATGTTCAATATCCAAGAATATATTATACACAACATAAAACTTCTAATAGGTCATGTGAGAGTGAGGATTAACTTATCTCATGAGCCAAGTGTCGATATACCTATTCCACTAGATGATGCAGATATTCATATGGCTGATAAAGCTATTGGAAATTTTATAACATTACCATTATATCTTTTGAAAAAACATTTCAATAAAGAGTTATTCATTTCCAATTTATTTTTTCATGAAAAAACTTTAACAATTAATTAAAAAGGGTTTGAACTAATGAATGTTATTATATATGGACAAAGGGAAGGGGGTGAAATGGAAGGTCAAATAAAAAAGATCTAAAGGATCAACCAAGAAATTGAAAATATCTTCACAAAGTATCTTTACTCTGCCCATTCAACTTTCGAATTTATTAAAATTAAAGGATCACGTGTATACAAGGTTACAAAGTGGTAGTAATGTCATAGTTTATTTTGAAGAATAAATGTACAGAGAGTCCATTACAGACTATATTACTCTTGAGAATGTAAATGAAATACTCCGGTATTAATGGATAGGAGTTTTGATTATAAATGTATACATGAGGTGTGTTTTCATGATTTTTTTTCAATAGCTGATCTACTATGTTAATTAGGACTAAATACAATTAATATTTTTTACAGGTGTGTATATTAATAATATTTGAAGGGAAAACCCTATGAATATGAATATGAACTCATTATTCCTCACATAACTTCTACATAATAAATCTCATTAGAATCAATTAAAATTTATGTAATAGTAGAAAAACTGGTTCTAATGTTTGAAAGAAAACTTACAGATGACAAACTCTTATTATTACCAACGGTGTAGGGGTAAAACTCTAAAATTTAATCATATAAAATATATTTTCATTCCTTTAATTTCTTATTCCTTTTTTTAGGTAGTATTGGTTACTAATTGTAGTCAATTTGGATACTCTAAATATTTATTTTCTGGATTCACTGCATGGATACCCAATAAACTAACCACATGTGATGATGTTTTTAAATTTTTAATATACTAAATGAAATGTTTTAGAACTAAACTTCAAGTTATATATTTTATATTATGTTTTAATGAGAATTCTGTTGTGATAGGGTGATGTTTAAATATCATTAAAATCATGGCATGAGGATAGTCCATGAGCACAAGGGGCCTATCAAATTCTACAAGTGTATAAGTATTAGGGTATATATAATAATATTTCACTATCAAAACATATATCAAAACAAATTCATTATTTTTTTCAATGTTTATGATGTGTTCAAAACAAACCAATGGAAAAGATTGTGGTAATTATGTTTTCAAATTTATGAAAGATATCATATACCACAAAAAAACTAGCATCCCTAAAGAGGTATTTTTGAATATAATTACAATTTCATTTAAAATATTTATTAATCCTTTGTATATTTATATTTTTCTAGTACTATCAGGACTTTAAAAAGTTCTCATATTCACAAGAGGAAATATAATTGTTTATAAATGAATGGGAAGAATACCTAGTGTCATAATATACACATATATCATGAATATGTGACATATTACTACTTATTTAGTTGATTTTCTCATCATTATATCCAATTTTTTAGTTAATTATCTTATCATTTTTATCTGATACTTATTTTGTTAATTTTCATAGAGATCATGAAGAAATGAATTCTTCAACAATGATGATTCAATTACATAATATGATCATGCACTCAATAAGGATGATACACTCATGATGATATGATTTTCTTTTTATTCTCCAATGCATTCAACATTCCAAGTAGAACACTGTTGCATTTTCATTTTTTCAAAAGTTACAATTATTATAACCAATTTAGTCAATTCAAACAATTATATCACTAATAAAAAGTAATTTTATGATAATTTAATCATCTTATATGTACAAGTGGTCTCACCAACTTATATTACATCCCAAGTGATCAACACGTAGAACTGACTTCTGATATTCATGGAAGTCCCTCAATTTAGCCCAGGAACCTCTGATTTCCTATATAAATCTTCACCTAGACACTGATATCTAATTAATAATCTAAGTTAATTTTTTACATTCAACTTAATTAATCATATTTATCATCTCAATATAATATATGGTGCGACTGGTATGACTCCAAGTGTGTCTTTTTATTTAAAATTGACATTAATTTTAGTAAAAGGACAAGTGACATACTCAAAACCAATAAAATGCATTTGGATTGTTTTAATACTTTATAAAAATTATCTATAAGACATTTGTGATGTATAGGAATCAAACATACCTAAATCTAATAAATGGTGTGCCCAGTATGACTCAAAGTGTCTTTTATAAGTCTAAAATTGACATTTTAGTTCAAAAGGTGTTTTACTCACTAAAAACTGATAAAACACACTCAGATTTTTTTTATAATTTAGGAAAACGATTCATAAGTAATTTGTTACATTTATGAATCATTCTCATGTAAAACTAATACACAATGTGACCAATATGACTTAAAGTGAGTGTTTTTAGTTTAAAATTACATTTTAGTAAAAAAGACATGTGACATACTCAAAAATGATAAAACACGTTTTGATTGTTTTGATAATTTAGGAAAAAGATCCATAAGTCATTTTTGATATATAAGAATCAACCATATCTCAATATAATACACAGTGTACCTAGTATGACTCAAATTGTGTGGTTTCAATTTAAAAATGACATTTTACTAATGTATTATTTCATATTTATGTTTAATTTATTTCTTTATAGTATTACTAACATAATAATTTTTTTCTTATATAGTTGGATTATTTTTCTTGATTTGGGGTGATTTGTTCAAAGTTGTTCATGCTCATGAGATATTAGACTTTGAGGCTACAACTAAGATTATGAAAATAAGGAAATGGGTCAAGAATGTATACAAACATCCTGAAAAGGTGAATTCATACTACCTATTTAGTTAATTTTGTCATATCTAATATTTTTAAGTTAATTTCATTATCATTTTTATATGATACTTATTTTTTCATAGATATTTTGGGAATTCTTATTTTGTTTTCAAATGTATACAACAAGCCAGAAAATAGAGAGCATGTTCCTTTTGTATGGAATAGGAAACCCAATGTTGTCTAAAACGTGAAGTGTTTCAGGTATCATGGGGTTTCCTGTTCCATCTAAATGAAAAAAAAATTATCTATTTTCTATCTTGTTATATATATTTGAAATCAAAACAAACTTTACATACTCAATCAGCCACACCTCAATCTGATACACAGTGTGCTCGGTATGACTCGAGTTGTATGTTTTTAGTTTATAATTCATATTTTAGTTCAAAAAACACATTACATACTCAAAAATGAGAAAAAATGTTTATATTATTTTGATAATTTATTACAATGATGCATAATTTATTTTTTACAAGTATGAATTAACTGCACCTTAATCTAATACATGGTGTGACCGGTATGACTCCAAGTGTGTCTTTTTATTTAAAATTAACGTTAATTTAAGTAAAAAGAATGAGTGAAGTAATTAAAACTGAGATAATAAATTTATATTATTTTTATACTTTAATAAAATGATCTATAAGTCATTTTTTACATGTAGTAATTAGATGTATCTCAAACTCATACATGGTGTGATTGGTATGACTTAAAGTGTCCTTTATCAGTTTAAAATTTTCATTTTAATTCAAAACACCTATTACTGAAAATTGAGAAAACATGCTCATATTGTCTTGATAATTTAGTAAAACTATTAATATGTCATTTGTGATGTGTAAGAATTAGTCTCACATCAAACCGACATGTGATGTTTTTGGTATGACTCAAAGTGCATGTTTTTAGTTTAAAATGACATTTTTTGTAAATAGACAACTAACATACTCAAAACCAAGAAAACACATTCATATTGTTTTGATACTTTAGTAAAATAATCTATAAATTATTTGTGATATATATTAATCATCCACACCTCAATTTTATGCATGGTGTGACCTATATGACTCAAAGTGTGTCTTTTTATTTAAAATTAACATTTTAGTGAAAAAGACAAGTGACATACTCAAATCTAAGTAAACAAATTCATATTGTTTTAATAATTTAGAAATATTATCCATAAATAATTTTTGATGTATAGTAATCATTATCACATTAATCTGATACACGGTGTGCTTGGTATGACTCAAAGTGTTCATTATTAGTTTAAAATTAACATTTTAGTTCAAAATGTGTGTTACTCACTAAAAACTAACCAGACATGCTCAAATATTTTTCATAATTAAGGAAAATGATTCATAAGTAATTTGTGATGTGTAATAATTAGTCTCATGTAAAACTGACAAACAATGTGACCAGTACGATGCAAAGTTCATTTTTTCAGTTTAAAATGAAATTTTAGTAAAAACACAAATGACATACTCAAAACTGAGAAAACATATTCAGATTATTTTGATAATTTAAGAAAATGATCCATAATTCATTTTTAATGTGTATTAATTAGACATAATATCACACTGATACCTGAAAATTATCTATTATTTTATTTATTTTTGGCCTTACCTTTATTCAATGGCTTTCCTGGGTGTTTTTAGGTAAAGTAATAGTTTTTAGGTAGGCAGAAGAAGGTGCACGGTTGGTGAATGGTTAGGAGAAACTGTGCACTGACCTAGTGAAAATTGTGTGGCCTAGACAGTGACACTATTAGGGGAACATGACCAGATAAATGGGCATGTGACCTTCTCAGGTTAACCATGCATCCTAGACAGTTTCATTTTCCAAGAATCATGAGTGTGAACCCCTCTAGGTAAACCGTGCAACCCACTTTTCCTTTTAGATATAGGTGTCACATAGTTAGCACATGGTTTGGAAGACTGTGAGGCCAGCCAAGGGTTTTAAAATAAAAAATATATAGTAATTATATTATTATTATTATCCTATATTTTCTCTCCCTCTCCCCCCTTACCCATGCAACTCATCCCCCTCCATTCCAACTATCTTGTTCAACCTAGTCGCTCAAGAGGCGCTCCCTCATGTGCCATTGTCGCCTATCCCTCCCTCTAGTTGTCGGTTTCCTTCCCTGATTCCATGTGCAATCATTTCAAGTGAGTCTTTCTCCCTCTCTATCACCTTATTTTTCCTTGTCATTTTCTTCATTGTGTCACAAGGTTGTACGAACCCTAGGGTTTCCGCTTGGTTTAATTTTTGAGGTTTTCTTTGTGGCTAGGGTCTCTTTCTATTTTGCAGGGTTCCTCAGACCTGATTGAGATGGGATTAGGTCTCTCTCATTGAAGACCATGTATTTTCTATCATTTTTGGGTAAGTTTTCTTCCATTTTTATTCTTTACCCCAATTTTAATTAAAGTTATTGTAATTTTTGTGTTCCTAGTATTTTTCTAGTATACCTTGGACCTCCTTGGGGTAGCTTTGGACCGCTGTTGTTGAAGGCGACTTTCATGTGTATACATAAGTAAGCATATATATATATATATATATATATATATATATCCACCTTGTACATATTCCCTCATGGAAAGGGGAATATGTACATTGGGTTAAAGGGTGTATATATATATATATATGTAAAGGTGTATATGTGTGTAAGTGAGAAGTGGTTTTGGGTTTCTATTGTCAGAGATGGCATGTTTTGAGGTAGGTTTCCGTATGCATTGGATTTTAAATTTAAGAATAATTAATTGATTGATGTTTATACCAATTTTTAATGCTAATTAGTAATATATAATGTTAAAGGGATTATTTGGAATGAAATCAAGTTGTTTATTCTTTGAAATAAATTGTGTGGAATTTTTTTATATGGCCCTTCACGTCAAGTGTTCAATAAAATTCTTGATTGACCTTTATAAGTGGTTTATGGTTTCCAAATGATGTTTTGGATTTCAAAACGTGTTTTAAATATTTCATGAAGTTCTCTATGGTGTGTTTTAATCTCTTTGAAATGTTTTGTCACTCAAAGGATATGTGAGGCTTGGTTGACACTTTTGAAATGGGTTTTCTTTGGAAAACTCTCTTTGTGATGTGTCACTTTCCTTTATCATTGTTAAAGGGGTGGGAACGTCCTCGACATGGGACTTCTCTCATGTATTGGTGGTTTGAAGGCATGGTAACTTCCTTGGAGTGGTGTTCAGGTGTGGTTCTTATTTATGTTACTTGTGTGTTTCTTTTGTTTATTCTATATATATATATAGTTGATTTCTTTATACTCTTTAGCTCATTCCCATTTTAAACATAGTATGGGAACCTAGCATAGCTAGTGGATTATCTAAGAATTATTGTTGCACTAGTTTAGGATTATGCTCTCACTAGTGGACCCTTAGTATGGACACACTCTTCTTTGGGGATAACACCCCTCGGTTAGGCTAGGTAGGGTATGACTGAGCTTTAGGGTTGTTTGATTTCATCAGGCATGTCAAAAGGATGGATTGGGTTATAGTATGTTCTAGATATTCCCTTGGTATCCTAGGTATTCTCATGTTCTCTGACACTTATTTATCTATGGTGGATAAACTATGTGCCTCATCTGGTATGGTTACTTTAGCACCGGTTACCCTTTGACCTTGTTATGTTGTCATTGCTTTTTATACCTATTTATTATGTGTCACTTTGGTAAATATGAATTTTTGGTTTTAAATATTTCATGAAAAATGTTCTGAAAAATGTTTCATACTCCTTTCCACCCTTTACAAAAACACCCTTCTTCTTACTTTCCCTCTCTTTCTCTAAAATTACCAAGCCTCCCCTTTTTAGAAAGGCATGTTTTAAACAAAGAGGGAAATAAACCATGATTTGTTTTGAAATTTAATGGATGAAAAACCCATTTTTTTACAACTATATTTCATACTAACAGTAAATGGATCTTCTATTTAAAAGGGAATCATAGGGAATAGTTTTACTTGGGTGCACCTACTAAGTTTTAATACTCATGCTTATACCCTTATCTTTTTTTAGATTTAGGTGAAAGTTCCAGCTTGGTATAGATCAACATCGAGAAATTTTGAGTTTTGAGATTAGATAGTGACCTGTAGAGTCACATGGAGATCTCATTAGTCATCAGGTTTGGTTTTATTTTCTTTTTTTCAATCATTTATTTTATTTATGTTATCTTTTTCGTTTATATTTCCACTACTTGTGTTTATTTATTTTGGGTAAAATAATTCCCATTGACTATATTTGATGTCCTTGGTGATTTTTACCACCCTAGGGAGATCGATAACAATCCTTAGGGGTGTTGTGGGATAGATTTTGTGATCGGTTCAGGGTTGTCCTGGGTTGGTTCCTGGAAATATGGTATCAAAGTCAGGTTATCCCTTGTTATTTTAGGATTTCTGGTAGTCCAGAGCTAGGATTTTTATAATTCGAGTGGTTGGTCATGGGTAGGTGCTTGATCACCACCTATTTGGAAGAGAAATTGAATTTATAGGGTGGTCTGGGATGGTTATGCCTAAAAATCTAAGCTTTTCTCTCGGATGTTTTTGAGGTTTTGGGTTTTTTATGGAGTGTTTTGTTTGGCCTTGAGAATTGGTGAGTTATTTTGGGAAACTCCAAGGCTTTGAGTTTTTGTTTTGAAGGAATTAAAAGGGGTGTATGGTTGATATGAATGATATGTAAAACCATGTGCATACCATGAAACTACCTTTTATGGCCTCTAGTGTGTTCACACAATTGGCGTATGGTCCGTAAAACAGTGTGATCAAGATTTGTGTAGCAAATTTGTTTCTATGTTTTTGGAATTTTGATCTGTTGAGTGTTGATTTACTTTTATTTATTCTTGGTTTGGGTTTAATTTGGTTTTTAGTTGTTACCCTTTTGTTTAAAAAATCTGTTTTATTTATCAAATTTGTATTTCTAAAAAGCAAAACGTTGCGTTGTTTTGAAAATGGAAGGATAAATGCTTTTTAATTTGAAAGGTTCTGAAAAAAGAAAATTGGAAATGGTTTTAGAAATTATTTTAGGGTATTTGGAAAAGTTTTGTGAAATGTGAAATAGAAGTTTCTTTGAAATTTTTAAATGTATTGCTCTAATGATAAGAGGTATCTTTGAAAAATGGTTGGGAATTTGAAATCTGGATTGGACTGTAATGACCTAATCTTTTATAAATAAAATTCCCCCTGTAATTTAAATTAAATGTATTATTATGGTTATAGAAAACACATGAAATTTTTTGGTTTTATTATATCCCATCATATTTAAAAATCATTAAGTATCATTACCATTGATAATATAACTATTTAATAGTGATCATATGATTAGTATAAATATAGGGTTTTGATAAATCCAATTAACATAGACAAAGGAAGTGATGACCTCAACCAGTAGGATCATTCCCTATAAAGCCCATTTATTAGAGGTTACAAGGGTGATAGAATCACTAGGATTTTCTCTTGACCAAGACCAAGATGAGATCCAATAACTTAAGCATGAGTGAAACCGTTTATGGGAGAAGTTCAAGCTCATCGAGATCGCAACCCAAACCATGTACGTCGAACCCCCCATGAAATTCTCACCTTTACTCACCTTACCCTTAGAGAGTTTTTTGGTGTATTAAAGGGATATGTATCAAGACCATAATAATATGAATATTTATATTTTATTTTTAATATAATAATTTTAATATTTTCTTATTATCACTACTTTATAAATGATTTTTATTTCTATACAATAAAACACAAATTATATTTTTAATTGGTATTCAATTTCAATTAAGATGTTTATTTTTATGAATTAATGTTTTTTTGAAATAAATAATATTTTAATAAAATATTATTATTAAATTATGTTTATTAAATATAAATTATCATATGATTTTTATGAAGTCAAATGTATTTTTTCTAAGGGTTTGAAAATTGTTATTGTCAAAAATTCATCATTTATAAATAAATATTGATTATTATTTTAAAATTAAAAATACACATATTTATAAAATTATTTTGATAAAATTAATGTTATTTTTGGAATCATAAGGTCAAAATTATCCAATGGTGAATTTTTCATAATTTTCTAAGACACTCGAATTTTTGGGTAAAAAATAAATACCATATAAATATACAGTGTGTATTATGACATCATAATGATCCAGAAGTGATGTAATAAATACTATAAAGTTTATAAAATACCAAATATATGTTTTCCATTTAAAATAATTTGATTTCATGTTTATTTTATTAATTTTATAAAGCTTTCATGAATCCTCCAAAACCATTAATATATTTTAAGGTTTAAAAATCATTTCTTTATGAGTATGAATCACTTCCACGTCATCAAGGGTGTTATTTTATTAGGTTCATCCCTTTAAATTATAAAATAATTAAAACCAACCCAATTTATTAGAAACCATGAGAAGGTTTATGGTTTTGGTTATTTTATTATATAGATTCGAAAACCTATGTTTGAGAAATGATAAAGAATTTCCCACTCATTTCATATATAAACCTGCCCAATATCTAATTTATCTTAACTAAAAATCTTTTTAGTACTTCCTTACTCTACCATACCCTCTCTAGAGTACTCCCAAGGTTACCCCAAGCTATCAAGAAGGTCCTCTCAACCATTTTGAGTCACATTCTCAAGGTAAGGGATACTCACCTTCTCCTCTTTATTTAAGTTTCTTTATTATCTTATGCCTTCCATTTCCAATTACAATTATTGGGATATGTTTTTTAATTCCCCTATTAATTTACATTTTTTCAAAAATTATTATATACCCCTTTCTCTCTCATCAACCCATTTTATGAATTTTTAAGTAACGTTGTTATGCTGCCAAAATTCCATCGCGATTTTCCATGCCAAAACAATTGTGTAGTGAATACCATACTCATTTATTATCAAGGGTGTTTGCCTTTATGAACTTATAATTATTGATTGGGGAATTAAATATATATATTCCACACTCTTTTACCATGTAATAAAATATTATTATGAATGAATCCATGGTGTATGATCTATGTGGCACACTTAAGCATGAGAATGAAATGAACGTGATGGGTGCGCCTGAAATTATATAATGCTCCAATGCATTGGGTAATTTTTAGTCTCATGAGACATCATGTTGAGAGAGGGAGTAATATTTATTAATTTATGGTACTTTTTCCATCATGATTCCCTGTCATTTATCCTTGACCTATGTTTATGATGCAGTGTTTTAAGTTATCGCCACATTTCCCATATTGCCTTTATGTTATCATGTTATATCATGTATTATTGTTCAAGTTTATGATTATCACCCATTTTATGACCCATTTATATGCATATTTTCTAAAATCTATTACTATATTCATGTAGTTCCATGTTTATTCCCTTATTGGCCTTTATAGCTCACCCTTTCTTATGTATGACCCCAGGTTATCTCATGCAGTTTTAAGTGCGATCATGTTAAGAAAGATTTCAATAAAGATGATGTTTTTCTATTTTAAATTGTTATTTAATACACCTAATTCTAAAATACACTATACTTATCGATATTTCAAGTTTTATTATGTATAATATTATGTAATAAATCATGAATTAATGTGTAATAAGAGAAGGGTTGTTATATGGACATTTTTTTTTGGAAATGGAAATGTCTTGTTTTGACACTTGGTATTCCTATAAATGATCATGTGTGTGTGTGTGTGTGTGTTCATGTGGTAATCATATTATTGTGGGTATTTTTGGAGGTGTGATTATGTTGGAAAGTATGTATATAGTTTAGGATTCATGGAATACCAATGGTAGGTTCCCAGCCTTTGGGTTTTTTTGCTTTCAAAAAGTGTTTTAAAAAAGGGGATTTTAATGTTTTGAAAGGTGATTGAATAGTTATTTGGTTTTTTATTTTCATGTTTGGAGTATTTCTTCATGTTATTTTTATTTTTATATGTTGTAAATGTGTTTTTAATGATGTTTTGTGTTTGGGATCTTGATTTATGATTGAAACGTGGATTTTTGGTTTATGGGATGCTTTGATTTGGTTTTATGTTTCATTTTATTTTATTATACCCTAGAGAGTTTTTAGTAATGATAGGGCGGTCGGTCTCTATAATGTCTCCCTATTCCATTAGGGGTGGGTGTTTGAGTCACCCAAAGAGGTTATGTAAGTTGCGCTACCAAAATAGGAAATTCTGGTCGGGAATTAATAGCTCCTAAATGTGGAGCAGCAGGAGCTTTAGGACATTTGGGATCTATCCATAGGCCTCATAGTGAATATTTTCATGTATTTTAGTAGGTTCTAGGTGTTTGGGTGTCCATACAACATGTTATCTCCAAATTTGGCGTGAAAATTGTTTAATTATCCCCTATTTGTGGCTTTCCATTTTTGAAACTTCTTATTGGGAAATCCTTATGGCCTCATTTCTTTTGAGATATTTATGATTGTTCCTTTTAGATGGGAACTCTTGAATGGTTAGAATTATTTTGGAGTGTTTTTTGTTCTGGATGGAAACTATTTAGAGATGCTCTATCTTGGGAAATTATGAATCGTGATCTAGTTTGGTGCTCGGTTTGGGTTTCCTAGGTTGGGTCTTATTTGTCATAGATGATAGTTCAGTGAGCATTCCTCTTAGTGAAATTTCCTCTTTAGTTGGTTCCATAATGGTGGGTAGAACCACTACAGGCCTTGTTTATGTCTTCTCCTAAAGCGTTTAGGTGTGACATGGGAAGTTAAGAAATCAAACTGATGTTAAAGGTTTTGTATGGATTTGTGAGTTGTTTTGATTATAAAATTAAGGTTTGGATAGAGTCCCAAAAAGGTGGTGATACCACCATGTAAAAATATCTTGGTTAAACTAGTATTCTAGTTCTTGTGTTTCCTATTTGGGAATTTTTAATTTTATCACCAATGTGTTTCTTTGTTTCTGCCCCACCCAAACCCGGTTATAGTAGTTGGTTAACTGAGATGGTAGGTCGTGTGGAAGATTCTTGTGGAGATCCTGAATAGACCAAAATTAGATCCTTTAATGATTTCTATGTTATGGGTTAGGGTGTTCCATGTTGATTAGTGTTTGGAAAGGATATTTTCTTGTCTTAGTCCTTTTATTCATTGATTTAAGTCCTTTGGTCTCATCAGTGGTTTCTCGGGTTGTCAAGATGGTCCCTTAAGGATAGTATTACTAGTTTCTTGGGGTCTTGGAGTTTCAGATTTTGGGTGTAAAGTGATTTTTTGGTTCTCGATCTTTCGGTGGTTAGGGTTTCTCTTTGGTTATTGACTTATTTGTGCCTCGTTTAGTCAAGTATTTTGGGACTTTCTAGGGGAAGAAAGTTTCATGGTGGGGAGAATTGTCACACCTCGACACGACACTTCTATGTTATTTTATTTATTTTTGGTCTTACCTTTATTAAATTGATTTACTGTGTGTTTTTTCAAGTAAATTTATGGATTTTTGGTATGAAGAATATGGCACACGGTTGGCACATGGTTAAGAGAAACCATGCACCATCCTAGTGAAAATTGCGCAGCCTAGATAGTGGCATTGTTTAGGGCATACGACCAGGTGCACAAGTGTGTAGCTCTCCCAGGTTAATTGTGCAGCCTAGATAGTGGAACTGTCCAAGGAACATATCTATAAACATGGGCGTACACCCCTCTAGGTAAACCATGCAACTCACTTTTCCTCTTAGGAAAAGGTGCCACATGGTTGGTGCACAGTCTGGCAGACCGTGCGGCCTACCTAGAATTTGAAAATAAAAAAATGTTTTAATTTTATTATTATTATTATTTTCTTATATTTTCACTCCCTCTCCCCCTTACCCATTAAACCCATCCCCATCCCTTTCCCCTATCTCTCATGACCCAGCCGCCCAGGAGGGTCTCCCTCGCATGCCACTGTCACATCTCCCTCCCTTTGGTGGTCAATTTCCAACCCTGATTCCATGTGTGATAATGTTAGGTGAGTCTTTCTCCCTCTATATCACCTTATTCTTTATCATATTTTTCCTCGTTGTGATGTAAGGTTGGTTGAACCCTAGAGTATCCTCCCAGTCTTATTTTTGTGGTTTTCTTTGCAGCTAGGGTATCCTTCAATTTTACAGGGTTCCTCGGACCCGGTTGAGATGAGATTGGGTCTCACGCATTGAAGACAATGTATTTTCCATAAGTTTTGGGTAAATTTTATTCATTATTTATTCTTTACCCAAATTTTAATTAGGGTTATTGTAATTTTTAGGTTCCTAATATTTTTCTAGTGTACCTTTGACCTCCTTAGGGTAGCTTTGGACTACCATTTTTGAAGGTTACTTGCATGTGTATGCAAAGGTAAGAACACACACACACACACATATCCACATTGTACATATTCCCTCACAGTGGGGGGAATATTTACATTGGGTCAAAGCGTATATATATGTGTGTGCAAATGTGTATATGTGTGTAAGTGTGAAGTAATAGGCAGAATGTTTTTAGGTAGGTTTCCTTATGCATTGGATTTTGAATTTACGAATCATTGATTGATTGATGTTTATACCATTTTTTAATTATAATTAGTAATATATAATGTTTAAAGGAATATTTGGAATGAAATAAAGTTGTTTCCTCTTTGAACTAAATTATATGGAATTGTTTTATATGGACTTACACATAGGTGATTGATAAAATGTTTGGTTAGCCTTTATTAGTGTTTTATTGTTTCTAAATTATGTTTCAACTTTCCAAATGTGTTTTAAATATTTCATGAAATTCTTAGTGGTTATTTTGGCTCTCTTTGAAATGTTTTGTTACTTAAAGGACATGTGAGGCATGATTGGAACTTTTGAAATGCGATTTCTTTGGAAAACTCTCCTTGTGATGTGTCTCTTTCCTTGATCATTTTCAAATGGGAGAATGCATCCTCGATATGGGACTTCCATCATGTATTGGTGGTTTGAATGCATGGGAACTTCCATGAAGTGGTGTTTAGGGGTTATGCTTATCTACATGTCTTGTGTGTTGATTTTTTTTAATCTCTATATATGGTTTATTACAAAATACTCCTTGGCTCACCCCCCCCCCATTTTAGATATTACATGGGAACATAGAATAGCTAGTAGATTATCCAAGAATGCTTACTGTACTAGTTTAGGATTATGCTCTGGGTAGTGGCCCTTTGGTATAGACACACTCTGCTTTGGGGGTGGTGCCCCTCAGTTAGGTCATGTAGGGTATGACTGGGCATTAAAGTTGTTTGATTGCATCAGGAATGCTGATAGGATATATCATGTTACAATATCACTACTGTAAATTGACCTTATAGCAATGGTTTTGAACCGTTGGTATAGCCCTTGGAACCATTGATATAGGCTATACCAATAGTTCCTTAAACTGTTGGTATGTCTACTATGGGTATAGCCCTATACTAATAGTTCTCATAGAACCATTGGTGTAGGCTATCTGGAATTAACCTATACCAACAATTACATGTGAACCATTGGTATATATGTATACCAGTGGTTCTACATTTGTGGGTCTAATATTCTATCTAGTATAAGTGTATACCAATGGTTTACAAAAATTGTTGGTATAGCCTCCTCTCTTCACCAAGAACATCAAGCCCTTCCAGCAGCTCTTCCAGAACCTATAAACAAAAAAACAAACCACAATGCACATTTAAAATAGATTTTTAAATTATATATGTACAAGAAAAAAGAATTGGAAATAATTTCTACTTTAGTGCCCAAAGAGAGTGATTTACCCTTACATGAAACATGTTTGGAATTGTGTTTAAAAACTTAAAATCCAAATAACATGTTATGATCTCCATCAGTTTGTATTGGATCTATGTTGTGTGTATTTTGAATACCATGATGTTATTACATTAGTGGATGTTAGTATCTGAGGATGTATATCATTGATAGTTAAAGATCATAATGGTTGATTTGTTTTTTAGAATGGTTACTACTTTAATAGTTGATAAGCATGATAGAGATATGGTGTATGAATATATTTATTCCTGCCATATAAATTGTTTTAAGTATGTACATATTGTTAGAGATGATGATGATGGGATAGGATCTCAATTACATAGCTTTGCATATCCCTCCATCTATTCCATGGGATAGGCCAAGGCCCTTAATTTGTATAACCCTTCCCCTTTCCACATGATGGGATTTGGACCCAACTCTAGATGTGATGCTGGGTGGGTTAGGATAAAATATTTACCTACCCAAAACCTATATGGGAAAGGCTATAATAATTCCTTACCTCTAGCTTGATATCGATACTAATCTTTCCTGGAGTTGGAAAACCCAAGGTAACTTCAAGTGAGAATCCACTCGGTATAGGGAGTAATTTGATATTGCTTCTAATTCATTTGTTAACTTATTTTTTCTATTTTATAAAAAAAATTCTTAAATTTGTTTTATTATATATGTAAGTAAATGAGTATACATGTTTACACATACACCTGATTATTTGTTACTATGTACAGCCTTGTTTGTGGTTCCCTATTGAGTATGTATGTTCTCACACCCTATATGAACACTCTGTTGGAAATGCATCTCTTCTTATGATGCTTTTTAGGTACATCATTAGTTGTGGAGTGTTCATGGTTCTTCTAGATATGGGAATCTAAGGATTCATACCCTCGTTGATTCTGGGGATCAGGTGGAGTCTCTTGGAGTTCTTGACAAATGTGTGGAGTTGATGCAGATGGGTTTCACATGGGTTATCTATTGTTGTCTTCATGGTGATTTCACATATGGAACCTCCTATTTTTTACCCTAAGGACACATTTGGTTTTATTTTTTATGTATAGTGTATTTTTGGTCTGTTCCATTCATTTTTTATCTTTGTATGGGTTTTTGGGGCTTGTTTGATTGTAAACATGTGTCATTCAAATATTATGTCATATTTTTTGTCTATTTATATGTACATTGATAACAGATGATGGTGTTTTGGTCCATAGGTCCCTCGAGTCCTATGGTCAAAGATAATTTTTAGTAATCCATGTGTTTGGTTTCTTTTATATTCTATGGGGGGAAATCAACTCCCATCTATTATGTGTTATCTAATTACTTAATGTCACTCTAACACCTATTTTATTATGATTATCTTATTTATTATCTATTTATGTTTTCTATTTGACCATGTTATATATTCCTCATTGTATTATTTCTATATTAAATATCTTTTATACCAAAGAACACTTCCTTGTTTCTTGTTTAGTGTCTTGATTAATATTTTATTGCTCAACATACCATTTCTAGATCCCTAATTATTTTTTATTATGGAACTTATTATGGTTTGGGTACCTAGTCATTCTACTTTTTCTTTATTGGTAATGTATTTATAGGATGGTTCTAAAAATATTTTTCCTCTCCATGTTGGTTATTATTTCCATGTTATACTATTACAGTATGTAAGTAGTCCTATAAGGGTTATGGGGTTTTCAAAAGTAAACATAAAAGAATGGAAATGTTTGTACAACATTATGTTTTCAATGGGATATGGTTTTGAAAGTGATGTTTTTTAAAGGTATATCTTGTAAAGTGAATTCAGAAAACCCATTTTGTTAAAATTGAATTGTGAAACAAGTTTATTCTATAAAAAAGTGAGTTTTTGAAAATTGATTTGATTTATTATTTTAAAATAGAAATGTGATTTCTCTAAAAATATTTTAATCAAGAATCTTTTTAATGAATTTTAAAATGAATGGAAATTCAGGTATAAGAGACCTTAGGTCGCTTTTATATTGGGGGTACTATAAGATAAAGGGTGGTTCAATAGTAGTATTTTAGGATTTAAAGTATATTAGAGTGTCTCTTGGGTAATAGGATATATTGATATCAATAAATTATTTTTTTATTTAGGTTCACACATCATAAGCATGGTGGTTATTTAAGATTATTGATAACATTTGATTAAAAATTTATCATTTGGATGCTAAATGGATTTTGGAATGAGAATATGATCTGGTAGTGATAAAGTTCATGTTGTCTTTGAGGAATGAATTTGAATCCAAATTTTCCTCATAGGAAACAATAATAGTTGTCTAGATTTAAACTATTATGGTTTTATAATCTATCAGAGAACCTATTTCATAAACACCCATCACAACCACCAAGATAAACCTTATCATAGTGCCTTTATCTAGTCATGAAGAAAAATGACAGACTCTCTACTATTAATGGAATGATTCATGAACATAACCATTAGATGCCTGATCTCAGATCATCCCATATATGAAGTAACCACATTGGATCTCCCACACATAACAAGATGTAAGGTTCATCATCATTGGTGAAAGACACAATATGACTTAGTTTTCTGTGAAAACTCAATTAGCCATGATTAACTACTAGAAAACTAATTCAACTAACTTACCTCAAATCACCAAACCAGAAACATATCACCTATACACAGCTCAAAACACATCTCAACCATACACCTCACTTCAAGTTCATATTTATAAATTTTATCTAAAACACCAAATATAATAGAATTATATTATCCTTTACTATTACACTAATTCACATCCCAACCATGCTTTGTGATTCTAATACATAACACATAAAATGAACACAAATCACTAATGACCACAAGGTATCATACCAAAACATGCATGTACAACTTTATGATTCTCTAAACACCACCAACTAGTTTGAACACCAGCTAAGGTTCTCTAAAAAATTCGAATATACTAGGGTCTACCAATGCTTAACCAGCCTCCAGGTTCAAATTTATCAAAAACATTCACATATCATATAGTTTTAAAAGCCATTATTTCTTTCTAAAGTCACATATTGACTTATTTCCAAATAAATACCCGATTTTTTCACAGTAATCCCATTATAATACATTAGTTAGAGGAAGAATTACCAAAATTACAACTTAATACCCTATGTCCTTTAATAGATAAATTATAAAACATCGTAAAATAAATTCTATTTAATTTTCAAATCAAAGATAAATTTCATTTTAAAATAACTTTACCATTATATTTTTTTAAATAAACCATTATCATCCAAAACCATTTTTTCAATTAAAACAATGTTATTGGTAAAATAATTTTCACCCCCCATTCCATTTCAAAATTAAAAACTTAATTTATTCTCTTTAAAACATCCATATTTAGGGGAACACAGTCTAATTTAAAAATACCTCTCCAAATCTTACATCCATTTCAAATATACAGTGGGGTTCTTTCTTGATTCTCCTATTCTCAATGGTTATAACAGTGGGGTTCCTTTAGTTCTCTGAATCATGGTGGAGGTTGCAAGAAAGTTTTGATGTGGTTAGGTCTTGTGGTGTATCATTTTTATTTTGGTGGTTCTTGGTCATTGTTTATCCATCGTTTTTTATTATATTTCTTAAAGATTTAGTTGAGATAGGAAATTAAAAAAAATTATTTATTTTACTATCTAAATCTTGGATTAATATTAGTTTATCTTTAAATGTATGAGTCATTAGAATTATCCCAAAAATATAATGAACCAGACAGTAATAAGACTGTTTTTGAGCATATTGTACTTGTTTTCATTTTTATTTCCATCATTTATTTATTTGGTTAAGTGTTTTGAGACGAAAATTTTGTTGTGTTTTGTTATTATTGATGTGTTTTGTATTTTTATATTGTATTGAGTATTTTTATAACTTATTAATGATATAAATAAGGAAATTTAAGAGGTAATATAGAACTTTAAAAAAATATCTCTAAATATAATAAAAAGGTTAATTATTTAATGACGAATCATATTTAATTGGGTTGATGACTATTGTTTATATTTATAAAGTTCTTTTTGATATATATTAATGGTATATTGATGTTGTCATGTATCTTTTTTTGTGATTATAGGATGATTTTTGTGTGTGTTAGACTCCTAGGTATGTAATGAATTAAATACAAAATTAATTGGTGGAGTGTGAAATGGGAATGGGATAAATTCAATGAATGAAAATTGGTGGGTATTGGATTATGGAAATTAAAATATAAGTGGAAAGAAGAGGTTAATGGATAACAATAAATAAATGAATGGTAACATGGTTGGTACTCTGAAATGGATAATGATTATTAAAATGTGAAGATCAATATAATTTTTTCACTATTTTGTGAGGATGGATATATATTTGGTAAAATAATTTTTCACCAACCCCCATTCCATTTCAAAATTCAAACATAATTTATTCTATTTAAAAAATAAAGTTTTTTCATGGAAAAAATAGTATAAAATACCACCTTTAGAGGAACAGAACCAAATTTACAAATACCTATCCAAAACTTACTTCCATTTCAAATATATTTTAATTATTTAATTTTCTTCACATTATAAATCATAAGGTTAAAAATTAGTTTCCTTTACTAGAAAACACTAATAGAATCATTAGAATTACTCACACTTGATAATACAAGTTTCATTTGGTCATGACTAAAATGAAGAGACTACCATGATTGCAACTACATTTTCAAAACAAATCCAGCAGTTAATCACTAAATAGTGGATAAGAATGTTCTCTCAAGTAAAATATTAATGAGGATAATATCTTAAAAGCTCATTGCTATATTGAAATATGAAATCAAGTAACATAATCAAATATATTACTAATAGAAAACTAATATCATGATCTGCAACATAATATTAAATAAATCAAATAATTAATATAAATTTTGATAAAATACAAAATGAATATAGGGGCATGATCAGCAAATAATTGTCCATTTTCAAACCACTTCCACCACAAAAAACAAATCATCATTAAAATTATAAAAACTATTACATATATTCAAGAAAACTTTAATAAAAGTAAGGATAACCAAAATAAAAAAATAGAATTAAAAATTAATTACTATAATCCATGAGTATCAATACTAACCCTAGTTCAATGAATCTGGAATAATAATACAATAATAAATCTAGGTTAGTGTTTTATATCTATAAAAAAATAAAAATGATTCTTGGAAGAAGATATGATAGATCTAGAACTCACCAATTTGATGTTTAAGAAAAACTGAATGGAAATAGAAACAAATGATAGATCATTACAGATGGGATGAAAATGGAAGCCACTTGTAGGATTCTGGATATATAGGAGTCAGAAATGAGGAGGGGAGGCTGTGTGACTAGATTTGTGTTGAACTCTATACTAATGGTTTTTTAAAACCATTGGTATAGAAATGTTATACCAATGGTTTTTTTGAATCATTGGCATGTATTACACAAAAACCACCCTATACCAACAATCATATAAAACCATTGGTATAAAACTTAAATAACAAACCTATAACAACGGTTATGGGAAACCATTGGTATAGAGGGAACTATACTAACGACTTTCAAAACCATTGATATAGGTTTGTTGGTATAGGGTCAAATTCCAATAGTGTATGTTCCAGGTTTTACCCTAAGTTCCTAGGTATTCCCATGTTCTACAACACTTATTTGTCTATGATGGATAATATAAATGCCATATCTAGTATGGTTATGTGAGTATTGCTTACCCATTTCCCTCATTATGTTTTCATTACTTATGATACTTGTTTATGATGTGTCTCTTTGGTAAAAATGATTTTTTGGTTTTTAAATGTTTCATGAAAAGTGTTTTGAAAAAAAAAATCGTATTCCTTTCCACCCTTTACAAAAACACCCTTATTTTTTACTCTCCATCCCTTTCTCTAAAATTATTAATCTTCCCCTTTTTATAAAGACCTATTTTAAACAAATAGGGCAATGGACCGTGATTTTTTTTTAAATTAAATAGATGAAAAACCTATGTTTGTACATCTGTATTCCAAACTAGCAGTAAATGAATCTTCTATTTAAAACAGATACATATGGAATGGTTTTACTTGGGAATGCCTACTGAGTTTTAATAATCAAATATATACCTCTATCTTTATTTTTAGCTTCAGGTGTATGTTTCATCTTGGTCTCGATCACCATGGAGAAATGTTAGGTTTTGGGATTAGAGAGTGACCCGCAGGATCACATGGAAATCTGGTTAGTCATTAGGTTTGGTTTTATTTTCTATTTTTTTATTGTTACAATCATTTATTTTATTTATGTTGGTTAATTCATTTATCTTTCTGCTACTTGTGTTTATTTATTTTGGGGAAAATAATTATCACTGGATCTCTTTGATTCCCTTAGTGCTTGTCACCGCCCTAGGGTGATTGGGAACATGCCTTGGAGATGCCGTAGGCTGGATCAGGTGACCGGTTTGGGGATGACCTAGGTCAGTTCGTAACACATTCCTCAATCTGATGCGTGGTGTGACCGGTATAACTCCAAGTGTGTCTTTTTATTTAAAATTGACATTTTAGTATAAAAGATAAGTGACATACTCAAAAATGAGAAAATGCATTCGGATTGTTTTGATACTTTATAAAAATGATCCATAATTCATTTTTTACGTATAAGAATCATCTACACCTCAATCTAATACACGGTGTGCTTGGTATAACTCAAAGTGTCTGATGTCAATTTAAAATTGACATTTTAGTTCAAAATGCATGTCACTCACTGAAAAAAAAATCAAACATGTTTTAATTGTGTTGATAATTTATGATAATGATTCATATGTCATTTTTGACGTGTAGGAATCTATCTCATGCCAAACTAACACACAATGTGACTATTATGACTCAAAGTGTCCGTTATTGGTTTAAAATTGACATTTTAGTTTGAAACATGTTTCACTCACTGAAAACCAAGAAAAAACACTCTGAATGTCTTTATAATTTAGTAAAATTACTCATAAGTCATTTGTGACATATAGGAATTAGTATCACATCAACCCAACACACGATGTGATTGGTATGACTCAAAGTGCACTTTAGTAGAAAAATAGAAGGTCCATACTCAAAACCAAGAAAATGCATTTATATTATTTTGATACTTTATGAAAATTATCCACAAGTAATTTTTAACATGTAGGAATTATCTTAACCTCAATACGATGTATGGTGTGACTATTATAACTCCAAATGTGTCTTTTTTAAATTGAAATTTTAGTAAAAAACAAAATTGACATACTCAAAACCAAACCAACACATTCATATTATTTTGATACTTTAGGAAAGTGATCCATAAGTCATTTTTTATGTGTAGAAATTAGTTTCACCTCAATCTGATATATGATGTTCCCGATATGACTCAAAGTGTTCGTCGTCAGTTTAAAATTGACATTTTAGTTCAAAACATGTGTAACTCATTGAAAGCCAAGAAAACATTATCTGATTGTCTTGATAATTTAGTAAAACTATTCAAAATTCATTTGTGACATGTAGGAAGCAGTCTCATGTCAAACTGACACATGATGTGACTAGTATGACTCAAAGTGTGTGTTTTCAGTTTAAAATTACATTTTAGTAAAAAACACAAGTGTCATACTCAAAACTAATAAAACAC
This sequence comes from Viscum album, assembly GCA_963277665.1. Taxonomy (NCBI): domain Eukaryota; kingdom Viridiplantae; phylum Streptophyta; class Magnoliopsida; order Santalales; family Viscaceae; genus Viscum; species Viscum album. The sequence continues at coordinate 1,018,150,278 of OY728137.1, read as the reverse complement.
ATTCGTATTGTTTTAATACTTTAGGAAAATTATTTGTAAGTCATTTTTGACATGTAAGAATTAGTCTCACCTCAATCTGATGTAAGGTGTGATTAGTATGACTCCAAGTATGTCTTTTTATTTAAAATTTTCATTTTAATAAAAAAGAAAAATGACATACTCAAAACCGAGAAAACCCATTAGGATTATTTTGATACTTTAGGATAATGATCCATAATTCATTTTTTACATGTAGAAACCATCTACACTTTAATACGATACACAGTGTTCCTGGTATGACTCAAAGTGTCCATTATCAGTCTAAAATTGACATTTTAATTTAAAACGTGTGTCTCTTGCTGAAAATTGAGAAAACACACTCATATTTTCTTGATACTTTATTAAAATTATTCATAAGTAATTTTTGATGTTTAAGAATCAATATCATTTTAAACCAACACATGATGTGACTGGTATGACTCAAAGTGCGTGTTTTCAGTTTAAAATGTCATTTTAGTAAAAAAAGATAAGTAACATACTCAAAACTGAGAAAATGTATTCATATTGTTTTGATACTTTAGGACAATGATATATAAGTCATTTGTGACATGTAGGAATCATCCCCACCTCAATGTGATGCACGGTGTGACTAGTGTGATTCTAAGTGTGTCCTTTCATTTAAAATTAACATTTATTTGTGTATTGTTTCATATTATGTTTAGTTTATTTATTTATAGTATTACTAACATAATAATTGTTTTCTCATATAAGTGGATTCTTTTTCTTGAGTTGGAGTAGTTTTTTTATCAACTGATACCATGATCGTGTTTTTTTAGATGGGGTCAGGTGACAAAGACAATGAAACATTGATGTTTTTCAATTTTTGTGATAGTACTTGCTAATGTAATTTTACAAAACATTGTTTGAAATGTCTATAATAGAGTGTTTTTATGTATCCGTGAAATGATTTTTATCTTAATTAAATTATAAATTTTCCATATACAGGTTGTTTTTTGTAGTGTACAATAATTCATAAACCACACTACAGCAGTTGGGAATTTATCAGTACTATTTATAGCACTGATAAAAGACCACCTTTATCGGCGCTTTTTTAGCACTAGTAAAGGTCTTCATTTATCATAATTTTTTTAGTGCTAATAAAGGAGTCCCCTTTTAATAGAGATTTGGAAAACAACATTTTTTAGTACTATAAAAGCCCATTTTTCACGTTGTTAAACGGTCGATCTATGGTAGTATTGGGTCACTTAAGCATTATCCCCCCATGTCGCCAACCGCAATATGATCATTACAAAACCATGCCTTTAATTTTCACCACATCACATGCATGCGATGTATGGGTATCGCTATGTGCGATACATATCATTGCCTCTATTTTTCACTATTGAAATTTGTGATGCATGTCTCTCCTTTGATGTATTTATACCAAGTCTTAGCGATATGCAAGCACCACTGCATGTAATATGAAACTCATCTTGTGATGTAACTATATCACTTTGCAATACACCCCCTTTCTTGTCGCTATCACTATTTCCCCTCTCAATACATGGATCAACATCCTCTCCATTTCCAGAATGGCGGCTTAATTCTCACGTTGGATGGAGAACACAAGTAGCAGGGACATGTAGAGAGAAATCTGATGATAGAGTGTGTTTTATTAAAATTAATAATTATATTATTATACCTATACTACCCTCACACTAACAGGTGCCACCTACAAACACAATTAACATTCTATCTCTTTTATATTCAATTTTTTCACTTATAAACTTTGATCAAATATATATTTTTTCAAATGATATCAAAATTTCACTCCAGTGGTACTATTGCGATCATTGTATCAATACAAATAATTCTAGACCCATATATGATACATTATTTTGAACTTTATTTTTTTATACGGGTATAGATTACACTGCAAATGTATGCTATATTTTGTTTGAAAAATCTTAATACATATTTGTTTATAAAAACAAAATATACAAAATAAATAACATATAGATAAAATTTAAAAAACAATATGTATAAAAATATGTGTGTGTATGAATGTATAAAAGTACATACGAAAATACACATATAGTAATACAATTAAATAAATATATATTACTATAATTATTTACAAATATATGTATATATAACTACATACAACTATATGTATGTACGTGCATGGATCCATGCATGTAGACACATGTATATAAGTATTTAAAAATGTAATTATTTATAATTATATATTAATAGAACTATATATATAATTACATACATATGTCATATAAACATGTGTGTGTGTCTATAAACATATATTTAATTATACATGCAACATAAATTTATAGTGTATTTTTTTTATACAATATATATACTAATTAAGTTGTTTATACCCATGTGTAGATAAATATACTTTAATTTTTTGTACCACAAACATATATGTAAAAATCAATGAATGTGTGTGTTTGTGTGTCTGTTTACATAAGCACATGAACACAGTGTAAATTTTCTACCCAAAAAGTCACTGCAAATATTACAGTGGAAATTTACACTATATTTTTTATATTAATATAACTACATACTTTATATATGTATATATAAAAATATAAAAAATAACGAGTGTTTACATTTGGATATACTTATAAATACTTACATACATGATATTTTATGAATATTTTATTAATTATAACTTTTATATAGATTATATTGATTATATATCAATATAACTACATACTGTATATATAATTATAAAAATGGATGAGTTTGTACATTTATGTACACTTATAAATACTCACAACAATATTTTATGTATATTATACTAATTATAAATTTTCTATATATAGTATAATTATACTTTAATTAATTTTAAAGGTATATACAAATAAAAGTATTTATAACAATACTTTAATACATGTACATACATGAATCTAAATATTATTATATGTATGTAAATACACATAAATATAAACATGTATACATATAAACATTTTAGTGTGATTATTTACAATTATACATCTATATAAGTATATACAAAGATAAATAATTATAAGTGTATTTTAATGTTTATTTGTACAAACATACACAAATCTATATTAGTATAAGTACATAAATATATATTATTACAATTATATGTAAATATAATTAATGTAATTACTTACAAATATAACTAAATGCATGTACACACACACACATATAGGTATATACATCAAAAAATATTTATAGGTATATTTTAATGCATGTGCACACATGCATCTAAATATTATCATACATACATACATACATACATATACATACAATCATACATACATATAAATATCAGTATATACATGCATGCATGTGTGCATATATATTAATGTAGTTATTTACATACATACATAAATATATATATATATATATTATAGAGACCCTATCCTTTTACACATATCATTACATGATTCTAAGCATAATAATATATCAAATTACAAGACAAGGATCGTAAATCTAGTGTCTTGAAAAACTATGTACATAAAACCGAAAACATGGGACTTAATAAAACATTTCTTTATTTATCATCCATTGAGAGCTCCTAACTTTATTTGAGATCTTACATCTACATAGGATAACCTGAGGATAGCATGAACAAAGGAATGAGATAAAATCCCAATAAGGAAATAAATACTACTAGAAAAAGAGGTTTTTGAGACCCCTTAAATGGGCGACCACCATTGGAGGTCTCTATTGGTGCCCTATAGCGACCGCCAATGACGGTCCCAAAGCTTCTCAAAAAAAAATTAACATCGACGCCCCCCCCCCTCCCCCACCCTCACGCATGATCCCAAACCCTACCCCACATTCGCTCGTCTCCTCCCTCGCTGCACCGCCGTTGTCTCCCATCCCCTCCCTCACTGCACCGGTGATGTCGCACCGCCTCCAGCTCCCAATTGACGTCGTTTCCCATCCCCTCCCTCACTTCATCGCTCGTCCCCTCCCTCATTGCACCGCTGCCACCTCACTGCCTCCTCCTCTGGCTCCCCGTCGTCGTCCCTGTCCATCCCCTCCCTCATCGCACCACTTCAGACTCTGGCTCCCCTCCGCTGCCCCTCCTCTCCCTCGCAGCACCACCTCTAGCTCCCCTCCCTTCCGAATTTGTCGTGCTATCGGGTATGCCCTAATTTCAATTTTAGGGTTTTAATTTTGGGCAATTTCAACACAAATTTGGCATACATGAAGATTATATGAATATTGCGTGTGAATATTACATGAAAATTTGTATGCATGAAGAATTGTGAAATAATGTGTTTTGACAGTGTGTGTATGAGAAGACTTCACACTTTACTTGAGGTTGGAAGTTACATACATTATAGAGTCCATGTATATGTTGACTGGATTGATATTAAGTTGTGTTGTTATTTTATTTATACCATTCTTGAGTTTATCACATGTCTATGTGTGTGTGTTTATCCCATGAGAAATGTTTGAGGTTTGACCACATGTGTGTGATTGCATAGCCCATGAGGCCCATGTTTGAGTTTGATCACATGTGTGTATTTCGATACTATATGTTATTATTAATATTACATGTTGTTCCTATATATGATATTCCATGTTTCAATGTGATGTACTTTGTATATTTTATATTGTGTTGTTCTATGCATGGTACCAATGTTAATGGTGTACTCATCGTGGCTCAGTATCCCTTAAGGGGAGTGTGATAAGATGATGTATATTCCATGAAGATTATATTGAGATAGATGATGGGTTATATAGTATTTTTTTAGCCTCACATAGTTTCATGGTAGACTTAGGTAATTTGACCCTTGAGGTGACAATGGGGCATGATGGTATTCAAGGACATGACTTGAGACGTAGTTTTGGGATACGAAGTCCCAAGAGAGTGTACAAACGTGTTGTCCTTATGGATTAACTAAGAGATAGATGGGGCTTGATGGCCTTCTATGTTTTGACTCGATACTATTACTTTTTTATGCTTTGGAATACATGACGTGACATTGTGGTTGAATAAGTTCATGAATTTTGTTATAACTACATTTCCATCATGGAGCCAAAGTTTTTTTAGCGCATGACCACTCTGAACATGGTTGTGTGTTTTATTTCATGCACATTTATTTATTATCAGAACATAAACTCTTATACCATTGCACATGTGTTAAGGACAAATTGGTTGTTTCCTATTACTTTCATATTCCCACCATGCATGGGCATCTCGATGCATGTGAAGACTTCGTAATCTGGGATACAAGTAAATGCCCTGATGATAAGGGATATTATATGGAGAATGGTGTTTAGAGGTAGAATTGGGATGGAATTTTGTAACGACCCGAAATTTTGAATAAATCTTGTTTCCTAATTTTGTGTGTTATTTTATTTTTCATACTTAACAAAACTGTTTCATTTGATAACATGAGTATAATTAAAATGAGACTATTGGGTTTTGACTATTATATGACCGTTAGTCAGTATGACCATTAAAAACTGAATGTTGCGACTTTTGTCTCTAAATACAAGTGACCTTGGTTAACTAATATAGAAAGGAGATTCGATGGCCTCATCCAGTAGTCTCGGGCCAATTGAATCCCATCTAATGGAACTTGGGAAGGAGGTAGCACCACCGGGCTTTGATCTGGACCAAACCCAGGCTGAACTTCATCGTGTGAAGCTAGAACGGAATCTCATTCGCGAGAAGTTCAAACTGATAGAAATTACTACTCGTGCGATGTTGGCCGACCCTCCCTCGGATTCTCTCACCTTAGCACACCTTACATGTAACGCCCCGACCCCAGCTACCCCGAGTCGGTGCATTACTTCGTAACATTGGCATGATCACAAAAGATCAAGTCTCGAAAGACCGATTAGTTTAGTAGCCTTGGAAACACTAGATACATTCATAAGTCTTTCATTACATCAAAAAGTAAACAAACTACAATAACATGGTCTTCATAGTCCACAATCATATCCCTTTCTGACTACCCCTGTAGGTCATTCATAAAATACTTCTTCACATCCTGGAAAAATATTAAAACATTGAAAGGGGTGAGCTCAGATGCTCAGTAAGGTTAACAATATAGCGGAAGCTTTCATAAATAAACATTAAAATTTAAGGCAATGTATAACTAAAACAAAAGCCTTTTAAACTTGAACTTAAACATAATATGGCAAAAGTAAAATGAGATAATGCCATTTACTTCTTCACATGGATATTCTACTGGTCGAATAATCACATGCAATATCAATAACCACTTTCATAATGATGGAATGCATAATGCCAGACTATCATAACCACGTAGTCAAGGCCTCGTGCCAAGACCACAAATAAGATTTTGTCAAGGCCTCGTACCAAGACACTAGTTTGTCTCATGAGACCTGCCGATGCATCGAGGAGCTATAGCGGGCTCCACCCGTCACTTATTAAGTCCAATGCATTCCTCATATGAATAGGTTTAAACATATCATAAACCATAACATAATCGTATCACATAAAACATGCATAAAGGAAACATAACATTTCCACATTTCAATCACAAGATATCAATACAACACATTGATATAATAAAAACGCTTTCAAAACCATTTTCAATACCAAAATAAAAGAAAAGTATAACATGGTATTTATTTTTCATTAAAAAAAAGGGTATGGCTTGTAGAGGAAGCCGAAACTCAAATAATGTTCACAGCGGCAGAGAAGTCGTTGTCGCTGCATAAGTACGAAAAGAAAAACATTCCCTTTTGTCGTTTAGCAAAACGCTTCATATAAAAAAGATTCCTTTTGAATAAACATAAAAGTCAAAGGGGTTTATACACTGTACAAAAGAAATTTGTGTATAAAACAAAATATGCCTCAATGAATGGAGATTGAGATGAAGTCCCTTAAAAAGATCATTTTTAAATAAAATATATCTATTATGTGTATTCACTATATGTACACATAAATAAAGTATAAATACAATATACGACATAATAATATCATGACATAATTTGAAAGTAGGAGATTAACCCAAAGAATGGAAGTTGGGTTATGAAATTCCCTTACCTTGTGTCCGACTTGACTCAACTGTTCTTTAACCTCCTGAATAATAAACTAGAGTTAATATATACCTTATTAAGAACCATTTTCAATTTCATTATCCTTATTATATCACTTAATACAATGATATGAACATTATGTAATTATTTAAGTTAATAACGGTTGTTTTGTCGATCTTTGGTACTTGAGTCAACAATAAACTTCTTATAATTACAAGTTGTTTATGTGGTAGAATATCCATTATCTCCAGAATTATATTCATGATTTATATGTCATATATATCTTATATATCCAGTATATACATTCATTTATAATATTACGTAACATCTAGAGGTAAGAAATGAAATGCACCGTTCATGGAGACGGTAAGCCGTACGTACGCATGAACGCTACTTTCATTTCAATTTAATATTTAATGGAACAAAATCATAATGATATAAATGTATAATATAATTCCAGTATAATATAGTGTATATTACCATTTACTCCATCCTTTATACATCCCACATATGGCATTAACGATTCAAATCACTTTGAGGGGGCGGTAGTCCGCACTTCCTAAAATGAAATTATCGCGTTTTACCCATAATGGAAATCATAAAGTATGCCATAAATGAGAAATACAAAAGCATAAGTAAAACATAAACATATTATATATCATATATAAAAATAGTGACATCTTAATGGCCACCTTTGAAGGTGTTATATGAGTTTTGAACAATCATCGTTTCGTGAGGCAGAAATTCGCCATCCACAGAAACCGTATGTTCTTTAACCATTAGATGTAGGTGTGTGTAAGTGTAGCTCGAATACTTCTTATAACAACATTCTAGTATATTGAGGATACTTGTGTTGTTACAAAAGAAATGAATAAAAATAGTTTAGGGGGTTGGAGAAGAAAAATAAAACAAAACAACATTAGAGAAGACATTACCTCAAAATCGGGTAACTCTTTTTGATTTGAGCCAAAGGCTTCCTTGGGAAGATTTCTTCCCAAAGTAAGGCTTCTAGGAGTAATAGGGGGAAGTTGGGAGAGTATTTGGGCAGAGGTTGGCCGAGCCAAATGGCTTGAAAGTGTAAATGAGGTGGGAGAGGTGGGGGCCTTTTATAAGTGGAGAGGAGGGGCTCTTTTGGAAAGATTGAAATGTTACATTATTTTTCAATGCTTTTCGGATTCTAAAGGTCCCAAACTTATATAATTAGTGGCTAAGGTGATAAGGTTTAGAAATATCCTCATCCAATAGGCTTTGGACAAGTGTAAACCTTGTATTTTGCATTATCTTCTCATTTTATTTAAATCGTTAAATAATGAGGTCATCACTGCATCATAATGATGTCATAAATAAGTTAATTTATTTAATGTCTAAAAATTATAAAAAAAAATACTATGATGTAGGAAATATTTTTAGCTTTCTAATGAATATTTATAATCAAAATTTGGACTTGTGTAACCCCACTTAAAAACTGTTTTAGTAAAATAATTCATGTTTGTGTCAATTTAATTTTAACATTAAATAAATATATATTAATGTCATTTTCCAACTAATGTGGCTCCATGGGGTCCCCAAGTTGACCCATGGGTTGTCTTGGTCGGCCATGACTCATCCAATAGTAGTAGGACAAGTGTCATGCTCATCTCATATTATTAAAACATTATTTGTACCTTAAACTACACTAATTACCTCTAATCGCGATTAAGAACTTAAAAGTTACTATTCACCAAAAAAATATTTTAATCTCATTGAATCACATTTTACTTCTTAATGACAACCATGTATGTCAAATTTTTGAAAATCAAATCACAGAAGTGGTAATATTTCATTTAAACGAAAAATCAGTTATTTAACTACCACTTAGTGGTTTCACTATTCATCAAAAATTGAAGTTTTTCAGAACAAGGCCAAAATTTCACTCTAAGCTATAATTGATATTCCGAATCCAAAAATGAAGTCCATTTTGAAATATAAAATTTCTATAATTTTAAAAAGTGGTTATTACTATTCATAACGGCTACTTTGATTAGTCGTGGTGTTTTAGAACTCGAAGTTGCGTACAATGCAAGCTATTGCATTATTGAATGAGAAGCGTATCGTGGAAGGTCGGGATGTTACATTCTCCCCTCCTTCAATAAATTGCGTCCTCGCAATTTGAAATTTTTCTTTGAAAATAAAAGGTTGAAAAGAGAAAATACCTTTGAGGAAAACCCACATCGGAAATAAGGTTAATAAATATATAACATTAAAAGAAAGCAGGATATGTACAAAGGTCACCCGATATAGCCCATTCTAGGATTATTTGAAAATATGGATATGGAGGAGAAACAAACCATCAATGTCTGATGGAGAGTTATAGAAAACAGGATTAGGAGAAAGTTTAACCACAAGAAAATCACAAACTTGTGATTGGTTAAACGGTCATTGAATCCCCAGTTGGAAAATTTAACCGACAACATTTTTGTTTTAAGTTACCTTTTATAATGTTGAGGAATTTATTTAGGAGATTTACTAAGAATGTAAGGGAATATACATACTTGTTATGTATACTTTCATTCGTTAATAAATTTTTACCACAAACCCAACTTTTACTCCAAATGGTAACGGAACTCAAAAATATTCTATTTATCCTAATTGTATAAGGTTCAAAATGTTAAGACATACCATTTAGATTAGTAAAACTATTTTGTAATAACCAGGGACTTCCTGTAGGCTAGTGGTAGGAAATAAAGGCTTGTCGCACTATGGTTGTGGGTTCGACTCCTGCAGCTTTGTCCGATGCGACGGGTTATTCCCCACCCTGCAGGTTGTCCTTTTCCTAAAACTATAGTATTATAATATTCCAAAAATAATCTTCAGAAATTCTTTAACCTTAAACAATACTATCCATGGTTCAACTTAATCCATTCCAACGTTAATAGTTATCCAAAATACCTCCATCCAGACTTTCTCTAAAAGGTCTCTAAATTCCAAAATCAATTGTAACATAAGATTCCCCAAACAAAGAAAAGTTTCTCTTATTGTCACATACTAAAAATATGATTACCTTAATCATATTAAAACCTTACTGAAATCAACAAGTACTGCAGTACAATCCATATATATATATCACATTATTCTTATAACCAGAATATAATCCTTGAGTCCAAAAGCACCAATACATTAATTATTCCGCTTCAACTGTAGTCACAGCATAAGATTGGCCTTGATCCCTTGTCCTTTTCTGAGTTAAGTTTCCCTGACTCTTAGGACATTCATTTGCATAATGCCCTGTTTCCCTACAATTGTAGCATTCAACTTTGACAGCCTCTTTCTTTCCCTTGCAATCACAAGCCTGGTGACCCTTTTCTCCACATTTATAACAAACTCCCATTCCTTTTAGGCAAGTAACAGGGTGATTCTTCACACAATTGTCACATAATGGAAAATACTTCTTTCCCTTTTTCCCTTTATCTGTCTCTTGTTCCACCGTTCTCTTCTTCTCTTGCTTTACTTTGTTGTCATAAGACTTAGAGAATTCCTTTTCTGTCTTGATAGCACACGAGAAAATATCTTCGTATGATGAGAAGGATTGTGATACTAAAGCTCGACAGAGAAATGGTTTTAACCCATCAAAGAAATGATCAATCTTACTCCTTGGGTTACGTATATAATCGGCAGCATGCCTCGCTAACCTTGTAAAGTTAGCCTCATACTTTGCGACATTCTCATCCTCCTTCTGCCTCAAACTCAGAAATTGCCTTTCCATATCTGCTCGATGGTCACGAGGAAAATATTTTTCTAAAAACAGATCTTTGAACTCCTGCCATTCCATGTTTGTTAATTCATCATCTTCCTTTGTGTTTTGAATTAGTGACCACCATTGATCGGCATCTCCAGTGAGGCGGTAAACTACCATGATAACTTTTTCCCTTTCACTGCTCCCCAAAGCCTGAAATATTTTCTCTAGGAAATTTATCCATTGCTCGTCTACTAAAGGATTTGTACTCCCATTGAACGTTGGTGGTTGTTGCCTCATGAATCGATCTAACATTGATCCTCCACGCTGTGGATCAGGTTGCTCCATACGGGTAAGGTTATTATTCATAACCTGAGTAAGTTGTCCCAGTATGGTGATTAGCTGATCGGCACTGGTTGCATCACCAGCCCCACTATAATTATCTTGAGCAGGAGGGAAATCCCTACATGGAGTGCGTGCATTGATACGGTTTCCATTTCTTCCACTAGGCGCCATTTCTAAACAATGGCATAAACTATATCAGTTTATGAATCAAAATACATAATCCCATACTTATAAAACACTTATCATAAATTGAACTATTTATGGATATAATCCATAATCATAAAAATGTTTTCTTTGAGGAAGTATATACTCATAAGCCCTTAATAATGATTTGTAAAGAAAATGAGAGTTATCCTAAGCATATCCCCTGGGAGTGTCGTAACCAAGAGTGCAGCAAGGCCCGTTGTCGTGCACCAGTTCCCGTTCGAGTCTAGCTCAAAGCGGTGTTTTCGGGTTTTACCCCTAGGAACATTTGTGCCAGAGCCGCCTCTACCTGCTCGTATCCAAACAGGGATGTATTGCTCGGAAAACTCACAAAATCTCTACAATACCAAAATTCTAGGAAGTTCTTCTATACTAATCCTCAAAGTTCATCTTAGGTCTATGTGCTCTAATCAGAGTTTATCTAAATCTAGCTTCCAAGGTTTGTACTAAACTTCCTCTGATACCAACTGTAACGCCCCGACCCCAGCTACCCCGAGTCGGTGCATTATTTCGTAACATTAGCATGATCACAAAAGATCAAGTCTCGAAAGACCGATTAGTTTAGTAGCCTTGGAAACACTAGATACATTCATAAGTCTTTCATTACATCAAAAAGTAAACAAACTACAATAACATGGTCTTCATAGTCCACAATCATATCCCTTTCTGACTACCCCTGTAGGTCATTCATAAAATACTTCTTCACATCCTGGAAAAATATTAAAACATTGAAAGGGGTGAGCTCAGATGCTCAGTAAGGTTAACAATATAGCGGAAGCTTTCATAAATAAACATTAAAATTTAAGGCAATGTATAACTAAAAAAAAATCCTTTTAAACTTGAACTTCAACATAATATGGCAAAAGTAAAATGAGATAATTCCATTTACTTCTTCACATGGATATTCTACTGGTCTAATAATCACATGCAATATCAATAACCACTTTCATAATGATGGAATGCATAATGCCAGACTATCATAACCACGTAGTCAAGGCCTCGTGCCAAGACCACAAATAAGATTTTGTCAAGGCCTCGTGCCAAGACACTAGTTTGTCTCATGAGACCTGCCGATGCATCGAGGAGCTATAGCGGGCTCCACCCGTCACTTATTAAGTCCAATGCATTCCTCATATGAATAGGTTTAAACATATCATAAACCATAACATAATCGTATCACATAAAACATGCATAAAGGAAACATAACATTTCCACATTTCAATCACAAGATATCAATACAACACATTGATATAATAAAAACGCTTTCAAAACCATTTTCAATACCAAAATAAAAGAAAAGTATAACATGGTATTTATTTTTCATTAAAAAAAAGGGTATGGCTTGTAGAGGAAGCCGAAACTCAAATAATGTTCACAGCGGCAGAGAAGTCGTTGTCGCCGCATAAGTACGAAAAGAAAAACATTCCCTTTTGTCGTTTAGCAAAACGCTTCATATAATAAAGATTCCTTTTGAATAAACATAAAATTCAAAGGGGTTTATACACTGTACAAAAGAAATTTGTGTATAAAACAAAATATGCCTCAATGAATGGAGATTGAGACGAAGTCCCTTAAAAAGATCATTTTTAAATAAAATATATCTATTATGTGTATTCACTATATGTACACATAAATAAAGTATAAATACAATATACGACATAATAATATCATGACATAATTTGAAAGTAGGAGATTAACCCAAAGAATGGAAGTTGGGTTATGAAATTCCCTTACCTTGTGTCCGACTTGACTCAACTGTTCTTTAACCTCCTGAATAATAAACTAGAGTTAATATATACCTTATTAAGAACCATTTTCAATTTCATTATCCTTATTATATCACTTATTACAATGATATGAACATTATGTAATTATTTAAGTTAATAACGGTTGTTTTGTCGATCTTTGGTACTTGAGTCAACAATAAACTTCTTATAATTACAAGTTGTTTATGTGGTAGAATATCCATTATCTCCAGAATTATATTCATGATTTAGATGTCATATATATCTTATATATACAATATATACATTCATTTATAATATTACGTAACATTTAGAGGTAAGAAATGAAATGCACCGTTCATGGAGACGGTAAGCCGTACGTACGCATGAACGCTACTTTCATTTCAATTGAATATTTAATGGAACAAAATAATAATGATATAAATGTATAATATAATTCTAGTATAATATAGTGTATAGTAACATTTACTCCATCCTTTATACATCCCACATATGGCATTAACGATTCAAATCACTTTGAGGGGGCGGTAGTCCGCACTTCCTAAAATGAAATTATCGCGTTTTACCCATAATGGAAATCATAAAGTATGCCATAAATGAGAAATACAGAAGAATAAGTAAAACATAAACATATTATATATCATATATAAAAATAGTGACATCTTAATGGCCACCTTTGAAGGTGTTATATGAGTGTTGAACAATCATCGTTTCGTGAGGTAGAAATTCTCCATCCACAGAAACCGTATGTTCTTTAACCATTAGATGTAGGTGTGTGTAAGTGTAGCTCGAATACTTATTATAACAACATCCTAGTATATTGAGGATACTGGTGTTGTTACAAAAGAAATGAATAAAAAGAGTTTAGGGGGTTGGAGAAGAAAAATAAAACAAAACAACATTAGAGAAGACATTACCTCAAAATCGGGTAACTCTTTTTGATTTGAGCCAAAGGCTTCCTTGGGAAGAGTTCTGCCCAAAGTAAGGATTATAGGAGTAAGAGGGGGAAGTTGGGAGAGTATTTGGGCAGAGTTTGGCCGATCCAAATGGCTTGAAAGTGTAAATTAGGTGGGAGAGGTGGGGGCCTTTTATAAGTGGAGAGGAGGGGCTCTTTTGGAAAGATTGAAATGTTACATTATTGTACAATGATTTTCGGATTATAAAGGTCCCACACTTATATAATTCGTGGCTAAGGTGATAAGGTTTAGAAATCTCATCATCCAATAGGCTTTGGACAAGTCTAAGCCTTGGATTTTGCATTATCTTCTCATTTTATTTAAATCGTTAAATAATGAGGTCATCACTGCATCATAATGATGTCATAAATAATTTAATTTATTTAATGTCTAAAAATTATAAAAAAAATACTATGATGTATGAAATCTTTTTAGCTTTCTAATGAATATTTATAATAAAAATTTGGACTTGTGTAACCCCACTTAAAAACTGTTTTAGTAAAATAACTCATGTTTGTGTCAATTTAATTTTAACATTAAATAAATATATATTAATGTCATTTTCCAACTAATGTGGCTCCATGGGGTCCCCAAGTTGACCCATGGGTTGTCTTGGTCGTCCATGACTCATCCAATAGGAGTAGGACAAGTTTCATGCTCATCTCATATTATTAAAACATTATTTGTACCTTAAACTACACTAATTACCTCTAATCGCAATTAAGAACTTAAAAGTTACTATTCACCAAAAAATTATTTTAATCTCATTGAAACACATTTTACTTCTTAATGACAACCATGTATGTCGGATTTTTGAAAATCAAATCACAGAAGTGGTAATATTTCATTTAAACGAAAAATTAGTTATTTAACTACCACTTAGTGGTTTCACTATTCATCAAAAATTGAAGTTTTTCAGAACAAGGCCAAAATTTCACTCTAAGCTATAATTGATATTCCGAATCCAAAAATGAAGTCCATTTTGAAATATAAAATTTCTATAATTTTAAAAAGTGGTTATTACTATTCATAACGGCTACTTTGATTAGTCGCGGTGTTTTAGAACTCGAAGTTTCGTACAATGCAAGCTATTGCATTATTGAATGAGAAGCGTATCGTGGAAGGTCGGGGTGTTACATTCTCCCCTCCTTCAATAAATTGCGTCCTCGCAATTTGAAATTTTTCTTTGAAAATAAAAGGTTGAAAAGAGAAAATACCTTTGAGGAAAACCCACATCGGAAATAAGGTTAATAAATATATAACATTAAAAGAAAGCAGGATATGTACAAAGGTCACCCGATATAGCTCATTCTAGGATTATTTGAAAATATGGATATGGAGGAGAAACAAACCATCAAGGTCTGATGGAGAGATATAGAAAACAGGATTAGGAGAAAGTTTAACCACAAGAAAATCACAAACTTGTGATTGGTTAAACGGTCATTGAATCCCCAGTTGGAAAAGTTAACCGACAACATTTTTGTTTTAAGTTACCTTTTATAATGTTGAGGAATTTATTTAGGAGATTTACTAAGAACGTAAGGGAATATACATACTTGTTATGTATACTTTCATTCGTTAATAAATTTTTACCACAAACCCAACTTTTACTCCAAATGGTAACGGAACTCAAAAATATTCTATTTATCCTAATTGTATAAGGTTCAAAATGTTAACACATACCATTTAGATTAGTAAAACTATTTTGTAATAACCAGGGACTTCCTGTAGGCTAGTGGTAGGAAATAAAGGCTTGTCGCACTATGGTTGTGGGTTCGATTCCTGCAGCTTTGTCCGACGCGACGGGTTATTCCCCACCCTGCAGGTTGTCCTTTTCCTAAAACTATAGTATTATAATATTCCAAAAATAATCTTCAGAAATTCTTTAACCTTAAACAATACTATCCATGGTTCAACTTAATCCATTCCAACCTTAATAGTTATCCAAAATACCTCCATCCAGACTTTCTCTAAAAGGTCTCTAAATTCCAAAATCAATTGTAACATAAGATTCCCCAAACAAAGAAAAGTTTCTCTTATTGTCACATACTAAAAATATGATTACCTTAATCATATTAAAACCTTACTGAAATCAATAAGTACTGCAGTACAATCCATATATATATATCACATTATTCTTATAACCAGAATATAATCCTTGAGTCCAAAAGCACCAATACATTAATTATTCTGCTTCAACTGTAGTCACAGCATAAGATTGGCCTTGATCCCTTGGCCTTTTCTGAGTTAAGTTTCCCTGACGCTTAGGACATTCATTTGCATAATGCCATGTTTCCCTACAATTGTAGCATTCAACTTTGACAGCCTCTTTCTTTCCCTTGCAATCACAAGCCTGGTGACCCTTTTCTCCACATTTATAACAAACTCTCATTCCTTTTAGGCAAGTACCAGGGTGATTCTTCCCACAATTGTCACATAATGGAAAATACTTCTTTCCCTTTTTCCCTTTATCTATCTCTTGTTCCACCGTTCTCTTCTTCTCTTGCTTTACTTTGTTGTCATAAGACTTAGAGAATTCCTTTTCTGTCTTGATAGCACACGAGACAATATCTTCGTATGATGAGAAGGATTGTGATACTAAAGCTCGACGGAGAAATGGTTTTAACCCATCAAAGAAACGATCAATCTTACTCCTTGGGTTACGTATATAATCGGCAGCATGCCTCGCTAACCTTGTAAAGTTAGCCTCATACTTTGCGACATTCTCATCCTCCTTCTGCCTCAAACTCAGAAATTGCCTTTCCATATCTGGTCGATGGTCACGAGGAAAATATTTTTCTAAAAACAGATCTTTGAACTCCTGCCATTCCATGTTTGTTAATTCATCATCTTCCTTTGTGTTTTGAATTAGTGACCACCATTGATCGGCATCTCCAGTGAGGCGGTAAACTGCCATGATAACTTTTTCCCTTTCACTGCTCCCCAAAGCCTGAAATATTTTCTCTAGGGAATTTATCCATTGCTCGTCTACTAAAGGATTTGTACTCCCATTGAACGTTGGTGGTTGTTTCCTCATGAATCGATCTAACATTGATCCTCCACGCTGTGGATCAGGGTGCTCCATACGGGTAAGGTTATTATTCATAACCTGAGTAAGTTGTCCCAGTATGGTGATTAGCTGATCGGCACTGGTTGCATCACCAGCCCCACTATAATTATCTTGAGCAGGAGGGCAATCCCTACATGGAGTGTGTGCATTGATACGGTTTCCATTTCTTCCACTAGGCGCCATTTCTAAACAATGGCATAAACTATATCAGTTTATGAATCAAAATACATAATCCCATACTTATAAAACACTTATCATAAATTGAACTATTTATGGATATAATCCATAATCATAAAAATGTTTTCTTTGAGGAAGTATATACTCATAAGCCCTTAATAATGATTTGTAAAGAAAATGAGAGTTATCCTAAGCATATCCCCCGGGAGTGTCGTAACCAAGAGTGCAGCAAGGCCCGTTGTCGTGCACCAGTTCCCGTTCGAGTCTAGCTCAAAGCGGTGTTTTCGGGTTTTACCCCTAGGAACATTTGTACCAGAGCCGCCTCTACCTGCTCGTATCCAGACAGGGATGTATTGCTCGGAAAACTCACAAAATCTCTACAATACCAAAATTCTAGGAAGTTCTTCTATACTAATCCTAAAAGTTCATCTTAGGTCTATGTACTCTAATCAGAGTTTATCTAAATCTAGCTTCCAAGGTTTGTACTAAACTTCCTCTGATACCAACTGTAATGCCCCGACCCCAGCTACCCCGAGTCGGTGCATTATTTCGTAACATTAGCATGATCACAAAAGATCAAGTCTCGAAAGACCGATTAGTTTAGTAGCCTTGGAAACACTAGATACATTCATAAGTCTTTCATTACATCAAAAAGTAAAAAAACTACAATAACATGGTCTTCATAGTCCACAATCATATCCCTTTCTGACTACCCCTGTAGGTCATTCATAAAATACTTCTTCACATCCTGGAAAAATATTAAAACATTGAAAGGGGTGAGCTCAGATGTTCAGTAAGGTTAACAATATAGCGGAAGCTTTCATAAATAAACATTAACATTTAAGGCAATGTATAACTAAAACAAAAGCCTTTTAAACTTGAACTTCAACATAATATGGCAAAAGTAAAATGAGATAATGCCATTTACTTCTTCACATGGATATTCTACTGGTCGAATAATCACATTCAATATCAATAACCACTTTCATAATGATGGAATGCATAATGCCAGACTATCATGACCACGTAGTCAAGGCCTCGTGCCAAGACCACAAATAAGATTTTGTCAAGGCCTCGTGCCAAGACACTAGTTTGTCTCATGAGACTTGCCGATGCATCGAGGATCTATTGCGGGCTCCACCCGTCACTTATTAAGTCCAATGCATTCCTCATATGAATAGGTTTAAACATATCATAAACCATAACATAATCGTATCACATAAAACATGCATAAAGGAAACATAACATTTCCACATTTCAATCACAAGATATCAATACAACACATTGATATAATAAAAATGCTTTCAAAACCATTTTCAATACCAAAATAAAAGAAAAGTATAACATGGTATTTATTTTTCATTAAAAAAAAGGGTATGGCTTGTAGAGGAAGCCGAAACTCAAATAATGTTCACGGCGGAAGAGAAGTCGTTGTCACCGCATAAGTACGAAAATAAAAACATTCCCTTTTTTCGTTTAGCAAAACGCTTCATATAAAAAAGATTCCTTTTGAATAAATATAAAAGTCAAAGGGGTTTATACACTGTACAAAAGAAATTTGTGTATAAAACAAAATATGCCTCAATGAATGGAGATTGAGACGAAGTCCCTTAAAAAGATCATTTTTAAATAAAATATATCTATTATGTGTATTCACTATATGTACACATAAATAAATTATAAATACAATATACGACATAATAATATCATGACATAATTTGAAAGTAGGAGATTAACCCAAAGAATGGAAGTTGGGTTATGAAATTCCCTTACCTTGTGTCCGACTTGACTCAACTGTTCTTTAACCTCCTGAATAATAAACTAGAGTTAATATATACCTTATTAAGAACCATTTTCAATTTCATTATCCTTATTATATCACTTATTACAATGATATGAACATTATGTAATTATTTAAGTTAATAACGGTTGTTTTGTCGATCTTTGGTACTTGAGTCAACAATAAACTTCTTATAATTACAAGTTGTTTATGTGGTAGAATATCCATTATCTCCAGAATTATATTCATGATTTAGATGTCATATATATCTTATATATACAGTATATACATTCATTTATAATATTACGTAACATTTAGAGGTAAGAAATGAAATGCACCGTTCATGGAGACGGTAAGCCGTACGTACGCATGAACGCTACTTTCATTTCAATTTAATATTTAATGGAACAAAATCATAATGATATAAATGTATAATATAATTCTAGTATAATATATTGTATAGTAACATTTACTCCATCCTTTATACATCCCACATATGGCATTAACGATTCAAATCACTTTGAGGGGGTGGTAGTCCGCACTTCCTAAAATGAAATTATCGCGTTTTACCCATAATGGAAATCATAAATTATGCCATAAATGAGAAATACATAAGAATAAGTAAAACATAAACATATTATATATCATATATAAAAATAGTGACATCTTAATGGACACCTTTGAAGGTGTTATATGAGTGTTGAACAATCATCGTTTCGTGAGGCAGAAATTCGCCATCCATAGAAACCGTATGTTATTTAACCATTAGATGTAGGTGTGTGTAAGTGTAGCTCGAATACTTATTATAACAACATCCTAGTATATTGAGGATACTGGTTTTGTTACAAAAGAAATGAATAAAAAGAGTTTAGGGGGTTGGAGAAGAAAAATAAAACAAAACAACATTAGAGAAGACATTACCTCAAAATCGGGTAACTCTTTTTGATTTGAGCCAAAGGCTTCCTTGGGAAGAGTTCTGCCCAAAGTAAGGCTTCTAGGAGTAAGAGGGGGAAGTTGGGAGAGTATTTGGGCAGAGGTTGGCCGAGCCAAATGGCTTTAAAGTGTAAATGAGGTGGGAGAGGTGGGGGCCTTTTATAAGTGGAGAGGAGGGGCTCTTTTGGAAAGATTGAAATGTTACATTATTGTACAATGCTTTTCGGATTCTAAAGGTCCCACACTTATATAATTCGTGGCTAAGGTGATAAGGTTTAGAAATATCCTCATCCAATAGGCTTTGGACAAGTGTAAGCCTTGGATTTTTCATTATCTTCTCATTTTATTTAAATCGTTAAATAATGAGGTCACCACTGCATCATAATGATGTCATAAATAATTTAATTTATTTAATGTCTAAAAATTATAAAAAAAAATACTATGATGTAGGAAATCTTTTTAGCTTTCTAATGAATATTTATAATAAAAATTTGGACTTGTGTAACCCCACTTAAAAACTGTTTTAGTAAAATAACTCATGTTTGTGTCAATTTAATTTTAACATTAAATAAATATATATTAATGTCATTTTCCAACTAATGTGGCTCCATGGGGTCCCCAAGTTGACCCATGGGTTTTCTTGGTCGGCCATGACTCATCCAATAGGAGTAGGACAAGTGTCATGCTCATCTCATATTATTAAAACATTATTTGTACCTTAAACTACACTAATTACCTCTAATCGCGATTAAGAACTTAAAAGTTACTATTCACCAAAAAATTATTTTAATCTCATTGAACCACATTTTACTTCTTAATGACAACCATGTATGTCGGATTTTTGAAAATAAAATCACAGAAGTGGTAATATTTCATTTAAACGAAAAATCAGTTATTTAACTACCACTTAGTGGTTTCACTATTCATCAAAAATTGAAGTTTTTCTGAACAAGGCCAAAATTTCACTCTAAGCTATAATTGATATTCCGAATCCAAAAATGAAGTCCATTTTGAAATATAAAATTTCTATAATTTTAAAAAGTGGTTATTACTATTCATAACGGCTACTTTGATTAGTCGCGGTGTTTTAGAACTCGAAGTTGCGTACAATGCAAGCTATTGCATTATTGAATGAGAAGCGTATCGTGGAAGCTTGGGGTGTTACATTACACTTAGGTCCTATGCTGGTGTGATAAGGGGCTATGTAAGGAGACCGTAACTGCCTTGCGTAATCCTTTGTTTTAAATAAAAATTTTGATTTCTTCTTATGATGAAGTTTATGAATTTTCAAATGTCGGGATAAATAGAGTATGCATATTTTTGATGAATTTTAGAGAAAGGATATTTTAAAAAATTTTATGTAAACATTAAATAATTAAAAATGTGTAATGATTTTCAAAAAATAGTCTTCTATAATTATGTTCAGTACGAAATTTAGAGTCTAATAAGATCAACTTAATTTTTGATGAATAGTAAATTATGAATACTGAATTTATGCTTAGGATTAGTAATGTGACCAAATGGATTAGTAATCTCACTTAAATAAAGTATTAATATAATCTAGGCACCTTGATTAAGTAATGTGATTCAATAAAATGGTTAAATAACGGTTTTATAAATTATTAGTCAAGTATTAGTTTTTTTGGGTGAATAGTGTTTTTTAATTAAAAATTAAATTAAAAATATTTAGAAAATTATTTTTATAAAATGGATTTCATTTTTGAACTCAAAGCATCGATATTATGTTAAGGTAATTTTTTGGGATTTTTCTGAAAAAAAATTAACTTTCAGTGAATAGTGTATTTACTTAAAAATTAAATTAAAAATATTTAGAAAATTAATTTTATAAAATGGAGTTCATTTTTTAAATCAGATCATTGATATTTGGTTAAGGTGAAAGTTTGGGATTTTTCTGAGAAAGTTGAATTTTCGATGAATAGTGAAAATACAATTTTAGGGTTTCGGTATGTTTAATGACATCATAACTGTGTCATGATGATGTCATGAGATATTTTAAGTGTTGGCCGACCAAAGGTGATGGATTATTGTATGGGGGGACCCATGTGGCCAATACCATGGGCAAATACCATGGGCAAGCCCATGGTTTTGCCAAAACCACCAATGAGGTGTCCCTTGGCCATTAATGCCTTGTCCCCTCACTTTCCTTATAAATACCAAGACATCCTCTCATCAATTCGACTCCCAAAACTCCCCCAACAAATCTATGGTCTCATTACCTCCCAAGGAGTCCTCTCAAGGTTCCCCCAATCCCTCAAGGTCCCAACCTTTGAGTTTTAAGAGTTACGTTTTAAGGTAAGGGATCCTACCTCTCTCTTTCTTTTCAAGTAATCTCTTTTATGTCATTTCTTTTATGCTCCATGATCTTATGTTGGAGGATGATCTTTTATATTCCTCTTAATTCCCTTTTCATTTTCATATGATGAGATAACCCCTCTTTCTCTCATCAATTCATTTTAAAGAAAGTTTAAGTGACGCCGTTAGGCTGTCGGATTTTTAAGGGATTCATTCACCTTTCTTATTTTTCAAAGTTCTACTTTCATGTAAAGTCTTTCAAGTTCCTTTTTATTATATTGGGTTATGATATCTATATCTATAATACTGATCTTTTATGTTCATATGATGAGATACCCTATTTGATCTCGTCAATTCATTTTTTTTTTGAAGTTTAAGTGACGTCATTAGACTGCCGAATGTTTAAGGGATTCATTCACCTTTCTCATTTTTCAAAGTTCTATTTTCTTGTCAAGTCTTTAAAGTTCATTTTTATTATTTTGGGGTATGATCTCTATATATATCATACTGATCTTTTATTTTTATATGATGATAGACCCTATTTGATCTCGTCAATTCATTTTTTTGAAGTTTAAGTGACGTCGTTAGGCTGCCGAATTTTTAAGGGATTCTTTCACCCTTCTCATTTTCAAGTTCTATTTTATTGTCAAGTATTTCAAGTTCCTTTTTATTATATTGGGGTATTATATCTATATCTATAATACTAATATTTTATGTTCCTATCATGAGAGACCCTATTTGATCTATTCAATTAATTTTTTTGAAGTTTAAGTGGTGTCGTTAGCCTACAGAATTTTCATAAGAGAAATCTTATTTTTGTCCTTCTTTCATGTTCTTCATTTCATATGGTATATCTTTCAAACTTCATTACCATGTTCTTAAATCCTTTTTATTCTGTCCCCCTACTATTTTATGGATCATTTATGAGTGGGTGACCCATGTCCCCTCTCTTTTCAATGTTTTCTAAAACCTCGTAACATAGCCGTTGTGCTGCAGAATTTCCGTCTCAAAATGTCTCTCTCTTATTCTCAAATTCATTTATTTTATTAAGTGAATACTCAAAGCTCTTTATTCTAAAGGGGTATTCAAATATATACCAAAATTTTCTATTTTAAATTCTTGGATTTACATACATGAGACCTGCTTTCCCTTTCTGTGGGTTTAAAGTGACATAAAGATCATGTCTTTAAAGCAGTTTTTAAAACGTTGTGATTATGAAATGAAACCAATTTATTTTATGCTATATGGGTTTTTTATGAAATGATTGATGATGATATATGTGGCTCACATGATAATAAAGGTGAATTTAAGGGTGCACCCTGATAGCGCTCCAATTCATTGGGTAAAGACTTAATCTCTAGAGATGACCATTTTGACTGATACCTTGGTGAATAACCTTGGTAATTTTTATTGACACCTTGGGGATGGACCTTGGTGAAACAGAAATTATTGTCTTTTTTAAATGTTTTAGACACATCTTTAAGTTATGAAATACGTTATTTTTATTATGATATGCCTCATGATTTCATTCTCATGCCTTAAAGTTCTTTTCATGACTTCATTGATGTATCTCAAGTTCACATGTTAAATGTTTCCCTTGTTTCCTTTACTGGGAATTCTGCTCACCCTTTCTTTTGATGTATGTACCCAAGTTATGAGTTGCAGTAATGAACCTATCATGAACATAATGATAATCCTTTAAAGTGTTTAAGAAGAATGTTTTTTTTCATGTATTAAGTTCCTGGTTTCCAAGACACTAAACTTTAAAGATCCTCAGTTTTGTATAATGTAATGAAAGTTTATGTGACAAAAAGGTGGGATTCTATAGTTGGTATCAAAGGATGGTTTAGTTATTTGTGGAAATTAGGATATGAAAACTTCAGTAAGAAGCCTATAGAAAAGTTTAATTATAGGAAATCTTCCTGGTATTTTGGTGAGTATTGAGTAAGGGGTTGCCAAGAAAATACATCCATGTCTGGATACGAGTAGGTAGAGGTGGCTCTGGCACAGATGTACATAGGGGTAAAACCCGAAAACACCGCTTTGAGCTAGACTCGAATGGGAACTGGTACATGACAACGGGCCTTGATGCACTCTTGGTTACGACACTCCCGGGGGATATGCTTTGGAAAATTCATAATCTTATTATGAACCATTATTAAAGGAACAAAGATAAAATAAAACAAAGATTCACATAAGAATATATGATCATGGATAACCTAGTTTGGAACCTAGGGGATCACAAGTTAGGGTATAATTTTCTTCTACAAGTTATCCTTATATGCTTTAAGTTCCTTTTCATGTTTATTGGCTAAGTATTTAAGCCCCTAATTGTATTTTCTTTTCTTAGTTAATGGCAGGAAATGGAAGAACATGTCCCAACAACCAATGTGATAGGAAATGTGACGATTTCCATATTAATATGACAGAGATGATTAGGGGATTAAAAGATGATTATTATTTTGGAAGACGTTCACTATTTTGGGAACCCTATTTGATCGAGGTAAATAGATTACTATGGTATTTTCTTTGAGGAGTAAAGGTTGACATATATTTTGAAAAATATATGAATTTAAGGTGGACTTATAGAAATGATTAACCTATCTTGGGGAAATATGTTTAGGTTAGCTAATTTGTTTATAATATGTTAGTAGTGGTTGATGTTGTTTGGAGATGAACGATGAAGTTTATTTTGGAAGACTATGTTATCCAATCCTTCTTGTATTTGGGTTTCAATCTTAGTTTGGTTTATTTTGAGGAATTTTAAGGACAGTTATTTATGGAATGGTCTATGATGAACTTTGGGTAGTACGATGGAACTTTGAAGATTTAAAGTAGTTTCCCTTCCTCTACGGTTCTTTATTTTGGAAGAGTTGTTTTACCATACCCTTTCGGTTTTTGGGATAATGTTTAAAGATAGAAGAAATATATAGTTAATATTTGGTGGATTATGTGATTCTCTATAAGATGATTCTTGTGATTTGATGAGACCAAGTAGTTTTGAATGCTCATCGTTTAAAGAAAAGATTAGTTTTGGTAGAAACTTATTAAAGGATGAAACTCTACTTGAAGGTAGGTATATTTCATTATGTTTTTATTCTATGTAGTAAAAGAATTCCTCAAAAATATGAAAAGGAACGTAAAAAAAATGTTATCTGTTAACGTTTCCTACTGGGTAATCAAATACCGTTTACACACATCATAAGTTTGTGTTTTCTTATTGTTAACTTTCTCCTAATCATGTTTTCTATCACTCTCCCTCAGAACTTGACCCTTTGTTTTTTCTTCCATATCCACGTTTTCCTACATGGAATCCTAGTATGGGTTAACTCGGGTGACCTTTGTACTTCCTTTTCTTTCTTTTAAAGTAATAGTGTTACTAACTCTTTTACCAATCTGGGACTTTCAATGAAATTTCAAAATCCAATTTTAAAAAAATTGCGAGGACGCAATTTCTTAAGGGGGTAAGATTGTAACGACCTGAAATTTTGAATAAATCGTGTTTCCTAATTTTGTGTGTTATTTTATTTTTCATACTCAACAAAACTGTTTCATTTGATAACATGAGTATAATTAAAATGAGACTGCTGGGTTTTGACTATTTTATGACCATTAGTCAGTATGACCGTTGAAAATTGAATGTTGGGACTTTTGTCTCTAAATAAAAGTGACCTTGGTTAACTAATATAGAAAGGAGATTCGATGGCCTCATCCAGCAGTCTCGGGCCAATTAAAGCCCATCTAATGGAACTTGGGAAGGAGGTAGCACCACTGGGCTTTGCTCTGGACCAAACCCAAGCCAAACTTCATTGTGTGAAGCTAGAACGGAATCTCCTTTGTGAGAAGTTCAAACTGATAGAACTTATTACTCGTGCGATGTTGTCCGACCCTCCCTCAGATTTTCTCACCTTAGCACACCTTACACTTAGGTCCTATGCTAGTGTGATAAGGGGCTATGTATGGAGACCGTAACTGCTTTGTGTAATCCTTTATTTTAAATAAAAATTTTGATTTCTTCTTATGATGAAGTTTATGAGTTTTCAAATGTCGGGATAAATATAGTATGCATATTTTTGATGAATTTTAGAGAAAGGATATTTTAAAAATGTTTATGTAAACCTTAAATAATTAAAAATGTGTAATGATTTTCAAAAAATGGTCTTATATAATTATCTTCAATACGAAATTTAGAGTCTAATAAGATCAACTTAATTTTTGATGAATAGTAAATTATGAATAGTGATTTTATGCTTAGGATTAGTAATGTGACCAAATCGATTAGTAATCTCACTTAAAGAAAGTATTAATATAATCTATGCACCTTGATTAAGTAATGTGATTCAATAAAATGGTTAAATAATGATTTCATAAATTATTAGTCAAGTATTAGTTTTTTCGGGTGAATAGTGTTTTATAATTAAAAATTAAATTAAAATTATTTAGAAAATTATTTTTATAAAATGGATTTCATTTTTGAACTCAGAGCATCGATATTATGTTAAGGTAATTTTTGGGGATTTTTCTGAAAAAAATTAATTTTTGGTGAATAGTGTATTTATTTAAAAATTAAATTAAAAATATTTAGAAAATTATTTTTATAAAATGGAGTTTATTTTTGAAATCAGAGCATTGATATTTGGTTAAGGTGAAATTTTGGGATTTTTCTGAGAGTTGAATTTTCGATGAATAGTGAAAATACAGTTTTAGGGTTTCGGTATGTTTAATGACATCATAATTGTGTCATGATGATGTCATGAGATATTTTAAGTATTGGCTGACCAAAGGTGATGAATTATTGTATGGGGGACCCATGTGGCCAATACCATGGGCAAATACCATGGGCAAGCCCATGGTTTTTCCAAAACCACCAATGAGGTGTCCATTGGCCATTAATGCCTTGTCCCCTCACTTTCCTTATAAATACCAAGCCATCCTCTCATCCATTAAACTCCCAACTCTCCCCCAACGAATCTCTGGTCTCATTACCTCCCAATTAGTCCTCTAAAGGTGCCCCCAAGCCCTCAAGGTCTCAATCTTTGAGTTTTAAGAGTTACGTTTTAAGGTAAGGGATCCTACCTCTCTCTTTCTTTTCAAGTAATCTCTTTTATGTCATTTCTTTTATGCTCCATGATCTTATGTTGTAGGATCATCTTTTATATTCCTCTTACTGCCCTTTTCATGTTCATATGATGAGATACCCCCTCTTTCTCTCATCAATTCTTTTTAAAGAAAGTTTAAGTGACGCCGTTAGGCTACCAGATTTTTAAGGGATTCATTCACCTTTCTCATTTTTCAAAGTTCTACTTTTATGTAAAGTATTTCAAGTTTTTTTTATTATGTTGGGGTATGATATCTATATATATCATACTGATCTTTTATGTTCGTATGATGAGAGACCCTATTTGATCTCGTCAATTCATTTTTTTTGAAGTTTAAGTGATGTCGTTAGACTGCCGAATTTTTAAGGGATTCATTCACCTATCTCATTTTTCAATGTTCTATTTTCTTTTCAAGTCTTTCAAGTTCCTTTTTATTATTTTGGGGTATGATCTCTCTATCTATCATACTGATATTTTATGTTTATATGATGATAGACCCTATTTGATCTCGTCAATTCATTTTTTTGAAGTTTAAGTGACGTCGTTAGGCTACCGAATTTTTAAGGGATTCTTTCACCCTTCTCATTTTCAAGTGCTATTTTATTGTCAAGTATTTCAAGTTCCGTTTTATTATGTTGGGGTATGATATCTATATCTATCATACTTATCTTTTATGTTCATATGATGAGAAACCCTATTTGATCTCATCAATTCATTTTTTTTGAATTTTAAGTGACGTCGTTAGGCTGCCGAATTTTCATAAGAGAAATCTTATTTTTGTCCTTCTTTCATGTTCTTCATTTCATATGGTATATCTTTAAAAATTCATTACCATGTTCTTAAATCCTTTTTATTCTGTCCCCCTACTGTTTTATGGATCATTTATGAGTGGGTGACCCATGTGCCCTCTCTTTTCAATGTTTTCTAAAACCTCGTAACATAGCCGTTATGCTGTAGAATTTCCGTCTCAAAATGTCTCTCTCTTATTCTCAAATTTATTTATTTTATTAAGTGAATACTCAAATATCTTTCTTCTAAAGAGTTATTCACATATATACCAAAATTTTCTATTTTAAATTCTGGTATTTACATACATGAGACCCGCTTTCCCTTTCTGTGGGTTTAAAGTGACATAAATATCATGTCTTTAAAGCAGTTTTTAAAACGTTATGATTATGAAATGAAACCCATTTATTTTATGCTATATGGGTTGTTTATGAAATGATTGATGATGATATATGTGTCTCACATGATAATAAAGGCGAATTTAAGGGTGTTCCCTGATAGCGCTCCAATGCATTGGGTAAAGACTTAATCTCTAGAGATGACCATTTTGACTGATACCATGGTGAATAACCTTGGTAATTTTTATTGACACCTTGGGGATGGACCTTGGTGAAACAGAAACGATTGTCTTTGTTAAATGTTGTATCCACATCTTCAAGTTATGAAATATGTTATTTTTATTATGATATTTCTCATGATTTCATTCTCATGCCTTAAAGTTCTTTTCATGACTTCATTGATGTATCTCAAGTTCACATGTTAAATGTTTCCCTTGTTTCCCTTACTGGGCATTCTACTCACCCTTTCTTTTGATGTATGTACTCAGGTTATGATATGCAGTAATGAACCTAGGATGAACATAAGTAGAATCCTTTCAAGTGTTTAAGAAGAATGTTTTTTTCATGTATTAAGTTCCTCGTTTCCAAGACACTAAACCTTAAAGATCCTCAGTTTTGTATAATGTAATGAAAGTTTATGTGACAAAAAGGTGGGATTCTATAGTTGGTATCAAAGGATGGTTTAGTTATTTATGGAAATTAGGATATGAAAACTTTAGGAAGAAGCCTATAGAAAATTTTAAATATAGGAAATCTTCCTGGTATTTTGGTGAGTATTGAGTAAGGGGTTGCCAAGCAAATACATCCATGTCTGGATACGAGTAGGTAGAGGTGGCTCTGGCACAGATGTACATAGGGGTAAAACCCGAAAACACCACTTTGAGCTAGACTCAAATGAAAACTGGTACACAACAACGGGCCTTGTTGCACTCTTGGTTACGACACTCTTGGGGGATATGCTTTGGTAAATTCATAATCTTAGTATGAACCATTATTAAATGAACAAAGATAAAATAAAACAAAGATTCACATAAGAATATATGATCATGGATAACCTAGTTTGTAACCTAGGGGATCACAAGTTAGGGTATACTTTTCTTCTACAAGTTATCCTTCTATGCTTTAAGTTCCTTTTCATGTTTATTGGCTAAGTATTTAAGCCCCTAATTGTATTTTCTTTTCTTAGTTAATGGCGGGAAATGGAAGAACATGTCCCAACAACCAATGTGATAGGAAATGTGACAATTTCCATATTAATATGACAGAGATGATTAGGGGATTAAAAGATTATTATTATTTTGGAAGACGTTCACTATTTTGGGAACCCTATTTGATCAAGGTAAATAGATTACTATGGTATTTTATTTGAGGAGTAAAGGTTGACATATATTTTGAAGAATTGGTGAATTTAAGGTGGACTTATAGTAATGATTAACCTATCTTGGGTAAAATATGTTTAGGTTATCTACTTTTGTTATAAGATGTTAGGAGTGGTTGATGTTGTTTGGAGATGAATGATGAAGTTTATTTTGGAAGACTATGTTATCCAATCCTTCTTGTATTTGGGTTTCAATCTTAGTTTGGTTTATTTTGAGGAATTTTAAGGACATTTATTTATGGAATGGTCTATGATGAACTTTGGGTAGTACCATAGAACTTTTAAGATTTAAAGTAGTTTCCCTTCCTCTGGGGTTATTTATTTTGGAAGAGTTGTTTTATCTTACCCTTTCTGTTTTTGGGATAATGTTTAAAGATAGAAGAATAGTTAATCTTTGGTGGATTATGTGATTCTCTATAAGATGATTCTTGTGTTTTGATGAGACCAAGTAGTTTTGAATGCTCATCGTTTGGAGAAAATATTAGTTTTGGTAGAAACTTATTAAAGGATGAAACTCTACTTGAAGGTAGGTATATTTCGTTATGTTTTTATTCTATGTAGTAAATGAATTCCTCAAAACTATGAAAAGGAACGTAAAACAAAAATGTTATTTGTTAACGTTTCCTACTGGGTAATCAAAGACCGTTTACACACATCATAAGTTTGTGATTTTATTATTGTTAACTTTCTCCTAATCATGTTTTCTTTCACTCTCCCTCAGAACTTGACCCTTTGTTTTTTCTTCCATATCCATGTTTTCCTACATGGAATCCTAGTATGGGTTAACTCGGGTGACCTTTGTACTTCCTTTTCTTTATTTTAAATTAATAGTGTTACTGACTCTTTTTCTGATCTGGGACTTTCAATGAAATTTCAAGATCCAATTTTAAAAAAATTGTGAGGACGCAATTTCTTAAGGGGGGGAGATTGTAACGACCCGAAATTTTGAATAGATCTTGTTTCCTAATTTTGTGTGTTATTTTATTTTTCATACTCACCAAAACTGTTTCATTTGATAACATGAGTATAATTAAAATGAGATTGTTGGGTTTTGACTATTATATGACCATTATTTAGTATGACCGTTGAAAACTGAATGTTGCGACTTTTGTCTCTAAATACAAGTGACCATGGTTAACTAATATAGAAAGGAGATTTGATGGCCTCATCCAGTAGTCTCGGGCCAATCGAAGCCCATCTAACAGAACTTGGGAAGGAGGTAGCACCATTGGGCTTTTCTCTGAACCAAACCCAATCCGAACTTCATCGTGTGAAGCTAGAATGGAATCACCTTTGCGAGATGTTCAAACTGATAGAAATTACTACTCGTGCAATGTTGGCCGAGCCTCCCTCGGATTCTCTCACCTTATCACACCTTACACTTAGGTCCTATGCTGGTGTGATAAGGGGCTATGTAAGGAGACCGTAACTGCCTTGTGTAATCCTTTATTTTAAATAAAAAATTTGATTTATTCTTATGATGAAGTTTATGAATTTTCAAATGTCGGGATAAATATAGTATGCATATTTTTGATGAATTTTAGAGAAAGGATATTTTAAAAATGTTTATGTAAACCTTAAATAATTAAAAATTTGTAATGATTTTCAAAAAATGGTCTTCTATAATTATGTTCAGTACTAAATTTAGAGTCTAATAAGATCAACTTAATTTTTGATGAATAGTAAATTATGAATAGTGATTTTATGCTTAGTATTAGTAATGTGACCAAATGGATTAGTAATCTCACTTAAAGAAAGTATTAATATAATCTAGGCACCTTGATTAAGTAATGTGATTCAATAAAATGGTTAAATAATTATTTCATAAATTATTAGTCAAGTATTAGTTTTTTCGGGTGAATAGTGATTTTTTATTAAAAATTAAATTAAAAATATTTAGAAAATTATTTTTATAAAATGGATTTCATTTTTGAACTCAGAGCATCGATATTATGTTAAGGTAATTTTTGGGAATTTTTCTGAAAAAAATGAATTTTCTGTGAATAGTGTATTTATTTATAAATTAAATTAAAAATATTTAGAAATTTATTTTTATAAAATGGAGTTCATTTTTGAAATCAGATCATTGATATTTTCTTAAGGTGAAATTTTGGGATTTTTCTGAGAAAGTTGAATTTTCGATGAATAGTGAAAATACAGTTTTAGGGTTTCGGTATGTTTAATGACATCGTAACTGTGTCATGATGATGTCATGAGATATTTTAAGTGTTGGCCGACCAAAGGTGATGAATTATTGTATGGGGGGACCCATGTGGCCAATACCATGGGCAAATACCATGGGCAAGCGCATGGTTTTGCCAAAACCACCAATGAGGTGTCCCTTGGCCATTAATGCCTTGTCCCCTCGCTTTCCCTATAAATACCAAGCCATCCTCTCATCCATTCGACTCTCAACTCTCCCCCAACGAAGCTATGGTCTCATTACCTCCAAAGTAGTCCTCTAAAGGTTCCCCCAAGCCCTCAAGGTCCCAACCTTTGAGTTTTAAGAGTTACGTTTTAAGGTAAGGGATCCTACCTCTCTCTTTCTTTTCAAGTAATCTCTTTTATGTCATTTATTTTATGCTCCATGATCTTATGTTGGAGTATGATCTTTTATATTCCTCTTACTGCCCTTTTCATGTTCATATTATGAGAGACCCTCTCTTTCTCTCATCAATTCGTTTTAAAGAAAGTTTAAGTGACGTTGTTAGGCTGCCGAATTTTTAAGGGATTCATTCACCTTTCTCATTTTTCAAAGTTCTACTTTCATGTCAAGTATTTCAAGTTACTTTTTATTATGTTGGGGTATGATATCTATATCTATCATACTGATATTTTATGTTCATATGATGAGAGACCCTATTTGATCTCGTCAATTCATTTTTTTTTTTTTGAAGTTTAAGTGACGTCGTTAGGCTGTCGAATTTTTAAGGGATTCATTCACCTTTCTCATTTTTCAAAGTTCTATTTTCTTGTCAAGTCTTTCAAGTTCCTTTTTATTATTTTGGGGTATAATATCTATATCTATCATACTGATATTTTTTGTTCATATTATGATATACCCTATTTGATCTCATCAATTCATTTTTTGAAGTTTAAGTGACGTTGTTAGGCTGCCGAATTTTTAAGGGATTCTTTCACCCTTCTCATTTTCAAGTTCTATTTTCTTGTCAAGTATTTCAAGTTACTTTTTATTATGTTGGGGTATGATATATATATCTATCATACTAATATTTTATGTTCATATGATGAGTGACCCTATTTGATCTCGTGAATTCATTTTTTTGAAGTTTAAGTGACGCCGTTAGGCTGCTGAATTTTCATAAGAGAAATCTTATTTTTGTCCTTCTTTAATGTTCTTCATTTCATATGTTATATCTTTCAAACTTAATTACCATGTTCTTAAATCCTTTGTATTATGTCCCCCTACTGTTTTATGGATCATTTATGAGTGGGTGACCCATGTCCCCTCTCTTTTCAATGTTTTCTAAAACCTCGTAACATAGCCGTTATGCTGCAGAATTTTCATCTCAAAATGTCTCTCTCTTATTCTCAAATTCATTTATTTTATTAATTGAATATTCAAATCTATTTATTATAAAGGGTTATTCACATATATACCAAAATTTTCTATTTTAAATTCTGGGATTTACATACATGAGACCCGTTTTCCCTTTCTGTGGGTTTAAAGTGACATATTGATCATGTCTTTAAAGAAGTTTTTAAAACGCTATGATTATGAAATGAAACCCATTTATTTTATGCTATATGGGTTGTTTATGAAATGATTGATGATGATATATGTGGCTCACATGATAATAAATGCGAATTTAAGGGTGCGCCCTGATAGCGCTCCAATGCATTGGGTAAAGACTTAATCTCTAGAGATGACCATTTTGACTGATACCTTGGTGAATAACCTTGGTAATTTTTATTGACACCTTGGGGATGGACCTTGGTGAAACGGAAATGATTGTCTTTGTTAAATGTTGTAGCCACATCTTCAAGTTATGAAATATGTTATTTTTATTATGATATGCCTCATGATTTCATTCTCATGCCTTAAATTTCTTTTCATGACTTCATTGATGTATCTCAAGTTCACATGTTAAATGTTTCCCTTGTTTCCCTTACTGGGCCTTCTGCTCACCCTTTCTTTTTATGTATGTACCCAGGTTATGAGATGTAGTAATAAACCTAGGATGAACATAAGGATAATCCTTTCAAGTGTTTAAGAAGAATTTTTTTTTGTTTCATGTATTAATTTCCTTGTTTCCAAGACACTAAACCTTAAAGATCCTCAGTTTTGTATAATTTAATGAAAGTTTATGTGAGAAAAAGGCGGTATGCTATAAATTTAGAGTTATGTGTCAATATTTTTTCACATTCTTGTTATTTCCCACACTTTTATTGACCTAACACTTTGGGTATTTGGGTTTTTACTATATGACTTGAGATACCTACCATGGATTGTGATTTTTTATTTTTTATTGACTCTATTATGTTATTGTTTGTCCTTTTCTTTATTGATACCAAGGGTGTATTTTCTGCATTGATGACATTCAGACCCTTACTGCTAGTAACAAACATCTTGCATAAAAGGATACCTACTTGAGGCAATGAGGAACATTGTCTTGGACCCTGTGATTCATCATGGGTCATCACATTTATTATCCCACATATTCTCTATTGATAACATAAGTCAAGATAGATTGGTATTTTTTTTGTTCTGGAATTGTATATATTTGATGTTATACTTGATATAGATTAGTTAGTTTTCCATAAATTATAGATTTATTGCTATCTTTGATGGTTAATATTTACTGCCTCTGATGGAAAAAAGGCAGTGTGAATCCAAGAGGCAGTGAGACATTATTTGTACAAAGATACAATTTCTCTGAGTTTGAGAATATTGTTCATGACTAATTGATTTTGGGCACTTTCATCACAAATTATATTTGTTGATTTATTGGTAGGCATTAACTTAGTCGCTAAGGTTGATAGTTCAAGATTGTTATTTGATTAATTTTTTCATGTACCACATACTCATGCAGGTTATTATGTTGTGTTTTATTTTTTTATTTAGAATTTGACTTTCTATAGTTATAGTTGCTTTATATTTTTTGATTATAGTGTATCAAAATTTATTCATTATGATATTATTGGACCACATATTCCTTATTGTTCATGTTGGTTTTCTATTTTTTAGTATACCCAATATATAATATATTTTGTTTCTTAACTGATTGACTCCCCCACCCATCCAATCAAATGAGTGAAGTAATGTCATTATATATGACCCATGATCTATCCAAATCCATATTATGAAGAACAATATATTGAAGGGAACCAATGATCATGTTTATAGGAGGAGAATATGATAAGTGTGAGTCACTTTATGGAAACACATTTGAGAACCAAACTTAAAATTCACAGCTCAGTGATGACAAGCTTATTGTGGATGACCCAATCGGTTACCTTAGGATAAAAATTAACCAATGATTGTGCAAAATTAAACAGTTGTGAAGAAAAATTAGTATACCGGATGTTTGAATAATGAGATACCATAGTTATAATATTACTTTATTAAAAAATGTTTACTCTATGGAATTATAGACCAAATTCATTCTCAGTATAGTTTCTTCATTATACATATTTTCATCTAATCTTTCAGGATTTATGAAATATTTCATTTCCATTTTTTTTAATTTTTAATAAAAATATGATTAGGGGCTCTTGAATATAGAATCATCATTAGATTTACCATACCAACATGGTGTTGATGACATGGGCTTTCACTTTCATTCCATTATCTATTCTCCTGTTTATTATTCAGAGATATAAATTTTTTATTTTATCAATGGTCCTCATGAAATTGGTCAGTCTTTATTTTAAATATATTTGATATGAAAAAATCATGTAATATGAAGTCTTGTGTAAATGTTTGTTATACAGATATTATTATGGATAAGATTTGGATTGATCTTCCAAATCAAACCTCTATAGAATATTTAAAGGGCATTATGCAGTTTATTGAGTTCACTAGAGGATTTCAAAGTGACTATATTAGTTTTCCATGTAGAAAATGTGCAAACATATATCAATTCACATGAGATACTTTGAGGGAGAACCTATTCTTGAATGGATTTCTAAAAAATTATAAGAGTTGGACTCATCATGGGGAAGAATATATTCATTTTCAAAATACAGATTTAGTTCATATGGATGCTGATGTGAGGATGAATGATCCAATGCATGAAATGCTTACTGAAATGGTATGTGGGTTGGCTCCTGAAGGCATTGACATCCAGAATGTTGAGACCGGTGAGATAAATCTACGCTTTGGTGAAGATCGTTATTAGAGGATGTTTTATAAAGTAATTGATGATGCAAAAATAGAATTATATCATGGATGTACTGCTTATAATAAATTGTTGTTTATATTGGAGTTGTTGCATTTAAAGAATTTGAATCAGTGGTCAGACACATCGTTGGACATGCTGTTGGTGTTATTGAAAAAGGTTCTTCCTGTCGACGCTAATATTCCCAAGTCGTATTACCATGCTTGTAAGTTGACAGAGAACTTAGGTTTTACATATTAGTCCATAGATTCATGTGCAAACAATTGTATGCTTTTTAGAAAGGAAACTGCCCATTTGGATATTTGTACGGTCTATGTCGATTCCCGATGGAAAAAGAATAGGGGAAATCACACTCATCAAAGTCAGACTGTAAAACAGGGAAAACCAATTGTCATAAAGCAAATGTGTTACTTCCCCCTAAAGACAAGGTTGAAAATATTTTTTATGTCATCTAAAGTTTCTCATTTAATGAGATGGAATGCAAAAAGAAATCAGGAAAGTGATATGTTAACCCACCCAGCAGACTCTCATTCATGGAAGGATTTTGATAAGAGACACCCCGACTTTGCTAAAGATGTTTGTAATGTCTGTTTGGGGTTGGAGTTATATGGTTTCAATCCATTCAATTATATGGTTTGTGAAACTCATAGCACATGTTTTGTGGTGTTGGTTCCGTATAATCTTCCTTTGTGTCTTTGTATGAAGCAACAATTTATATTACTTTCCACTATTATTGATAGACCTAGAAGTCTAGTGGATAAGATTTGTGTTTACCTTCAGCCATTGATTGATGAGTTGAATAAATTTTTGGGTGATTGTGTGATGACTTATGACTATGAAATGAATGAAACATTCAAACTGTAGGCTGCTTTATTGTGGACAGTCAATTACTTCCCGACTTATGAAAATTTATCAGGCTGGAGTATGAAAGGGGATTTTGATTTCCCTTTTTGAAATAAAATTAGAAAATATGTATGGATTAAACATTCCAAAAAATGGTCATACATGGGTCATAGATGTTTTCTCCCCCCTCAGCATAGGTTCAGAAAGGACAGAGTGACATTTGATGGTACTAGAGAGTTCAGCCCAGCACCAAAGATCGTGACAAGAGTCGAAATGTTATTTCATATTGAGGAAGAAAACATCTTCATGGTATATGAATTTTAGGATTTAGTGGCTCATCCATTACCTAATATCCATGGTGCGGGTATATAGTGCAATCATAATTGGAAAAAGAAAAGTATTTTTTACAATCTACCTTATTGGAAAACTAACATGCTAAGGCATAATTTGGATGTCATGCACATTGAAAAAAAATGTTTTTGATAATATATTGTGGACCATTTTAGGTGTTAGTGGAAAATCAAAGGACCGTGTTAATGCACATCATGATTTGGAAGAAATGGGTTTAAGGAAAAAGTTTCATTTACAGTTATCTGAGGGAAACAAGTCATATATGCCTACTGCATAGTATACAATGACTATAAAGGATAAAGATACATTTATTTCTATTTTGAAGATGCTCAAGGTTCTTAATGGTTACTCTTCTAATATTTCAAAGTGTGTGAATCTGACGAGCAGGACATTGCAAGAGTTGAAAAGTCATGAAAATCACATACTAATTCAGTAGTTGATTCCAATCGCAATTTGTGATTGTTTATCACCCAATTTTTTTCAACCGTTGATTTAGATGAGTAATTTTTTTAGACAGCTTTGTTTAAGAAATCAATGAATGAGTGATTTAAAAAGTTTATAGGACCAAATTGTACTTATGCTTTGTCACTTTGAGAAACTATTTCCCCCTCATTTTTCAATGTTATGGTTCAATTGACAATACACCTAACTGATGAAGTAATGGCTATTGGTCCAGTGAAATTAAGGTGGATGTATTCTATTGAGCAATATCTGAATACATTGAAACGATATGTACGTAACAGAGCTCATCCAGAGGCATCAATATCAAATGGTTATTTGATGGATGAGTGCACTAATTTTTGTGAAGAATATCTTATGGATGTTGAAACAAAATTAGATAAGCCATCTCAAATTTATTATGGTATAGTTGGAGAAGGAACCATATTTGATATGGATAACATCGAGTGGATACAAGCACATCGATATATCTTGTTCAATACTCCATCAGTTGCACCATTAATGTAGTAAGTGTCTTATAAATTTTATTGTTTAACTTTTACATGTTTTTTACATAAGTTGATCATTTAAACATCGTGTTATCATTTTCAGGAAACACATTAATGATCTAAAAGAAGATATGTCTCGTGCGACTGAGTATCAAATTCAAAAATCTCATTATGCGTAATTTCATGATTGGTTCAAGGATTTTGTATGTATAAATTTATTTTCATTATGAGTGTGAAGTATTATACTAATTTATTTCTACAGAAATCATTATTGAATTCTGTAAATTATGTAGGTTCATAACATGATGGATTTAGGTGACCCCATGCTAACTGAAGAATTTATCCAACTAGGTGAGGGTCCATCTATAACAGCTCGTCATTATAAAGATATAGATGCTAATGGCTTTAGATTTCACATTAAAGGTGTTGACAACAAATTAGCAACACAAAATAGTGGCATCGGTTGTCCATTCATCGATTCTGTTTATTACTATGGTCAATTAACAAACATCATTGAAGTTGTATGCGCACACGGGTTGAAGTACATATTATTAAAGTGTAATTGGGTTGATCTAGTGCGTGGAAGTAAAGTCAATCAATATTGTTTACATTGGTGAATTTTAACTATATGTTATACAGAAATGAATGATTTGATGATGAACCTTTCATTTTGATATCACAAGAAGAACAAGTATTCTTCGTTACTTTGCCTTCGAATCCTAGTTGGAAAGTTGTTGTGAAAATGTCCAAGCAAGGAGTGTTTTTATTTGAACAAGATGAACCCGATATTGTTCCCTTTGTTGACCAAAAACTTTATCAACATACCGTAGTTCAACATGAAGAAGATATTTATTAGGTTAGAGTTTTTGTTGAAGGAGAAACGGTTGATTTGCATGTTTAATGAAAGATATAATTGTTTTCCTGCTCTTCATTTTAAATCCTTTTTTTAAATTTTTTAAAACAACCCAAAACTAATATGGTACATAAGAATTTTTATTTATTATTTGTCAGAATCAACCCATCCACCTGTACAACACCTCCATCCCTGGACAGCCCCCACTCCGAACCCCCCTTGGAAAGCACCCCCCCTCCCGAACAGCCCACCCCTCAAAACTCCCCCCAGAAATCCCCCCCCCCCCCACCCCCACCCCCACTCCCACCTACACAGCCCCTCCCCCTCCACCTGCACAGCCCCTCCCCCACCCCCACCCCCACTCCCACCTGCACAGCCCCTCCCCCCCCCACCCCCTAGCCCTGAACAACCCCCACTCCCAACCTCCCTAGACAATGGGTTTTATCTTTGTTTCGGTTTTTATCCCCTTGCTTCAGTCCTTTGAGTTTCACATGCTAACATGTTATTTCATCACTCCATATCATTGTGTTTGAACCTCCAACAACACCAACAGTGGCCAAAAAATCTATTTGTCTTCTATTTAGAAGTGGTTTGATCAAACTTACTTGCTTGCTGTTTTTGGGTGGAAACCTCAATCTTTTTTGTTCCAATTGGGGAGTTTCTCTTCTTAAACATGAAAACATTCAACCTTCAAGAGATTTCACCCTATCTCTACATTCATTATTCAAATTTTTTATTTGATATTCATGCACTTTATTTGTATCTTGTAAAGAAATATCCAGCCCTCTTACCCTCTTAGATTTTGCCTCTAACTAAGCATCTTTTACATTCATGGAGACATTATGTAATGTCTCCAATGAGTTCTTGCATTGTCTTCCACAATGACTGATTTAATTGACCTAGTACAATGAATTTTTTTCAATTATTCATTAATAAAATAATATATTTTATTGTAAAATGAAGCAGATTCATTTTTGGCTTCAACAAATTGTGTGAGAGTCTTACACTTACTTATTGGCTTAGGTATCCTCCATCTCTTCAGCCTCATCTTCTAGTTGTTCCTTTTCATCTTGTATCACTTTGATGTGAGAAAATATATATGTAACTGCTTCAATAAAAAAAATTCCAAACACTTTTAGCTTATTCTAAATGTGTTTTATAGCATATAAATACTCAAGTAGAGTATAAAAATAAACTCCACTGCCACTTTGCTTCAGCCTTGAAATCAATCTTCATCCAGATGATTTAAATAACTAAATACAATGGCCTACATTCTAAGTCGTCAATGGATGGTTTCTCCACAACTTCAATTAGATCTTCCTCAGTAGTTGGATTCTTCCAAGCACTTACCAAACTATTGTAGACATTGTTCCAACTTCAGCACTTGTCTTTGACTTGAATATTAGCTCAACAATAATTAAGTTTCAGGGTTGTTCACTTGAATATGTCCAGATAGTTATTTCAGGTCTCCCGGATAGACCACCTCCCAAAACTCCCCCCGAACAGCACCCCACCCCCACCCCCACCTGCACAGCCCCTCCCCCACCACCTGGATAGCCCCCCTATCCCCGAACATCCCCCACTCCCAGCCCCCCCCCCCCCCCCTGAAAAAACTCCCCCTGGATAGCCCCCCCCCCCCACCCCCACCTACACATCCCCTCCCCCTCCACCTGTACAACCCCCCCCCCCAGATAGCCCCCACTCCCAACCCCCCCTAAAAAAAACTCCCCCCAGACAGCCCCCCCCCCCCACCTGCACAGCCCCTCCCCCTCCACCTGGATAGCCCCCCCTCCCCCGCCCTCGAACATCCCCAACTCTTAACCCCCCCCCCCCAGACACCCCCCACCCAAAAAAAACTCCCCCCAGATAGCCCACCCCCACCTGCACAGCCCCTCCCCCTCCACCTGGACAACCCCCCCCCCCCCAACCCCAGATAGCCCCCACTCCCAACCCCCCTTGGACAACCCCCCCCCCCCCCAAAAAAAACACCCCCAGAAATCCCCCCCACCCCCACCCCCACCTACACAGCCCCTACCCCTCCACCCTGGACACCCCCCCAGCCCCCATCCCCAAACAACCCCCACTCCCAACCCCTCCTTTAGATAGCCCCCCCCCCCCCTTTCCCCCAAAAAAACTACCCCTGGATAGCCTCCCCTAGATAGCCCCACTCCCAACCCCTACAACCCCCCCACCCAACCCCTCCCCCTTGGACAACCCCCCCTCTCAACCCCCTACCAGCCCCACACCCTACCCATTATAATATAATTTTTAACTTCTTAATGTAAAATTAGAAATACATTTCTACTGGAGAATATAATAATTATTCTATTATATTAATGTTTAATAACTAGGTAAATAGTTCACTATAGTAAATCACTTCATGTTAAAAGAACCCTCTAAATACAAGACTTTTTTATACATAATTTTATTTCTATTTTGTTAAGTTTTTGATTTTTTAAAATCTATTTACAACTAATTATTCTATACCATTTTGTTTTATTAACAACTATAAAAGTTTGAATTTTTTAAAAACAATCCAATTTATCTTTTTGACACTTTGGATGGTCCCCTTACCAATGTTTTCTACGATTGCAGGCATGTCTGGGGAACAGGAAGCAGATCCACATCATCCATCTGAGCCATCTATGTCTCAAGGTCGGGGTATGTTTGAATGTAATTGTGTTTATTTTTTTATGAAATTTCTAAAAATATATATATGTACATTTTTTAAATTATTTATAATTTTTTTCAACAGGATCAGACTCGACCACTTCTTCCTCTCACAAGAGAGGCCCTGGTCATGGCATTTCATCATGGAATTCTGATACGACCTTTGATGTTTCATTTGAAGAGAGATTTCATCATGTGGGACTAGCTTCCCCTACCTTTATTCATCAGTTGGTTCATATCATATGCAACCCACATTGGTTTACATTGACCACACATGACTGGGCTTATATCCCTTAGGATACATTAGATCGGCTTTGGAGGGAAGTTCAGGTAAGAAAAACATTTTAGTTTCTTCCCTGTGTTTATAAAATACTAACATGTGTGATTTTATTTCTTAAATAGAATAATCTGAAAGTGTCCCCTGATGAGTTTCAACCAGTGTGTATGGGAAAATGTTGTAAGATATGGAAATATTATAAAAGTCAAAGCCAAGAGGGAGCATTGGGTACCAAACGTGGGTGCCCCAGACATTCTGGAAAAAGTCCCAAGAGGTGTTCTTTCGTCTCAATGGTGCGACTTAGTGGCATATTGGTCTACTGAGGCTATTTCGGTTAGTATATTTATTTTGGTATATATATTTTCAAGAATGTTAGACATTATATTTTTTTGAAATTTGAATTGATTGAATGTAGGATGTGTCAGCACGCCATTCTGAGAATTGAGTGTTGCAGGGACCACCTCACAGGCTCGGGACTCGTCACGTGTCTCGGATCTGACATGATGTATTTATTATTAATTTTTTAATTTATTATTTAATATGGTTTTGTGTTATATTTTTATATTTTATTGTTATACAGTTACAGGAGAAAGGTGCACCAACTGATAAAATGTCGGTGTGGATGAGAACTTGTGATCGAAATGATCCAGAGGTTGCAGCTCTTATAGTAAGTGCTTCTACTCATTACCAATACTTACACGCATCTATATATAAACATATATATTTATATATATATAAATATTTCATAGGTTCAATTTGAATATGAGTTAGAATAGCCGCCAGAGGACCAGTGACAACTTCCCATGCGAAGGGATGAGATATTCCATTGCATTATTGATCGTGACGGGCATGGATATAGTTTGACCTATGGAACGAGGATTCCTCATTCTATAGTATCATGCACTGATGTTGTCAGTCCTTCTGTTTCTTGGATGACACAACAGCTATCATATTTTGAGGCACGGTTGCGTGCTTCTAAGGAGGTAAATGTGCAATTGATCATTGTGGTTAGAACACTGTGGGAATATGTGCATTCAGGTGATGGTACATGGGATCATACGATGCAAGTTTATACTGAATTTATTTATTTACTTTTAATTATTTTTGTTATTAAAATCTTTATAATTTTTATTTTTTGTAGGCCCATGGCACACCGGATGGAGGTAGCAAACATGACCACGCATGATGCATCATTTTCACGATGTGTGTTTCTTTTATATTTATTATCGAATTAATGTTATATATTGATTTAGACTTTAAATGTATAATTGTTTGAGATTAGAATGATTTATGTTTTTAAAAAATCCAAAAAAATTAATTTTAAGAGTATGATCAGTAATTGGATACTTTATTGTGATAGATAATTTCTTAGAACTCCATTGGAGGATAGGAATTAGGCTAGGTGGTCTAGGCCTAATGGCCTAATGGCCTTATGGTCCAATGGCCTAATGGCCTATTGGACTAAGGGTCGAATAGCCTACTATCCTATTGGCCTAACGTCCAAATTTCTGAATGGTCGAATGGCCCAACAGCCTAAATTCCCAAACGCCCCAATGGCCTAAGTGGTCTAACGCCCCAACGGCCTAACGCCCCAATGTCCTAATTCCCCAATGGAACAATGCCCCAATGGCCCAACGGCCAAACGCCCCAACAATCTAATGCCCCAATGGCCTAATACTCCAACGGCCTAATGTCCCAACATCCTAACGCCCCAATGGCCTAATGCCCCAATGGCCCAACGGCCTAACGACCCAATGGAACAATTGGCCAAATGGAATAGTAGACAATATTGTGCTTTATACCATGATAACAATTTTCCTACTATGTTTCTAGATATTATACTATATATGTACTATTCTTGTTAGTATGTTTTGTTATGTAGTGGATTAGCATGTTGTTCTTGATAGAAATTGGTAAAGAATATAAAGCCTGAATTGATTGATGATTAATTGGATAGAGAAATAAGATTTTTGTTTACTGAATTTGGTGTTGGTTATAATTTTATAATAATAAAATTGACACATTGTGCATGTGTAATTGAAAATGAATCTGTTGTTGGGGGTTGCTGGGTGGAGGGGGAGGGGTTGTGTAGG
This sequence comes from Viscum album, assembly GCA_963277665.1. Lineage (NCBI taxonomy): Eukaryota > Viridiplantae > Streptophyta > Magnoliopsida > Santalales > Viscaceae > Viscum > Viscum album. The sequence continues at coordinate 1,018,106,047 of OY728137.1, read as the reverse complement.
TGGGGGGGGCTGTCCGGGGGGGTCGGAGTGGGAGATGTCCAGGGCTGGGGGGGGCTATCTGGGGGGTGGGAGTGGGCCGTCAACCAGTTGAACATGGAGATATTGTCATAAAAAATCTCCAAATTCAATCAATCTTTACATACTATGTGGACTCTCCTTATTGAGAAGTATGGGGCTCTTTATTTTCTAAGAATAATATTTATAAATAGGCTCAAAGATAGAAATATAAATTACATTGGCTCCTCTATTTGGCATGCTCTAAAATATTATTTCTATATGATTATAATGAACTCCCACTGGATGTTCAACATCAACTCTTTCTTCAATTTATGGTTAGATAATTGGACATGCATGCCACTATTTGAGGTTATAAATTCACTGGATCCCTCACCTAACACAACTATATCAATCAAGGATCAAATGGAGGGTTCTTTAGAAAATATTCTGGATGAAGTTAAGGATATCATTCTGAATCTCACTTTTATCAATGGTAAAGACACTTATTATAGGAACTTTCACCCGGTGTATGGTTAACATAAAATGTTTCCTCTAAAACAGCTATGTAGGTGCATTATAATTTCTAGGACAATCCTCTAAATAGGTTCTAGATTCTATCATCCTATTTTAATATTTCTTGGAGAATCATTCATGCCAGGCTTCCCATAAAAAACCCACTTCAGCGAGTTGGTATTAATTTATGCTCGTACTACATGTTGTTTAATCAATATAGGGATAACATCAATAATTTATTCCATATATACAAAACTACTAATAATACATTATGGTATGAAAAAAAAACTTTTTTGAGACTTATATACCCTATTCTTCTAGTATGCAGGATCAGTGGGAAGCTTGCACATAGTTTTCTGGGGGTGGGGGTTTTTCGGGGTGAGTGTGGGGTGGGGGGATGTCCAGGGGGAGTTTTTTTTTGGGGGGGGTGTTTGGGGGTGGGGGGATGTCCGGGGTGAGTGTGGGGGGGGGGAGGGTTTGTTCAGGGAGATTGTTTTTAGGGGGGGTGTACGGGGGGGGGAGGTGGGCTGTCCGGGGGGTTGGGAGTGGGGGTTGTCCGGGGGTGGGGGTGTTCGGGGGGAGTTTTTTTTGGGGTGTCCAGGGGGGTTGAGAGTGGGGGTTGTTAGGGGGGCTGTCTGGGGTGAGTGGGGGAGGGTCTATCAGGGGGAGTTTTTTTTGGGGGGGGGGGGAGGCTATCCGGGGCTGGGGGCTGGGGGGTTGTTCTGGGTGTGGAGGGGGGTGTTGTCCATGAGGGCTATTCAGGGTGGGGGTTGTTTGGGGGTGAGTGGGGGGTTGTTTGGGGAGAGTTTGGGGGGAAGTTTGTTCAGGGTGGATTGTAGGATATTTGAGGGGGAGTGGGGGCTTTCTGGGGGGAGTTTTTTTTTTGGGGGGGGGGGGTTGTCCAGGGGTGGTTGGGAGCAGGGGTTGTCCGGGGGTGGGGGAGTTGTCCGGGGGTTGGGAGTGGAGGATGTCCGGGGGTGGGGGTTGTCTGGGGTGAGTGTAGGGGGGATATTCAGGGTGTGGAGGGGGGTTGTACGGGGGGGTGGGAGTGGGTCTGTCTAGGGGTAGGGGGTTGGGAGTGGGGGTTGTTCGGGGGTGGGGGCTGTCTAGGGGGAGTTTAGGGGGGTCTGTCTAGGGGGGTGTGGGGATGTAGGGGGTGGGAGGGGGTTTTACAGGTGGGGATATTCAGTACTAAACTTTAATCTATATAGTTTAATGTCGAGCGAATGCAGCTTAATGGTTGTTCAAACCTCTTTTCAAACCACCTCATCACATACGAGCAACACAGTAGGTCCCTACTAGAGTAGAGTAGTGAGTCTAATGGCCTAATGTCAAATTTGGCCTAATGGAAAATTGTCTAAATGTATACTTGGCCAATTGGACAAATGGAAAATTCCCTAATGGCCTAATGGACTAATGCCCTAATGGCCTAATGACCAAACAGCCTAACGCCCCAACACCCTAACGACCGAACAACCTAACGACCGAATGGAAAATTGGCCAAATGGACTACTGTCCTAATTACCTAATGTCCTAATTATCTAATGTTATATTAGCCTAATGGAATATTTTTCTATTGGCCTAATGACCAAATAGTCTAATTTCATATTATACTATTGGACTAATGTCCAATTGGCCAAATTCGCAAATTCCCAAATGGCCAAATTCCCCAATGGCCTAACACCCTAACACCCTAATGCCCTAACGGCCTAACGCCCTAACAGCCAAATGCCCTAATGGCCTAACGCCCTAACATCCTAACGCCCTAACGTCCTAACACCCTAACGCCCAATGACACAATGGCCCAATGGCCCAACAGCCCAACAGCCTAATGGATAAATGGACTACTGTCCTATTTACCTAATGTCCTATTGGACTAATGTCCTATTAGGCTATTGACCTAATGGCATATTATCCTATTGGCCTAATGAACAAATGGCCTAATGACCAAATGGCCTAATGACCAAATGGCCTAATGACATATTAGCGTATTGGACTAATGGCCAATTGGATAAATGAAGACTTGTCCAATTGGAAAAATTCCCAAATGCCCAAATGGCCAAACACCCTAATGGCCTAACACCCTAACAACCCAATGGCCTAATGGACAATTGGCCAAATAGACTATTGTCCTAATTACCTAATTTCATATTGGCCTAATGGAATATTAGACTATTGGTATAATGACCAAATGGCCTAATGGCATATTAGCCTATTGACCTAATGGACAATTGGATAAATGGAGACTTGGAAAATTGGACAAATTCCCAAATGCCCAAATGGCCAAACGCCCTAATGTCCAAACACCCTAATGGCTAAATGCCCTAATGGCTGAACTCCCTAATGGCCTAACTCCCTAATGGAATAATTACCTAACGCCCTAATTAAATGATGGCCTAACGGACTAATTCCCTAACAGCCTAACACCCTAACAGCCTAACGCACTAATGACCTGATGACCTGACGGCCTGACGGCCCAATTTGATTATTATATATATACTAACTGAATAAATATTTCCAATTTGCATTTTCTTTGTTTAGTTGTTTCTTTTGTATCTTATTGTAGGTTTATTAAAGCAGAATATTGGAATGGATTGGAGCTATTTGGATCATTGGATATGAAGAAGTATGTCTGTCATTTATTTTTTTTGAGGATCTTGGTGTTTTTGTTGTTTTGAATTGATATTTTTTCTGATTTTAGCTTCGTTTATGCTATTTGAGAAGCAGCACTGTAATTTTTTTTAAAAATTACAGTTTAGCGGATTCCTATGGAGGTCACTGTAGGCTGATTTTTTAGTTACCTATAGCGATCACCAATGGTGGTCACTATAGCTCGACCCAATAGCGACTGTTATTCGGCCGAGCGTTAGGTCACCTACAGAGACTGCCAATGGCGGTCGCTGTAGCCCTACAGCGACGGGCCTAATGCCACCGCCATTGGCGGTCTCAAGGTGGCCTCTAAAGACCAATACAGAATGCCAATGGAGGTCTCTATTGGTCCAATTTCTAGTAGTGAAACATAAGAATAAATCTTAGCACATTGGTTAGAAGGCATAACATAACGATATAAAAATGCATGGAACATGATTAAACATAAGGAATCATAACATGAGATCATATAATCATGGATTCATAGTAATGTGGAAATAACATAAAACATGACTTTATCATGATTCATGGCTTGTTTCACATAGAGGATCACAATTCAAGACTCGTTGCACATAGAGGAGCATGAGTTAAGGCTTGTTGCACATAGAAGAGCACAAGTCAAGGCTAACCACCAAGACCGTTGCACATAATGTCTTGTGATGCTAAACATTACCCAATGAATTAGAGCACTATCTAGTTGAAACCATAATAACATGTTCATAAATATTTTTTTCACATAAATAATTTTTCATTGGTAATCAAACATAAATATAAGGGTTACCCATGGAATGAATTGGGTCTTATAATTTTTCCAAAAGGCATATCAAAAGGGAATATCATAGTGTGTCCATGAAAGGATGGATTCAAATCATACATGGACATTAATAAGGTAATATAGGAATATATAATGATAATTGATGTCAAACTAAATTATAAAAAGAGTGTTTAAGAAACTTTAGAAATAAAAAAAATAGTACGATTTAAGGGAAAACTTTCAAGATTATTTAAAATGTAAAAGGCGTAATTTTTTACATAAAACAAGAATTGAACCAAGGTATTTTTTTCATGATAAAATTAGTGATTTTAGAAAATTAATGATGGATTAAAATATATTATATAGCACACTTGAAAATGGGTAATAATTCAGGAAGTTCCCTTAAATCGGGTTTGCTTATCGTGAAGAATTGAGCAGGGAACCTTTTAAAAACATGTATATCACAAAAAATAAGGATGAATGGATATTGATAAATGAGTTTATAACATATAAAAAAAATTATAATATGTACATAAAAATAAAATATAATTTCATTTGGTTAAAAAGAGAGGATTAACCCAAAGGAATAATGGAGGTTTAGGTAGAATCTCTTACCTTATGTCTGAAACAATTCTGTACTTGATCTTAATGTCCTGAATAATAAAATTATATTCATTAATTAATAATTAAAGAAATATTTATACATGTATTTTATTTATTATAACTTTATTAATTTCATTTATGGTCTTTTTGATGGGTTAATAGATTCAACTTTATTTTTTGGGAGCGTTGATTTCCCTGGTTTTCATGATCGGTTTACTTGTATATGTGTATGGAAAATCATGTAGAATAAAGATAGTTTTCTAGAATAGAAATTATATGTTATTAATTAACTTATATAATATTAAAATATCATTTTATTTATATAATTTAGGATGATTCATTAGATAAATCATTAATGATAATCGTTTAGATTGATTTAGTATTTTTTATCATAATGAACTCATTTTGTTTTATAAATTAATATCATGTATACAAAATGATTCCAGAACATTACATAAGATATAATACATATATTATAATCTATTTAAACCTTAAAAATGGTTTCATGAACATCCTTGAAGATGGAATTTAAATATGAAATAACGTTATCCATGAAGGTGGTAAATCGACACCTCGGAGATGATGTATTCATTCTTAAAGTAAAAGAGGGAGGAGAAAAGATTTTATGAATAATTATTCCATAAACATTATAAAATTCCTGTATATGTAATATAATGGAGTTTTAATGCAATCTTTATGAGGGGAGGTGAGGGGAGAAAAAGGAAATAAAGGAACTTGAAAATAAATTGAAAGAAAACGAAAGAGGGTTTTACCTCTTGATTCCTTCTTCTTGATAGCTTCTTTAGGGGATTTTTTTTTGTATTTTTTTAAGAAAAAAAACTCTTGGAAGTGGGGGAGAGTTTTGTGAAGAGTATTTAGTATAATTTGGATAGGTCTTGATGCTTTATAGGTGTGAGGAGAAGAGGTGGTTATGGGTGGTATTTATATTGGGGGAGAGGAGTGTTTTCTCATTATTTTACTCAATATTTTATTATTTTTCTCAAAACAAGAAATATTGTTGATTATTGAGACTAAATATAGTAACTTGGTCATGTGAGTTTGGGATAATGGGATTACATCAGCACTACATCACCTATGAATCAATAATTCAAGTATTTAGCATTTATCGTAAATTATCATATTTTACTATTCACCAAAAAATCAATTATTTTAGAAAAATACCAAAAATTCACCCTAACTATTTTTCAATGTGTATAATTAAAAAATAAACTTCATTTTATGAAAATAATTTTATAAATATGATAAATATAATTTTTAATTAAAACCATCATTTACTTGGAAAATACATATTTTAAAATTAAAAATTGCTTTTCTAACACTTTGAAAAATTAATTAAGGTCTTATAAAATTATATCATAATCTTAAGATATCAAAATATTAATTTATGAATACATTGTATGAAAATAATTTTTTTAATTATTAAATTAATCAAAAAAATGTAATTAAATGTTTAATAACAACACTTAATTAATAATTTTTAAAATATGTATTCCTTTATACTATGATATAATTATATCATATTACCATTTATAAGATGATTAAATTTTATTTACACTTTCATAAGTGAGTTTACTATTCCATTGCTTAGTTTTCTATTTATAAGGGTCACATTACTATTCCAAATGTCAAGTTACTATTTCATCGATATAAGTTCCTTAACTTCTAGATATACTTCTTATTTCATTCATTCATCATTTATAAAGATTTTATTTTGTTCTCTATGTGTTTATATCATATGAAATAACTATAAGAAGGTAATTTCCATTAAGAAAACTTTGGGTCGTTACATTCTTCCCCCCTTATGAAATTTCACCCTTGAAATTTCATTTTACATTTTAAGTTGAAAATAGGTGTGGGTACTTTTCCTTTATCGCTTCCTATGGATCCCATGTTTCCTATTCATACTTATGGTTCCACCATAGTACTTTGACTAGGTGAGTTGTCTTGTTGCGTAGAACTTTATCTCTATTATTCAAGAACTTCACTGGATACTCCTCATAAGAAAAATCATTATCCAATTGTACCACCACTAAAGTCAGTACATGTAAAGGATACAATATGTAATTTCTCAAGAGGGATACATGTAATACATCGTGTACTTGAGTCATGGTTGGTGGAAGTGCTAGTTGATAGGATACAGCTCTCACATGATCAAGGATCTCAAAGGGGTCAATGTACCTGGGACTTAGCTTCCCTTTCTTCCTGAATCTCATGATCCTCTTCTATGAAGATATTTAGCGGAATAACATTTCTCTAACCTTAAACTCCAGGTCTTGTCGGTAATTGTTTTCATATCTATTTTGTCAAATTTGGGCTACCTTGATGTGATGTTGAATGTTTTTCACATTTTATACCATTTCTTTAACCATTTCAGGTCCTAACATCTTACGCTCACTGACTTCATCCCATCATGTCGGTGTTTTTCACATTTTCCCATAAAGAGCTTTATATGGATCCATTTGGATGCTGGGGTGGAAACTACTATTGTTAGAGAACTCGACCGAAGGTAAATGTTGGTCTCATCCTCCTTTGAAGTCCATAAAACACACTCTCACATATCTTCTAATGTCTGAATAGTATACTCAGATTGGCCATCAATTCATTACAAAAAAACTGGGTTTAGCGGCGGTTTTGTGATGGCGGTTCACAAAACCGCCGCTAAACGTTTTCAGTGAAAGGTTTCGTGGCGGTTTTTAATAAACCACCGCAAAACCCTATTTTATTTAACAAACCACGACCCTTTCCCCTACCCCTGTCGCGGTTCCCCCATAAACCCTCACCCCTCTTCCTCGATCCCCCCTCTTCCCTGATCCCCCCCCCCGGCCCTGGCGACACCCGCGCCCCCCGCGCCCTTCGGCGACCCCCGCACCCCCCGCGCCCCCCACGCCCTCCGGCGAACCCCGCACCCCCCCGGCGCCCCCCTCGACCCCCAGCGACCCCCGCGCCCTGCGCGCCCCCCACGCCCCCCGCGCCCCCCGCGCCCTCCGGCGACCCCCGCACCCCCCGCGGCCTCCGGCAACCCCCACACCCCCCGCGCCCCCCACACCCTTCGGCGAACCCCGCACCCCCCCCCCCCCGGCGCCCCCCTCGACCCCCAGCGACCCCCACGCTCTGCGCTCCCCCCACGCCCCCCGCGCCCCCTGCGCCCTCTGGCGACCCTTGCACCCCCCACGGCCTCTGAAGCCCCCGCATCCCCCGGCGCCCCCCGCGACCACCTTCTATTTTGGTAAATTTTAGTTATTTCTTGGTTCTTTGATTCGAATCATGAATTGTTTACACAATGTGAATCTACTGCAGGGTAGATACTATGAGTTTGGTTTAGAGCTTGAAGAATTATAAGTCATAAAACATTTTCAAGTTTTTAATGGGTTGATTAGGATTAATTCAAAATAAGGATACTTTTTTGGGTATTTTTATAAATCGTGGAATTCACACCATGAAAGGGGTTCATGACATTAATTATTTAGAACCAATGGTTTTTATCATGATTTACATATTACCCTTCTTCCATTCAATGTGAAGACCTCCCTCATAAATCCTAGAAATATTTTAGATAATATTGGGTATTTTCCTCTACCAGATTTCTTTTCTTGGAGAATTTGTTCACTAGTGTGGTGGGTTGTCTTCCTTTGGGTACGTGTAATATCATTCGCTCTCTTTATCATTTATGTTCTTGGTTTGGTAGTGTTGTGTGATATGGTTTCGATGGTTTCATAAATAATATGTGTTATCAATCAATCCATTGTGGTTTTCCCTCATTCCTTTTCTATTTGAGGAATATCTTCTTGTTTCCAATTTATGTTGTCGAAGGATCTTAGGTTCCTTATGTTTATAAGGTAGGTGTATCTATACAAGCGGTTCTAATTTAAAATTTCCTTATATTCTTATTAATTTCTTTGGCTTTTTTCATGAAATTTATGGATTTAAATGTATTTTATGGAAAATATACATGTTTTTAAAGAGGTATTTCTTCAAAAATGGTTTTTATCACAAAAATTGGTTGACTAAATTCTTTATGGTTTGGCCTATTTAGATTGAATTTTTTATACTAATGGATGTTTATCTTTATTTTTTATTTTAATTTGGTTTCATAACTTTATTCTCTAAAACAAGATACTACTTTCATGTCTCTTTATTACACATCTCCATGTATAAGACCCTCTTGGGAGACTTGCCTAGTTTTCCCTAGTCGGTTCTTTATAAATTAATATCAAAAGGAATATTGAGCCTGGAATGTTACAACACTTCCTAGTTTTGGTTTAGTTTCATTGGTAGACTAGATTTAGTAGCACTAGAATTTAGTTAATATGTGTGGGATGGTTCCTAGACATCTCACCTCCATGTATGAATTCAAGTTACTATGGGTGGTTAGTTATTTTTGAAAATATTGTCTCTTGGTCTTTGTTGTTGATTGAATAAACTAGATTTGGTGTATATTTAAAAAAACTATTCCTTTCTTATGTTTTATATTTCATTAATAAAATTCATAAATTCATAAAATTATTATTATTTTAAATCATTAATATGGATTATGGAAGTTGTTCTATGATTTAGGAATTTTCTCATGACTAAAGGGGTTTTCATCTTGTATTTGTTAGACAATTCCTACTAGAAGAGGTCTTATGAATCTAAGTGATAGATTTGTGAGACGGGTTTAATAGGAGAATCCCTTAGTGGTATCTTCTTTAGTGGAAGTTATAATATGCACTATTCATACTTTGGTTATGAAGGTATTAAAAACCCAGGAGGAGTAGTGGATCATGACTCATAATTTACTAACAAGAATCCACCTATCTTTCATGGTGATAATGGAATCTAGAAATATGAGGAGAGGATTGAGTAGATTGGTAGGAGATTTAAAATTATAAAGATTCCCAAGGAATCTAAGGGGTGGGGGTCAACATATATTCTTGATGGATTGGGAAGGAAATGGTGAGGCTCAGTTGTGCATGCTATATTTTATGAGGATCTTACGTGGGAATCCTTCAAGAAAATATATAAACTATAGTTTTATCCTAAAATGTTACATGTGGAAAAGACCTGATACTTTCTAACATTATAAAAATGGGAATGTATTGTTATAGTGTATTCCACTAACTTTTCTAGGTTGGTGCATCGGCTAGTAGTGAGCAGGTAAATCACAAAAAAAATCAAAATCATTTAGTTTGCACACTTTTATTGGTTTTAAGTTTAATTATACATATGCAACAATATTTAATTTTCAATATAATGTTCTTATAGGTGGAAGCAGGTAGTGGAGATGAAGGTGGAGAGGGTGACGATGCAGCATCAGATGATGAGTAGTAGTGTTGTTGATGTGTTGAAAAAGTATGAGAACGGTTAGTTTGTATATGTAACATGTATGGCACATAGTTGCCACTAAACATTTTCATGTCGTAACATTTTCTTGATTTCTCATGTTTCCTTCTATGCATTTTATTTATTTATGATGTTTCATTTTATGTCTTGATTTCTCGAGTGTGGTATACATCATTCTATTTAGGCCTGTGTTTGAATTGGTACCACATACAATGAGAATACCATATATGTGACCCATATTCATACCATTTCTACTATATAGCAGCATTCGGGTAGCCCCATTGTGTAAGCTCGATTCATACCATAACTGATTCATAGAAGTACCTAGGCAGTCCAACTGTGTAAGTCCCATTCATATCATTGTTGCTCCATAGCAGCACCTGGGTATCCTAGTTGTGTAAGCCCAATTCATACCATCACTATCAAGGCCCAATGAGCCACAACACATTACACAGGCATGAAGAAATTTTATCACATACCAAAGCCCCAAACATTCAATGGTATAAAGACAACCAAAACAACAGAAGATAAAAATCTCACTGAAGGGCTTCCATAAATTCTAACACATCCTTAGGTCTACGCTAGGTTGGTCTACACATGCCCAACCTATATCCATAATCACAACCAAAGTATATCCCCTTAGAATAAAATCTCAGGAGGGAGGAACAGTCACCCCATGTAACACTCAACAAGGTAGAAGTTATTAGGTAACATATTGGTTTTATATATGCCAATTTTTACTAGATACTCCCTTTTTCAATCAATTTCCTTACTAAGTGGAAGATAAAGCACCTATCTGATGGCCCAATATGTTTTATTTTAGCATAGACATACCCCTATTGGATCCATATCCAATATGTATCACACTAAAAGGCCAATCCCATGACCATAAATGTCTAAGGCATGAAAGGTTAATGATAAAAGGCTCTTTCATGGCCTTAAAATTTTTACACCACTCAAATGGGTCAAGGAATACCAATTTGTTTTTAGTTTAAGGTTGATATAAAACAAGCGATGAGACCACATATCACATGTATCATAGAATAATGTATAAACCATAGGAAGAATGTTCAAGGACCATCTAATTGTAATAAAAAATGCATCAAAATATGTGTCATTTGGTATCCCAATGCACTAACCATCTTGAGAAACCTGGCGTCTCCACAATTGAACAAACCCATACATTAGGAAAGCATCACATGAAACAACCATGGATTGATAATGTCCCCATGACCAAATTCCCAATAGTCACATTACCTTCATCACTAAATCTCTCTATCTATGAGATCTATGAAAATCCAACAATTATTATAAACCACATGTTAACCAAGTAAAACTACACCTAATAACTACCCAAATCCCCACCTGAAAGGCTAATCTTAAACTATACAACCAACATACCAATTATGCTGATAAATAACTCACGCTCTTACTGACATGGAAAGAGTGTATCTTGGAAGCCTCCCACAATACCTAAATTTAACCGTTATTAGTATAACATGAATCTAAGCATGTATACACTCTATTAAAACACCTAATATGCATCATTACAATAACATCCAAATAATCATAGTTTAACTTAACTTATCCCCCAAATAACCATGTCAATTATTCATGTTAGACTTAACAAAACACAAGCACTACCCATGCTTTTACATTCACAATACCAAATACAATGATATTACTAACTGAATACCAAACCACAATCCACCTATATACCATCACTATAGAACAAAGTGTCTAAACTTACTTTCATTTATTTAATAAACTCATAGACCTAGGATAAGTTCTCTCTTGGATTACATACATACAAGAAAACCCTCATCAGGTGGAAATGAGAATCTCTATTTCACTTGATTAGAACACTCCAATCACCAATATCCCAAGATACATCTCAATATTACTAGTCTCTCTCAACCCTAGTTCACATGTCACATACTATATAGGATACAACCCATGGAGAAGCATCTATGAACCCATCTCAAATATCACGAGGAAAATCATAGGCCAATATACCCACTCGAGGGTTCTCATTCATATCACAAATCCCATACCCAATCCAACTATGAAATCTAGGTTACTAATCCTAACTAGAAATCGACACACCATACTTCCCCTGAAGGATAAAGATCACATACATGCACATATATATTAATGACATTATCTTATGATAATAACTATTGTGAAAAATCAATATCATTTGGTTTGGTTAAGTATAATTCCACCAATAAGGTATTTAGGAAAACATTAGATAAGTTGTTGTTGAAATTTTAAAAAACTCAAACCTATTTTCTTTAACGAAGTCAATAACAACTATATCATGATGCATCCCATCCAACCTGCAACATGATGACCATCTTGGGATGTATACATGAAACTCTTATCTCATATCCAATGACATAACTCAAATCCTCAATAGGAATCATGTATAACCTACAAGATCATAAACCATACTCTCTCAAGCACCATGCACGGTTAGCGTGTTGTCCAACCTAAAACACACGCCAATTCACAAGTTACCCATTTTCTATAGTAAGCATTAACAACCAACCCAAAACACACAACAAACCATACCATAACATACATTCTATAACTACTCAAACATCCATCTTTGGAACAAATTATATACCCATATAAACATAATTTGTTCTATCCCATAACACAAATCCATTGTTAAAAAAACCCAACCCATATCACAATCCACCCATGGATGTAATATCGGCCAACTTAGAGCATAACCAATTACATATCATTAAACATCACCATGGTTAGCATGATCACATAAATTGTATCAAAATTAATAACCATTTATTATATAGAGTATTAGTATCCATATAATATAAATCAACCCTTCTTAAAACACATAAGAAATTAAAGAAGCTAAAAACACATATACATCTTGGGGGTCACATGGATTGGTTACTCAACAAATTGTGATACATACCTTTCCTTAGGTTGGACTCTATAATATACAACATTTTCTCATATCCTATTTTTCAATGAATACTACCATGTTATTTGTTTGTATGGTGTCTCCTGTTCAATATTCTGGTTTGATTTGTTTTTCAGGGCAGTGGTGTGGTAGGAGCAGAATTATTTTTTTTTTCAGGTCAACATTTCGCGGCGGTTTTAACCACCATAATGCCTTACTGGTCAGCATTTAGCGGCGGTTATAACCGCCGCTAAATGTATTATGTTTAAATTTAGCGGCGGTTTTCACCGCCGCGACATAGGCGCATCAAACGCCAGAATATAGCGGCGGTTAAAACCACCGCGAAAAAAAAAGTATCATCTACGCATAAAACCACCGCGAAATGGAAAAAAACCATCGCGAAAAGAGACATCTACGACGCTTTTCTTAAACCACCGTGAAATAGTAAAAACTGCCGCTAATAGATTGTCGACGCCCAGTTTCGCGGCGGTTTTTGTAAACCGCCGCCAAACCCTATAGCGGCGGTTTAAACCGCCGCCAAATGAAAAAAAAAACCGCTGCTAGGGGCCAGTTTTTTTGTAGTGATTTGAGGATGATAGGCCGTACTGAAGTTCATCTTAGTGGTTAGAGAATATTGGATACTTTTCTAGAACTTGGAGCTGAATCTTAGATCTCGATCATATACAAAAGATAGTGGTACTTCATACAACCTTACCACTTTTTTGAATTATATTCATGCAAGTTGATCCAATGAGAAGTCCTCTTGAATTGAAATAAAGTGATCTGTCTTTGTAAGACAATCTATGATAACCCATATAATATTTTTTCCTATGGATGTCTTGTTAAATCCAGTGACAAAGTTCATGATGATGTTTTCCCATTTCCATGCTAGTATGGGTAACGATTTCATCATTCCTTTAGACTTTTTCCTTTCAGCCTTCACTTTTTGACATACCAAGAACTTTGATGTATATTCAATAATCTCCTTTTTTATATTTTCCCACAAAAATTTTTCCTGGAGATCTTGATACAACTTTGTGATCCTTGGGTGAATAGATAAGGTTGAACTATGTGCATCATTCAGAAGCTCTTTCTATATCTCTGGATTAGAAGGTATACATAGTTGTGATCCAAATCTTATGAATCCATCCTCATTGATCTTGAACTCATAGGATTTCCCATTTTGTATAGCTTCCACCCTTTTTTGAATTTCCACATCATTTCTTTGAGCATCCTTTATTTTCTCTACAAGGGACGGTTGAGTAATAATTTAAGAAAGGATTGATGATGTTCCTACCTTAATTATTATCATGCCCATCCTTTATAAGTCTAAAAATATTTAATCCTTCTAAATTCTCATCATTGATAAAGATGTACGATCATTTATACTTAGAGAATCTACCACCTTATTTACCTTACTAATATGGCAGTGGATTGAGAAATTGTAATCCTTGATATGAGATTTAACTATATTTATTGGAACATACTAATATATTTATGTGTGAATATATATTTGATACTCTTTTTATTAGTTTAGATCTCACACTTCTCCCCATAGAGATAATGTTGCTTGATTTTTAACACAAAGATCACAGCTTCCAACTCCAGATCATGCATGGGATAGTTTTTCTCATGGATTTTCAATTACCTTGAGGTATAGGCTGTCACTTTATCATTTTACATCAGTACACAACCTAATACTTTCTTTGAATCATCGCTATATACCATAAATATTTCTTTACTTTTTGGGAGTGTGAGTATTGGCACAGTGATAAGCCTCTTTTTGAGATCCTTAAAGTTTTCCTCGCATTCTTGAGTCTAGAAAAACTTCACTCCTTTCCATGTAATCTTGGTTATTGGGTTTTAAAATCATGATAAGTTCTTCAAAAAAACGTTGGTAATACCCATCTAGACCAATAAATTTGTGGATCTCCATTACAGATGTTATCTTGGGCCACTCTTCGGTTGCCTTTATCTTATAAGGGTCCACATATATTCCTTTATCGGTGATAACATTCCATAAGAATGATACTTTCTCCATCCAGAACTCACATTTACTATACTTTTCATATAGTTTCTCCCTTCACAAAGTCTTCAGCACAGTATTCAAATGCTCCTCGTATTCCTCCTTGTTCTTGGAGTATATTATAATATCATCAATAAAGACTACCACAGATTTTTCAAGTTAATCTCTAAATACTATATTCATTAAATCCATAAAAATTTGTGGAGAATTAGTGAGTCCAAATGGCATCACTATGAACTCATAGTGTTCATACCTCATTAGAAAGGAAATTTTGGGAATATCTTCATTCCTCACCTTTAATTGGTGATATCCTGACCGAAGGTCCACCATAGAGAAATAATTGGACCCACATAGCTGATCAAATAATTCATCTATCTAGGAAAAGGGATACTTGTTCATTATTACGATTTTATTGAGGTCATGATAATCAATGTTGAGGCGCATTGATCCATCCTTATTCTTGACAAAGAGAACTGGTGCATCCCATGGTGAATCACTCAGAAGTATAAAACCATTGTCCATATTCTTCTATAACTACTTCTTCAATTCTTCCAGCTATACAGTGGTCATTCTATAAGGTTTCTTTGATATAGGTATAGATCCAGGAATAAGTTCAATTGAGAACTCAAATTCTTAATCAGTGGGAAGACCAGGAAATTCTTCAGGGAATATATCAGTGTAATCCCTCACAATGAGCATGTCTTTGAGCATGATCATATATATTGTATCAATCATTTGAGTGATATATTCTTGCTCATAAGGAAATAATATCCACACTTGATATGATGATTGTGAAGGATATCTATCTTCCTCCTTACACTTGTAAAAAATTAGAGGATGCTTCGGGATGTGAAGACTGATCTATCTTTCCCAATAGTTGATGTTGGATTTATATAAAGATAGTCCATGACCAAAATAGAATCAAACTCTACCAAAGGGAGTATGATAAGATTTTTTGGGAGGTTCAGTCCACAAACATTAATTGAGGAGGATTTATGTACTTTGGATTTAATAATTGCCCTATTAGATGTTCTCACAGATAACTCAACCTCTAAATTTTGTGGTGGTGTTTGAATAGTTCTACTAAACATGAAAGATATGAAAGAATGTGTATAACTATAATAAAATAGTACATTTGTTATTCTTGAATTAATAATCAGCGTAACTTTCACCACATCATTGTTTGGATCCACATCAACAGTAGTGATAACATAAGTCCTTCCTTTTTGTCTTAGAGGTTTTTGTTGATTGCCTCCAAAAACCATTGGCTTAGGGAATTGGTTCGCAAAATGCTCATGTTTCTTGCAGTTGAAATGTTTCACTACTAACTGAGTGTTGATATGAACTTTTCTTTCTTCTTCCACATTAGTGGGATTATTCATATCCATTTATCAATTCTTAGACAAATGCCCCATTCTTTCACATTTGAATCATTTTCTGGTTCCCTTTATATGGTTCCCATAATGCTTTTTCCCAAAATTTTGACATGTGGGATATTCAGTCTTCTTTCCATTATGGGATTTATTTGCTGATCCACCCATATTGGACTCCATTTTCTAATTTTTTTCATCAGTCCCATGAAAGCATTGAGAGTATCTGATATCCATTTCAACCTTGAGGGCACAACAGACAATATCCTTATAACTGTCGAAGTCTTGAATCACCAATGCTTTTCATAGACTCAACTTTATTCCACTAAAGAAGTGATTCACCTTACTTTCAATGTTCATGACAAAGCCAAATGTGTATCTTTTAGGCCTTATAAAGTTTTCTTCATACACCCCGATAGACTCATCTTCCTTATTCTTAAGTCCAAGGAACTCTCTTTCCATCTTGAGATAGAGGGTTCAAGGAAAACATTTATTGAAAAATATTTTCTTGAATTCCTCCCAATATATGGAATCAATTTCCTCCTTGGACTTTGTATTTTTTATCAGTATCCATCACTGATCAGCTTAACCATCAAAATGATAGACCATCAGTATAAATTTCTCTTCTTCTGAGCATTAAAGGATAGAGAATATCTTTTCAATGGAGTTAATCCACTATTCCGCAAGGAGGGGATTGAAAGATCTAATAAACACGAGAGGCCACTATCATATGAAGGATTCGACAACAAATTGATCTCTCTTAGGAGAAGGAGGGTGTTCCACACAATTCAAGTTATTATTCATAACTTGAGACAGTTGAGCAAGTATTTTCATGAAGTTTTGACCACCTGTTTCCATCATATTTGGCATATCATTAGGGAAATCATCACATTGTTTATCACATTTATTGTTGAAACATGTTCTTATATTTCCCACCAATAACTAAGAAAAATAAAGTGAAATTAGGGGGCTTGAATACTTAGCTAATAAGTATAAAAAGGAAACATTAAACATAAAAGGATAAACTCTTAAAGGAAATTATATCCTAACTTATGATTCCCTAGGTTTCAATCTAGGTTATCCATAATTTATTTCCTAACATATATTCTTATGGGATTTTTTCCCTTAATAATGGTTCATAATGAGCTTATGAATTTACCAAATCATATCCCCCGGGTGTGTCAAATCAGGCGTGCAATAAGGCTTGTTGTCGTGTATCGGGTTACCCTGAGTCAGGCCCAAGACACCTTGTCGGAGTTTCACTCCTAGGTACATCTATGTTAGAACCACATCCTCTTATAGTATTCATACATGGATGTATTTTCTTGATAAACCACTTACTCTATAATTACCAAAATTTAGGGATGTCTTCGTAGACTTAGACTTATCCCTAAGGTTCTTACTAAAGTGTTTTATTCCTAGTCTCCAAAAATAACTAAACTTGACCTCAGATACCAACTATAGTGACCATATCCTTTTATACATATCATTACATGATTTTAATCATAATTAAACATAAAATTACAATCCACATATCGTAAATTCTAGTGTCTTGGAAGACTAGGTACATAAAGCTGAAAATATGGGACTTAATAAAACATTTCTTTATCTATCATCTATTAAGAGATTATAACTTCCTTTGATCCCTTACATATGCATAGGATAACCTGGGGATAACATGAACAAATTAATGAGATAAAATCATAGTAAGGGAATAAACATAAGAATAAATCTTAGCACATGGGTTAGAAGACATAATATAATGATATAAAAAGGTATGGAACATGTTTAAACATAGGAAATCATAACATGTGATCATATAATCATGGATTAATATTAATTTTGCAGTAACATAAAACATTACTTTAGCATGATTCGTGGATTATTGAACATAGAGGAGCACGGTTCAAGGCTTGTTGCACAGAGAGGGGCACGAGTCAAGGCTCGTTGCACATTGAGGAGCACGAGTCAAGGCTAACCACCAAGACCATTGCACATAACATCTCATGAGAGTAAACATTACCCAATTAATTATATATCTATCTAGGAAAACTCATTATAACATGTTTGTGAATATTTTTTCCACATAAAGAATCATATATTAGTAATCAAACATAAACATAAGGGTTTCCCATGGAATGAATTGGGTATCATAATTATGCCAAAAGGTATATCAAAATGGAATATCATAGTGTGTCCATGAAATAATGGATTTAAATCATACATGGACATTAATAATGTAATATATGCATATATCATGATAATTTATGTCAAACTGAAGTAAAAAAGAGTGTTCAAGAAACTTTATAAATAAATAAAAAATTCAGTACGGTTTAAGTGAAAACTTTCAATATTATTTAAAATGGAAAAGGCATAATTGTTTTCATAAAACCATAATTAAAAAAAGGTATTTTTTCATGATAAAATTATTGATTTTAGAAAAATAATGGTGGCTTAAAACATGTTATGGAGCACACTTGAAATTGGGTAAGAATCCAAGAAATTCCCTTAAATCGAGCTTGCTTGTCAGGAAGAATTGAGTAAGGAACCATTTAAAAACATAAATATCCCAAACAAGAAGGATGAATGGATCTTGATACATGATTTTGAAACATATACACAACATTTATAAAATTTACATAAAAATAAAATAGAATTTCATTTGGGTAAAAGAGAGGAGTACCCCTAAGGAATAACGGAGGTTCGGGTAGAATCTCTTACCTTATGTTTGAAATGATTTTTAACTTGATCTTAATGTACTTAATAATAATATTATATTCATTAATTAATAAGTACAGAACTATTTATACATGTATTTGATTTATTATAACTTTATTAAGTTCATTTATGGCCTTTTTTATGGGTTAATAGATTCAATTTCATCGTTTGGGAGCGTTGATTTCCTTGGTTTTCATGATCAGTTTACTTATATATATGCATATAAAATCATGTATAATGATCCAAAACTGAACTTATATGTTATTAATGAACTCATATAATATTAAAATACCATATTTTTATAATTGGGTATTATTCATTAGATAAATCATTAATGATAATCGTTTAGATTGATTTAGCATTTTTTATCACAATGAACTCATTTTGTTTTATAAATTAATATCATGTGTAAAAAATGATTTCAGAACATTAAATAAGACATAATATATATATTATAATCTGGTTCAACCATAAAAATGGTTTCATGACCATCCTTGAAGATAGAATTAAAATATGAAAGCACGTCGTTCATGAATGTGGTAATCGGCACCTCACGGACGATGTTTTCATTCTTAAAGTAAAAGAGAGAGAAGAAGATATTTGATGAATAATTGTTCCATAAACATGATAAAATTTCATTATATGTAAGATAATATATTTTTCATGACATTTTGATGTAGGAAGTTGAGGAGAGAAAAAGGAAAGAAAGGAACTTGAAAATAAATTGAAAGAAAACAAAAGAGGGTTTTGCCTCTTGATTCCTTCTTCTCAAGAGCCTCCTTAGGGGATTGGTTTTGGTATTTTGTTAATAAAAAAATCTCCTGGACATGGGTAAGAGTTTTGGGAAGAGTATTGGTTAGAATTTGGATAATTATTGAGGGGTTTGGGGAGAAGCGGTGGTGAGGGGTTGTATTTATGATGGAGGGGAGGGGTATTTTCTCATTTTTTTACTCAATATTTTATTATTTTTCTCATGAAAAGAAATAGTGTTGATTATTGAGACTAAATATAGTAACTTGAGTATATGAGTTTGAGATAATGATCTTACATCATCACTACATCACCTATGACTCCATAATTCAAGTATTTAACATTTATCGTAAATTGTCGTATTTTACTATTCACCCAAAAAAATTAAGTATTTTAGAAAAATCCCAAAAATTCACCCTAAAAATTTTTCAAAGTTTAGAATTCAAAAATGAACTCCATTTTATGAAAATAATTTTCTAAATATGAGAAATTTAATTTTTAATTAAACCCATCATTTACTTGGAAAAATACATATTTTAAAATTAAAACTGTTTTTCTAACATTTTGAAAAATTAATTAAGGTCTCATAAAATTGTCTCATAATATTAATACATAAAAATAATATTTTATGAATACATTTTATGAAAATGAATTTTCTTTTAAATTATTAAATTAATCAAAAAATGTAATTAAATATTTAATGCCTACACTTAATTAATAATTTTCAAAATATTTATTTACTTATACTATTATATAATTATATCATATTACCATTTATATGATGATTAAATTTTATTTATACTTTCATAGGTGATGTTATTATTCCATTGTATGGTTTACTATTCATAATGGTCGCATTACTATTCCAAATGTCGAGTTACTATTTCACTGGTATAGGTTCCTTAACTTCTAGAAATACTACTTATTTCATTCATTCATCGTTTATAAAACTTATATTGTGTTCTCTATGTGTTTAAACCATATGACATAACTATAAGAGAATTTCTATTGAGAAAACTTTGGGTCATTACATGTATAAGTATGTGCATAATATTATATACATGCATATGTGTGTATGTATATAAGTGTATACAAACACATACATAAAAACATACATACATATAAATATAAGTACCCGCAATATATATATATATATATAACATTAGTCATGTTTTAAAACACCTGTAAAAATGCCACTAAAATAGTCACGTTTTCTTAAAAACACGGATAAATTTAAAATATTTAATTGTATTATGTTATATATATATATATATATAGATTGATTGATTTCAATGTTAAAAAACTAATATTGTGTGTGTGTGTGTGCGTGTTTGTGTGTTTAGATTTTATGTTTTAGATTTTAGATTTTATGTTTTATGTTTATATATACATATGTGTGTTTATATTTGGTATTATACGTGTATATATATGTGTGTGTGTGTTTATATTATATATATACATATACATATGTTTATATGTTATGTTTATATTATATATATATATATATAATATGTTTATGTTTTATATTATATATATGTTTATATTATATATGTGTGTGTGTGTGTTTATATATATATATGTGTGTGTGTATTATATATATATATATATATATATATTATGTTTATATTAGTATAGATCTATTGATATATATATTTATATATGTATATGCGTGTGTGTGTGTGTTTGTATTAATGTATTTATATATGTAACGTCCCTGAACCGAGTGTCACTAAATCAGTGCCCCGAGTCGGGTCGTCACATGACCTCAAGCGTGCCTCCCAGTATGATAGAAGTTGTCGATTAGCATTGAGGGTCTCATAGGTCACGTGGGGAGACTATACCCTCATTACTAGAGTAAGTTACAGCATAACACAATATAAATAGCAGAAACAATATGAAACAACCAATAACATGCATAGTTAAACATTTCCCAAATAGGATACAAACCACAAGCAACAGTAAATATGTCATGTCATGCTACAATACCAAGTGAACAAAACCCCCAAAAAAAGAAATAAAAACAACAGAATCCCCAAAACGGACTGAACTCCAAGTCTAGAACCTCATCCATGTATGTCCATGCCCAACTCACATTCCTAGCATAAGGCCATTGCCCTTGTCATGACCAGCAAGCATGAAATATGCTTGGGTACCCAACAACGGCCCAAAAAGGGTGTGAGTATAACTTGGTAGGCCACCACCAACAGTGTCTACAAAATATATAATCAAATATATAGTGCATGAAAGTGGTAAATAATGGTAGGTAAAGGAAACAGTTCAATA
The DNA here is from genome assembly GCA_963277665.1 of Viscum album. Taxonomy (NCBI): domain Eukaryota; kingdom Viridiplantae; phylum Streptophyta; class Magnoliopsida; order Santalales; family Viscaceae; genus Viscum; species Viscum album. Next base: position 1,018,084,112 of record OY728137.1, on the reverse strand, counting down.
ATCCATTATAGATTACAATCCTTTAAGTTATGCTACCCTTTAAGACAAGTTCACTACTTAAGAATCTCACGGTTTAGTTCACTCTTTTATAATGTGTTCAATGGATCAGGCATGTTCCATATTCTCAAGTCATAATGGAATAAATTCAGTCCTATCTCACTAGGCATCACATCACAATAACCACATTATCCTCACCTTGAAGCCTTAGTTCAGGTGGAATGCAACTGTTAGGGTAATAGAACTTTTTCCTCTTCCCTAACCCGTGTATTTAGAGGGTGGAGCTTAAAACCTCAGTTAAACTTGACCCGTGGGTGTAGAACCTCAATTCTATATCCCACTCTACCAAGTTATGTGCACATGTTTATTTATCAATTTTCACAACAACCACATTACAACCAAGCATAGCTGATATCATTGGCAGCATCACAACAATATCAAATAAATGGGAAAATTAACATTATGTCACAATCCATTAACACATTCATCATTTATACCCCATAACCACTTAGCCTCACTTTCCATATCTATCTCACTAAGCATATTCAAGCACAAACATATTCTCATTAATCCCATTTATTCCCTTTACATGCCAACCAAACAATCCCTTAGCCTTTAACCACATTAGACATAACTATCGACAACCCTTCTAGCTCATTACATAACCCAATTAACACATTCACTAAGGCTTTAAAACATCATGAGTCAAATTCATACCTTACATTTCTGTTAGCCCATTTGGAAGGGTCAGCTCACCCCATGGGTGGCTCTAAAATAAGTCACAACATCCTCCATGCATCCCATGAGGATCATAAGGAATTCATTTGTGTATTTTGACACTCGGTATATCACATTATTCCAACGACACTAAGAACACATCAATAAGAGAGCAAGACTAAAACCCTACATGCACAAATCTAAATAAAAACTATGAGATATAACTTGTAGACCACCTACCTTGAATTTGTTGGTGAACTCACTCTTAATCAAATCCTCAAATCCCGATCCAACCAACCTTTGAAGCCTCAACCTAGATCTCACTAGAAAAGGAGGGTTTTAGAGTTTTGGAAGGATATGAGGAGAGAATGTGTTGAACTCACCTGTTTTGATAATCCCAATAATGTTTTAATATGTGTTTATAATACTATGTTGACAATAATATCGAAATAATCATTGGAATATGTTAATCACTATTTATCTATGTTTATATATACTTTGAAATAATTCTAACTCAATCTGGACATGTTTTTTATAGAACAGATAAGTGTTAAGTTCACTGGTATGCACATAGCTACTGATACAGACAAACAGACACTTGGTCTTTGGTACAGAACAGAGTTATCGGTATGTAAATCTACTGGTACACTTAAAGGTTACCGTTAGAGTAAGTCTACCGATATGTGTAAGTCTACCGTTATGAAGTCCACCGATATAAGGAAGTCACTGCTACTCAAGTCTACCGATACAAGCTACTGATACAAACAGATAGACACACATCTACCGTTATAAAGACCTACCGATACAGACAGAGCCACCGATATAAGTAGTTACTGATACAAGCCAGTTAACGATAGACCAACGCTAATGATAAAAGTAGTTACCGATATATAGATCTACTGTTACACGGTGTAACTGCTACCGATACAAGGAGATACTAGCACAAGAACAAAGAGCTACTGATTGGAGCTCACCGCTATACAAATTCCACCGCTACACATCTATCGACAGAGAGATACTGATGAACGATGACTGTTAACTAGTCACTGCTACTTAAACTCTATTTCTATTTATGTATTGAGAAACTGTCATATTTGATGTTTTTAATGCACGTACTATTATTTAATGATAGTTGTCGGCATGTCATGGAACCGTACCTCATACATATGAAAAGGTAATCATTCTTATTGTAGGAGCTTAAGGTATAAAAGGAATATTGATCTGCAGAGAAGAGTACGGTGCATATACACAATGCGACATCCATACACCTATATACTTGAATAACACTAGACATATACGATTCCACTCATACAAGAAGAGAACACAAGTTGAATCTTAGTCAAGGAGTGAAGAACTACAACGATCTCTTCATACACTCAAGATGATCAAACTGAACCTGAAAATCAAGGAAGCAAACTACACTCTCTTTTCAAGACAAAAACCAGAGAATGACTAAGAAGCACTTCTGTTTAATAATTAGGAGTCTAAAGCTGCATTTCAAATCACTAGAGAATTCTAAACTCATATCTAATCTCTCTCAGTGATTATTTTATTTATATTTTGAGCAGTGTGTGTGCTCTGTATTTTTAGACACACACTGTCTCCTGTGATAAACTGGAGGATTTATAAATCCTCACTCAAAATTTCTATAACTCTCTTGTATCCCACTGTTGATAGTGGTAGAGGTCAAGTGTGACTTGGATATCCTGTGTGTTATTGTTCTTATATTTTTTCACGAAGAACTATGGTAGAGGTATTAGTACCTGTATAGTCTTTGTACTATTGTTTACCCCGATCCAGGGTGTGGATCAAAATTTATATAAATTGTTTGAGAGGACTAAGTCTCAGCTTGAGACTGGACCTCTTGTTTTAAACTGTTGTGCTTATTTTATTTTGTTTTAAACTATTTATTATTCCATTGCTAAGTAATTTGAAATATAAATCTATTTTAGAGTAACTCTGATAGTTAAATTAGCAAGTGTTTGTGACTTTTGTTAGCCAGTAAGTTAGTTTCAAAAGTTAATAAATCTTTAGATTGAGTCAACTGAGAAATAATCAATCTCTTGAGAAACTAATTGAAAACTTACAATCTTTATAAATTCACTATAGTTTAGCTTATTATTCAATTTGGGGGATTTTAATATAAATATTTTTAACAGAAATTTTAATTGGGACTCAATTCACCCCCCCCCCCTCTTGAGTATCCACTCCGACCAACAGAATGGAAACCCTAAACTGAAAATAGAAGCAAGAGAGGGATTATACTTACCCGGATCTTCAATATGAAACCAATGACACTCCAAACGACCTAGGAATGAAATAGAATCGCCCTTGGGAGCTATTGGGAGTTTTGGTTCGCTCTTAGGGTTGCAAGAGGGGAGGAGGAGGAAAATTCCGAGTTGAACTTCAAATCCCATAATGACATTTTTGTAAATTTCTTAACTTTTCTGGGCCACATGGTTTACCCGCACAGTTTTCCAAAACGTTCCCAAACCGTATAGATGCTACTGTCCGAAAACAACCCTCTGCACGATTGTCTGGTATTTCCTCACGGTTTGCGCTAACTATGCGCAAAATGTGCAACATGCCCAGAAACTCTTTTTTCCTCATCTTTTGTGCCCCAAACCCTCAGAACACCTCTAAGCCTTCTCATGATCTTCAGGAAACACCTATTTGACCAAAATAAGGGAAATTAAACTGAAACATAAACAAAAACATACCTTGAGAGAAATATGAGATCTTACAATATATATATATATATATATATTTGTTTTATATATTTGTTTATCCGTTTATATATTTATAATACATACATACATACATACATACATACATGCATGCATGCATGCATGCACACACACACACATATAATTATCCATGTTTTAAAACATTGGTAAAATTTTCACTAAAATAGACGTTTTTTTAAAAACGTGCCTAAATTTATAATATATATGTGTGTTTTTATGTATAAATATATGTGTATATATATTCATATATTTGTGTGTGTGTTTAGATGTATATGAATATATATATATATGTGTGTGTTTATATACACGTGTTTGTTTTTATACATATTAATATATATACATATATACATATACATTGATGCAGGGAAATGAGCTATATAAATATATATATTTTTAACAATGTTTTCTGAAAATCGTCGCTAATTTAGCAACCTTTCCTAAAAAACATGGCTATATTAGAGATGTTTCCTGAAAGCGTTGCTAATTTAGCGATACTTCTGAGTTGATGTTGCTAATTGAGCAATGCTTCTGAGGAAACATCGCTAAATTAACATCGATTCTTATGAAACGTCACTAAATTAGTGTTGCTTCAGAGGAAACGTCGATAATTTAACGATGCTTCTGAGGAAATGTCACTAAATTAGCGACTCTTATGAGAAAACATTGCCAAATTACCGACATTTTCTAAAAAACGTCACTAAATTACAGTTTTTTTGTAGTGTTTCCAATGCAGATTGGAACTGAAAATCTCCCATGAGAGATTTCCCAGTGCAGATTTTCAGTATGAATCTCCCATGCGATATTTCCCAATGGAGATTTGTATTGTGATTTTCTCATGGGAGATTTCCTATTGGATATTTGCATATAGTTGTATATATATGTATGAATGCATGCATGTACTTGTTTTTGTATGCAGCTATGTAGATGTGTAGTTGTAAATAATTATATTTATAAATTTGTATGCACGTAAATAATTACATTGATATTTTTGTATATACCTCTTTATATGTATGTAGGTGTGCATGTGCTTATATTAATATAGATTTGTGTATGCATGTACATATATTCTCATACTTAAAGATATGTTTTTAACTATGTATGTATATGTCGTTATGTTTGTGCATACATGCATGTAGGTACTTATATTTATATGTATGTATGTTTTTGTGTATGTGTTGGTATACTTATATATGTGTACACATGCATGTATATAAGATTATGCATATAATTATATATATTTGCAAATAACTACATTAAAATATATATGCATGAATACGTGTATGTATATACTCATATTTGTTTGTATGCATGATTGTATGCATATGTGTGTCTGTATGTATGTATTCATTATATATGTTAACGATTATATATTAACAATTGTATATATTATATATAATAAAATACACACATTAATGTATATATTCGCGTGTATACTTATGTATGTGTATGTATGCGTCGATGTGCATATTTGTGTAATTGTAAATAATTATATTTGCATATACTTTTTTATCTGCATGAGTGCATCCATGTACATAGATATCGTTTCATGTTTATGTCTATGTGTGTGTGTGCATATAATAATATTTAGATGCATGTATGTACATGTATTAAAATATTGTTATGAATACTTATATTTGTATATACCTATAAAAAATATTGATCACACACATATAAAAACCAATGAACACACACACACACACACACATGCATATTAACACATTATTTATGAACACATACATGCATTTATACATACAAATCACTATACCCATATACATACATAGTTGAATTCATATCTTTAGGTATAAGTACGTACGTACATACATATATAAATCTATACTAGTATAAGTACATAAATATATATTATTTAAATTATACACATATATAATTAATGTATTTATTTACATATACAAATACCGAAAATTATCATCTCGGGTCCACCACCTGAACCTGAGGGTCAGGTATACCGCGGGATGACCTCCGCGTGGCAAAAATGTGATGTGGCGGAAGATGTAAATTTTAAATGGTATTGATTTTTAAAAAACAAACTGATTTATTTGAATGATTTGGACTTAAATACCCTTCAATGCAATTACAAAAAATAAACAGAAACTCATAAACATTAAATCAAAATAAAATATATAATAATAATTTATTAATAGTAAATATAATTGGAAATATAAAACAATAATAAATATTTAACAATAGTAAAAAAATCTAAAAGTATAACAATAATTAATAATTTGTTATATGTTTATAAATATATAATAACTACTAATAATTTTTTTTAACTATATACACTTTTTATATTTATTCAATCTAAATTTATTGGTAGAAAATTTCGTTGAAATTTTACATTATTTTATATATATTAATATATTATGTATGCATACACTAAAATTTTGTATTAAATATTCCCATATATTTATAATAGGAAATATATTATGCATATTAAATAATCTATGGAAATTTCCAATAAAAATTTTTGTAGGAAATTTCCAATGGAAATAATTAGTGGAAATTTCTATTGGAATTTTGCATAGTTTATTTGTGCATTAATATACTCTCAATTATTTTTTAAGTGGAAATCCAAATTGGAAATTTAAGATTATAATTTTCTTTTTAAATTTCCACTGTAAATTTTTAGTGCATATTTGAATTGTTTATTCATGTATTAATCTATTTTCACTTGTAATTTAAGTGGAAATTCGAATTAAAAATTTGTGATGAAAATTTTCATTGTATGATCATAGGTAATGAAATCAAACTCAAATACATGTAAAATCTATCATCAATAGAATCAACATGCAATGAATAACTCGTACCGAAAAGATATCATATCAGGAATCCAGTTGCCGCAACAAATACTAATTTCACTGATAGCTTTAAACTTTTACTACAGGTTTTCATTGGAAATTTTCAATGGGATTGTGTGACTTTCCAGTGTAAATTTTTACTTAAAATTATATTGTATATTTATGTTCGTATATATACATATATATGTATGTATATATATATGGATTCAAATTTTGTACAATAAATTTTCACTAAAAATTCTTAGTATAGATTTATATTAGTGATAATTTTCATTGTAAATGTAAAACATCAAATTTCAATGCAAGTTTACATTGATGTTTGTATATACGTAATGAGAATTTCCACAGTAAATTTTCACTTGATGTTTATAATTTAATATTACCATGTTTATTTGTATTTGTATGTTTGTCTTCGTGTTTATTTAGTTTTTATTGAAAATTTTCATTATACTTTAAAATTATATTATAAATTTTCAGTGCAAATTTTCTCTATGGATTTTAAAATATGTTGTATAGTGGAAAATATACATTGAAATTTTCCACTGAAAATTTGATTGGAAATTGGCAATAGAAGTTTCTCGTGGAAATTTGCACTAAAGGTTTCCAATGAAAATTTGTACTAAAGGTTTCCAATTGAAATTTACAATGCAAATTTTCAATGAAAATTTATATTTTTTAGTTATGTATCAATATAACTTTATTGTAATTTAATGTATAAATTTGAACTGCTAGTTGAATTTTTCACTATAAATTTATAGTGGAAGTTTGCACTGGAAAATTTCAGGGAATGTTTGCACTGAATATTTCCCTAGGAAATGTCTATTACAAAGTTTCTATTCATGATTTATGAAGTGTTTATAGAATCTTATAAATCCATAAATTTTACATGAGAAGTTTTTAATGCAAATTTGGAATGCAAATATTTATTAAAAAATTGCATTTTTTTACTTATGTATTAATATATTTTCATTGTAATTTTAAGTGAAAATTTGAAGTATAAATTTCATGTGAAAATTTTCATATGAAATTTATAGTGGAAATTTACATCGAAAATTTCTAGTGGAAATTTACCCAGGAATTTCCAGTGGAAATTTACTCAGGAATTTCCAGTGGAAATTTTGATGGGAATTTCCAGCAATGGGAGTGTAAAAAAACCCCCCAAAATGCATAACTGGGTATTTTCATCCAAAACCCCAACCTGAGGTTCAGGTTTAGGTGACCAACCTAAGAGGATTTAAATCCTAAAAATACATACATACATATGCACATACGTATATATATAGTTTCATACAACTATAAAAAAAATGTCAATATATTTCAATACAACTACATACATATGGGGGGGCGCGTCGCCGATAAGCCAAGTCGTCAACGACCTTTTTTGATGAAGTCAAGAATAAGCACCGAACTCGTCGAGGGAGGAAAACGGCACCTTCCTCTCCCCCCGGCGGGGGCGAGCCCGTAGTTGTCAAAGTAGTCGTCGCCATTGAACAGAAGGATGCCCGATAAGACCTCCAGGACCACCGTGGTGTGGCCATCCGTGAAGCCCTTCTTCAATGGTGGCACTTCTGGCATGCTTTTTACAATGTAAGCTTTGCTTATTACTGTTACTATTACAAGTGCCACTGTTATCATTATTGATTTGTTCGGAAGCCTAGGCTTGAAATCTAGACTCTTCCGTTTAGTAAAATGTTATTTGTGGATACCCTGCCACTTCTTTCCGGAAGGATTTGCTTTGTTTCGCACTGTCATCTTCTTTAATCAGTTGTTCTTTATTATCAAATTCAGATAGTCCTGTTCCCGAGCTTTTCTCAAATACTTATACGATGTCTTTCCACTACCTTTCCACGCCATTCATGTGGGTGGATTCTTGGATGAAGTTGATATTGCTCCACTTTGTTTTCGGACACAGTGGAAGCACGCTGTGGAAAGCGATATGTTAAAATTTCTTTTAATAATCGTTCTCGAACCATGAGCGAAGATCTTGTAGGTTAAATTTACAACTAATATATTTAATATCTGAAGAAATAATTACCTGGTTTTAGAAACTTTCTTCGTTGATGAATGTTGATCATCCGAAAAACCCCTTTCAGATTGTCATCATTGCACTTATGAGGATTCAAGAGTAGAATTCATTTAGCGGTGATCCACACGTGTTCCAATTCTCTCTGAATAACGCCACTCGATTTTTGGGTGCTAGCGTGACAAATTGAATGTTTTGCGTTATTCGTTTTTAATCACTCGTTCTTCGGTTTTGAAGAAATATCTCTTACATTCTCATTCTTGAGAGGAAACAAGATGAAGTCAAAAAAGAATTTGTTGTGCGCAAAAATTCTATCTTTTCGATTGATTTTAGAATGTAATACACAATATACACAACTGTCTATTTATAGAGTTAAGTTTTATGCTAAAATAATAATTTAATTGCATGCTGACTATTAAATAATATTTGACCTTTAATGAAACCCTATGCCACATAATAATAATATTATTACTATTTTTTGGTGCGCCAACTTGAGAAAATTGATAAATAATATTTACCGGACTGTAAATAATTATTTTGTCACCAGAAGCGGTCTTAGTCTGTTCAAAATCCTCGATATTTATTGAATACCTGAATAAATATTTTATTTATAAATAAATATTTCATTCACATATCGGTGAATAAATATTTATTAAATATTCAATAAAATAAACAAATATATTTTTATTCACACTCCAACGAATAAATATTTATTTAATTTATGCGATCAAATGTAGTACCCCTCAGTTTTAGGTACATAACCCCTTTCCTAAGTGAGTTGTTTCCATAAAGTCGGGTGTTTCCATAAAGTGGAGTGTTTCCATAAAGCGGAGTGTTTCCATAAAGTGAGATGTTTCCATAAAATGGGTAAAGGTGAAGGATTAGAGAGTTTGGGGGTTTTATAAGGAGTGTTGGGACCAAAAGGAAGGTCGCACAATCCATACACGGTTGGCCCAAACTGTGTGGTCAAACCTTGTGCAGAGGTCAAATCTAGATCCTATTTTGTAGGAGCTTACTCGTTTTTGCTTCAAAACGACCCTATTTCTAGATTACTCTCCCTAGAAGGCTGGAGAACCCTCCCCACATGAGTTGGAGACATCCCAGAGTCTTCCCTTGGTGATTTCGAGTCCGATTCTTGATGTATGTCACCATTCATTCTGGATTTGTCATGTTTTCTTAGATCTGCTTAGATTTACATATCCGATATCCATTATTTCTTAAGATATAAACCTATAGTGGGTAGATCTATGTTTTTGGATGACAAATAATTCAATGTTGAGTCGTTATCTTTCTAGGATAAGATAACTAAGACCGTTCTTGGAGAATCAACCCGCTTTCTTGTGCGTTCTTCGTCTGTTGTCAAAGTCTCGTCAAAACCTTCGAGGTAGGTGGCTTTACTCTCATCTCTTCTTGATATAATTGATTGACTTAGATTCGAATAGTTTATTGATTGTGAAATGCATGTAAAAATCTTCATTTGTGATGATTTATGGTTTTTGTGAAATTGCATGATCTTGGTGAATAGTTGTGAAAAGGGGGGTTTAGTTTCATTAATTTAAAATGGTGATTTTAAATTATGGATTTTCTTGAATTGATAAACGGTTTATGAAAAATATATTTTCAATAGAAATGGTTTTCAATAAAAATGGAGTTTTATTGAAATGGTTTGGAATTGAAATGTTTTGGAATTGAAATAGTTTTGACGAAAATGGTTTTCAATAAAAAAAGTGTTTTTATTGAAAGGGTTGTTTTGGCATGATCTTTGGAAATATGTGGTGTGTGTTCATGTTGCATATATGGGTTTTGGTTGAAATATGACCTTGTGCTCGGTGCCAAAGGTTGAATGGCACATGAGAATTTCATACACGGAGCTTGGTTGAAATATGACCTTATGCTCGGTGCCAAAGGATTAATGAAACATGAGAAACAATTACCTTGTGACGACTTGGTAGATCGACGAGAAACCGCTAATGAGTATAGAACTGTCATAACGTAGTATGCATGGTTGGTTGCATAGGTTTGAGGAATGGTTGGGTATGTTGATAAAGGGATATTATGAAATGGTTGTAAATATTGTTTAGTTATTTTTATGGAAAAATATCTTGTTGGGAAAATTGGTTTCAATCGCACTTGTATGGTTTTGGTAATGAATGGTTTTGGAAACTTGTTTATATTTAGTTATAAACTATTTTTGAGAAATTTTTTTTATATAAACTGTTTTATATAAATTTTTCCAACTCTTCTATCCTAGTGGCGTGAGTAGGGAAGTTATTGGGGAAAACCTACTGAGTTTTATACTCACCCCTTCTTTGGCACTTTGTGCTTTTGCAGATGCTATCTTCCGGTACAAGGGAAAATGTAATGTTTCACACGTGTTTAGCACTACCTCATGATTTTTGGGTTGTTTGGAGATTTTGGAGCTTGGAGCTAGTGGAGTATGAAGTCTTGAGGTATTTGGAGAGTCCTGTGTGGTTTATCTGCTATGTACTTTGATACTTGGTTATTTTTCCGTTGTTGCTTACTTTGATGTGGTTGTAAGATACATGAAGTTGTTGAGTTGTATTTAGTTTGTTCATGCATCATATAGTGAATGTTTGGTTATGGTTGGTAGGTTTATTGGTTTATTTCTTAAAGGGTAAATTGTCCCCCACTTGTATTTGAAACTCTTCAGCATTTATTTCCAGCCTTTGGCATCTTGGGGATGTCTCTTAAGGCCTAGTAATGACTCGTTGTACTCTCAATCCAATGTGAATTGGCGGGTCATTAAAAATGGTATCAGTTTTTTCGGTCTTTGCCTAACAAGTAGTCATCGATGTTCCTAGTTTTGGAGATGAAATCTCTTCTTGTCTATTCCTTGGGTGAAAATATTAGAAAGGAGTAGGATTGTCGGAACTTGAAATGTATAGCATAAAATGATGTAGCTAACCCTTTTATGCTGAACTTCAAGTTACCAGGGAGTTGGGTAAATAAGTGTTTGGAGACACTTCTAGAATTTTGAAATCTCATTGTCATGAGTTTAGCTAATGAGACGAGCATGACATGCATTGTAGAGGAATGACTTCCCACAAGGAGTGCATACATCATTTCGAGGAAGGATTCATGTTGTGAAAAAAAGGTGTTAAATTTTGAAAAAGAATGAAATTGGTTTTCAAATGAAAGATTTTTTGAAAAAAGAGAATGTTTATCGTATTTTGAAAATGGTTTAATTTTCAAAAGTGTGTGAAGTGTTTTAAAAAATGGTTGAACATGGGAAAAAGTTTGTTTTGGAAAACAATGTTGTAATAGTTTATGTGATAGAATTTGAAATGTTAAGACAACATTTTCTAGAGAGTGAGATTAACAGAGTTTGTTGTTATTTTAGAAAATGAAACCTGGTAGGTGTCGTCGAAACCAACCCGAAGAAGCTGCGGAGAATGTGGTTGCACCTGAATCACGTGTGAACCAAGAGCTGGTTCATAGTATTGTCCAAGCTTTTCAAGCTGTGGGTACAGAGAATCGGAGGAATGAGCCACGACATTTGGATCATACCATCCAGTTCATGAAGCAGAATCCACCTAATTTCTGAGGTGATTCCGAATCCGAGAAGGTGGAGGTGTGACTATATAGGATGAATCATATATTTGACTTCATCGGCACACCAATAGAGCTAGAGGTCAAACTGGCGATGTATATGCTCGAGGATCTTGCACGTTACTGTTGGGATTTAGCATTGCAGGCTAAATTGGATGAAGGACTTACATGAGAGGATTTTCAGGAATTGTTCAAAAAACAATTCTATTCTCACATGTTCAAGATCTAGAAAACGATGGACTTCTTCAGCCTGAAACAAGAGAGTCTCTCTGTCACAGAGTAAGAGACTAAGTTCATGAACTTAGTACTCTTTGCACCATAAGTTGCTGAAAGTGCCTCTTTGAAGGCACGCATCTTCGAATCAGGGCTACGACAGGAGATTCGATCAAAGATTGCAGTACTTTGTATTACAGATTATACATAGATGGTGAACAAAGTGATTGTGGCTGAACGTGATATCTCAGGATCTATGGGAGGAGGCATGATGATACCTACAGAAAATGGTGGGAACTCAATCGCTGGGAACAAGCGAAAAAGGGACAACTATTTCCAAGGTCCAAGTGGAAATCAGAACCAGACGACTGGATCAGTAAACCTTCCTCCATGACCCCAAAGCAAAGCATGTTGTTTTCAATGTGGTTCGCTTGACCACATAAAGTGAGATTGTACGGCACAACCTAGAGCATGTCATAATTGCAACAAGATGAGACATCTTTATCACTATTGTCGTAGTGCTCCAAGGTCCGGTGCTCGAGACACTTCTCAGGTGTCGCAAGCATTGTATTCTTCGACTGGACAAGGACAGCAGAATCAGTCTCATCAGCAGAGCAGAGTTAGCAATGGTGATTCTAAAAATACCATGACTCCTCAACCAGGGAAACCTTAGCAAGGAAACAAGGAGAATAGTGTAGTGAAGAAACAATTGTATGGATCTGAGTAGATAATTGTTGATGATCAAGCTGGACCATCTACAGTGAGAGGTACGATTCTTTTGAATTCTACCTTTGTGCAAGTGTTGTTTGATACTGGTGCATCACATTCCTTCATTGCTTCTCGTGCTGTTGAATTGCGATGTTTAAAACTGGAAATGATGCCTTCTGTTTTGAAACTGCAAACTCCTCTCGGTGAAAGAGAATTTCGAGCCTTTGTGTGTAGATCATGTGCTATAACTGTTGATGGAGCTGAGCTAAAATAAGAATTATCGATGTTGGATATGGATTTCTATGATATAATCCTGGGTATGGATTGACTGACAACATTCAAGCCTCAAATCGACTGTTATAGGAGAATAGTTAGTTTCATAACTGAGGATGACATCAAGCATCTCTTTAGAGGAGAGAGGATTGTAAATAAGGGTGCAAAGAGCTTGTTGGCACCAATGGTGGGAATGATATCTTACCAATTGACAGCGTTGACTTTTGCATCAATGGAAGAGATTGAGGAAAATAGTTTTTAGCTCTTGTGGATCAATTTCCAGGTGTCTTTCCCAAGAAATTCTCAGGGTTACCACCTCTAAGGGAAGTGGAGTTTACGATTGATCTTCTTCTAGGGACCAATCCTATTTCCCTTCCGTCTTATAGGATGACACCAACCGAGTTACGGGAATTGAAAGTGAAGTTAGAGGAGCTGGAAAGCAAGAGTTTCATTCGACTAAGTACATCTCCATGGGCAGCACCGTTTTGTTTGTGAAGAAGGCGGATGGAACTATTCGGCTGTGTATTGATTATCGTAAGCTTAACCAAGTTATGATAAAGAACAGATATCCACTTTCACACATTGATGATATGTTTGATCAATTAAGGGGAGCTCAGTGGTTCTCTAAGATTGACTTGCGATCAGGATATCACCAATTGAGAGTTTGGAAAGAGGATATTCCAAAGACAATTTTCAGAAGTAGATATGGCCACTATGAATATGTATTCATGCCTTTCGTTCTAACAAATGCACCAACGGTCTTCATGGCATTGATGAATCAGATATTTCAACAATATCTGGATTCATTTTTTGTGGTGTTTTTGGATGACATTTTGGTCTATTTAAAGACAAGGTCTGGTCATGAGGTGTACCTAGAAATAGTGTTACAAATCTTAAGAGATCGTCATTTGTATGCCAAATTATCAAAGTGTGATTTTTGGATACAAGAAGTACGTTTTCTTGGTCATGTCATTTCTAAGAAAGGTGTTTATGTTGATCTTGAAAAGATAGAAGTCGTTATCTCTTGGAAACCACCGAAGAATGTTTTCGAGATACAAAGTTTTCTTGGTCTAGTTGGTTATTACCGATGCTTTGTGCATGATTTCTCACGACTAGCTTCACCAATGACAACCCTGAAAAAGAATAATGATCCATTCCAATGGACGAAGGAATGTCAGAAGTCTTCCCAGGAACTAAAAGTTCGGCTTACACTGGCACCTATCTTGATATTTCCAGAATCAGGATAGGGGTATGTGGCGTATTGTGATTCTTCAGGATCATGGTTGGGCTGTGTTTTCATGAAAAGAGATCATGTGGTTGCTTATGGTTTAAGGTAGTTGAGAGTGCATGAGAAGAATTACCCAACACGTGATTTAGAGTTAGTTGTAGTCGTCCATGCTTTGAAAACATGGAGACATTATCTCTTTGGTGAGAAATTTACTGTGTTTATAGATCACAAAAGTTTGAAACACATTTTCTCATAGCTAGATTTGAATATGAGGAAAATTAGATGGATGAAGTATCTCCAAATTATTGAATTTGACTTGATGTACACACCGGGGAAAGGAAATTTGGTGGCGGATGCATTGAGTAGAAATTCATATACTCAGTTGGCGAAAGAAGCTTCAGATGAATGGAAGTTGATGTCGGTCTTATCTGACATGCATGTGGAATGTGACGACTGAGGTGATGTTGCGGTTTTATTTTCAACCACGCTTGTTCCTGATTTAGTAAAAATGATCAAAGAGGCACAAACATCTGATGCAGAATGTCTAGTTGTAAGTTCAAAACTCAATGGTGGGGAGACTATTGAGGGCCGAAAACTTGATGGGGGTTCAGTTTTGTGTTTCAAAGATCAGATGGTTGTACCTATGGTTCATCAGGAACAACTCTTTCATTATTACCACTATTCGAGGTGGGTTTTACATCCAGGTACACGAAAGATTTATAAGGTGTTTAAGGCGCAGTTTTGGTGGAGCGGTATGAAAAGGAAGGTGGTCGAGTTCGTCTCGCGGTGCTTAACTTATCAGCAGGTTAAAATAGATCATCAGAGACCAGCTGGTATGTTACAATTTTTGCCCATCCCAGTGTGGAATTGGGATCAGATAACAATGGATTTTGTTACAGGTCTTCCAAGAACGGTCCAGAAACACGATTTCATTTGGGTGATAGTGGATCGTCTAACCAAGTCGGCCCATTTCACCCCTATTCCTGAAACTCATACGGTGGAGGATCTTTCAAAAATCTATATCCGAGAAGTGGTAAAGAGGCATGGTGTACCAGTGTCAATAGTCTTAGATAGAGATCTGAGGTTCACATCTTGTTTCTGGAAATCCTTACAGTAAGCCCTTGGGACTCAGTTGACTATGAGCATGGCGTATCATCCTCATACGAATGAGAAATCCGAGAGGACGATACAAACGTTGGAAGACATGTTGCGAGCTTGTGTAATGGATTTTAGTGGCTCACGGGAGGAACATATACCCTTAGTGGAGTTCTCATACAATAACAGCTATCAAGCCTCAATACACATGGCTCCGTTTGAAGTATTGTATGGGCGTCCTTGTCGTTCTCTACTATGCTGGGTGGAAACGGGCGAACTTCACTAGTAGGGCCAAGCCTTTTCCAAAAAACAATGGAGAAGATCCAATTGATTAGAAAGAGGATAGAGACTGCTCAGAGTCGTCAGAAATCTTATGCAGATCGCCATCGAAGACCGTTTTCATTCGCTGTGGGTGATTATGTCTTCTTAAGGATCTCTCCAAGGCTTGGACATCGTCTCTTTGGGAAGAAAGGCAAGTTATCTTCTAGATACATTGGCCCTTTTGAGATAACAGAACGGGTTGGAGAGGTGACATATCAGTTGACATTACCACCACGATTTAGTTCGGTGCATAATGGGTTTTATGTATCCCAGTTGAAAAAGTATCACCCTGATCCTGACCATGTGATCAGATGGGATCACGTTGAGCAAGAACCAGATGCATCACTGATACATATCCCAGTGCGGATCATAGATATACAAGAGAAAGTCTTGCGTGGAAAAAGCACCGGCCTAGTGCGGGTTTTGTGGCAACATGGTCAGATTCAATAAGAGACTTGGGAATGTGAGAAGGAAATAAAAGAGCAGTGGTCGGAACTCTATTTGTCCAGCGAGGGTTTTCTACTTTCCAAGGACGGAAAGACCAATGGTGGAGAAAATGTAGTACCCCGGTTTCAGGTACATAACCCCTTTCCTCATGTTTTTTTTAATTTGGTGTGTATAAAATAGAGAGTTTTCATAAAATAGAGAGTTTCCATAAAATAGGGAGTTTCCATAAAATAGAGAGTTTCCATAATATAGAGAGTTTCCATTAAGTTGGTTGTTTCCATAATGTTGGTTGTTTCTATAAAGTGGGGTGTTTCCATAGTGAGTTGTTTCCATAAAGTGGGGTGTTTCCATAAAGTGAGTTGTTTCCATAAAGTGGGGTGTTTCCATAAAGTGAGATGTTTCCATAAAAAACTTGTTTCCCTAAAATGGGTAAAGTTGAAGGATGATAGAGTTTGGGGATTTTATAAGGAGTGTTGGGACCAAAAGGAAGGTCACACGATCCATACACAGTTGGCCCAAACCGTGTGGTCAAACCTTGTGCAGAGGTCAAATCTAGATCCTATTTTGTAGGAGCTTACTCGTTTTTGCTCTATATATTTCTTTTTGGATTCAAAACGCCCCTATTTAGAGATTATTCTCCCTAGAAGGCTGTAGAACCCTCCCCACACGAGTTGGAGACATCCCAGAGCCTTCCCTTGGTGATTTCGAGTCCGATTCTTGAGGTATGTCACCATTCATTCCGAATTTGTCATGTTTTCTTAGATCTGCTTAGATATAAATCTCTTATCTCCATTATTTCTTAAGATCTGAACCTATAGTGGGTAGATCTACGTTTTTGGATGCCAAATAATTCAATGTTGAGTCGTGATCTTGCTAGGATAAGAGAACTAATACCGTTCTTGGAGAATCGACTCGCTTTCTTGTGCGTTCTTCGTCTGTTGTCAAAGTTTCGTCAAAACCTTTGAGGTAGGTGGCTTCACTCTCATCTCCTTTTGCTATAATTGACCGTATTAGATTCAAATTAGTTTATTGATTGTGAAATTCATGTAAAAATCTTCATTTTTGATGATTTATGGTTTTTGTGAAATTGCGTGATCGTGGTGAATAGTTGTGAAAAAGGGGGTTTAGTTTCATTAATTTAAAATGATGATTTTAAATTATGAATTTTCTTGAATTTCTAAATGGATGATGAAAAATATATTTTCAATAGAAATGGTTTTCAATAAAAGTGGAGTTTTATTGAAATGGTTTGGAATTGAAATGTTTTGGCATTGAAATAGTTTTGATGAAAATGGTTTTCAATAAAAAAGTGTTTTTATTGAAAGGGTTGTTTTGGCATGATCTTTGGGAATATGTGGTGTGTGTTCATGTTTCATATATGAGGCTTGGTTGAAATATGACATTGTGCTCGGTGCCAAAGGTTTAATGGCACATGGAAATTTCATACACGGGGCTTGGTTGAAATATGACCTTGTGCTCGGTGCCAAAGGGTTAATGACACATGGGAAACAATTACCTTGTGACGACTTGGTAGATCGACAAGAAACCACTCATGAGTATGGAACTGTCATAACGTAGCATGTATGGTTGGTTGCATGGGTTTGAGGAATGGTTGGGTATGCTGATAAAGAGATATTGTGAAATGGTTGTCAAAATTGTTTAGTTATTTTTCTGGAAAAATATCTTGCTGGGAAAATTGGTTTCAATCGCACTTGTATGCTTTTGGAAATGAATGGTTTTGGAAACTTGTTTATATTTAGTTATAAACTGTTTTTGAGAAAAAAATTTATATAAAATGTTTTATATAATTGTTTCTAACTCTTCTATCCTAGTGGCGTGAGTAGGGAAGTCATTGGGGAAAACCTACTGAGTTTTATACTCACCCCTGCTTTGGCACTTTGGTACTTTTTCAGATGCTATATTCCGGGATAAGGGAAAAGGTAATGTTTCACATGTGTTTAGCACTACCTCGTGATGTTTGGGCTGTTCGGAGATTTTGGAGCTTGGAGCTAGTGGAGCATGGAGTCTTGAGGTCTTTGGAGAGTCCTGTATGGTTTATCTGTTATGTACTTGGATACTTGGTTATTCTTCCGTTGTTGCTTACTTTGATGTGGTTGTCAGATACATGAAGTTGTTGAGTTGTCTTTCGTTTGTTCATGCATCATATAGTGAATGTTTGGTTATGGTTGGTAGGTTTATCGGTTTATTTCTTAAAGGGTAAATTTCCCCCCACTTGTATTTGAAACCCTTCGGCATTTGTCTTGGGGATGTCGCTAAAGGCCTAGTAATGACTCATTGTACTCTCAAGCCAATGAGAATTGGCGGGTCATTACAATATAATTTGAATAAAATTATTTTTTCGTCTTGAGAATAATATTGATTTCATTAATTAAATTCAAATAGAATTTAATCGAGATTAACGGAAATAGTTAATGTGTGACCCTCTAGGATTTTTTCTCGTTGGCATTAGGTGAGTTTGCCTAAAGTTCAATATTACTGTCTAGCAACGGGTTAAGACACCCAAGAGAAAGAACTTAATGTCGCAACGACGAAAACAATATATGAACGCTCACTATGCAATATAATTCATTTGTCACAATATCTCATCAAGCGGGTTGTATATCCGTGTCACCAACTTATATACTCGATATGACTTGCTTTGATTATCTGAAATAACCACGTCATTACACCATGACTATGAAATTTAATGTGACGATTCTATTTCGATCAAAGCACCGAGATATCAATTTCCATAAAGATGGAAGAGACGAATCATTCATCGATCTATCCATTAATGACATGTTACTCATGATGCACCCAACGTATCCAACTTCGTTATGAGATGTTATTATCATGGTTTATGGAAAACATCTAAGTACGCGAGTTGTAACATGCATTAATAACAATCTTAAAGTCTAAGGACCATCACACATGCTCGCACATAAGAATATCCGATGACACCAAAACATACGAAATTTCTATTGGTGGGTTTGTTCTCGTAATCTCCCATCTCAGAGATTACCAAGTGCGAACTTCATGAGAAAAAGACTCATCTTCTTATAAGTACTCACACCTGACAGTCTATGTACTATGCGTCCCATCATAGTACGTTATCCAACTGCATAATATTATTTAAGAATATCGTTATAGCACATCAAGGTTCTAATCATAGCGGGGAACTGCTATGGGCTTATCAATGCAACGTATACTCTAGACCATTATTACATTAGAGTCATGAAGAGCAATGAACAATATGTAATGAGTTGTTTTATTAATATTCAATACATCGAATATACATATAATTAGAGTTCATAAGTTGGTCTTAGGACACAAACTCCAACAAACTCCCACTTGGACTAGAGCCAACTGTCTATAACATTCAATCAGCTAAACCTCACATGATAGTCATGTTTCTACTTAGTCAAGACTTTAGTCAAGCGGTCTGCCATGTTGTCTTCCGTGGAAATACTGCTCACTGCCACTTCACCTCTCTGAGAAAAATTGCTCAAGAGACGATACTTTCGAAATATGTGCTTCGTCCGTTGATGTGATATTGAATCTTTTGCAAGAGTCACCGCTTGAGTATTATCACAATAGAGTGTGATTGGATCTTTACTGCTAGATATGATGTCAAACTCTTAGACGAAGTTGCACATCCATACTTATTATTTAGCTGTCTTAGAAGCCACAATATACCTAGACTTTGCTGTAGAATCTACGTCCAGAGTATAATTTGAGCTCTTCTATCTCACAAAACCTCTATTCAAAGTGAAGATGTATCCTATTTGTGACTTCATGTCATCTTGATCAGTTTTGAAAACTATCATCTGCATATCCTCTGATGAATAGTTCCTCATCTCTTCTATAAACCAAGAACATATCCTTAGTATGCCTCAGATACTTAAGGATAGTTTTGACTGCCATCCAATTACGGTCACCTGGATCCGCTTGATATCTTCCTACCACACTTAATGCGCATGCGACATCCAACCTAGTACATAACATATCATAAATGACTGATCCAATCACTGATGTGTATGAAATTATTGCCATTCTATTTCTTTCCTTATGTGTTTGAGGACACATTTTCCTGGACAGATGAATGCCACGTGACGTTGTCCGAACAACCTCTTGGATCTATCATGATGAATCTTGATCCCAAGAATATATGATGCCTCACTCAAGTCTTTCATAGAGAAGCATTTATTCAACCATGTCTAAGACTGGTATTTGGTTTCCAATGAGTAATATGTCATCAACATATATTATTAAGAAAACTACTATGCTCCCACTAAACCATTTATAGACACGCGACTCGCATTCATTCTTTATGCAACCTAATTTTGTTATGGTTTAATCAAAATGAATGTTCCATGACCTGGATGCTTGCTTTAATCCATAAATAGATATTTGCAACTTGTATACCTTGTTGGCATATTTTTGAGTCACAAACCCTCTGGGTTGTGTCATATAGACATTTTCCTAAAAGTTCCCATTAAGGAAGACTATTTTGACATCTATTTCCAAATCTCATAAACATGGAAAGTCACAATGACAATTAGAATTCTGATGGATTTCATCATTGCAATTGGTGAAAAGGTCTTTTCGTAGTCAATGCCTTGACACTATTTAAACCCTTTTGCAACTAGTCGCGCCTTATAGGTACTGACTAGTTCTTCCATATCCAGTTTTTTATTGAATACCAATTTGCAACCAATGGGTTTTACATCTACTGGAGTGTCTATCAAAATCCATACTTGGTTTTGGTACATGGAATCCATTTCAGAATTCATGGTCTCTTTCCACTTGACAACATCTGTACCACTTACTACTTCCTTGTAGGTTAGATGATCATTATTATCAACTAATAATGAGTTACCATCCTCGGTGACTAGAAAACCATATCGTTCTGGTTCTCTAACCTCTCTAGTAGTCTTACGCAGTAATTGTGTCTCTAGAACAATTTCTTCTTCCACATGGCTTTGTGGAATTTTTTTCTATGCTAACTCTTGTGTATCTTGAGCCTCAATTTCATCGAAGTCTATCTCGGTCCCACTATATATTTTAGAGATAAGATTCTGTTCAAGAAATGTGAGACGTCTGTCAACCACAACCTTTTTGTCTGAAGGATTATATAGGTAGTATCCCTTTGTTTCTTTAGGATATCTTATAAAGATACACTTTTTGCCTTGGGATGCAAGCATGTTACTTGAAGAGGCCTTAAAAAACGCTTTGCAACCCCACACATATAAGACAACATGAGTTTATTTATATTCCATAAGTGGTATGGTATTCCATCTCTTTCTTTAGTTGACATGGTTTAACACGTATGTTGTTGTTTGTAACGCGTATCCCCAAAAGGATAATGAAAGATTCACTTGACTCATCATTGATCTCATAATGTCCGAAAAGGTGTGGTTCCTCCTTTCCCTTACACCATTCAAATGAGGTGTATAAGGAGTGAGTTGAGATAATATCCCAAACTCTCGTAAATAATCAATGAAGTCTTGATTAAGATATTCTCTACAACACTTTGAGTGGAGTTTATTAATCTTCTTACCAAGATGGTTCTCAACTTCATTCTTGTATTCCTTGAATTTATCAAAATAATCCAACTTATACCTCATCAATTAGACATATCCATATCTACTAAAATCATCAATAAAAGTTATGAAGTATGAGTACCCACCCCTTTCCTCAACAGGAAATAGTCCACACAAATCGGTATGAACTGATTCAAGATCTCTTTAGCCCTTTCTCCTTTCCCACTAAATAGGGCTTTGGTCATTTTTCTTTTAAACTTGCATGACATACATTAAGTGGTTTTAGTTCAAAAGAATTTAAATATTCATCTTGATGTAATTTAATCAAGCACTTTATCACGACCTGACCCATTGGGGTAGGTCTGGCCGGCGGAAGGCCAAACCACAACTACCCCAAGCCCGCCTCCATAGGCCAGGGGCTGGCGACAAGCGTTGAAATACATAACTAAAATGGGAGGCCTTTTCCTATTGTACCTATATGCATGCACCCAACCATCTTCATGAAGAACTGCAGATGAATATTAATAAAATACAATAACATCTAGAGTAAAAGCCATGCATGTAATAACCTCTAGGCAATATAAAAGAGTGTGATAGCATAATCTAAAAAGTAAAGGGGAAAAATGCACGCCCAACCAGAAAAGACGTCCCAAGATGACAATAACTATAAAAGTAAATGCTGAGAGAGCCCAACTCCAAATCTCCAAGCCCGACCGTCGTATGTGGTCTATGCACCCGAGTATCCCTATGATGCTCTGAAATCACTACTGACCTATTTATCATCCGCATAAGACACGACACGTGTGAGAAAAACCCATGCAGGGGTGGGTATATACATACCCAGTAGGATGCCCTGAAAACTGAATAGGGAGCGATAGAAGACACGATAGAAGTAGTCAGCTCATCACAATGAAGGTATGCCAATCAGTATACGAGACATCAATCATAACGAGAAACTCAGATATGCTCAACAAGAAGCCCAAACAAGAAAGGGGATGTCCATCTCCACAACCTAGCTAAGAACAATTGATTTTGCTTGCAGTTCTAAAAAGGGACCATCTTTGATTCCCAACATCTCGCATGTCTCAAAATAAATAATCATGTTGAGGACCCATGCCTCACCACTGCGTTGCACATTCGAGGGGGCACAATCTCGCGATCTCCAACCAGCATATTCCTTTCACAATGAAAATATGCATTGGATATCTTGTAGGATATTGGCTTATCTCAGGCAACTACTGTTGAAACTTCTCTTGAGCCAGGAGAACGATCTTTCCATGATACAACTGATCCATACTCTCATCCGGATAGGTATCCTCGTCTTTTGGTCAAACTCAATTATCTTTCCATGACTCGTCCGGATATGGCATGTGCTATCAGTAAGGTCAATCAATTCATGGAATATCCGAAAAAATCCCAATGGGATGTTGTCCTTCTCATTGTCAAATACATAAATAAAGACCCTGCCCATGGTATTAAATATTTACATCACAATCATCTAGACATTGAGGCCTTATATGATGCTGACTACGCTGGCTGCTTATTTACTCGAAAGTCTACTTCTGAGTTTGCGGTTTTTCTGGCTGGTAACTTAATCTCCTGGCGATGCAAGAAACAATCTGTCATCTCCATATCCAGTGCTGAATCTGAATACCGTGCGATAACCTCAATCATTGCTGAAATTCTATGCATTCGTCAACTTCTTCATGAAATTTGTTCCCCGCCACAAAATTCTGCTCATATTTTCTGTGATAATTAGACGACCATGAAGATTGCTTTGAATCTAGTGTTCCATGAACACACAAAGCATATTGAGATTGACTGTCACTTTATTCACCATTTCTTGGAGCAGTATTAGTTTGAGCTACATTTCTACAAGTCATCATCCTGCCAACATCTTCACCAAAGGCTTGTCCGGAGACCAAGCTGGGCATCCACAACATTTACGACCCAACTTGAGGGGGAGTGTGGTTGGCCTTTGTGTTTTTCCTCTCTTGTATTTTGTGAGACTCTTCTTCCAAGATAACCTATTCTAGCTTGAGTGAGAGCATTGGACCTAATTATGTGTATGTTAGAGTTCCACATTGGTTTGCTGGGTCTTGTAATCTTTTTCCTCTATCTATAAAGAAAGGGTTTCGCCTCTCATTGAGGTATGGGGTACGATTCTACAGTATTTATTGTCAATACATAAAATGAAGTTGAAGATGATGAAGAAATCCATGAGACGATGGCCTTGGTGATGGGTGGAACATCTCACCAAGTATTAATGGTGGTTCAACCTGTGAAGCTTTGTTAAAGGAAAGCAAAGAGCCTGTGAAAACATTCAATGATCAGAGAATTGACAGAGGAAAATAAGAAACTATGAAAAGACCTGCATTTAAGATATTTGAGAAGTGTCCATGATGTTTGAGGATAATTGAAAGAAGGTTGAAGTTTGAATAATATTGGAGAAGATCCAAGATATTGAGTTGCAGTGGCCATCTGATGTGTAATTCATGTTTTTGACCATTCGAAAGGCCAATTCAATTTTTTCTTAAAACTAATGAAACATAGTCATGAATGATAATTATCCAATGCACTTGGAATATGTCCAATCAAATGTTTGTATTAAAAATTTTCATGACCCCCTCCCTCCAAAGATACCGTAATAAGGGGAGAGAGATAATGACCTCCAAGTCCCGCCTCTAGTAGGCCTCGGGTTGGCGACTAGCCCAGAGGGTATAAAAAAATCATGAAATGTGAGGCATTGCCCTCTATAACAAAATATGACCCGGAGATAAGATAAATCATCCACAAACAACACCATGAAATAATATAAAAAGAAACCAAAACCATCCCACACTGCATGTATAAATAAAACTGATACTGTAATGACCCAGACTCTAGTATCCCGGAGCTGGTGCCTTAGTTTATTACATTGGCATAAGATACAAGAAATCGCATCCCAAAGAACCAAATAGTTTAGTAGTCTTGGTAAACTAGATACATATTTTAAATCCAAATTACATTTTAAACATAAAAAAAAACAAAAAATATTTTCTTTGAGAACACCATTATTCCTCTTAGCATAACCCTGCATATCAGTCATAATATACTTCTTGGAATTATGGGGAAAGATGAAATATAAGAAAGAGATGAGTTCAAATGCTCAGTAAGGGTATTCATATAGCAGAAGGTATCATAAATAAGGATAAATGATTATGGAAATGTGACTAACTGAAACACATTCCATTTAATCAATAAACAGGAATAAAAGATGATCAATTAGTGCCATATGAATAGTCACATGAGAATGAGATTTAACCATGGATATTCTACTAGCCGAATAATCACATGAAATATCAATAATTAATCTCATAATGAAGGAATGCATAATGCGGAACATCATAAACTTATTGTAAAGGCTTCGACCAAACCACCATACACAAACAGGTAAGGCCTTGGCCAATACCCAAATTAGTTTGTCTCATGAGACCTACCGATGTATCGAGGAGCTATAGCAGGTCCCTCTCATTACTTATTAAGTCCAATGCATTCCTCATATGAAAGAGGTGAAACATAATGAACATAAACATTCATATTGAAAAACTAGCATACAAAATGTGAATACTTTAACAATAAATCATGAATGGTATCAAAATAACACATCCATCAAACAGATCATAAACCATTCAATAAAATATGTAGATGTTATCATAAGAGATCAACCTCAATTAAAGCTTCATGAAGGCGAAAAAATCCGCTCATGTCGTATAAGTTAAAAAAATTCATTCTGTATTTTGTCGAAAAAGTCATAAAACGCCATGTTTGGAAAACGACAAAAAGACTCTTTCAAACCGTTTTGATAAAGTCAAACATGGGTAAAGAAAAGACTTTAAACATTTATAGGAGAATAGTAAAAACTTTTTTGAAATCATTTTTGTAAAACATAAACATGGAAGAGAAATATTCCCCAGTGAAGACTTAAACAAAAATAATCTCGATTAATGATGAGATTGTGAATTAAACCCTTACTACTTTGTAATCAGTTGAATCGTATGACTCATAACATCAAATGAAACTTTAAATACCACAAAGATAAGGAGATTCATGATATTATATTATAGGATCAGTATATACACCACGTAAAATAAATAAGCGGTGAATAAGGTATGTATCCCACATAAATAAAAGTGAGACGAAAATCCCTTACCTTAGGTTCGATTTTCTCCGTACGTGTCTAAAACTTCTATATAGTGGTTTTAAATATATTAACTTATATCAGAATCATAATAATATTTATGATATCATATATGATTCCCTTATAACATTTTACCACTCTTATTAATAATATTTTATTCATTTCACTGTTTCGGGTGTTAATTGCCATGTTTTCTCATGTTTGTTTTGTTTTGAAAGTCCCGGTTTTTATTGAATAGGATATATATCCAACATCTCCAGAATAATATTAATTTCATAAATATCACATTTAATCATTAAATACATTTTTGTAACCACTCTTGAATGTTGAACATAGATAATGCATCACATAGTTTCGTGGAGACGATAAATCGTACATACAAACGAACTACAGTATAATTCCCTTAATAGTAAAAGGGTAAGAAATTTGATGGTATATTAATTATACAGAATGGATATCATGTAATATTTATTATATATATATATATATCCATTATTTCCATCATTATATCCATCTAAGTAAAGTGTTGATGAGAAAACAGGCTACACCATGACGTAGAGACGGTAAGCCATACGCACGCACACATGGTGCTTTTGTTTTCCATAGGATGGATAAATCATGGAAACAATTCATGAAGAAGTAGAAGAATAAATAAATTTGGATGAGTTGATAAAAGCACCCCTTCTTTGACGGACTCCCTTTAGATCTCTTCTTAAGGGATCTAGGGTTGGTCTTTTTGGAAGACCAGGATCTCCAAAACTTGGTTAAGGATGTTGGGAAGAGAAATTGGTAGGGGTTGGTCGAGCTAGAAGACTCAAAGTGGTGTGAAGAAGTGAGAGAGAATGTTCCCCTTTATAATTTAGGTGAAAGACACTTTAGGAAACTCTCAAAATATTAAATTAATATAAATCAATTTTCAATTCCAAATGGTTATAAAGTGAATTATTTCGAAGCTAAGATGAAAATGGTTCAAAATCCTTTCAACCAATAATTTTTAGAAAAATTTAAGGAACATTCTTACCCTTACCTTTTGAATTTAACCATTATTTAACCCTTTTAACCCTTATCGTGACAACATGTGTTTTTACTCCTTGAAGGTTAATATAGTTATTATAAAATGACAAAACTAACCATAAATGAATCATAGATGATTATTTCAACCTTATCCCAATCAGTTGTCTGAATTTTATATTTTTATGAATTTTATATCATTTAATAAAATATTATTTATTTTAAAATACCATTAATGTCAAATTTGACACTATTCATTACTTGACTTTTTAAAAACATCTTAAAAACAAGATAAATTTGAACCAATTCTTTTAACATATCACTAGCATGTCAAAGTCCTCTAAAAATCGTGGATGACATTAATTATTTCAAATTATATTTATTTTAATATTTTTAATATCATTTATTTGATATTTCTATTAATTAAACAATTATCGCATCATCATTGCGTAAGACTTTAAGGTAATTATTTATTTCTTAAAAATTAAAACTAAATTATCATAATGATGATAAACATTGTAGCTTTCAGATCACTATTTATAGTCAAAGATGTGCTGAATAACCACATATTAAAAATATAACACTTATTAAAAAACACGAGTATGACATATTTGACTTTTATTAAAATAAAATACTATAAAAGGATTAAAGTAATTCAAGTGGCTCCAAGAGGCCATCAAATCTGCCCAATGATGATTTTGGTCGACAATCACTCATCCAATAAAATTAGTACAAGTGTTGTTTTAATTTTCTAATATTTATAATGTTAGTTTTACCCTTAATTACCCTATTTACCCTTAACCGTGGTAATTAAAATTACTAAATTTACTATTCATATTGTTTAAAAATACAAGAGAACTATTTACTAAATTTAGAACTTATGATCTCAAATATGAAATCCATTTTTCAAAATTCAAAACATAGAATTGATTAAAATTAATTTAAAATTAGTTTCGTTGACGGAATGAGAAAACAAGTTTTTAAAGTGAAAATGTTCAAAAGATTGAAATGTTTTTATATCCAAATTTAATGTGAAATTGATTCCAATGACCTATATTGGATTAACTGATATAAAATTGATCTAATTATACTTTAAAACCAATCAAAAATATAATTTAACACTAAATTATTTAGACGAAAAAACTATTTTCAATTAAAATCCAGTATTTTTCACTATTCATCAAAACATGAAACTTATTAGAAAAATACCAAAAAATGAAATCAAAGTAAATTTTTATATTCCTCCTCCAAAGAGTTTATTTTTTCAAATAGAATTTATAAGTGTCAAAAACTAGATTTAAAACAAATTCGTCGTCAAAAGGCGGTAAAACTGTCTTTCTATAAAAATACATCTTTTATGTGTAAAATTAGATTTGTTCTTATATCATGTATAGAAAACACATAGGATGAATGTTAAACATTAGATTGAATATATTATATATATATATATATATCATTTATATTTAGTGTGATTTGTTTATTTTATTGGTATAAAACACATTTGTGCACATTTAAATAATTTTTTAGAAAAAGATTTCCTTTTATTTTAAAATGGTTTTATTTTCATTTATAAAAAATTGGTCACCAAATAATTCATTATATTTAAACGTGCAAACCATATTTTTATAATTCAGTTAATCCTATTCATTCTTGTCATTATAACAGCCAAGTTATAATGGTAATATTTAAATAATAATATTTAGTTGTTCGTTTAAGTACGATGTGGTGTATCATATATGTTATCAAACATAGTGTTTCCTTTTAAAAACTCGGGATGTTAAATTCTCCCCCCTTTAATAAATTTCGTCTTCCCAATTTGAACTCGGGATTGAAAACCAAGGGTTTGACTTTTCAAAATGCTTTTGTTTAAATCCCACATCGGAAAAAAAAGATTAATGAAACTTCCACTTTAAAATAAAGGGAAGTACGAAGGGTACCTGAGATAACACATACTAGGGTTCTATGTAGGAAGACACATGAAATAGAAAAATAACTATCAAGTTCTGATGGAGAGTGATAAAGAACATTATCATGAGAAAGTTAACAATCACAAAACCGTAAATCCATGATGAGTTAAAAGGTCATTGATTTCTTAGTAAGAAAAGTAATCGGATAATGTTTTTGTTTCAAAATCATTTTCCTAAAGTTAAGGAATTCATTTACTTCCTTGACCAGAAACAAGGAACCATACTTACTTGACAAGTAGAGTTTCATCTTTTAATCAATCTCTACCACAAACTCATCTTTTTCTCCAAACGATGAGTATTTAAGATGAATTTTTCGTGCCTAAAGAATTCGAATCAACTTCTACGGATCGCAAAATCCACAAAGTATAACTATTCATTCCTTCTGATTTTATACGTTAACCAAAACCAAAATGGTTAGGATAATATAAGACAATTCTTCAAAATGAATAAACCTTTATATGATGAAAAACAAATTTAATCTCCAAAATTCAACAGTAATACTCAAAGTTCAACATAGACCATTGAGGAAATAACCATCATTCCTCAAAAATATTCTAGACTAAGATTGAGACTTAAAAATCAGAAGGATTTGATCATATAGTCTCCCAAATAACATCAATCATTCTTAACATCTCATATGAAAAATTTAATTTCCTAAATCACATAATCTCCAAGATATTCTAACCATTTCCATAAATAATTTGAATCATCATAAGTCTATAATAAAATAATATTTGACTCTAAAAGAAAATTCAATCTTTATTCCTCATAATATTGTGTTTACCTTAATCTTATAGGATTCCCAAAATAGCGAACATATTCTGAAATAACATTAATCACTTAATCACCAGTGTTTCTACTCCGGTTGTGCCAGTGAACCCAAGACTTTTAAAGAGGATCGTTATACCTGAAAATGAAGTGGAAGCAAAGTGACTGTTGTCAAGTAAGTCTCTGGTGCTGAAAGTCTTACAAACCCAAGGATGGCTAGACTGACTGTCCTCAAATAAGAGACCTTTCTACCCTAGGTCGGTGCATCAATTTTATCAGAATGTTGAGTTTGAATTTAATAATGATGAATAATACAGGATTAGAACAAGAATAAATGGTCAAAAAGTTTCTTTCTCCTCAAGAAAATTGGTTGAATGTCTGGGTGTATCACATGAAGGAGTTTATGATAACTACTAAGGCACTATTCCTGAAAATAGTGAGTTGTTTGTATATGAAGATGCCCTTGTAGAACTAACTGGAGATGGAATAACGAGAAGACCGGTTGCATCCGAGTGGGATGGAAAGTGAAAATTGCTATTCAAGTTTATTCAGCACATGTTATGCCCAAGAAAAGGTGACTTTTCCAACTTAAGATACCAAGATGTATATATGCTTTGTCTTATGAAACGAGTGTAGGTATCTTACAGTACATATGTCTGAGATGATAAAGCCTACTTTGAGATCTAATTCCTTGATTTATCCAAAGCTTATTTCAGCCATCTTAAAGACAAAAGGCCATGTTTTAGATAATGAGAAAACAAGTGGTGGTTTCTGCATTTCCAAAGCAATTTACTCATGAAGGAAGATCAGTTGGAACCCTCGGAAGAAGCAGTGGGTGACTAATTATGACAAAAAATATGTTGAATTTAATTCAGTGGAGCATCCTTCAAGTCTTAAAGATATTGTTGATCCTGGTTTAGAACCAGATGATATAGTGGAGTATTCTGATGAAAAGTAAGAAGAATCTGTTGCAAAAGAAGAAGCTGAGAAAGTGTTGTCTATTGATGAGTGGAGTGACCCCGATTTTTCTCCCAAATCACCACTTATCACTTATGGAGCTCCTAACCCGCCTAGGAGACTTCCCAAAAGTGAAAAGTTTGTGAATAGTGATGAGAAAGAAACCGAAGTTTCTGAAGAGGAACTGTTTAAAAGCAGTTCAAAGACTGATGATGAAGATGACAATGACGATGAAGAAGAGGAAGAAGAAAGTAAAGAAAATGGTAATGGAAATAGAGATGCTGGAAATGAAGATGATGATGATGATAATTCTGACCCTGATGGTTCAGTTGGAAGAATTAAGAGAGATGTTGAGATGCCTTCAGATCTTGATTCTCTTAGTTTATCTACAGAGAGATCAACTCTTAAGGAAAAAGATGCACTTATTAAGGGGGATAAATCCCCATCATTGTAATTTTTTCAAGAAATTACTACTATTGAAGCTAGTTTTTCTATTAATGGTCAGACTGTTTCTGACTCTGCTATGGTTGAGCAGATGACTGCCATAGCTGCTTTTGAGCAGCATGTAGCCGAATAGATGCAAAAAGAACTTATTGAGGAAGAATATGGAAATGAAAAACTTGATGAGCCTCCTATTGATAGGCTTGTGGAGGTTGAAACAGATGTTGGTATGCCGAAATAAGATGTTAATATGATAGAAGCACCTACTGTTGGTGAATCTGACGTTGGTGCACCTAGATCAAGTGTTCTGAATCCAGTTGAGTTGTTTGTTTATGTACCAACTCTGGTTGTTTCTAGTCTTATACCTTCTGTTGAGGTATCCCCTATTGTAGTACCTACTGTGGTACCTATTGTTGTTAAAACTTTTGTTGTTAAACCTTTAGAGAGTTGGGTTGATCCGATGGAATATGAGTGAGATAAATTCTTGGATAAAGAGGGCAGTTCACCAAATAATGGTGAACCTGCCATTCTGAAAGAAAAGGATCCTAAAGGATCACTAGTTTCCAGGTTGATGTTGCAGGACTGTTAGAAAAAATTGCTTATGTGAGAGCACCTCCTCCTTCCCCTCCTCCTTCCCCTCCTGTAAGTTCTGTTCGAGTGGATATGATCACAATAAGTGACTTGAATGATTTTGGAGAAAAATTGTTGTCAGATAAAATCTCTTGAATAGCCAAGAACCTCTCCTGACAAAGCTTAGTGAAAATGATGCCCGGTATTTGTTTGAGTTGGTGATTCAACATATACAACCTAAAATGATGCATCACATTCAAGAGATTTAGATTGAGCATAAGAGGATTAGTAGTGAATTGGAATCTATAAAGTCTATGCTTTAAGACTTAAAGTCGACTTTTACTGCCTCTTTGGATGTAATTCTAAAAATTCTTAAGAATGTATCTTTAGATACTTCTACCTCCACTGATGCTCCTACAGTGGATGTTGTTAAGATCAGAACTGTGGTTAGAGAAGAAGTTGCAACTATGTCCAGTGCACCTACTAGTGGAGAACCGTCATACCGTTGGAGATTTTGATGAAGTTTGAGCAGAGTACAGAGCATGATCATATGATGATCAGATCATATGCCAAGGATATGAATGCTAACAGAGATACAATTACTAAATCTATCAAATATTATCTCTCTAGGATTTATACTAAGCATGCCATGGATGAAAATTTTAAAATTTTGGCTGAGAATTTTAGGATGCCACCTGTTACTCAAGCTTTTAAGGAGCAAGTCAGACAGTTGAAAGAGATGACTCCTATGCTTCAAAGATTTATGGAAGAGAAGGGAGAAATTTTCAGTGCCATGGAGAGAGGAGGGAATATTATAGTGGACTTCATCAATCTCATGAAGCCCTTTCTTTATGTGCATGGTACAACTATTGTGGCTCAAGAAGCAATTCCTATTACTCCTTGTTTAAACCCTTTTTTATTCTTCTGGGTATTTTCTGAGTGCCACATCGGAATACCTCTTTATGTATTCCTTTTTCTCATTCTATAAAAGAGAGCCTCCGCCTCACCAGGAGGCAAGGAGATTTCCTCCTACATGGTATCAGAGGAGAGTAGCATAGACCACGGGCAGGATCTTGCTTGATGTATTTGGCGATGCGAAGGACAACATCCCAATGAGAGGTGGTCGGATGCTCCATAAATTGGCTCACTTTTCTTTATTCTTGACAGACAACCTCATCTCCTAGCGCAACAAGAAACAGACGGTCATCTCCTGCTCCAGTGCGGAGTCCGAGTACCGAGCCATGACCACTGTTACTACAGAGATCATTTGGCTTCGACATCTCCTCCAGGAGTATGGCTTTCCTCTGCAGACATCTGCTCACATCTGGTGTGACAATCAGGCTGCCACCAAGATTGCTTCGAATCCCATTTTCCATGAACGCACGAAGCATATTGAGGTGAACTTCCACTTTCTTCGCCACCACCTGGAGCACACTCATTTCAACCTTAGCCACATCCCGACGGTGGACCAGTTTGCTGACATCTTCACCAAAGGCCTCCCAGGAGCTCGCCTCGCCTCGCTCAGTTCCAAGCTGGGCATGTCCAGCTTGAGGGGGAGTGTTAAAACCCTTTTTATTCTTCTGGGTATTTTCCAAGTCCCACATCGGAATACCTCTTTATGTATTCTTTTTTCTCATTCTATAAAAGAGATCCTCCACCTCACCAGGAGGCAAGGAGATTTCCTCCTACACTCCTCAAGTATCTTTTAGACCAAGTGTTACAAGGGGTCCATCTGCACCCCTGCCTGCCAGATTCCAACCCTTCCCTCTTCATCTTGCACAATCTATGAGATAACTCAGGCCGGTTGTTATAGAATCTCGACCTCAAGCTATAGCTAGAATCCCACCTTGTCACGACCCACCTTCACCAAGATGAGGGAAGGGACAACAGATTGCAAGACCCTTCCTTTCTCAAGTTGAAGGAGAGATAATGACTCCTGAAACCCACCTTCAATAGGTCCCAGAGTGGCGACTAGCACCAAGGGTATGAAATCACACACAAAATGGAAGGCATTACCCTTTTTATTTAGTAGGATCGGGAGATAAGATAGTAAATCCCAAACAACACCAAAACCGGGGGTAGAGGTAAAGCCAAAACAAACCATTCCCATATGCATGTTCCAAAAGTAAGTGTTACAAAAGTACAACAAAACTTCTAAGTACCAAAGAAAAGAAAAACAGCAAAAACAACTACCCCAAAGTCCAAACTAGTAGGGTCCAAAATGGTCCTCGAATTCCTCCTGGAAACCTGGAAGCAGTTTTATATACGTAGGGTGAGTATACAGGTATACTCAGTAGGGAAACCCAAAAGCTCTCGTGCACAAGTGGGGAGACATACTAATGCCCCATGAAAAAGGAGATAACCAAAGCACCTAGCAAGGAAACTATCCACCCAAACCTCACCAAGGTACACTCCCAAAATAACGCAGGTCAAGTAAAGTAATAATAAAACACATCGATGTTTGGGTGCCCCGCGCCACTTTCCCACTGGTTATTAAAAACATCCTATGCATCAGACCTCCCCCGCCATTCTCACCGCAGTCCCACTGCCATACTCCGCCCGCACACACCTGGGTTACCACAACCACACATCCCGCTCACAGACACCTGGGACACAACAACCAAATGTAACCACGCCCACAGACACTTGGGTCTGAACAACTACCGCTACACCCGAAGACACCTGAGCCTCATCTCGAAGACACTTGGGAAACAACTTGCTCACACACAACTGGGCCAACTACCACAACATACCCTGCCCAAAGAATCTTGGGCTATAATGGACTTCAGGTCGTCATAGCCTGCCTGAAGAATCTTTGGCTACCTTGGAAAGGGAGCAGAAAAGGATTCAATAACCAGCCCCTCATAAGAGTGTTGGAAAAACACCATCCACCATGAAATGGAGGTTTTCGGCATGAAGTGATCAACTTGAGGGGGGTACGAATAAAAAACATAAAAACTAAATTATACATATAGGTAAAAAGCACTCATCCCAACCTAGGGGTTCCAAAACCAGCCCATATACAAACACTCTCGTTTTTATTCATCCGTAAGAAGCACCACAACCACAAACATGTCACAACTCATTCCTGAAAAACAATTCCCCTTTGAACCCATTCCTGTTTTCATAATCAAGTGATTCCATTTAGATAATTATTCACTACCGGGAAATTAATAGGCATATCCAAAAGCCAAGGAAGGAAAAACAGCCAAGTGGAAATTTAAGCATTCACACCCGGTTCTCTTGTAAAGTCACAACAACAAAAGGGATCCATGAGATCCCTCAAAGTACTGGAACCAAAACAAGCCCCAACATATGGTCCCACATGGACTTAGGTCCAAAAACCAATGACTGCTCAATAGGGGATCCCATCCCCATCCACATCACCTCACAAGCATCAACCCTAAACATCACCAGAACAGAGCAAGGGAGTATTCAAATTTGAATATGCCATTCATTTAGTTCCGTTTTTCCGTTTGGTTAACCGGGGTGATCACACAAGGGTTCTTATTCATTGGGAATCCGTTTAATCAACCGAGTTCACATGATTTACCAGTTTCCATGTTACAACCATTTAATCACATAAATATCCAGAAAACAGAGGTTCATTAGTGCACAATAAAGGACCACCAACGGCCACGATTTTCTGTGGACATAAGCCCATTCAATTCACAACATATGGGAAAAGATAAAAGAGTACAACAACATTATCAAACACACCCCTTCATTCTTTCAATCCATTTATTATATTCGTTAAGGTTTGGTTTCATCCATCCCCATAGGAAACATTATCATACCCACCCCTCATGATACACAATTAAGAGAGACGAAAGAAAAACCCTACTTGGATGATCAACGATCAACGTTTTTCTCCTCATGCCAATAACTGAGATGCGTAACTTCCATGGGAGGAACTCCGAGGACTCCGAGAATGAGCAGGAAAGGCTCCGACACAGGCACACCACTATCCTCGAGAAAGGGGACTCCAAACACACCAAGGAAAGAAAGAAACTAGCCAAGAAGAAGAAGGAAAGAATTATAATGCGATAAAAGGTGAGATACCGGAGTTACGAGTTATGAATTTTGAATATCTTTAAAGGTGGATCATGGTTTCACCTCGCGATTAGACGGTTACACACGATAAAATTAATTTTTTATTTAATAATTCTTATCGGAGGGGTGGACAAAACAGTTGTGCGCTAAAGGATTTCATTTAAATAGAGAAAAATGGTCTGTTGAGGGTCTCCCCAATCCTAGGGGATTTAAAACGTTGTTTATGGTGCTAAAAACAGCCTTGAATCATGTTAAAAATGTTAAAAGACATAAAAGTGGCGTTACGAGAAAAACTGGGGAAGGAAACCCCGACACCCCTCTGTGGCTGATTGGTGAGACTGATAGGTGAAACTGA
The DNA here is from genome assembly GCA_963277665.1 of Viscum album. NCBI lineage: Eukaryota > Viridiplantae > Streptophyta > Magnoliopsida > Santalales > Viscaceae > Viscum > Viscum album. The sequence goes on along the minus strand of OY728137.1, from coordinate 1,018,048,115 downwards.
TCGGTGAAGCTGATCGGGTCAAGCTGATCCTGTGAATCTGATCTGTGTAGCTGATCCCGTGAAGTTGATCGGGTGAAGCTGATCCTGTGATGTTGATCTGTGAAACCGATTGGGTGAAACCGATCTGTGAAACCGATTGGGTGAAACCGATTTGTGAAACCAATCTGTGAAACTAATTGAGTGAGACCGATCTGTGAAACCGATTGGGTGAAACCGATCTGTGAAACTGATCTATGAAACCGATCTGTGAAACTGATCTGTGAAATCGATATATGAAACTGATTGGGTGAAACCGATCTGTGAAACCGATTGGGTGAAACCGATCTCTGAAACCAATTGGGTGAAACTGATCTGTGAAACTGATTGGGTGAAACCGATCTGTGAAACCGATTGGGTGAGACTGATTGGGTGAAATCGATCTGTGAAACCGATTGGGTGAAACCGATTAGGCGAAACCGATCTGTGAAAACGATTGGGTGGAACCGATCTGTGAAACCCATTGGGTGAAACTGATCTATGAAACCGATTGGGTGAAACCGATCTGTGAAACCGATTGGATGAAACCGATCTATGAAACCGATTGGGTGAAATCGATCTGTGAAACCAATGGGGTGAAACCAATTGGGTGAAACCGATTGGGTGAAACCGATATGTGAAACCGATTGGGTGAAACCGATTGAGTGAAACTGATCTGTGAAACCGATTGGGTGAAGCTGATCCTGTGAAGCTGATCTGTGAGTCCAGGACACTCCAACACTTAGAATTTGGCAAAGTAATGGACCAGGAGAGTTTGGGCCACTACACACCTGTAGTTACAACTTCCTTGCATCAAGCTCCTTTAGACCCTGTTTCACCTGTTGTCTCAGATCCGAATAAAGCCGAGGACAAAGGAAAAGAACCAATGGGCCCTTCTTCCCGGCCTTAACCATGTTTTTGGACTAGACTTTTTTTTCTTTAATGAGACTTTTGTTTTGTATAACTTTTTGTGTCTCCCCTTCAGTGGTTTTTAATGAAATTTCTCATGATTTATTTCTTCTCTTTCTTAATGCTTTATTCTTATGTTCTTTGCATTACCTTTCTTACTAACTTTACTATTTTTATTTTGGTTATCTCTTACCTTTTTTATAATCCCAAAAGGGGGAGAACTCTAGTATGTCATTTCTTTTTGTCTTTACAAGTGATTTTCTTTCTTTATCTTTGATACCACCTGTATACCATGTGAATGATTACATTTGATGCCATGAATTTACTTTTGATACCATGATTTGTGATCATTAAAACGGGGGAGATCGTTGACCTTCTTGTTTTAATGATCACAAAATCATGCTTATTGTAATATTAATGAGTTTATTGTTTTCTATTAGCATCTTATAATCTGAGACAGATGATGAAATTTTATTAAGTATGAGTCACCGTTGAGGTTGAGACACCGCTGATAATGAGTCATCATCGAGACTAACTCACCACCAACTATATCACACCGTTAGGATGAAATTTTGAAAAAGTATGAGACATCGTCAACAATGTCTCACCATCAGGATGTCATTCGAAAAATTGGTAAAGTATGAGACACCATCAGCCTGAACTACCATCAGAGGAGACATCGCCGGAGTAGAAATTTGGTTAAGTACAAAATGTCACACCGCCAGAACGAGGCACCATTAGCCTGAGACACTGTCAGCCTGAGAAACTGTTAGGAAGAGACACCGCCAGTATTGATTCATCGTTCCAGGACTCACCGTCGCTGTTTCTCAAACTTATCTTTTTGAATTAAATATTCATAATGGATAGTTTATTGAATTTAATGCCATTAATTATTCTAATGATTGTTCCTTATTTCTCGACAGAATGCATTGATGTAAGTGTCAGACATGTAGTACGGGGAAGCATAGAGGATCCAGATATTCCTGCTGCTGCTGATAAAAAGAGAAGCAGACTCCCTTGTGAAACATAGCGATATGCAGAGAATGATGCACTAAAAGTGGAACAACACTAAAAGTTGTACACAAAATGGGAGTTTTAGATCATTGCAAGATCTTACAGGACTACACTCAACTGAGGAAGCCGAAGAACAATACACATCTAGGTATTTCCTACAATGAAGAACAAAAGTGCCCACGACACTCTATTTTATTGAAGTTTTCATAAGAACCCGACTCGAGCTACACTGCAAATAAAAATCAAGAGTCAAGAGTTGCACTGCATAACAAGCCGAGCATCTCTATCCCTTTTTACTCTTATTGCTCAGTTTTCTTGTTGTATTTTACATTACAAGTAGTGTGTGTGCTATACTCTATTTTATATATGCACACTGTCTACTGCTATAACTGGAAGATACATAGATATCTTCTTAACTCTTTTTACACCTATACTCCCACGTATAACTGTGGTAGTGGTCCCTGTGTGACCTGTTTGTTTGTACTCCCACGGATAATAGTGGAAGAGGTCATGTGTGACCTGGATAGTTGTATACTGTTGTAAAACCTGATTCAGGTTGTGGATCAAATTGTTTATTTATATAAACTGCTTAGTGGTAAGTGATCATAAAATGGAGAGTACTAAGTCTCATCTTGAGATTGAACCTCTTGTATTCAAAATTTTTGCTGCTTGTTTTATTTTGAATCTATTCTTTAAAACTTGTAGGAGGAAATCTCCTTACCTCAACGTGAGGCGGAGGCTCTCTTTCATAGAATGAGAAAAAGGAATACATAGAGAGGTATTACGATGTGGGACTCAAAAAATATCCAGAAGAATAATAAAGGGTTTTAACACTCCCCCTCGAGATGAACATGCCCAGCTTGGAACATGAGTCCCACAAAAGAAAGATAACATCAAGGAAAGACCAAACACACTCCCCCTCAAGTTGGGTCGCAGATGTTGTGGATGCCCATCTTGGAACTGAGCGAGGCGAGATGAGCTCCTGGGAGGCCTTTGGTGAAGATGTCAACAAGCTGGTCCACCGTCGGGATGCGGCTAAGGCTGACATGAGCGTGCTCCAGGTGGTGGCGAAGAAGGTGGTATTACACCTCAATATGCTTCGTGCGTTCATGGAAAATGAGATTTGAAGCTATCTTGGTGGCTGCCTGATTGTCACACCAGATGTGAGCAGATGTCTGTGGAGGAAAGACAAGATCTTGGAGGAGATGTCGAAGCCAAATGATCTCTGTAGTGATAGTGGTCAGGGCTCGGTACTCGGACTCCACACTAGAGCGGGAGACGACCGTCTGTTTCTTGCTATGTCAGGAGATGAGGTTGCCTGCCAATAATACGACAAACCCAGAAGTTGATCTCTGAGTAGCATGGAAACCAGCATAATCTGCATCAAAAAAGGCCTCAATATTGAGATGATCATGAGGAGAGTAGTGTAGACCAGGGGCAGGATATCGTTTGATGTATTTGGTGATGCGAAGGACAACATCCTAATGAGAGGTGGTCAGATGCTCCATAAATTGTCTCACTTTTCCAACAGCGCAGGCAATGTCGGGATGAGTCATGGTAAGATAATTGAGTTTGCCTACTAGTAGATGGTATCGCTCTGGGTGTGAATATGGTTCGGTGGAGTCATAAAGAGAATGTTCCCTAGGCTCCAGAGGAGTGTCGATAGCAATGGAATGTGTCAGCCCAGGATCCTACAGAATATCCAAGGCATATTTTTGTTGTCATAGGGAAATGGTGTCCGGAGAATAGGATACCTAGATGCTTAGGAAGTATGTGAGAGGACCGAAATCCTTAGTGTGGAAGTGCTGGTGAAGATGGCCATTGAGTTGGGTGATGTCGTCATTGTCACTGCCGGTGATGATGATGTCATCCACATAAAAGACTAACAGGATGCAACCAGCAGAGGTCGTCCTGTAGAACACATTGTGGTCTTTCATGCTGTGAGAGAGCCCAAAGTCGATGACGACAGTGTTGAAGCGACCGAACCAAGCATGAGGAGACTTCTTGAGGCCGTAAAGAGAGCGGCAGAGTCGACAGACTTGAGACTCAGCACCGGAGGCACAAAATCCGGGGGGCTGAGACAGATAAACCTCTTCCTCAAGAAATCCATGTAGGAATGCGTTTTTGACATCCAGTTGATGAAGAGACCAGCGATGATGAGCTTCCAGAGAGATGAATAATCAGACGGAGGCCATCTTGGAAACTGGAGAGAAGGTATCAAAATAGTCAATATCGTAAGTCTGGGCGAAGCCCTTGGCCACAAGGCAGGCTTTGAGTCAATGGAGAGTGTCGTCGGGATTCAGCCTGACTGTGTAAATCCATTTGCAGCCAACCGCCTGTTTTCCTGCTGGAATGGGGACAAGATCCCAATTATGGTTTTCTTCCAATGCCTGTAACTCATCCCGCATTGCGGCTAAACATCCCGGGTGAGATTTTTCTTCACCCACAGTGCGAGGAATAGAAACTGTCTCTAGACCAGACAGACCCCTGTAGGGAGATACAAATAGAGGATTATTCTGGAAAGAGCGAGTACCTTTCTTGATAGCAATGGGCAAGTCCTCTGGGGCTGGGGCTGGAGCATCGGACAAAGCAGGAACGACGGTGTCATTGGCCAGGACGAGGGATACGGGTGATAGACGACGGGAGTATACCCTACCAAAATGGGTGTCAGCAGTAGGGTGGACACTGGAGGAGGGTGGATCAGGATAGGAAGACAAGCATCGATGGCTGAGTCGGGATGAGGAGAGGGTAGGGAGAACGGATAGTTATCAACAAATGAGATGTCAGCAGAGATGACATACCTCTGGAGGTCCGATGAGTAGCAGCAATATTTGCGCTGAGTGCGGTAATAACCAAGGAAGATGCACCGGATAGATTTGGGAGAGAGTTTGGAGAGTCCAGGATGTGTGTCTCAAACATAACATAGGCATCCAAACACTCGAAGCGGAAGGGAGTGAGGAGAGAGAGAAGAGAACAGATCTCGAAAAGGATTCTCCCCCTGAAGAATAGAAGAAGGAAGTCAGTTTATAAGGTAGGTAGCAGTGAGTATCGCATCTTCCCAAAAATGCAAAGGCACCTGTTGGTGGAAGAGGAGGGCACGAGCAGTCTCCAAAATATGGCGGTGTTTTCGCTCGACCACTCCATTCTGCTGGGGTGTATCAGGACATGAGGTTTGATGAATGATGCCTTACGCCTGGAGAAAGTGCCGAAAAGGGGTGGAGAGGTACTCACACCCATTTTCCGAGTGGAGACATTTAACAGAAGTGGAAAATTGGTTATGAATTTCATTGTAAAATTTCTGAAATGTGGAAAACACTTTGGAGCATTATTGAAGGAGGTATAGCCAAGTCATTCGCGAAAAATCATCAATGAAGGATATATAGTATTTATACCCCAAATGACTCGAGATGGTACAGGGACCCCAAACGTCTGAATAAACCAAATCAAAAGGTTTGGAAGCCCTTGTATCCACCCGAGGAATGTAGTAAGTGTGATGATGTTTCGCAAAAGTACAAGACTCACAATGAAAAGAAGTATGTGGTTTGAAATATGGATAAAGATGATGAATTGTGGGGTGGGCGGGTGTCCCAATCGGGAATGAAGATCCAAGGCCCGAGTAGAGATAGATGTGCATACGACAGGTGTCGGTCCATCAAACATGTAGACCCCGTCCCGAAGCATTCCTCTACCAAGTTTCTGATTCGTAGTCATCTTCTGAAAAACAATAGCAGAGGAGGTAAATATGGCAGCACAGTTAAAATCTTTTGTGATCTTACTGATTGAAAGAAGATTAAAGGGACTGCGGGGTACATGTACCACAGAGGGCAAGTGAAGTGATGATGTCAGGGAGCATGCACCGAAACCCGCAATGGGGATAGTGGAGCCACTGGCGACGGTGATGGATGATGGACCATTATAATGACAGTAGGAGGTCAACATACCATCATCACTAGTGAGGTGGTCAGAGGCACTTGATTCGAGCATCCAGGCAGGGGAGCGACGACCAATAAAGGCGGCGGAAGCAGCAGAATGGGCTAGAGAAGCCGAAGATGGACCAGGTCCGGCAGGGGTCTGAGGATCAGGACTCAGCCGGATGTCCGCCATAGATAGGGCTAGAGATGATGGGAGAGTGGTGACTGAGGAGGGAGCCTCCTGGACTGCTGTCTGACCCCACCGCAGGTGCTGAGATGGGCTCCCATGAAGTATCCAACATCGATCAATCAGGTGGCCGAGGTTGCCACAGTGTTGATAGAGGGGATGTGGACGACTTCCCCTATGACCACGACCACGAGGGCTTGAGCGGCCACTGTCACGACCGATGAGGCGGTTGGAGGTAGTGATCATCTAGGGTAGAGCTGAAGAGGCTTCCATGGAAGCGTTGGGTAGCGGTGTAGGACGTAGTTGTGGGCAGCGCCGGAATCAACGGGAGGTCGGGCGTGTCGGGAAGCTGTGTGGAGCTGTGAGATGTAGCGGACAGCGGGAGGGGAACCAGGAGGTGGTGCTAGTTGTGCATAGGAAGAGCCGGGTCACCGGGAGGGAGCTGCCTAGACCGGTTCTCCAGGAGGGAGCCGGACTGCCTAGAGGGGGCCGCCAGGACCAGTTCACCGGGAGTCGGCCGGTCTTCCTGGAGGGAACCGTCGGGACAGCTTTGCCGGGAGGGAGCCGGGCTGCCTGGAGCTGCGGCTGGAATAGAAGTAACTGGACGGGCGGGCACCAGGAGGAATCTGCTGGGAGGTCAGGCGAGGTTGCCGGATGAGCGCGCTGGGAGGGCGGGGCCGGCGCGCGAGGAAATGGTGCAGGCCGGGAGTCACCAGACTAAGCAGGCACGCCACGTGGAGGGAGGGTAAGTGCTTGGAGAAGCGGAAGCCGACAGGTGTGGGATCCAGCAGGTACGGGAGCCAGCAGGTGCAGAGCCGGCAGTTTCTGGAGTAGGCAGGGGCGGAGCCGACAGTTGCTGGAGTAGGCAGGGGCGGAGCCGGTAGTTGCTGGAGTCGGCAGGTGTAGGAGCCGGTAGGTGCGGGAGCCACGGGAAGAATGCGGTGTGGAGATACCGCTGGTCTGGTGCGGCTCATAGAGATGCAGGGACCTGGATACGTCGGACGACGCACAGGGCGTCGGGATGAAGGTGTCGGAAGAGGTGGGGTCGGGCGATGGGACGCATCGCAGCGGAGGGGAGGAGGGCAGCCGGGAAACCGCACAGGGAGGCGGTGCCTGATGATCCGTCGATGGAAGCCGGGAAAGCCGCGTGAGGGCGGGGCCGGGATGCGTCGCCGAAGGCGGGGCCGGTAGATGACAAATCAGGAGGCGCCGAGGGAAGGGTGAGCCGAATGACAAGGGGGATTGATCGGAGAAAAAAAATTGGATGGAAATCTTAATTCACCTCTTTTCCCTCTGATACCATGTAGGAGGAAATCTCCTTACCTCAAGGTGAGGCGGAGTCTTTCTTTTATAGAATGAAAAAAAGGAATACATAGAGAGGTATTCCGACTTGGGACTCGGAAAATACCCAGAAGAATAAAAAAGGGTTTTAACAAAACTAAAAATTGTTTTAAACTGTAAACAAAATATATGTGCATATTTTGATAGTTGACCTTAGTTAGTGTTTTTATAAGATTTTAATCAAGTAAATTGTTTTCAAAGGATTAAGTAATATTGTATATTATTTTATCTGAGACCTAATCAATCTTCTAAGAAATCTTTTGAAAGATTGAAACTTATAAGGATATGTTGTTTTGGTTAACTGAGCCATTTTTAAATAAATTGGGGGAATCTATTTTAATCCATTTTTGATAGACAATTTTATTGGGTACTAAATTCACCCCCTCTTGAGATACTCACTCCGACCAACAAGATACTTCAATTTTTTCGTACTGATGAGTAAATTTTTATCCAAAAGAACATAGTGTATTATCTAAATGGGCCCTTAAGGCTTATTCGAATACATCCAAACAAACAAAACACCTTCTCTTCTTTCATTTCTCTAAACTTTTTTGTTTTCAAAAATTTCTTACAAATATCATAAGTTCTTTTATGTGGTGAAATATTTAGAAAAAATCTTAATTTTTACATTCTTAAGAATTCATTTTCTAATAGACATTATTGCAGTATAACATGCGATTGCCATTGTATTTTAAAAAAATTGTCAACTTGGAAATGCTACTTCCAAACCGGTGGGGATGAATTTTATAGAAGCCTAAATTTTTGTTGAATATCTATGATAAAATCTCCATTTTGGATTCAAAGGGAGAAGTGACAAATTTGACCTCGTAGAAAAATTTGGAATTAAATTTTGACAGCACAATTTCTTTTGAAATCTTGGGTTTCCTTAAGGGTGTTAATTTGGTACCAATTCGAGATATAACATTTTTTAGTCATTTTAAATGGATTGGGCTTAAACTCAAAACCCTAATCACCCTCTATATGAACACACTTAATCTCCTCTAAGTGCTTTCAAAATCCTCTATAATTATGATGACTAACCCAGGAGGGACCTCTCGGCTTGGAGATTGTGAGAACGGTGTTGAAGGAAGTGAATCCTCGAGAAGGTTCTTTGATATCCATCTTGTACTAAAAAATCAATGTCATTTTGTGTGATCTTGGATGTGATTACTCTTTCTCTTGAAATTCATCCTTTTATTTTGTGTGAATTAAATATGAAAAATAATAAATTGGGATATTCATGTTTCTTTTGAAAAATTCATTTGATTTGGTATATCAATTTCAGGTTAAAAAATTTATTTACATGAAATTCAAAAATAAATCCCGAAATTTGAATCCATTGATCCAATTTTTTTCCAAAAATAGGCGTTAGAAAGTCATTGAATCATAGATCATCATATCTGAATTTCATGGCGATCCGGAAGTTGATGAATTGGGGATCAAGTTTTGAAGATTTTTGAGTCTTGAATCTTTTCACTTCTATAACTTTGATTTGGTGCTGATTTTGTGTTCATGGTAGAAGATAAAGTTGTAGATCTCATCAAAACGAAGCTATTTCAAAAGTGGAGTGACCATATTCGACATCAGGAAGACATTTACATCATTGGAGCGTTTAATGGCATGACTGGTCATGATTGTTTCTCTCGTAGGGTGTTCTTCTCTCTTGAGATCCACAATCATTCCCTCGGGGGTTTTTGAGAATCACAGTTGTGGGCGGTGGACCAACCATGACTAATGACGCCAAGGCCATTTTAAAGAAAGGGTTCCAAACAAGCCCACCGTAGCGGACTCAACCATAAATGCAGAATACATCGCTGCATCAAATGCTGCGAAGGAAGGTGTTTGGATTGAGAAGTTAATTTTTGAACTTGGAGTGTTTCCTAGCATTGAGGGAGAAATTGAGTTATATTGTAACAATAATGGGGTTGTTACTCAGTCTAATGAACTCTGGTCTCACCAAAGGACTAAACACATCCTTCTCAAATACCATTTCATAACGGAGATCGTTGAGAAGGGTGATGTGAAGTTCAATTGGGTGGTTATAGAGGAAAATGTACCAGATCCATTGACGAAACCATTAACTTATCAAAATTATGATGATCATGTTAAATCTCTTGGTATACGATACTTGAGAGATTAATGTAACAATTATAAAATGTATGATAGTATTATAATAAATCCAATCTCCAATTATCACTCATTAACGTGCGTTGCAATTTATTTTACATGTACGGCTGAATGATAATATCCCCTCAAAGTGAGACTTTGAGTTGTCTCTAACCGATGATCGTCACAAAGTATTGTGGTTTGTGATGATATGATAAAGTTAATTTGAATAGATTCTTATACTTATTATAAAGAATTGTATTTGAGATACGAAGAATGAATTCATGGGGTAATAATTAGGGACTTATTACTTGGATTGATCCACTAAAGTAAATCTCATGGAATGTCATAAGGTTTTTGATATAATTATGGGTGTATGCTTGTTATCAATACTTCTTACATGAGGTTGGTATACCTGACACGTGAACCTTCATACTTTGATGTCCTACTTACCCAAGTCGTTATATAAACTTAGCTAACCAGGAGATGATTGAGTATGTTGCTAACCATGTCGTCGGTTGGATCACAACCAAGATGAGATTTGTTTACTTGTATGAAAAGAAAATACATCTAACCCTTGATAGAATTAGACCAAGGAAATTCATAAATATGCTTAGTTGTATCACATATGATGCGTTCAACTACTTGTATGAGAGGCGTGATGTGCTCACTGGAAAAATGGATCACACGTGAAGTATTCATCGACTCAGTGATTTTTTCTTGAGAATCATGAAAAGACGAGAGGCCTATAATAGATCGGCATGTTCCATGTCCAGTGGTTTCTTGATGTCATGGAAAAAGGGATTGTATAGGTATGTATACAATACATCCTGTAGTGGACATGTTTGTATAGAGATATGAGTATGTTTGATGGAGATCACACCGGACCCCTTAGTAGCTTGAGCAACACTGACGCTTTGTTAGAGGTCGCTCTTTTCTTACATCTATGAAATATGGATTTTATAGTTGTTGTCAATGCTGCTAAGCCCCACAGGGTCACACAGTTGGACCCTTGGATAAGAATATAGTTTTGGACAAAGTGTTCAAAAATGAAGAGAGCTTGATAAAACCGTATCCAAAAGAGTTTGGATGGATTCACAAAGAGTTGTGAAGTTTAACATAAAGTACTTATGACATTTTAGTGCAAGTGGAAGATTGTTGAATGTGCATTAAAATGTACATGCATATGATGCATGGATATAATATATATATATCTGTGTGTGTGTGTGTGTGTGTGTGATATATGTTTATTATATTATTTATGCATGAAATGGATAATCAGTGGGTTTCATGCGTTGCAACAACTCACACGATCACTCTTGAATGGTTTTATCATTATACGAACCAAAGGCTGGTTCTTAAAAGCTTTGCATTTATTCATTGAAGTGAGTTCAATGAATAATTCCCAACGGAAAATAATGCATGAGATGTATTATGGAGGAGCAACTAACTTCACCTATATAAATAGAATAGTTGTCTACTGTCGAGTGGATGGATTATTGTGTTCGTTCGACTGATTTGTGATTATCAGTTTCATGCAATGCTTCTAAGAACTCTCTTCTTCTCGAGCTCCGTTTATCTCATCCGAGAAGGTGCTATCACCCCTTTGTAAGTTCGGTTATCCTCACGATACGATCGTGGGACCATAGGTCGGTGTATCACCTCAGAGGTAGAGTTCTTTTGTTCACTTCTTCTTGTGATCTTTATCAAGTATACTCCATTGAGATTGAATATGGAAGCTACTGCAACTCATGATTTTTAGGTACTCTGTTTTTCGGATTATTTACACGTTGATTTCTTGATGATAGATCACCCGTGTTTTGGGTTGTTTTCCGCTGCCATTAATCATGAGATGATTAAACAAAACACATCATCCAACACTTGGTATTTTAAAGGGGCTTTAATCTCATAAATTTATGCCATGTTATTCTTTTTTACATGTATGCATGCTTCTAGTTATTTAGTTTGGAATTCGATTTCTTCAACCAAATCAATATGTTAATATCATATTAATGCCTAACTCCATGACTTATAGTTTGTGTTACTAACCCAAATTAAAATCCAACTATATTCATACATAACTAAATGCATCCTATGCATAAGGTACATGAAACCTTTTCATGCAAAAGCTTAAAATAATTTGAAATCAACAACCCCACAAGAGTAAGCTTAAAGTGACAGATAGCCAACCCCACTTTTTCTATACAAGGCATAAGCCCCCATACCGGTTGTAACGAACCAAACCAGGTCGACATGACATGTTGCCCAAAACGGCTTGCCACAAGGTGGAGATCAACATAAGAACAAAAACACGCCTCATGTACAATTAAAAGAGATAAACAGATAAAGTGTGTTGTGTGATAGGAAGGTATGGAGTATGATATTCTACTCTATACCAATATTAGGATCTCAATAGTACTAAATATGCACAATATACAAGGGGGTGAATTGTGTACTTAAAATATTTCTTAAGCAAATTTTGTATAAACAAAATTCACAACACCTCTAATGAGAAATCACCTTTTTAAGGAAATATAAAGATCTTAAGTCTAAATCTCAAGAAACTTTTCTTAAAGAGATTCTACCACAAGGAGTATAAAATTTCTTACAATCAGAGATACAAGTTATAAAGTTTATACAAAAAGAAAACTTCCTAACTTTAACAAAGTAGCGGAAAAATATAATCTTATTTTAACCCAAAGAGGAGGGTATCCAACAACCTTGGATAAAGGTCCCTTGTTTTATACTTACAAGAAAGTCTGTCTTACCCAAACTCGGGTAAGCTCACAATCCCAAGATCAGTATCTGTCTTGCTATCTCCGCAAGCTCTCGATTTGTAAGGAAATCGGCACCTTTGACTTCACAACCTGAAGTCTCTGATTTTAAGGAAATTGCACCTCTGTACGAAGCAATTCTGCATGAAACAAAGTTTGAACAAGTCATTCAAACTTTCTACATGAATCCTGAGAGTTTATAAGAGCCTATCACTCTAGAGAAATTCACTTTTAGAGAGATGAACTCTAAAATGCAAGCGTGTAAACTCGTAAAACTATTATTATCATGAACTCGTTTTCTGGTCTGGATCTCATCATCTGAGGTCCTATTTATAACTTCCAAAATTCTACCAGTCGGTTCCACTCTAACAGTCATATTTCCTCAAATTTCGGAGGGACCTGGACACATGACAAACATACAACGGTTAGTTTATAACAGAAACAATGACATCGTTTTATATAACCAACCATGAATATAAAGATATTACACCTTAAGTGTAAGGAACTTGGAATCCGATAAAATTGAAATGATATGAAAGACATTAAGAGGTTCGGAATTCTAAGGAAATAAAGCTTTGAATAATAAATTCCAGAATTATAAATTTCGGAATGAATTTTCATAAAATCGGTACGAGTAAAGTATAAGGAAATATTTTATGAAAACTCGATTTTACAAATTCCGGTACCGGTATCATGATTTACGACATGACAGAATATAACTGGTATCAGATGATAAAAAATAGTGTATAAGGAAATTCTTGGTACCGTATAAAAAAATGGCATAGGGATTTCGGTATTGGGATTTTTGGTATCAGTATGACAAATATGTCTTAAAGAAATTTCAGTACTGATAACCAGGAAGTCCGAGTTTAAGACCTCTTAGAAAACCAAAATACTGGAAATCTAAGTATAAGGAAAATATGATACCGGATTTCATTCTAGATGGAAATCGGTATCGTGGTAAAAACAGAGAACGGGAAAACAGTGTCTTAAGAAATTTCAGTATGGTATAACCATGCACCAAAATTCGGAACCTTAATAACTTTTCCGGTATGGTAAAACATATTTCTAAAAACCTAAAAATATATATTTAACTCAAAAGTCTAAGGAAATTTCGATTATAAGGAAATTTATGTAAGTGTAAGGAAATATATGAAAGTGTAAGGAAAATATTTTTACGAAGAAGGTGTTTGTGATTTTCAAAACAAAATCTTAAGGAATGTAGAGGTCTTATAGACCTAACAATCTCGCCCTTTTTGGAAAGCACAAACAACTTCGAAAAATTTGACAAAGGAAAGAAATAAAAACTTAAAGTTAGAAATACTTAGCTCCCCCTTAAGTGTATACTTAGGGTAAATTATTCTTCCCTTATGTAGAAGTTCTTAGAGTACGGAAATCTCTCCCTCAGATATATATTCTTCTATTTAGAGAGACTCCCCCTTAGATGTAGAACTCTTCCTTATAGATGAAAGTTAGGAAATTTATTTTTCCTTATATTTTACCCAAAGGAAATTTTTCCTTTAAAAATTTATTCCTTTAACTTCTCCCTTTGATTTGTGATTTTCAAAAAGGAATGGAGAGGGACCTATAAGGTTAGAAAGAAATATATACGAGACAAAATATATAAAATATTTACAAGAAATTTTTTAATTTCTTATGAAAGAAAATACAACAAAAATTCAGCATGAAAAAAATGTATTAACCCTCTTTGTTCTCTGAAAGAATATTTTTCACCATGGACTTAATATTTTTCACCTCCTTGTGATCTTCTTGAAGCTTCTTTATCAAGACATATTGCTCAGCTACCTTCTTCTCCAAAGCCTGGATCTGGAATTCTTGAGACCGATTCTTATCTTCAAGAACTTTGATCACTTATTCTTGTGAATCCAATTTCTTCACCAGACCAGCAGACATTCCTTTCTGAAAATTGACAACTTCAACTACGGTATTCATTTGATCAAGAAGATTTTTTCCTTCATTTTGCCTCGTAGCTAACTCACCTGAAAATTTCTTTGAGAAAGAAGTCCGAACTTTGGTCAGCTCATTTGCTACATCATTGAAAGATCCCTTTGTTGATTCCATGAAGTCCGAGAATTGTAGAGCTTTATCTGATAAGGTTCGGGTCTGTCTCATCACTTTCTAACATGAAACTTTTTGAGCTTTGTAATCAATGAGAAGATTATTATGATCGGATTCTCCTTTCACAACCATGTCCATCAGCATAGATGTTGAATCCATTTTTTGATTTAAGGTTTCCTGCATCATTTGGCTCCGGGAATCTATGTTAGCAAGTACTGGAATGGTACTTACTAATTTCCTTAATGATCTTTTTACAAATTCATCACCCATAGATGACGAGGACTCAGATTCAGATTCTTCTTTATTGACCTTCAGAGCAGGGGATTCCAGATTCTCAAGATTTTGAGGAGAGTCGGCATCATAAGGGGTAACCATAATGGCCTTCCCTTTATCAACTTTTAGCACCGTAGAGGGTTTGGAACCCTGAGGGACTTCCTCATTTTCTATAGCCTCATTATCTCTAGATCCTTCTTGAATCTCTTCTTTTTCTTCCTCTTCTTCACTTCCGGTATCACTATTTCTGGATTCATGGATTTCATCTTCATTTCCGGTTACATCAATTTCTTCTTCTACTTATACTACTTCAACTTTGGTCTCAATTTCTTCTTTTTCTTCTTCCTCAGTAGAAACTCCCGGGGTTGGAACATAATCATCAACTTGTCTAATAACATCATCTTATTCTTCTTCTTGAAATATCTCATCCTCTTCCTGTACTTCTTCCAGTTTGTGAACAGGTTCCGGTATCACTCGAAGTTTATTTGCCTTCTTAGGTTCCAGAGTGACATCCGGTACAGGTATCTTCTCAGAGGATTTTTCTACATCCTTCAATAAGGATTGTATAATCTCTGTCTCAGTTCTCTTTATTTTCTGTTTCTTCTCTTTAGCTTGTTTCTTTAAAACATCCGCAGTTTGAATCTTTAAAGCCTTTGCCTCTGCCGGATTCAACCCAAAGATTGGGTTCCCTTCCTTCCTGGATTCAGCTAATTTCCTCCAGCCAACAACAACATCATCAGAGTAATCATTTGGTTTCCTTATAACTGATGGTGTTAAAGCCAGAGCTACTGAGGTAGGATCGACATGAGAGGCCTCATCTAACTTTTTCTTATTCTGAACACTTTTTGAAGATTCTGGTACTGACTTTTTCTGTGCTGCTTTGGATGATTCTGGAATGTCTTCTTTCAATACTGGCTTCTGAACTTCCGGCGTTATGACTTCTTCAAATTTCTTAGAGTCTAGATTTTAAGAAAGTTTCATTCTCTTCAGAATATCTTCACTTAGAAATATAATCTTACAGGACTTCAAAGCAGACTTGCATGCGATTTTCATTTCAGCTAAAACCATAACAACTATCCTTGAGATAGCGGCTTGGTACATGAGAATTTGAGATTTGATGGTACCGGCTTTCACAACATTAATCGTAAGGAAAATATACTTTACAAAATTAACCTTCCTGAGGTTGATGAGAAAGTATATCAATAGAATGTCACACATATTTAAGGAATATTTATCCCCTTTTCTTGGGATAAAGAACCCCTGCATCCATAATGCTACCAATCTATGGTCTACTGATAAGTATGCAAGTTTCAGAGTCTTAACTCCCTTGATGCCGAGACTTTCTAAAGCACGGTTCTTCTCAAAAGAACCTTCCTTATCCAGAATTTTGTAAGAACCTATGAGGGCCTCTCCTTCATAGGGAATTTTTAGGAAGTTGGCTGCTTTTAGACATGGAACGGTGTAAGTATTTTCATAATCCTTAAATCTGAAATACTCCTTACCGTCCTTTTCAAAGATATTGACAGAGTCATAAAACTGTATGACTAGTTCCGGATATACAGGATCTTGAAACTTGTCCTTTGATATACAAATATTCTACCAATTATTACATTTAATAATACGAGATATGAGGGGGTCATACCAATTAAAAAAGTCTGAACATACAAGTCTCTCTTGAAATATCATCTTGTCTTTATTCTCCTTAATTGTCATTTGATCGGAACTGCCTGACATTCGGATTTGTAAGAAATCTCTGAAGAAATCCAGAATGAAAAACTCTGAAGTAGTATAACTTCTATTTGAAAGCTTAAGGAACTAGTGGGGTCCTCATGAAGTGGGGTAGACTTTATATAGACAAACTACGACCTTTCAGATTCCATAAGGAAATCAAACGGCTGTGATTTTCCCAAAAAGATATAACGGTTGGGGATGGTTAAAAAAAATATTCATACCGAAATTTTGAGGTTTTAGAAAACTGAAAGTCGGATCTTAAGGAAATATGAATTCAAAGAAAAATTTCTTAAAAGAAGGAAATACCAAAAAATATAACTTTAATAAAAATAACTAGGGGATAAGAAAAATGTACCTTTAAGGAAAATCTGAAGAAATTATCGGTATCGAAGAAAAGAATCTCTTGGGGTTAAAAACTAGACACAGAAAATTTGACTCCGAGAATTTCAATTTTGGAAATATGGATTCCGAGAATTTCGATTTCAGGATTTTTAAAACAAATACCGGGGGGGAAACAACTCAATTCTGAAATTCACTAATTCTGAAAAAAAATAAAAAATTTAAAGAAAACAAGAATTTTAAAATTTTCAAACATATGTACTCCCCCTAAATTTAGGAGTAATTTAATGTTAGGAGATGATTAAACAAGAAGTAGATATGAATGATTATCTTACAGATATCATTCCTAGCTTCTGTTTAATATATTCAAATCTATCGGATGGTAATGGTTTGGTAAATATATCAGCAAGTTGTTCTTGCATTCTGATGAATTGAAGAATTATATCTCCTTTGAGTGAGTGATCCCTAAGAAAGTGATGCCTAATATCTATGTGCTTAGCACGGGGGTGATGTGCTTAGTTTTTTCTTAGAGCTATGACACTAGTGTTATCACACAAGATTTGAGTTTTGGAAAAACTCATGTCATAATCTGTGAGTGTGTGTTGCATCCACAACACTTGAGCACAACAACTTCCAACTAATACATATTCTTCTTCGGCAGTGTAAAGTGCTACAGAATGTTGTTTTTTACAGGACCAAGAAACTAAGGAATCTCCTAGGAAATGACAAGTTCTAGATGTACTCTTTCTATCCATTTTACAACCAGAAAAATCAGCATCCAAAAATATTTTTAGTTCAAAAACATTTCCAGAAGAATAAAAAAGTCCTAAATCCAAGGTTCCTTTTAAGTACCGGAAAATTATTTTCACAGCCTTAAGATGAGATTCCTTAGGATTTTCTTGATATCTTGCACATAAGCAAACAAAAAACATTAATTCAGGTCGACTAGCTGTTAAGTAAAGTAAACTTCTTATCATTCTTCTATAAGATGTTTGATCCACAGGTTTTCCTGCTTCATCAATATCAAGATTATTAGAAGTTCCGATAGGAGTACTTATACTCTTAGTATTATCATACCCAAAATTTTTAAGAAGATCTTTGATGTACTTATGTTGAGATATATATAAGTTCCTTCTGGTTTTTGAGAGATTTGAAAACCAAGAAAGAATGTTAACTCACCCATCATACTCATCTCAAACTCAGACTTCATGGGATTCCCAAAGGAATCTATTAATTATTTTTGAGTTGATCCGAATATAATGTTGTCAACATATATTTGTACAATTAAAATATCTTTCTTAACTTTCTTTATAAAAAGTTTTGGATCTGTGGTTACCTTAGAATAGTTGTTTTGAAGTAAAAATCTTGTAAGTCTATCATACCAAGCTCTAGGGGCTTGTTTAAGGCCATATAAAGCTTTGGTAAGTTTATATACATGATCAGGATGTTTTTCATCTTCATAACCAGGAGGTTGGTCTACATAGACTTATTCCTTTACAAATCCATTAAGGAAATCACACTTCACATCCATTTGATAAAGTTTAAAATTTATAGAATGATGAAAATGCTAGAAGAATCCGGATAGATTCAAGTCTTGCTACCGGCGCAAGTTTCTTCATAGTCTATGCCTTCTTGTTGGTTATAGCCTTTAGCAACTAATCTTGCTTTATTTCTAACTATAATCCCACTTTCATCACATTTATTTCTGAAGACCCATTTTACAACAATAACAGATGTATCCTTAGGTCTCTCAACCAGGGTCCAGACTTGATTCCTTACAAACTCATTGAGTTCATCTTGCATAGCCTTTATCCGATCTTTATCACCTAAGGCTTCCTCAAGAGTATTTGGCTTGAATTGGGAAAGAGAAACAACATGTTCAATTTCATTTTTTAATGAACTTCTAGTCCTTACAGGTTGATTGACATATCCTATGACATTATCAGTAGGATTATTTCTAAGTAATAACTGATTAGGGTTTTGTAAAACTTGATCATCAACATAAGGTAGAAAATCTTCAGGGATAAATGTTTCAGGATTATTTTCGTGAACATTTTCCTTAGAAGAATCTTCAATTATAGGTTGTTGATCATTTTTAGAAAATATATTTGGAGTATTTAAAACAGGTTGCTTAAAAATAAAAGGATCAATTTCATCAAATTTAACATGTACCATTTCCTCTATAGTACAAGTGTTTTTATTAAAAACTCTATAAGTCTTAGAGTTAGTGGAATAACCTAAGAAAATTCCTTCATCAGATTTTGGTGCAAATTTGCGTAATTTATCCTTAGTATTAAGAATAAAAACTTTACAACCAAAAACCTTGAAGTAAGAAACATTTAGTTTTCGACCAGTCCATAGCTCATAAGAAGTTCTATTAAGAAAAGGTCTTATAAAAACTCGATTTATAGTATAACAAGTAGTACTTATAGCTTCATCCCAAAAGTGTTTTGCTATGGAATATTCTCTCAACATGGTTCTGGTTATCTTTTGAAGGATTCAGTTCCTTCTTTCAACAACACCATTTTTTGAGGAGTTCTAGGAGCTGAGAAATTGTGAGTAATACTTTTCTTACTACAAAAAGTTTCAAAATCCGAATTTACAAACTCACCACCATGATCACTATGAATAGTTACAATGGTAGGTTTTTATCATTTTTTACTTGAGCTCGAAAAGATCTAAAATAAGAAAGGGCTTCAGATTTTCTTGCTAGAAAATAGACCCAAGTATATCTACTGTAGTCATCAACAAGAACAAATACATAATATTTGCCTCCAATACTTCCAGTTTGTATAGGACCAAATAAATCCATATGCACTAACTGTAGGGCATTAGATGTTGAAACTTCACTAATAGATTTAAAGCTAGATTTGTGTTGCTTTCCAAACTGACAAGGGTCACAAACTTTTGAAGAATCAAAACTTAGAACCGATAGATCCTTAACTAATCTTTTCTTTGAGAGATTACTAAGGTTCTTGAGGTTGCAGTGTCCTAACCTTCTATGCCAAATCCAAGATTGATCTTTAATTGCACTTAAGTAAGAAAGATCTTGACTTCTTAATTCTTCTAAGTTCACAGTGTAAACATTCTCATGCCTATAGGGAGTAAGAATATATTTATCCTTGGAATTGTGAACTAAACACTTATCATTACTAAAATTCACAAGGTAACCTTCATCACATAATTGACTTATGCTTATAAGGTTGTGCTTAATATCATTAACAAATAAAACATTAGAAATTAAAACTTTTCTAAGAAGAATGATATTACCTATACCAATAATATCTCCTTGAGAATTATCCCCAAAGGTTACTTTTCCACCTTTTTTTGACAATTTTATGGAAATAACTTTTTTTACCAGTCATATGAAGAGAACATCCGCTATCCATATACCAGTTATTGTTGGTACATTATTCATTTTCCTGTAAATTCAAAAGTTAGATCTTCAGAATCCAAACGGGTTTGGATCCGGGGTTAGACAATAAAATTTTAGGAACCCACATTTGTTTGGAAAAATAAGCCTTGTGGAAACCTAGAGATTGAATTATGTTTAAGGAACATGTTTTTCTCCAATGTCCTTCACTTTGACACTTTGTACAGAAGGGGGCTTTGGATGGAATAAAATGGTTATTTTCGAAAATAGGTTTTCTGTGAGTATAACCTACTCCAGAAGTATTTCCGTGAGTTCTAATTTGGGAATACATCTTGTCAACCAGAAGTAAAATTGGGAAGAAAATTCTTAAGGTAAAATATTTCGGATTTTAGTCTTATGACTAAATTCCTATCCTCAAGAATTATTTCCTTAGAGTTAAATTTTTCCTCAAGAATATTTATTTTTGAAATAGCATTCTTAAGATCTTTAGAAAGTTTTTCCAGGAGCTCATCCTTATCTTCAAGATCTCTAGTGAGGTCTGAAATCTTTTTTGTAAGAGCTTATTCTCTATTATTTGCTTTGTCTAGTTTCTTAGAAATTTTACAATTTTTTGCTTCTAAAAACTTGGAAAATCTAGATACTTCTTCATACAAAGGTATTTATTCATTCTCTGAAGATGAAGTATCTTCATCAGAAGTAATATCTTCAGGATAATAATCCTTGTCAAGAGATAAATTTGTTAAATTCCTCGGCAGAGTGTACTTTGGCCATAAAAAAGTATTTGGGAAAGTAGTAGCAATGAATCTGATATTATTCTGTGCCGATGAATCATATTCAGAAGATTCACTTTCAGAAGAGTCTCCACAAGTGGCACTCCAAGTGTCATTTGCTTTAAGACTTTTCTTGTGCTTAGAACGGTATAGCTTCTTCTTGTTTCTCTCTGAATTCCTTTCCTTCTTATCCTTCTTTTTCAAAAGAGGGCAATCAGGTCTGATATGACCTGTTCTTTAGCATTCATAGCAAGTAACTTCCCCATCTTTCTTTTCTCTGTAGTTTCTATTAAACTTATTTTGATAGTTCTTCTGACCTACTATCTTGTTCATTCTCCGAGAAAGATTAGCTAACTCATTCTCAGATTTTTCTGTATCACTGGATTCTGAATGAATAGTAACTTTCTTTGACTTTGACCTAGTAACCCTTTCTGGAGTTTTGGGTTTCGTATGGTTAGAAGTCATTGTGAAAGCAACACTTTCATTTCCATTATTTTTCTTAATATTATCCGCCTCTCTCTTCATTCTGGTCTAGTGCTGAAGAAGAGTTCCAAAAAGCTCATCTAAGGAAATCTGGGTGACTTTCCTGTTCTCATCAATTGCTGTCCTCTTGGACTCCCATTCATTAGGCATGATGTCTATGATTTTTTCAAAAAGTATTTCATCATCAAGATCTTTTTCTCCCATAAACTTTAAGCTATTCACAATGGTCGTGAACCTTTGCTGAACTTTGCTTATGGGTTCTCCATAAGGAAATCTAAAACCATGATATTCAGCTCTCAACATAGCTCTTCTTGTCTCTTTAATTTTAGAAGTTCCAAAATGTGTAACTTCCAATTTCTTCCAGATACTACTTGCAGCTTCACATGAGTATATTTGACTATAGATGTTCCTAGTCATGGAACATAGCAATGTATTTCTAACTCTGAAATTAGTTTGATATTCTTCTTTCTCTAGATTAGTAAAAGTTCTCAATTCCTTATCAGGAATCTTATAATCTCCCGTCAGCATCAGGTAGTTGTCAACTCCAGTATTAATAAAGAAAGTCTTCATCCTATCTCTCCAGTACTCATAATCATTTCCATCAAAAATAGGAGGTCTGGTAGGATTTAAATTGTCCAAAGAACCAATATGCATGGATCCTACCATAAAGAAAATATACCTTTCTTCGACAAAAAAAGGTTAATAGTAGTGCTTGAAGAAATATAAAGTTCTTAAAGAAAAATTTAAGAAAAATTTAAGAAAAATTGTAAAGTATAAGAAAAATAAGAGTTATAGTATCTCTAAGAAGAATATGAGTTCGAACTTGTGAGTCCGAAATTTTGACTCTGGAAAATATGAAGAAGAAGATAATTTCTCTTCTGAAACTAATCGTGAGATTAATTCAGATTGAACCAACACTCTGAAACAAATAGAAAAATTTGATAAAATTGACAAATTGATTCAAAGAAAGAGATAACCTCCTCTGATACCAATTGATAGGAAGGTATGGAGTATGATATTCTACTCTATACCAATATTAGGATCTCAATAGTACTAAATATGCACAATATACAAGAGGGGGTGAATTGTATACTTAAAAAATTTCTTAAGGAAATTTTGTATAAACAAAATTCACAACACCTATAATGAGAAATCACCTTTTTAAGGAAATATAAAGATATTAAGTCTAAAGCTTAAGAAACTTTTCTTAAAGAGATTCTACCAAAAGGCATATAGAATTTCTTACAATCAGAGATATAAGTTAGAATATTTATACAAAAAGAAAAGTTCCTAACTTTTACAGAGCAGCGGAAAAATACAATCTTCTTTTAACCCAAAGAGGAGGGTATCCAACAACCTTGGATAAATGTCCCTTATTTTATACTTACAAGAAATTCTGTCTTACCCAAACCTGGGTAATCTCTCAATCCCAAGATCGGTATCTGTCTTGCTATCCCCCCAAGCCCTCGATTTGTAAGGAAATCGGCTCCTCTGACTTCACAACCTGAAGTATTTGATTTTAAGGAAATCACACCTCTGCACGAAGAAATTATGGACGAGTCAAAGTTTGAAAAAGTCGTTCAAACTTTCTACACGAAGCCTGAGAGTTTATAAGAGCCTCTCACTCTAGAGAAATTCACTTTTAGAGAGATGAACTATAAAATGAAAGCATGTGAACTCGTAAAACTAGTGTTCTCATGAACTCGTTTTCTGGTCTGGATCTCATCATCTGAGGTCCTATTTATAGCTTTCAAAATTCTACCGGTCGATTCCACTCCAACGTTCATATTTCCTTAAATTTCGGAGGGTCCTGAAAATGTGGCAAACATACAACGGTTAGTTTATAACAGAAACAACGACATCGTTTTATATAACCAACCATGAATATAAAGATCCTACACCTTAAGTGTAAGGAACTTGGAATCCGATAAAATTGAAATGATATGAAAGACATTAAGAGGTTCAGAATTCTAAGGAAATAAAGCTTTGAATAATAAATTCTGGAATTATAAAATTCGGAATGAATTTTCATAAAATCGGTACGAGTAAAGTATAAGGAAATATTTTATGAAAACTCGGTTTTACAAATTCTAGTACCGGTATCATGATTTACGGCATGAAATAATATAACCGGTATCAGATTATAGAAACTAGTGTATAAGGAAATTCTCGGTACCATATAAAAAAAATTGTATAGGGATTTTGGTATTGGGATTTCCAGTATCAGTATGACAAATCTGTCTTAAGGAAATTTCAATACTGATAACCAGGAAGTCGGAGTTTAAGAACTCTTAGAAAACCGAAATACTGGAAATCTAAGTATAAGGAAAATATGATATCAGATTTCATTCTAGATGGAAATCGGTATCGTAGTGAAAATAGAGGATGGGAAAACAGTGTCTTAAGAAATTCCAGTATGGTATAACCATGCACCAAAATTTGGAACCTTAAGAACTTTTCTGATATAGTAAAACAGATTTCTAAAAACCTAAAAAAAATATTTAACTCAAAAGTCTAAGGAAATTTTGGTTATACTGAAATTTATGTAAGTGTACGGAAATATATGAAAGTGTGAGGAAATATATGAAAGTGTAAGGAAAATATTTTTACGAAGAAGGTGTTTGTGATTTTCAAAACAAAAGCTTAAGGAATTGAGAGGTCTTATAGACCTAACATTTTGGATGGGGGTACACAAGAATGAGACATACAAACCAATCCAAAAGGCTAAACCTAGAAACAAAACAAAGTCAAGACCAAAGCCAAAAAAACACACCTCTATGGCTACCCTTCTTTTTCTTACATTACTATTACATCATTTTAATGATAAACAACATAAAAGCATTACATAACCAGGATCCAAAAGTTTACTATCTTGGGAAAATTAGGACCATACGTAACACTTAAAAAATAAAACATAAACATTTATTTAATTCTTTCTTCTCTAGCTTCTCATTGGCCCTTGTGTTCTCCTTAGTACAAGTAATCACCTGAGCATATACATCAAAGAAAAGGGTGAGCTAAAAGCTCAGTAAGAGGATAAATAAGAATATGAATCAATATAAGATGAGGTGAGCATAATAATTATCATTATAACATAGACATAATATCATAATCATGAGAGGAAGTATTAAGAAAAGGCTTGAAATGTGGCAATGTATAAAAATGAAATATCATGTCTCAGTGGTTAACCATCACACATAGCTGTGAACAAAGCTAACATCATTTTCATGCATATTTCACTTTTCTCATTAGATACATTACATTACCCAATGCATTGGAGCACTATATTATTCTGAGCGCACATGTCACATCATAACATTTACATTGTGCTATGTAATTCCGGGTACACCCGTCACATCATAACATTTACATTATCACGCATGCCACATAGAACGCATATCAATATTGGACATAAAATAACCCATGGAAAGGAATGAGTTTCATTTAATAAAACATACCTTCATAAACATTGGGTTCCCAAATTAAAGAGGGAATAACATAGCTGATATAAGAATCATCAACCTTGAGTGAAGAAGAAACAATCTCGATAAGTAAAAGGTGTGCTTTTTTTTTAAAGAAGAGTTATTTCGGAAAACATTGTGTTTGTCATAAACTCAAATAGAAAACATTTATACCCCAGAAAAGGTAATATAATGATGAATAAATGATATTTAACAAATATACATACTGAAAATGAGGTGAAAGAGAGAAAACCCAAAAAAACAGAGTTGAGTTCGAGAATTTCCCTTACCTTATGTCCGAATGTTTTCTTCACTTTAATATCCTGTATAATCACATTAGATTCATTAATTAACAAATACAGAGCCTTTTATACATGAATTTGATTCATTATGGTTTATTAAGTTCATTTATGGGCTTTTTGAAGAGTTATAGAGTTTAATTCCATCGTTCGGAAGCATTCGTTTTCATAGTTTTCATGATTGGTTTGCTTGTATACATGAATGGAAGTTTGTGTAAAATGTGGATAAATATCTAGAATTGTTATTATATGTTATTAATGGTCTTTGAGAATTTTATATTATCTTATAAAGAAATTAGATATATGGTATGAGGATGAATCATTAGATAAAAGTTAATGATGATCGTTTTAGGTTAATTTTGGTGGTTTTTTTATCACAACAAATTCGTTTGTTTTTATGATTCAATATTATGTATAAATGTTACTTCCAGAAAATAAAAAGGGTTGTAACATAAAATTTAGAATATGTTTTCAACCATTTAATGGTTTTATTAACATCCTTGAAGGCTTTAAGGAAAATGAAAGTGCATCGCCCACGATGTTGGTAAATTGGCACATCACGGGCGACGATTTCATTTTTAGAATAAAAGAGAGAGAAATGAGTTTGATGATGAATATTCCATTAACACGATATAATTCTAGTATATCTAACATACTGGAGTTATCATGCCTTTTGGATAAGATAAGGTGAGAAGAGAAGAAAAGAAATTAAATTGAAAAGAAATTAAAAGAAAAAAGAAGAGGATTTTACCCCTTGGATTTATCCTCCTTGAGAATCTTATTAGGGCAAAGGTTTTAGTCCTTTGATGAGACCAAGAGCTCCTAGACGCGGGGGAGGGGATTGGGGAGAGGTTTGGGTGGAATTTGGACATGACTCAAAGCTTGAGAGGTGTGAGGAGAAGAGGGTGCGAGAAGTGATATTTATAGTGAAAGAGGGGTGTTTTCCTATTATTATATTCATTAGTTTATTATTTTGGCTCAAGACTATGAATAGTTTGAGCATTATCTCTAAATATATTAAAATAATGAAGAATGGTTCGAGATTAAGGTGCTTACATAAACCTTATATCAACAATGACTGAAAAATTCATGTATTTAGCATTTATTGAAAACTATCGTATTTTACTATTCATACAAAAAATCAAGTATTTCAGAAAAATCTCAAAAATTCACTCTAACCATTTTTTGATGTGTAGAATTAAAAAATGGACCCAATTTTATGAAAATAATTTTCTAAATATGAGCAATTTAATTTTTAATTAAAATCATCATTTACTTGGAAAATACATATTTTAAAATTATAACTGATTTTACAACACTTTGAAAAATTATTTAAAGTCATAAAATTATATTAAAATCATAAGACATCAAATATTAATTTATGAATACATTCTATGAAAATACATTTTCTTTTAAATTATTAAATTAATCATAAAATTGTAATTAAATATTTATGACTTACAAAAATGCCGACACATAATTAATAATTTTTAAAACATTTATTTACTTAGATTATGATATAATTATGCCATACTTTCATTTACAAGTTTCCTAAATTTTATTTATACTTTTATAGGTGAGACTACTATTCATTTGGTCGGTTTACTATTCATAAGGGTCATATTACTATTCCTAAGGTCAAGTTACTATTTCATTAGTATTGGTTCCTTAATTTTTAGAAATACTTCTTATTTCATTAATTATTCATTTATAAAGTTTTTATTATAGTCTATAAGTGATTTTATATGATTTATACTATATGAAATTACTATAAGAAGGGAGAAATTCTATTGATAAAATTTTTAGTGGTTACAATCTCCATGTGAACCTCCTTCACCATCATCCCAACCCCTCACTAAGGCAACGACAACCGAGGGAAACTGGTGTGCTAAATGACGACCTTCCTTTTACCCGTATCCTACAAAACTGAATCTTCATACGCCCAAAGGCATATACAGGGTGTGAGGCAAACACCCAGTAGGATATCACTATGAATCTATACAATGTTTGTTGCCATGCAACTGTTGGTTCTAGCTTTTAAAACAAAACATGTTTATAAAGATACCTCATTTGAAAACACTTTACATAAAACAATCTTTGGTTTTTGTTTTCAAACTGTTCATATTTAAAGCCACAAGAATATGTGAAAACAACATGAATGACAATATAATGGACCAAGTATGGTATTTTTTTGACTCCTAGGAAGAGTGAAGGTCAATGAATTGGCAGGGGAGGAAATTTCAGTGGCTGGTATAGTGGAATTGTTTATCGGGTTACCTCTGTATTGCAAGGGATTAGTTTCCCATCGCATTGTTGTAGGATTTATCGCATGAAGTGGTGATTATTCCAAAGGAAAAGGCACCGGTGGCGAAATCATTTTTGGAGGGAAGTTTTCAGTTGAGAACTTCAAACTGGTTCATTATGAGCTTGATCTCCTATCTATGCTAATTAGTGGTTTTGTTACAAACGGATCTCAGTTTTTGGTCCCTTTTAAGCGTCAACCTCACCTTGATGGGAAGCATGTTGAGTTCGGAAAGAACATTCGAGAGATGGACATTGTTCAAAGGTTTGTAGAGTCAGGATCAAAAAGTGGGCAACCTGCTGTTTTGTCAAATTTATTGATTGTGTTGGAGCTTCCAAAATAACGCTCCTGATGCACCTGTTCTTGGGAATTTTTTTTAGAACAAAATTTGATGACACGGTTTCTAGAGGTGCTTCTAATGTTTTATCTAGGAGTAATAAACCGGCTGTATATAGATCGAGGGGGAGGTGAAAAAGATACTTTTCTTCTGATTCTTCTAGCAGTGATTTGGAGAAGCTTGCGTGTAGTGGGCAGCTGGATGAAGGGTATCTTTTTGCAGTGGGCAGCTTGTGTACGATGGGCAGTTGGAGAGATGGGGTTTTGTAACAGTTATAAATTCAAAGTTTCTCCATTTCCCCTATTTTCACCTTGAGGACAAGGTGGTTTTTCAGATGGGGGAAATTGTTAGGAATATGAGCAGTGGGGTTGGTGGGGCTGTTGAGAGCAGTGTGCTGGAGGGGCTATCCGAGCGGAGGGGCAGTGTGCTGGAGGGGCTATCCAAGTGGAGGGGCAGTTTTGTATTTTTGGCATCATTTGTTGGGGTTGGTTGTAGTTGGTAGTGGGTTGATTGTTTGTTGGGGGTATTAAAGAAGAGTTGGGGGGTATTAAAGAAGAGAGAGGCTGGTGGGGGAGGATACAATTACATTTGGCATTTTTAGCTGGCCTGCCGGGTGGATCAGACCTTGGGAGGTTTTGACTTTGGCTTTGGGAGAGTGTTCTTCTAGTAGAGTTTCTTCTTCCTCTATCCCCTTTCTCTACCACTCTTCTTCCTACTGTAATCTTTCTGCTGTTGCTCTGAAGGAAGCCCTATTCTGCTAGTTTCTTCACTATGTTACAGTGCCTTCTCCTTTCTTCTCTCTACCTTATTTATGTTGTGTGTCCTACTGTTAGTTGGAGTCCTAACAATATGCATTACGATTTGAAAAACTTTCAGTTACAGCATGATTTCATGAATCAAAACGCATGGTGATGCTCTGATACCGCTGTTGGGTTTCCAAGGATCGATTAACGCTTAATCAACGTAGCGGAAACAACAAGAAACCCTTAAACCTAAGATCTACCATGTATAAAACCGATCATACAAATAGAAAATGAAGAACATGTTGTTGTGTACCTTTCTTCGATGAACATTGCTGCAACAATTTTCATCATAATGGTTTGATAAAGACCCCTTAGAGGTACCTGAAGGACTCCCTTCTCCATGGTGTATTCACGGGCTGATATGAATCACCCATCATATGGGAAGGACCTTTCCTCCTTCTCACGACATGCTATTTATATGTTCATGATATGTTTCTATTTGAAATTTATTCAAACATTTTGATTGTTCACTGATTTTTTACTCCGTATGTATTTGACAATAGTTTACTATCAAATTTTGTTAGAATAGTTTTTTAGTTGGAATATGTGGGAGTTATTGGGCGTGTTATGTAAGGTATAATTGATGCTGAATTTGCATATGCTGTTAAAAAAATGAGCCTGTATAAAAATATTTCAGGTTATGTGTGTTAAGATTTAGTTATGACCACTCATTTACTAGCGTAAGAGATTCTTACACTTGATTGTGAAGCCATGTTATCAGAATCAAAGAAACAAACATGAGTTTGTAGCACTGGGTGCTATCATTAAAGAAGCTGAGTGACTTAAATTATTTTTAATTATACTTAACATTATGGTATAAATCCATGCATTCGATTGTTATTGTTGGAATCTGCATCCCACGTCACACTTGTGGTCTGATGTGGTCTTTATTATTGTTGGAACTCATTTAAGTTCAATGGGTATTTCTGAGTCCCACATCGGACTTACCCTCCTTGTAATTATTTTTACTCATCTATAAAAGAATTCATCCACCTCACATTGAGGTACGGGGAATTCACCAGCAACATGGTATTAAAGGGAAATTAATCCCGAGCCCTCCCTCCCCTGCGGATTCCCGGTTCTGTCTGGCCCCGCCTCTCTCCCCTCTGCCCTAGCCATTCCCGGCGGGCCTCTTTCTCCTGCACGTCTCCCCTCCCGGCGCCCTCACCCAGCGCCATCCCCGACTCCCAGCCCCCGGCTCCAGGCGCGGCTCCCGACGTCTCCTTCCGTCGGCCCGACGCCTCCTTCCCGGTGTGGCTCCCCTGTGCCTTCCCTCCCGGTGCACGCTCCTCCTGTGCACGATCTGTCCCGGCGCGGCTCCTCCTGCGCGCACCCTTCCTGTCGTCGCTCCTCCCGAGCGCGACACTCCCGATGCCCCACTACGGCTCCTCCCGACGGCGACCCTCCCTTCACCCCGTCGCACCTCCACCCGAACGCGCCTCCGTCGCGGCTCCTTTCGGCTCCCGCAGCACTCCCAGCGGCCTCCTATGCGTGCAACCCCCCCGGCGGCCTCCTCTACGCGCGGCTTCTGACCAGCCGTGACCCGGTCCACGCGAACTAGCCCCGAATGCTCCCTCCCAAAGGACCGACTTCATCCAGGCAACCCGGGATCCTCCCGGCTCTGCTCTGTCCTGGTCAACTGACTCCCTCCCAACGAACCGGTCCAGGCGGCTCCCTCCAACCAGTGCTGGAGCTCCCTGACGTCTCAGCTCGAGGTCGCTCCGTCGAGTTCCCCTTAGGTCGGCTCTCTCCTTCGGACGTACCAGCTCCAGGCTTGCCCGCGGCCACCGGCAGTAAATCCAGGCTGGCCGCGCATCCCACGGCGCCTCCGGTCGTCCTCCCACCAGGCGGTTGCGGCCCTCCAGTCCGGTGCTTCCTCCTGCAATCCAGAATCTTCTGTTTTCTGGATCCAATGCAGTCATCCGGCCTCGCCCTCTCGCGGCACTCCCGGCGACATGTGGCTGGACAGTCTCTCGACGCTTCTTGGCTCCTGCATCCGATGCGGTCTCTCGGTCCACCTCCAGCGGTTTCCCGACCCCATCCTGAGCATCGGCCCTTTTATCCAGCCACCATTACTCAGGCTGATAGCTTCATCGCCTGCCTCTCTCATCGACCGTCAGTCTGGATGCTCGACTCCGGTGCGTCTCAACATATCATAGTGGATTTTGGTTTGTTCACTACCTACCATCCATCGAATAGTGCTTCTCCAATCACTGTTGTCGATGGATCAACAATCCCCATTGCGGGATTTGGCACATGCCGTTTGACCCTGTCTATTAGTCTGCCTTCAGTTGCTCACGTTCCTCACAACCACTTTAATCTTCTCTCCATCAGCAAACTCACTAAAGATTTAAACTGTGCTGCTATTTTTACATCTTCTGGTGTTGTGTTTCAGGAGCGATTGACGAATCGGGAACTTGGTCGAGGTCATCTTCAGGCCGGGGTGTACATACTCGATATCCCACACCATCTTGCCTGCCCATCCACCTCAGCCCGTGCCCTTGACCTTTATTCTCGCATTGGTCATCCACCGGCTTCCCTCCTACATGAACTTTGCCCCCAATTTAGTCCTAATCTTTCCTTCCATTGTGAACCCTGCAAGTTTGCAAAACATCATCGGGTGACATATGTCCCTCGATTGGACCCGCATGCCGCAAATCCTTTCGACCTTATTCATTCCTATGTATGGGGTCCTTTCAGGGTTCTTAGCCAGCTTGAGTACACATATTATATTACCTTTATTGATGACTACTCCCGCATGACCTGGTTGTACCTTCTTCGTGATCGGTCTGAAGTGTGTTCTACCTTTCAGACCTTCTACAATGAAATTCATACTCAATTCTCAACCTCGCTGAAATGTCTCTGCTCCTACAATGGACGGGAATATTTATCTTCCACCCTTCAGCAGTTTCTCAAGGATAAAGACATTATTCACCAGACATCTTACCCTGATACACCTCAGCAGAATGGAGTGGCTGAACGGAAACACCGTCATATTCTGGAGACTGCTTGTGCCCTCCTCTTCCACATAAAGGTGCCTCTCAATTTTTGGTTGGATGCTATCATGACTGCTACCTACCTCATTAACTGCCTCCCTTCTTCTATCCTTCAGGGGGAGACTCCGTTTCGGACTCTGTTCTCCTCCCTCCCTCCTCACTCCCTTCCCTTGCGTGTCTTTGGATGTCTATGTTATGTCCGTGACACTCGACCCAGTCTCTCCAAAATCTCTCCTAAATCCCTCCGCTGTATATTCCTCGGATATTCCTGTACTCAGCGCAGATATCGCTACTTCTCTCCGGACCTACGGCGGTATATCATCTCTACTGACGTATCATTTATTGAGAGCTATCCTTTTTCATATCTTTCTCCCCATCCAGACACTGACATTGATGATTGTCTTCCCCTCATCATCCACCCTCCACTAGTGTCTCTACCTGCTGCTGCTGATCACCATTTTGGTGCGGTCTATTCTCATCGCCAATTGCTTGTACCCCCTGTCCCGGCCGAGGACACCATCGTCCCCGCTTCGTCCAATGCTCCTGCCCCGGCACCAGAAGACTTTCTCATTGCACTCCGGAAAGGTACTCGTTCATGACAGAGTACACCTTTATTTGTATCTTCATACAGGGGTCTATCAGCTCTGGAGACAGTATCGATTCCTCGAACCATTGGTGATGCAAAATCTCACCCGGGGTGGCTAGCAGTAATGCGGGATGAATTGCAGGCTCTGGAAGACAATCATACTTGGGAACTTGTCCCCCTTCTAGCAGGCAAATAGGCGGTTGGCAGAAAATGGATTTACACTGTCCGGTTAAATCCCGATGGCACTCTCCATCAACTCAAATCCCACCTTGTGGCTAAGGGCTTTGCACAAACTTACGGGGTGGACTACTTTGATACATTCTCTCCAGTAGACAAGATGACCTTCATCCGATTATTCATCTCTCTGGCAGCACATCATCGTTCGCATCTTCATCAGCTGGATGTTAAGAATGCCTTCCTCCATGGCTTTCTTGAGGAAGAAGATTATCTGCAACAGCCACACGGCTTTTGTGCCTCCGGCACCGAGTCTCAAGTCTGTCGACTCCGCCACTCTCTGTACGGCCTCAAGCAATCTCCTCGTGCTTGGTTCGTCTGCTTCAGCACTGTTGTCACTGATTTTGGACTCTCTCGAAGTAGGAAGGATCACATTGTTTTTTACAGAACGAATCCTACTGGCTGTATCCTCTTGGTGGTCTATGTGGATGATATCATCATCACAGGGAGCGACTCCACATGAATCATCAGCCTCAAGGCGCATCTTCACCACCACTTTCACACCAAAGATCTTGGTCCCCTCACCTACTTCCTTGGCATCGAGGTCTCCCGTTTTGCGGACACTATCTCTCTCTACCAACGCAAGTATGCTCCTGATATCTTGCAGGATGCAGTTTTGAGCACAGCAACTACAGTGGACACTCCTCTTAAGCCTGGGGAACGCTCTCTCCATACTGACTCGGAACCATTTCCTCATCCCGAGAGATATCGACGTCTGGTGGGTAAACTTAACTACCTCACCATGACGCGACCAGACATTGCCTGCATTGTTGGTGAAGTTAGCCAGTTCATGGAGCATCCAACCCGATATCAGTGGGATGTTGTCCTCCGCATTGCCAAATACATCAAGAAAGACCCTGCACACAGCCTTCAGTACTCACATCATGCTCATTTGGATGTTGAGGCCTTCTGTGATGCGGACTATGCAGGTTTCCTCACTACCCGCAAGTCTACTTCGGGATTCTCCGTGTTCTTCGCCTGTAACCTCATCTCCTGGCGCAGCAAGAAGCAGACTGTCATCTCCAGATCGAGTGCAGAGTCTGAATACCGCGCTATGGCCACGATCACCACTGAGATTCTCTGGCTTCATCATCTCCTCCATGAGCTTGGCTTCCCGACACAAACCTATGCTCATATCTATTGTGACAATCAGGCATCCACAAAGATTGCCTCGAATCCCCTCTTCCATGAACGGACGAAGCATATCGAGGTGGACTGCCACTTTCTTCACCACCATCTGGAGTAGAAACATATCAGTTTTGGTCATATTCTGACGGCAGATCAGCTTACAGATATCTTCACCAAAGGCCTCCCAGGAGCTCGCCTTGACTCTCTCACTACCAAGCTGGGTATTCATAGCATTCATGGCCCAGCTTGAGGGGGAGTATGAGATGGTCTTTGTGTCTTGTCATATTTTTTCTTTGTGGGACTCAATCCAATTTGGGCATGTTCAGTTTGAGGGGGAGTGTTGGAACCCATTTAAGTTTAATGGGTATTTCTGAGTCCCACATCAGACTTACCCTCCTTGTAATTATTTTTACTCATCTACAAAATAATGTCTCAACCTCACATTGAGGTAAGGGGAATTCACTAGCAACAATTATTTATTATAAAAGAACCTCAAGGACTCCTTTAGAGAGCACCTTGAGTATTCGGGCTCACCTCTTATTATTCTACATAGTATCAAAGGAGGTTCTCTAAACCCTACCCCTTCCTCCCCATCTTTTTTTTTCCGGTGGACACCTAGGTTTCCCCCCTGGTAGGGGGCGGCAACCTCCATGGACAGGGAGCTGAAGGTCCTTCGCCGCTGCCCCCTGCCGGCATCTCCCTCCCTGCGGTCCGTTGACAGCTCTTCTGTGCAGCTCCTCTGTTGTGCCCCGCCTCCTGTTTCAGTTCCTGTCCCACCTCCCGTCTCGGCCCTCGGCCCCGCCTCCTGTCATGGTTCCCAGCCCGCCTCACAGTGTCGCAACTCCTAGCCGGTGTACTGCTATCTTTTCTGCCGCCTGCCATTTCCACCGCCTGCCGTTTCCGGCGCCGCCCTCCCAGATCCGAAGCAAACTACACTCTCTTTTCAAGACAAAAACCAGAGAGGGACTGAGAAGCACTTATGTTTAATCAAAAGGAGTCTAGAGATGCATTTCAAATCACTAGAGCATTCTAAACTCATATCTAATCTCTCTCAGTGATTATTTTATTTATATTTTGAGCAGTGTGTGTGCTCTGTATTTTTAGACACACACTGTCTCCAGTGATAAACTGGAGAATTTCTAAATCCTCACTCAAAACTTCTATAACTCTCTTGTATCTCACTGTTGATAGTGGTAGAGGTCAAGTGTGACCTAGATAGCCTGTGTGTTATTGTTCTTATATTTTTCCACGAAGAACTGTGGTAGAGGTCTTAGTACCTGGATAGTCTTTGTACTGTCGTTTACCCCAATCCAGGGTGTGGATCAAAATTTATATAAATTATTTGAGAGGACTAAGTATCGGCTTGAGACTGAACCTCTTTTTTTAAACTGTTGTGCTTATTTTATTTTGCTTTAAATTATTGATTATTTCGTTGCTAAGTACTTTGAAATATAAATCTATTTTAGAGTAACTCTGATAGTTAAATTAGCAAGTGTTTGTGACTTTTTTTAGCTAGTAAGTTAGTTTCAAAAGTTAATCAATCTTCAGATTGAGTCAACTGAGAACTAATCAATCTCTTCAGAAACTAATTGAAAACTTACAATCTTTATAAATTCACTACATTTTAGCTTATTATTCAATTTGGGGGATTTTAATATAAATATTTTTAACAGAAATTTTAATTGGGACTCAATTCACCCCCCCCCCCCCTCTTGAGTATCCACTCCGGCCAACAGAATGAAAACCCTAAACCGAAAATAGAAGCAAGAGAGGGATTATACTTACCCGGATCTTCAATATGCAACCAATGACACTCCAAATGACCTATGAATGAAAGAGAATCGTCCTTGGGAGCTATTGGGAGTTTTGGTTCGCTCTTAGGGTTTCAAGAGGGGAGGAGGAGGAAAATTCCGAGTTGAACTTAAAATCCCGTAATGACATTTTTGTAAATTTCTTAAATTTTCTGGGCCGTATGGTTTACCCGCACGGTTTTCCAAAACGTGCCCAAACTGTATGGATGCTACTGTCTGAAAACAACCCTCTGCACGATTGTCTGGGATTTCCTCACAGTTTGCGATAACCATGTGCAAACTGTGCAACATGCCCAGAAACTATTTTTTCCTCCTCTTTCATGCCTCAAACCCTCAGAACACCTCTGAGCCTTCTCATAATCTTTGGGAAACACCTATTTGACCAAAAGAAGGGAAATTAAACTGAAACATAAACAAAAACATACCTTGAGAGAAATCTGATATCTTACAATATATATATATATCTTTGTGTGTGTGTGTGTGTGTGTGTGTTTTATATATTTGTTTATCTGTTTATATATTTATAATACAAACATACATACATGCATGCATGCATGCACACACACACACATACACATATAATTAGCCACGTTTTAAAACATTGGTAAAATTGTTACTAAAATAGACATTTTTTTAAAAACATGCCTAAATTTATAATATATATGTAACACCCCAATCTTCCACAGTACACTTCTCTTTGAATAATACAATAGCGTGTGTTGTACGCAACACTGAGTTCAAGTACACCACGACTTACCAAACTAGCCGTTCAAAAGAGGTTATGAATAATATTAACTAAATTTTAAATATTATATTATCCTTATAATTTTAATCCATATTATGAGTTTCTAAGACATGATTTATGAACAAATTCATTTTTTCAGATAAAAGAAGTATTTTTCAAAAAATGAAATTTTACCACCTTTTAATGGTGAAGCCTTTTTAAAACCAATATTTGAAACTTTTATATATTCAATTTGACAAAAATAAATTCTTATTTAGAATCGGGACATAAGAATTTAGTATCAATAATGTTTTGGTGTCTTTCTGATAACTTTCATATTTGGGTGAATAGTGAAAAAATACTAAATTTTAACTGAAAACAACTTTTTTTAATCAAAATAATTTATATTGTTAAATTATACATTTTAATGGTTTTTAAGTATAAATAGATTATATTTTTACTATTTAATCCAATGATGTTCATTTTAAGTAATTTCACCTTGAAATTGGACATAAACAAGTGTCAAACTTTTGATAGTTATTATTTCTTAAAAATACGCCTTTTGGTTTCGAAAGCAGGAATCAATTTTAAATTAATAAATGCAAAATTTATGTTTTGAATTTGGTAAAATAGACTTTATTTTTGGATTCGGAATAACGAAATTAGCCTAGGGTGAAATTTTGGTACTTTTCGGATAACTTTTATATTTTGATGAATAGTGAAAATTACTAAATTTTAATTAAAAACAACTTTTTTAATTGAAATAATTAATAGTGATAAATTATGAATTTGAGTGGTTTTAAACTATATTTAAAATATATTTCTACCATGTAATACAATTTGGGTCATTGAACATAATTTCACATTTAAACCGAACATAAACAACTGTCAATCTTTTGATAGTTATTATTTCTTAAAAACACGTTCTTTGTTTTAACAACGGGAATTAATTTTAAATTAATTTCTGCCACTTCTGTATTTTGAATTTGGAAAAATGGATTCCATATTTGGAATCAGGATGTTCAAATTTTGTAAATAGGTAACTTTTATTTTTAGACATTTTGGATAATTACTTCGGTAAATATTTTATTTGTCATGGTTAAAGGGTAAATCCGGTAAACAAGGGTTAAAAAATAATATTATAATAATACTAAATTACCCTAAAACATGTCTTAACCCTATTGGTTGATACATGGTCGACCATGGTCATCTTTGGGTCGATTTTGGGACCCCATGGATCCACTTATAAGTGATAGGGACACTTTATTTTAATTAAGTTAAAATGAATACAAAAATCACACAAGCATATATCTTTTAGAAAAACAATTGTTACCTAGGGTTATATATGTTGGCTTTTAGACTATAAATATTCATTAGAAATCTAAAAAGATTTAATACATAATGATATTTTATTTATAATTTTTAGACATTAAATAATTTAATTTATTTATGACACAATGGTGATGCAGTAATTACCATAATAGTGAAAAATTAGAATAATTGATAGTATAAATACCCAAATAAATATAATTTGAGACTTTTAATGAATTACACTAATTTTATAGGTTAATATGACATATTATAATTGATTTAATTAACTTTGTTAGAAGTAATGATTTTTTTATGAGTTTCACAAAAATCAACTATTGAATAGTGTCAAAATTGACATAAAAGAGTTTTTAAAACAAATATTATATTATTAATTGATATTAAATTCCTAAAAATATAAGGTTAGGCCAATAGACTTATATACTGATATTTTTATCATTAATGGACCACTTGGGGGTCGCTTTGATGTATATGGTAAGTTTATTAACCATATAATATAAAAATACAAAGAGACATTGTAAAAGTGAAACTAATTAACTAAGAGTTAATACTTAAAGATAAGGTTAATATAATGACCCAAACCTGTCTAAATTCTATTGGTTGAGTGTTTTTCAACCCATACCCACCTTAAATTTTAAATAATCAACTTTGGAGCTATTAGAAACTGAATATGAATTTATTATAAATTAATATTTCCAGCTTTTCCAAAGGTGCCCTTCACCCCTCTTATAAAAGGGAACTCCACCTTCTCATTTCTTCACACCTTAAAAACCTTTTGGTTCGGAAAAAACCTGCCAAAATACTCTCTCAACTTCCCTCAATACAACCTAGAGGCCTTATTTTGATCAGAAAGTCATCCTAAGGAGCCCTTTGGATCAAATCAAAAGGAAGAACCCGAAGAAGAGGTAATGTTTTCACCACCCCTTTTCAAGTTCCTTTCTTCTTCCACTTCTTCTTTCTTTGTTATTACAATTCTAAAATAATAACTCCAGTATCATATATATAATGTGATATTATTATAAATATGGTACAACCATATTCATTATTCTATCCACCCTTTGAATAACATGTCACCATACGTGCGTACGTACGGCTTACCGTCTCCGCGTCGTGGTGTAATTGTTATTCAATATATTATTATTTGGATGGGTATAATAATGATGTTTAACTCATTTAAATAATAAATATAACATTATAATGATTCTTTATATATGATATACCATCCAATTATATATTATTTTAATATCAAAAGAATGATATTGTCGCTCGTGCGTACATACAGACTACCGTCTCCACGAACGCGATGAGATTCATTCTCCATCATATCCATTAAAGTATAATTATCATTTGGTGATTTAAAAATATCATCTAAGGACTTGATATCATTCTGGATGTGAATAATATACATCCCATTAATAACGAATATGGCTCGCATAACAAAGAATATAAAGTAAAATGAACCCGTTAACACCCGAAATGACGATAATTCTAAGATATTGTTAACAAATCAATGTTAAAAGATCATATATGATATAATATTAATGTAAATGATTCTTTTATAATTCAATAACAATTATTTCACCATTATAAAGGAGTTTAACCTACCATCGACCAAGTAAAAAGTACAAAGTAAGGGGTTTCTTAACTCACTCTTAATTCCGTGAGAATTCCATTGTTCACCACTTAATTATTACATGTGGTGTATGTGTACTGCCCATGATTGTATTCATTGTGTAATATAATTTAATTTATGGGTATTTACATCATCATTGTATGATCCTTCTTTCATGGGTGTATGTTTTTTATGTTACCTAATCGATAAGGGAATTCAAAATTTCAATTTCCATTTATTCGGCTTTACGCAAACTTCACTGATTATTTTACTCCGAGATTATGTGTGGAATAACTATTCATTTGCTTATGTCATAATTTCCACTCCCCTTTTCTTTGGATATAATTTTGATACACATAATCACTCCATTGATAATTTCTCAAGTCATCGATATGAATTTGATAAGAGTAATGTTAACTCATTCTCCATTTGTTGAGTTAAACATCCAATTCATTGGTGTTGTTTTTACAAGATTATGTGTGAATATTATTTGATTGTTTTACACTGAATATCCAATCATATTTAGTGTATTTATATTTTTCAAACATAACTATGTCATTGATTTATCCTTAACCTAAGGATACGGCCTTTATGAGAGATTTCATCTCAATTTACATTCCATTGAGACTTCTTTGTTGATATACACCAAATCACTTTTATGTGGTGTATATAATGTACTTTGACAAAGTATATCATGAATCCCTTTATTCTCATGATATTACAATGTTTTTATTACCTAAATTATTTGTACTAAAGTGTCTCTCTTTTGGTTAGAAACTCTAACTAAAATACCATTTTTAAATGTTTTAAAGACTTTTTCTTCTAAATATTGCTCATTAATGTCCATGTTTTAAAAATGGTTTTAAGGATTTATTTATATGGAAATTAAAGTTTTAAAATTAAAACTCCTTTTAAATGTTTCGAAGTGGTATGGGACACTTTGATTCAAAAATCTATTTTTAAATGGCTTCTTGACAAATAGTGTGATTTTAAATGATTTCAAGAAAAAGGGGGATATTTCTCTCAAATAGTTTTGATGATTATTTTCATCTATGTCAATATCCTTCATTATTCTTGATTGAGGTTAATGTGATACAATAAAATCTTCCATATTGTATCTAATGAAATATGTTTGACTATGGATGTGCTATTTTTATACCATTCAAGGTTTGTGGTTGAAGTATTGACATTTCGTATGCTAGTTTTAATACGAATGTTTATGTTATGTTTAAACCTGTTCATATGAGGAATGCATTGGACTTAATAAGTGACGGGTGGAGCCTGCTATAGCTCCTCGATGCATCGGTAGGTCTCATGAGACAAACTAGTGTCTTGTAACAAGGCCTTGGCAAAATCTTATTTGTAGTCTTGGCACGAGGCCTTGGCTATGTGGTTATGATAGTCTGGAATTATGCATTCCATCATTATGAAAGTGGTTATTGATATTGCATGTGATTGTTCGACTGGTATAATATCCAGGTGAATAAGTAAATGGCATTATTTCATTTAATCTTTTCCATATTATGCTGAAGTTCAAGTTTAAAAGGCTTTTGTTTTAATTATAAATTGCCTTAAGTGTTTATGCTTATCTATGAAAGCTTCTGCTATAATGTTATCCTTACTGAGCATCTGAGCTCACCCCTTTCAATGTTTTATTTTTCCCAGGATTATGAAGAAGTAATTTATGAATGACCTGCAGGGATAATATGCGGGGATATGAAGACAAGATGTTTTTTTTATGTAATGTAAAACTTTATGATTGTATCTACTGTTTCCAAGGCTACTAAACTAATCAGTCTTTCGAGACTTGATCTTTCTTGTGATCATGCCAATGTTATGTAATAATGCACCAACTCTGGGTAACTGGGGTTGGGGAGTTACAGTTGGTATCAGAGGAAGTTTAGTACAAACCTTGGAAGCTAGATTTAGATAAACTCTGATTAGAGCACGTAGACCTAAGATGAACTTTGAGGATTAGTATAGAATAACTTCCTAGAATTTTGGTATTATAGAGATTTTGTGAGTTTTCCGAGCAATACATCCCTGTTTGGATATGAGCAGGTAGAGGCGGCTCTGGCACAGATGTACCTAGGGGTAAAACCCGAAAACACCGCTTTGAGCTAGACTCGAACGGGAACTGGTGCACGACAACGGGCCTTGTTGCACTCTTGGTTACGACACTCCCGGGGGATATGCTTAGGATAATTTGCATTTTCTTTACAAACCTATTTAAAGTAATATATATATATATAAGATGAGAGTAAATGACCTTGGTTAATCCTAATGTGTTTCAAATTGAGAATATGGTGACATGTTAATCTCTAAATGATTTTATGACTACTGTTACTCACACAATGCTTTCTGGTTTTAGTCAATGGCTAGATTCCAAGGAAGTCATAGTGACTTTGAGAATGATGTACATGGTGGGAACGGTGGTGGCAATGAGCAAAAAAATGGAATGTTGATAGGCGTAAAAGATATTGTCTTTATGCCAAATCAGTTTTCCAAAAATATGATCAACAACATATATATTAACCAACTCCCCGACTCAACAAGGAAGAGAAAGGTGATGAATGATAAGAGATCCAGTAATGGAGACCATGGAGAAAAGAACCCTAAATTTCCATCGTGCAAGAAATGTGGTAGGAGACACTCGGGAAAGTGTCTCAATGGGACCAAGAAATTCTTTACATGTGGGAAGGAAGGACATAAAGTGAAGAATTGTCGAAGCAAAATGAAGAGTACTATGGAAGAAGATATAAATGGTCCCAAGAGTCCATTTACAGTCATTTTCCGTAAATGTAGGGGACCTGGCCATTACCCGAGTGAATTCCCTATTCTATAGGATATTTTCTTGGTCAAAGAAGAAGCTATGTGGAAATAAATGGTTGGAGAAATGTTTAAAAAGTATTAGTGCTCCTTGTTGATGGGTTTACTTTGGAATAATTTTCTCTTGTATTTGTAACCCCGCAGTTTGCCATGTGAGAATGATATTTGAGGAAGAATTATCTCTTCTCTTGTGGATATAGGTATAAATAACCATTTGATTTTATATGATCATTGGGGTTTGAGAGAATTATAATGTAACACCCCAAGATTCCACGGTACGTTACACTTCGAATAATGCAATAGCGTGTGTTGTACGCAACTTCGAGTTCTAAAACACCGCGACTAATCAAAGTAGCCGTTATGAATAGTAATAACCACTTTTTAAAATTATAGAAATTCTATATTTCAAAATGGACTTCATTTTTGTATTCGTAATATCGAAATTAGCCTATGTTGAATTTTTGGTATTTTTCTGAGAACTTCTAATTTTTTATGAATAGTGAAAAATACTTAAAACAACTTTTTTAATCAAAATAATTTATAGTGGTAAGTTATACTATTGAGTGGATTTAATGTATAATTAGAATATATTTTTACCATTTTATCCAATGGTGGTCATTAGAATTAATTTAACATTGAATTTGAACATAAACAATTGCCAATCTTTTGATATAAATTGTTTCTTGAAAACACGCTATTTGTCGTAACAGCGGGAATTAATTATAAAATTAATTAATGCAACTTATATGTTTGGAATTTTGTAAAATAGACATCATTTTTGAATTCGGAATATCAATTATAGCTTAGGATGAAATTTTGGCCTTATTCTGAAAAACTTCAATTTTTGATGAATAGTGAAACCACTAAGTGGTAGTTAAATAACCGATTTTTCGTTTAAATGAAATATTACAACTTCTGTGATTTGATTTTCAAAAATCCGACATACATGGTTGTCATTAAGATGTAAAATGTGGTTCAATGAGATCAAAATAATTTTTTGGT
The DNA here is from genome assembly GCA_963277665.1 of Viscum album. Lineage (NCBI taxonomy): Eukaryota > Viridiplantae > Streptophyta > Magnoliopsida > Santalales > Viscaceae > Viscum > Viscum album. The sequence goes on along the minus strand of OY728137.1, from coordinate 1,018,005,357 downwards.
GAATAGTAACTTTTAAGTTCTTAATCGCGATTAGTGGTAATTAGTGTAGTTTAAGGTATAAATAATACATTAATAATATGAAATGACCTAGACACATGTCCCAACCTCATTGGTTGAGTCATGGCCGACCAAGACAAGCCATGGCCTAACTTGGGGACCCCATGGATCCACTTTTGTTGGGAAATAACATAAATTACTTTTTATTTAATGTTAAAGTGAAAATGACACTAACATAAATTGTTTTACTAAAACAATTTTTAAGTGGGGTTATACAAGTCCAAATTTTGATTATAAATAGTCATTGGAAAGCTAAAAAGATTTCCTACATCATAGTATTTTTTTTATAATTTTTAGACATTAAATAAATTAAATTATTTATGACATCATTATGATGCAGCGATGACCTCATTATTTAACGATTTTAATAAAATGAATAGATAATGTAAAATCCAAGGCTTACACTTGTCCAAAGCCAATTGGATGAGGAGATTTAGAAACCTTATCACCTTAGCCTCTAATTATATAAGTGTGGGACCTTTAGAATCCGAAAAGCATTTTGAAATAATGTAACATTTCAATCTTTCCAAAAGTGCCCCTCCTCTCCACTTATAAAAGGCCCCCACCTCTCCCACTTCATTTACACTTTCAAGCCATTTGGCTCGGCCAACCTCTGCCCAAATACTCTCCCAACATTCCTCCCTTACTCCTAGAAGCCTCACTTTGGGGAGAACTCTTCCCAAGGAAGCCTTTAGCTCAAATCAAAAAGAGTTACCCGATTTTGAGGTAATGTCTTTTATAATGTTGTTTTGTTTTATTTTGCTTCTCCAACCCCCTAAACTCTTTTTATTTACTTCTTTTGTAACAACACCAGTATCTTCAATATACTAGGATGTTGTTATAAGATTTATTTGAGCTACACTTCCACACAACTACATCAAATGGTTAAAGAACATAAGGTTTCCGTGAATGGCGAAATTCTGCCTCCCGAAACGATGATTGTTCAACAGTCATTTAACACCTTCAAAGGTGGCCATTATGATGTCACTATTTTTATATATGATATATAATATTTTTATGTTTTCCTTAAGCTTCTGTTTTTTTCATTTTGGGCATACCTTTATGGTTTCCATTATGGGTAAAACACGATATCTTCATTTTAGGAAGCGCGGACTACCGCCCCCTGAAAGTGATTTGATTCGTTAATACCATATGTGGGATGTGTGAAGGATAAAGTTAATGATATTATATATGTTATTATACTGGAATTATAATATACTCTTATATCATTATGATTCCATTCCAGAAAATATTAAATAGAAATGGAAGTAGCGTTCATGCGTACGTACGGCTTACCGTCTCCATGAACGGTGCATTTCATTTCTTACCTCTAAATGTGATGTAATATTATAAATGAATGTATGTACTGGATATATATGACATATATGATATCTACATCATGAATACCATTCTGGATATAATGAACCTTTGACCAAATTAACAACATGTAAGTGTAAGAAGCCTATTTTTGACTTAAGAACCAAATACCGACAAAATGAACATTATTAACTTAAATGATTACATGATGTTCATAACATGGTATAAAAGGAATAATGAACTTGGAAAAGATTCATAATCAAGTAGAGATTAACTAAAGTTTATTATTCAGGAGTTTAAAGAACGGTCGGGTCAAGTCGGACACAAGGTAAGGGAACTTCTTAACCCAACTTCATTTCTTTGGGTTAATCTCCTACTTTCAAATTATGTCATGATATTATTATGTCATATCCTATATTTGTACATTATTTATGTGTACTTGTAGTGAATACACATAATAGATTTATTTTATTTTAAAAATGCTCTTTGTAAGGGAATTTCTTAACCCAACTTCCATTCTTTGGGTTAATCTCCTACTTTCAAATTATGTCATGATATTATTATTTTGTATTTTTACTTTCTTTATGTGTAACTATAGTGAATACACATAATAGATCTATTTTATTTTAAAAATGATCTTTTTAAGGACTTCGTCTCAATCTCCTTTCATTGAGGCATATTTTGTTTTATACACAACTTTCTTTTATACGGTGTATAAACCCCTTTGACTTTTATGTTTATTCAAAAGAATTTATTTTATAAATATGTGATTTTTAAATGATTTCAAAAAAAAGATATTTCTATCCAATATATGAAAATACAGTGCAAATGTATACGTATTTAACGCAAGCTTAAAAATGTTTTTAGAAAACCCGACTCTCGAGTGTGGTAGACAGGAAGGGATTGGGCGTGGACCCATCATGGCCTGTAATTAGTCGAGCAGTCTCAGAATTAGTTATTTTGTTTTCAGAAGCTTGCATAATGTTTTCAGAAAAACACTGGAGTATATTTGAGCAATTTTAAATGTAAGTATCTTCTAAAAAAATTGCATCGGTAGGTCTCATGAGACAACTAGACGTGGAATTGGCCGAGGCCCTTTCCCAATTTGATTTATGGTTTTGGCCGAGGCCTTAATAATTTTAGACGTCTTGGCCGAGGCCTTGACAAAATGTTTCAGAATGTCCGGCATTATACATTCCCTCATTATGAAAGTGGTTATTGATATTACATGTGATTATTCGACCAGTAGAATATCCATGTGAAGAAGTAAATGGCATTATCTCATTTTACTTTTGCCATATTATGTTGAAGTTCATGTTTAAGAGGCTTTTGTTTTAGTTATACATTGCCTTAAATGTTAATGTTTATTTATGAAAGCTTCCGCATTATTGTTATCCTTACTGAGCATTTGAGCTCACCCCTTTCAATGTTTAAAAATTTTCCAGGTTGTGAAGAAGTATTTTATGACTGACTTGCAAGAATAATCAGTGAAGATATGAGTGTGGACTATGAAGACCATGTTTTTTTGTAGTTTGTTTAATTTTGATGTAATGAAAGACTTATGAATGTATCTAGTGTTTCCAAGGCTACTAAACTAATCGGTCTTTCGAGACTTGATCTTTTGGGATCATGCCAATGTTACGAAGTAATGCACCGGCTCTGGGTAGCTGGGGTCGGGGCGTTACAGTTGGTATCAGAGGCAGTTTAGTACTAACCTTGGAAGCTAGATTTAGATAAACTCTGATTAGAGCACATAGCCCAAAGATAGACTTTGAGGATTAGTATAGAAGAACTTCCTAGAATTTTGGTATTATAGAGATGTTATGAGTTTTCCGAGAAATACATCCCTGTCTGGATACGAGCAGGTAGAGGCGGCTCTGGCACAGATGTACCTAGGGGTAAAACCCGAAAACACCGCTTTGAGCTAGACTCGAACGGGAACTGGTGCACGACAACGGGCCTTGCTGCACTCTTGGTTACGACACTCCCGGGGGATATGCTTAGGATAATTCTCATTTTACTTACAAACCACTATGAAGGGTTATGAGTACATACTTACTCAAAGAAAACATTTCTTTTTATGATTATGGATTATATCCATAAATAGTTCAATTTATGTAAAGTGTTTTACAAGTATGGAATTATGTATTTTGATTCATAAACTAACCTAGTTTATGCCGTTGTATAGAAATGGCGCCCAGTAGAAGGAATGTGAACTCCAGCAGTACGTATGATCCAAAGAGTAAGAAGGATAGTATCTTTCACGGTATTAAGCCAACATTTCGAAGGGAAATAGTCTCCCATGTGTTCTCAACATATGAAGAAATAGTATCATGTGTTAATAGGATAAGTAAAGAATTCTCTGAGTCCTATGGATTTGAAGGGAAGCAAGAGACGAAAGGGATGGAAGAGAGAATGATGGATAAAGGGATGAGGGGAAAGAAGAATTTTCCAATATGTGGTAATTGTGGGAAGAAACATCATGGAACTTGCCTAAAGGGAATGGGAGTTTGTTATAAGTGTAGAGAAAAAGGACACAAAGTGCGTGACTGCAAGGGTAAGAAAATGGTTTCAAATGTACAATGCTTCTTCTGCAAGGATTGGGGACACTACGCAAACCAATGTCCAAATCATCAGAGCATGCCCCAAATGATGTTATTGGATAATAATCAAGTTATGATACTACCACAGATGAGGAGTAATGATTAGAGTTCTTATGTTGTTATCAAAGATTTTTTTTAATTTGAGTGTTGTATCAATGATGTACTGGTTATAATAATTATGGAGTATATAAGGATTGTACTGCAGTACTATTTCATCAAGGACTTGAGATTGTGTGGAACCAAGAAAAGTGACTCCACAGTAGGTTAAATTTTTGGAAAATATATGGTTGAGAGAAAGATAAACCATAATATGGTTTTGATACTGAGATTGTGATTTTGGAATAAGACGTGATTGATTTGGATAAATTATATTGGATATACTTAACTTCCTTGAAACTGATTGATGTTTTGTATACATTTTTGGATAGAAGGAGTATATCTAGTATTCTATAAGGAATAAGGGATCATGGTAATTCAGTATGTTTAAAAAGAATACATGATGAAGGTGTTCACATGTTGTTACGTGGGATAAAGGATCTTCATTATGTTTACCTTCCTTATAAAATTTGGACTGTGAGTTGGACAGAAGTATTTTGGATAACTATTAAGGTTGGAATGGATTAATTTGAACCATGGATAGTGTTGTTTAAGGTTAAAGAATTTCTGAAGATTATTTTTGGAATATTATAATACTATAGTTTTAGGAAAAAGGACAACCTGCAGGGTGGGGCATAAACCGTCACGTCGGACAAAGCTGCAGGAATCGAACCCACAACCATAGTGCGACAAGCCTTTATTTCCTACCACTAGCCTACAGGAAGTCCCTGGTTATTACAAATAATTTTACTAATTTAAATGGTATGTGTTAACATTTGGAACCTTAAACAATTTGGATAAGTATAATATTCTTGAGTTCTATTATCTTTTTGAGTGAAAGATGAGTTGAAGGTTGAAACTCTAATTGTCAAGCATAAATATATATATACCTATCTCTTATTCAATGAATAAATTAATTCTTAAACATTAGTAAAGGGATATTAAAACAAAAAAATGTGTTATCCTAATACCTTATGTCTTGTTGAACTGATGATATTTTAAATCAACAAAGATTGAAGGCTTTGAGGCCCTCAATTTGACAGTTGATTGTGATTGATGACCTCAATCACTCCCTACAAATATTTACGTTTTTCCTCTAATTATATGTCTCTAATTGCCACCAATGTTCTCCTAATCGAGATCATAATTGGGTGGTGACTTGTTCATTTTCCTTTCCCTCTTATTAAGGCTAAATTTTATTAACCTTATTTCCGATGTGGGTTTTCCTCAAAGGTATTTTCTATTTTCAACCTTTTATTTTTAAAGAAAAATATCAAATTGCGAGGACGCAATTTATTGAAGGAGGGGAGAATGTAACACCCCAAGCTTCCACGGTACGTTACACTTCGAATAATGCAATAGCGTGTGTTGTACGCAACTTCGAGTTCTAAAACACCGCGACTAATCAAAGTAGCCGTTATGAATAGTAATAACCACTTTTTAAAATTATAGAAATTCTATATTTCAAAATGGACTTCATTTTTGTATTCGTAATATCGAAATTAGCCTATGTTGAATTTTTGGTATTTTTCTGAGAACTTCTAATTTTTTATGAATAGTGAAAAATACTTAAAACAACTTTTTTAATCAAAATAATTTATAGTGGTAAGTTATACTATTGAGTGGATTTAATGTATAATTAGAATATATTTTTACCATTTTATCCAATGGTGGTCATTAGAATTAATTTAACATTGAATTTGAACATAAACAATTGCCAATCTTTTGATATAAATTGTTTCTTGAAAACACGCTATTTGTCGTAACAGCGGGAATTAATTATAAAATTAATTAATGCAACTTATATGTTTGGAATTTTGTAAAATAGACATCATTTTTGAATTCGGAATATCAATTATAGCTTAGGATGAAATTTTGGCCTTATTCTGAAAAACTTCAATTTTTGATGAATAGTGAAACCACTAAGTGGTAGTTAAATAACCGATTTTTCGTTTAAATGAAATATTACAACTTCTGTGATTTGATTTTCAAAAATCCGACATACATGGTTGTCATTAAGATGTAAAATGTGGTTCAATGAGATCAAAATAATTTTTTGGTGAATAGTAACTTTTAAGTTCTTAATCGCGATTAGTGGTAATTAGTGTAGTTTAAGGTATAAATAATACATTAATAATATGAAATGACCTAGACACATGTCCCAACCTCATTGGTTGAGTCATGGCCGACCAAGACAAGCCATGGCCTAACTTGGGGACCCCATGGATCCACTTTTGTTGGGAAATAACATAAATTACTTTTTATTTAATGTTAAAGTGAAAATGACACTAACATAAATTGTTTTACTAAAACAATTTTTAAGTGGGGTTATACAAGTCCAAATTTTGATTATAAATAGTCATTGGAAAGCTAAAAAGATTTCCTACATCATAGTATTTTTTTTATAATTTTTAGACATTAAATAAATTAAATTATTTATGACATCATTATGATGCAGCGATGACCTCATTATTTAACGATTTTAATAAAATGAATAGATAATGTAAAATCCAAGGCTTACACTTGTCCAAAGCCAATTGGATGAGGAGATTTCGAAACCTTATCACCTTAGCCTCGAATTATATAAGTTTGGGACCTTTAGAATCCGAAAAGCATTTTGAAATAATGTAACATTTCAATCATTCCAAAAGTGCCCCTCCTCTCCACTTATAAAAGGCCCCCACCTCTCCCACTTCATTTACACTTTCAAGCCATTTGGCTCGGCCAACCTCTGCCCAAATACTCTCCCAACATTCCTCCCTTACTCCTAGAAGCCTCACTTTGGGGAGAACTCTTCCCAAGGAAGCCTTTAGCTCAAATCAAAAAGAGTTACCCGATTTTGAGGTAATGTCTTTTATAATGTTGTTTTGTTTTATTTTGCTTCTCCAACCCCCTAAACTCTTTTTATTTACTTCTTTTGTAACAACACCAGTATCTTCAATATACTAGGATGTTGTTATAAGATTTATTTGAGCTACACTTCCACACAACTACATCAAATGGTTAAAGAACATAAGGTTTCCGTGAATGGCGAAATTCTGCCTCCCGAAACGATGATTGTTCAACAGTCATTTAACACCTTCAAAGGTGGCCATTATGATGTCACTATTTTTATATATGATATATAATATTTTTATGTTTTCCTTAAGCTTCTGTTTTTTTCATTTTGGGCATACCTTTATGGTTTCCATTATGGGTAAAACACGATATCTTCATTTTAGGAAGCGCGGACTACCGCCCCCTGAAAGTGATTTGATTCGTTAATACCATATGTGGGATGTGTGAAGGATAAAGTTAATGATATTATATATGTTATTATACTGGAATTATAATATACTCTTATATCATTATGATTCCATTCCAGAAAATATTAAATAGAAATGGAAGTAGCGTTCATGCGTACGTACGGCTTACCGTCTCCATGAACGGTGCATTTCATTTCTTACCTCTAAATGTGATGTAATATTATAAATGAATGTATGTACTGGATATATATGACATATATGATATCTACATCATGAATACCATTCTGGATATAATGAACCTTTGACCAAATTAACAACATGTAAGTGTAAGAAGCCTATTTTTGACTTAAGAACCAAATACCGACAAAATGAACATTATTAACTTAAATGATTACATGATGTTCATAACATGGTATAAAAGGAATAATGAACTTGGAAAAGATTCATAATCAAGTAGAGATTAACTAAAGTTTATTATTCAGGAGTTTAAAGAACGGTCGGGTCAAGTCGGACACAAGGTAAGGGAACTTCTTAACCCAACTTCATTTCTTTGGGTTAATCTCCTACTTTCAAATTATGTCATGATATTATTATGTCATATCCTATATTTGTACATTATTTATGTGTACTTGTAGTGAATACACATAATAGATTTATTTTATTTTAAAAATGCTCTTTGTAAGGGAATTTCTTAACCCAACTTCCATTCTTTGGGTTAATCTCCTACTTTCAAATTATGTCATGATATTATTATTTTGTATTTTTACTTTCTTTATGTGTAACTATAGTGAATACACATAATAGATCTATTTTATTTTAAAAATGATCTTTTTAAGGACTTCGTCTCAATCTCCTTTCATTGAGGCATATTTTGTTTTATACACAACTTTCTTTTATACGGTGTATAAACCCCTTTGACTTTTATGTTTATTCAAAAGAATTTATTTTATAAATATGTGATTTTTAAATGATTTCAAAAAAAAGATATTTCTATCCAATATATGAAAATACAGTGCAAATGTATACGTATTTAACGCAAGCTTAAAAATGTTTTTAGAAAACCCGACTCTCGAGTGTGGTGGACAGGAAGGGATTGGGCGTGGACCCATCATGGCCTGTAATTAGTCGAGCAGTCTCAGAATTAGTTATTTTGTTTTCAGAAGCTTGCATAATGTTTTCAGAAAAACACTGGAGTATATTTGAGCAATTTTAAATGTAAGTATCTTCTAAAAAAATTGCATCGGTAGGTCTCATGAGACAACTAGACGTGGAATTGGCCGAGGCCCTTTCCCAATTTGATTTATGGTTTTGGCCGAGGCCTTAATCATTTTAGACGTCTTGGCCGAGGCCTTGACAAAATGTTTCAGAATGTCCGGCATTATACATTCCCTCATTATGAAAGTGGTTATTGATATTACATGTGATTATTCGACCAGTAGAATATCCATGTGAAGAAGTAAATGGCATTATCTCATTTTACTTTTGCCATATTATGTTGAAGTTCATGTTTAAGAGGCTTTTGTTTTAGTTATACATTGCCTTAAATGTTAATGTTTATTTATGAAAGCTTCCGCATTATTGTTATCCTTACTGAGCATTTGAGCTCACCCCTTTCAATGTTTAAAAATTTTCCAGGTTGTGAAGAAGTATTTTATGACTGACTTGCAAGAATAATCAGTGAAGATATGAGTGTGGACTATGAAGACCATGTTTTTTTGTAGTTTGTTTAATTTTGATGTAATGAAAGACTTATGAATGTATCTAGTGTTTCCAAGGCTACTAAACTAATCGGTCTTTCGAGACTTGATCTTTTGGGATCATGCCAATGTTACGAAGTAATGCACCGGCTCTGGGTAGCTGGGGTCGGGGCGTTACATATAAGTTATTATAATTTGGGATGAAAATGCAAGGTATGAGATAAGATTTGTGGTTAAATTATGTTATGGTTATTTTGAGGAATTTATCTCATTTTGGTAATGTTATAAAACATAGTTTTTGAAAATGACAACACGCAGACCGCGTGAAAACCCCTCACGTCGGACAAAGCTGGGGGAATCGAACCCACAACCAAAGTGCAATTGGGATTTATCGTCTACCACTGGACTACGTGAAGTCCCTGGATAGTGTGACTAATTATTTTTAGTTAAATGATTTTATTGATCAATAATAAGTTGATTTGGGTTCTTATGTCTTATCAAATTAATACCCTCGGTATAGGAAAATGATTTGGTGATTAAGTGATAAATGTTATTTTGGAAGATGTTCGCTTTGTTGGGAACACTATATGCCCAAGGAAAATAGAATACTATGGGGTTTCATTTGTGGAGTAATGGTAGATTTTTATCTATGTTTTTATTGTGGATTTATAGTGATTTGGGTTATTTATGGAAATGATTAACCTATAATAGAGAATATGTGATGAGGTTAATTACTTTTAAGTATGTGACTTTAAGAGTATTTGATGTCATTTGGAGATACAATTTAACATGGGAGACTACATAATCAAATTCTTCTATGTTTTGGTTTTCAATATTAGTTTGGATTATATTGAAGGATTTTAAGGACAATTGATTATTGAATAGTATTTATTTAACTTTGGGGTATTGTTGGTTTAATTTTAGAAATTAATATTAGTGTTTATTTCTCTCAAGGTATATCCTTTTGGGGGATCATTAGATCTTGTACTAACCATTTTGGTTTTCATTAATCTATAAAGACAATGTAAATATATAGTTTATCTTGCATGGATCATGTGATTCTATAGAAGTTTATTCTAGCTCTTCTGGTGTGACCAAGTCTTCTTGAATACTCATCGTTTAAAAAAAATGAGTTAGTGGTGGAAATTTATCAAAGAATGAAACTCTACTTAAAAAGTAAGTATATATCTTTATATTCTTAGTCAATATCATAAATGACTTCCTCATCCTTATGTAATGTAACTTAAAACAAAAAATATTGTCAGTTTACTTTTCCTACTAGGAGATTAATGATCGTTTGTCCCAACACAAGTTTGTGGTTTTATTATTGTTAACTTTCTCCTGATCATGATTTCTATCCCTCTCCATCAGAACTTGACACTTAGTTTATCATCCATATCCATGTTTTCCTACCTAGAATCCTAGTATGGGTTATCTTGGGTGACCTTTATACCTCTCTTTCTTTCTTTTAAAGTAATGGTTTTATTGACTCTTTTTCTGATGTGGGACTTTACATTATATTCTCAAGCCCAATTTTTAAAATTGCGAGGACGCAATTTATTGAAGGAGGGGTGAATGTAACACCCCAATCTTCCATGGTACACTTCTCTTTGAATAATACAATAGCGTGTGTTGTACGCAACACTGAGTTCAAGTACACCACGACTTACCAAACTAGTCGTTCAAAAGAGGTTATGAATAGTATTAACTAAATTTTAAATATTATATTATCCTAATAATTTTAATCCATATAATGAGTTTCTAATACATGATTTATGAACAAATTCATTTTTTCAGATAAAAGAAGTATTTTTCAAAAAATGAAATTTTACCGCCTTTTAATGGCGAAGCCTTTTTAAAACCAATATTTGAACCTTTTATATATTCAATTTGACAAAAATAAATTCTTCTTTAGAATCGGGATATAATAATTTAGTATCAATAATGTTTTGGTGTCTTTCTGATAACTTTCATATTTGGGTGAATAGTGAAAAATTACTAAATTTTAACTGAAAACAACATTTTTTAATCAAAATAATTTATATTCTTAAATTATAAATTTTAATGGTTTGGAAGTATAAATAGATTATATTTTTACTATTTAATCCAATTATGTTCATTTTAAGTAATTTCACCTTGAAATTGGACATAAACAAGTGTCAAACTTTTGATAGTTATTATTTCTTAAAAATACGCCTTTTGGTTTTGAAAGCGGGAATAAATTTTAAATTAATAAATGCAAAATTTATGTTTTGAATTTGGTAAAATAGACTTCATTTTTGGATTTGGAATAACGAAATTAGCCTAGGGTGAAATTTTGGTACTTTTCGGATAACTTTTATATTTTGATGAATAGTGAAAATTACAAAATTTTAATTAAAAACAACTTTTTTAATCAAAATAATTAATAGTGATAAATTATGAATTTGAGTGGTTTTAAATTATATTTAAAATATATTTTTACCATGTAATACAATTTGGGTCATTGAACATAATTTCACATTTAAACCGAACATAAACAACTGTCAATCTTTTGATAGTTATTATTTCTTAAAAACACGCTCTTTGTTTTAACAACGGGAATTAATTTTAAATTAATTTCTGCCACTTCTATGTTTTGAATTTGGAAAAATTGATTCCATATTTGGAATCAGTATGTTCAAATTTTGTAAATAGGCAACTTTTATTTTTATACATTTTGGATAATTACTTCGGTAAATATTTTATTTATCATGGTTAAAGGGTAAATCCGGTAAACAAGGGTTAAAAAATAATATTATAATAATACTAAATTACCCTAAAACATGTCTTAACCCTATTGGTTGATACATGGTCGACCATGGGCATCTTTGGGTCGATTTTGGGACCCCATGGATCCACTTGTAAGTGATAGGGACACTTTATTTTAATTAAGTTAAAATGAATACAAAAATCACACAAGCATATATCTTTTAGCAAACCAATTGTTACCTAGGGTTATATATGTTGGATTTTAGACTATAAATATTCATTAGAAATATAAAAAGATTTAATACATAATAATATTTTATTTATAATTTTTAGACATAAATAATTTAATTTATTTATGACACAATGGTGATGCACTAATTACCATAATAGTGAAAAATTAGAATAATTGATATTATAAATACCCAAATAAATATAATTTGAGACTTTTAATGAATTAAACTAATTTTATAGGTAAATATGACATATTAGGATTTATTTAATTAACTTTTTTCGAATTAATCATTCTGTTATGAGTTTCACAAAAATCAACTATTGAATAGTGTCAAAATTGACATAAAAGAGTTTTTAAAACAAATATTATATTATTAATTGATATTAAATTCCTAAAAATCTAAGGTTCGTCCAAGAGACTTATATCCTGATATTTGTATCATTAATGGACCACTTTGGGGTCTCTTGGATGTATATTGTAAGTTTATTAAACATATAATATAAAAATACAAAGAGACATTGTAAAAGTGAAACTAATTAACTAAGAGTTAATACTTAAAGATAAGGTTAATATAATGACCCAAACCTGTCTAAATTCTATTGGTTGAGTTTTTTTCGACCCATACCCACCTTAACTTTTAAATAATAAACTTTGGAGCTATTAGAAACCGAATATGAATTTATTATAAATTAATATTTCTAGCTTTTCCAAAGCTGCCCCTCACCCCTCTTATAAAAGGGAACTCCTCCTTCTCATTTCTTCACACCTTAAAAACCTTTTGGTTCGGCCAAACCCTGCCAAAATACTCTCTCAACTTCCCTCACTACAACCTAGAGTCCTTAGTTTGATCAGAAAGTCATCCTAAGGAGCCCTTTTGATCAAATCAAAAGGAAGAACCCGAAGAAGAGGTAATGTTTTCACCACCCCTTTTCAAGTTCCTTTCTTCTTCCACTTCTTCTTTCTTTGTTATTACCATTATAAAATAATAACTCCGGTATCATATATATACTGTGATGTTATTATAAATATGGTACAACCATATTCAGTATTCTATCCACCCTTTGAATAACATGTCACCATACGTACGTACGTACGGCTTACCGTCTCCACGTCGTGGTGTAATTGTTATTCAATATATTATTATCTGGATGGGTATAATAATGATGTGTAACTCATTTAAATAATAAATATAACATGATAATGATTCTGTATATATGATATACCATCCAATTATATATTATTTTAATATCAAAAGAATGATATTGTCGCTCGTGCGTACGTACGGACTACCGTCTCCACGAACGCGATGAGATTCATTCTCCATAATATCCATTCAAGTATAATTATCATTTGGTGATTTAAAAATAGTATCTAAGGACTTTATTTCATTCTGGATTTGAATAATATACATCCCATTAATAACGAATATGGCTCACATAACAAAGAATATAAAGTAAAATGAACCCGTTAATACCCAAAATGACGATAATTCTAAGATATTATTAACAAATCAATGTTAAAAGATCATATATGATATCATATTATTTTAAATGATTCTTGTATATTTCAATAACAATTATTTAACCATTATACAGGAGGTTAACCTACCGTTGACCAAGGAAAAATTACAAAGTAAGGGGTTTCTTAACTCACTCTTAATTTCGTGAGAATTCCATTGTTCACCACTTAATTATTGCATGTGGTGTATGTGTATTGCCCATGATTGTATTCATTGTGTAATATACTTTAATTTATGGGTATTTACATCATCATTGTATGATCCTTATTTCATGGGTGTATGTTTCGTATGTTACCTAATCGATAAGGGAATTCGAACTTTCAATTTCCATTTATTCGGCTTTACGCAAACTTCATTGATTATTTTACTCCGAGATTATGTGTGGAATAACTATTCATTTGATTATGTCATAATTTCCACTCCCATTTTTTGTGGATATACTTTTGATACACATAATCACTCCATTGATAATTTCTCAAGTCATCGATATGAATTTGATAAGAGTAATGTTAACTCATTCTCCATTTGTTGAGTTAAACATCCAATTCATTGGTGTTGTTTTTAAAAGATTATGTGTGAATATCCTTTGATTGTTTTACACTGAATATCCAATCATATTTAGTGTATTAATATTTTTCACACATAACTATGTCGTTGATTTATCCTTAACCTAAGGATACGGCCTTTATGAGAGATTTCATCTCAATTTACATTCCATTGAGAATTCTTTGTTGATATACATCAAATCACTTTTATGTGGTGTATATAATGTACTTTGACAAAGTATATCATGAATCCCTTTATTCTCATGATATTACAATGTTTTGATTACCTCAATTATTTGTATTCAAGTGTCTCTCTTTTGGTTAGAAACTCTAACTAAAATACCATTTTTAAATGTTTTAAAGACTTATTCTTCTAAATCTTGCTCATTAATGTCCATGTTTTAAAAATGGTTTTAAGGATTTATTTATATGGACATTAAGGTTTTAAAATTAAAACTCCTTTTAAATGTTTCTAAGTGGTATGGGACACTTTGATTCAAAAATCTATTTTTAAATGGCTTCTTGACAAATAGTGTGACTTTTAAATGATTTCAAGAAAAGGGGGGATATTTATCTCAAATAGTTTTGATGATTATTTTCATCTATGTCAATATCCTTCATTATTCTTGATTGAGGTTAATGTGATACAATACAATCTTCCATATTGTATCGAATGAGTTATGTTTGACTGTGGATGTGCTATTTTTATACCATTCATGGTTTGTGGTTGAAGTATTGACATTTTGTATGCTAGTTTTAATACGAATGTTTATGTTATGTTTAAACCTGTTCATATGAGGAATGCATTGGACTTAATAAGTGATGGGTGGAGCCCGCTATAGCTCCTCGATGCATCGGTAGGTCTCATGAGACAAACTAGTGTCTTGGCACAAGGCCTTGGCAAAATCTTATTTGTAGTCTTGGCACGAGGTCTTGGCTATGTGGTTATGATAGTCTGTAATTATGCATTCCATCATTATGAAAGTCATTATTGATATTGCATGTGATTGTTCGACTGGTAGAATATCCAGGTGAATAAGTAAATGGAATTATTTCATTTAATCTTTGCCATATTATGCTGAATTTCAAGTTTAAAAGGCTTTTGTTTTAATTATAAATTGCCTTAAGTGTTTATGCTTATCTATGAAAGCTTCTACTATAATGTTATCCTTACTGAGCATCTGAGCTCACCCCTTTCAATGTTTTTTTTTTCAGGATTATGAAGAAGTAATTTATGAATGACCTGAAGGGATAGTATGAGGGGATATGAAGACAAGATGTTTTTTATGTAATGTAAAACTTTATGATTGTATCTAGTGTTTTCAAGGCTACTAAACTAATCGGTCTTTCGAGACTTGATCTTTCTTATGATCATGCCAATGTTATGTAATAATGCACCAACTCTGGGTAACTGGGGTCGAGGCGTTACAGTTGGTATCAGAGGAAGTTTAGTACAAACCTTGGAAGCTAGATTTAGATAAACTCTGGTTAGAGCACGTAGACCTAAGATGAACTTTGAGGATTAGTATAGAATAACTTCCTAGAATTTTGGTATTGTAGAGATTTTGTGAGTTTTCTGAGCAATACATCTCTGTCTGGATATGATCAGGTAGAGGCGGATCTGGCACAGATGTACCTAGGGGTAAAACCCAAAAACACCGCTTTGATCTAGACTCGAACGGGAACTGGTGCACGACAACGGGCCTTGCTGCACTCTTGGTTACGACACTCCTGGGGGATATGCTTAGGATAATTTGCATTTTCTTTAAAAACCAATTTAAATTAATATATATATAAGATGAGAGTAAATGACCTTGGTTAATCCTAATGTGTTTCAAATTGAGAATATGGTGACATGTTAATCTCTAAATGATTTTATGACTACTGTTACTCACACAATGCTTTCTGGTTTTAGTCAATGGCTAGATTCCAAGGAAGTCATAGTGACTTTGAGAATGATGTACAAGGTGGGAATGGTGGTGGCAATGAGCAACAAAATGGAATGTTGATAGGCGTAAAAGATATTGTCTTTATGCCAAATCAGTTTTCCAAAAATATGATCAACAACATATATATTAACCAACTCCCCGACTCAACAAGGAAGAGAAAGGTGATGAATGATAAGAGCTTCAGTAATGGAGACCATGGAGAAAAGAACCCTCAATTTCCATCATGCAAGAAATGTGGTAGGAGACACCCGGGAAAGTGTCTCAATGGGACCAAGAAATGCTTTACATGTGGGAAGGAAGGACATAAAGTGAAGAATTGTCGAAGCAAAATGAAGAGTACTATGGAAGAAGATATAAATGGTCCCAAGAGTCCATTTACAGTCATTTTCCGTAAATGTAGGGGACCTGGCCATTACCTGAGTGAATGCCCTATTCTATAGGATATTTTCTTGGTCAAAGAAGAAGCTATGTGGAAATAAATGGTTGGAGAAATGTTTAAAAAGTATTAGTGCTCCTTGTTGATGGGTTTACTTTGGAATAATTTTCTCTTGTATTTGTAACCCCGCAGTTTTCCATGTGAGAATGATATTTGAGGAAGAATTATCTCTTCTCTTGTGGATATAGGTATAAATAACCATTTGGTTTTATATGATCATTGGGGTTTGAGAGAATTATAAGTTATTATAATTTGGGATGAAAATGCAAGGTATGAGATAAGATTTGTGGTTAAATTATGTTATGGTTATTTTGAGGAATTTATCTCATTTTGGTAATGTTATAAAACATAGTTTTTGAAAAGGACAACACGCAGACCGCGTGACAACCCGTCGCGTCGGACAAAGCTGTGGGAATCGAACCCACAACCAAAGTGTGATTGGGATTTATCACCTACCACTGGACTACGTGAAGTCCCTGGATAGTGTGACTAATTGTTTTTAGTTAAATGATTTTATTGATCAATAATAAGTTGATTTGGGTTCTTATGTCTTATCAAATGAATACCCTCGGTATAGGAAAATGATTTGGTGATTAAGTGATAAATGTTATTTTGGAAGATGTTCGCTTTGTTGGGAACACTGTATTCCCAAGGAAAATAGAATACTATGGGGTTTCATTTGTGGAGTAATGGTAGATTTTTATCTATGTTTTTATTGTGGATTTATAGTGATTTG
Organism: Viscum album; assembly: GCA_963277665.1. Taxonomy (NCBI): domain Eukaryota; kingdom Viridiplantae; phylum Streptophyta; class Magnoliopsida; order Santalales; family Viscaceae; genus Viscum; species Viscum album. Next base: position 1,017,988,195 of record OY728137.1, on the reverse strand, counting down.
GGTTATTTATGGAAATGATTAACCTATAATAGAGAATATGTGATGAGGTTAATTACTTTTAAGTATGTGACTTTAAGAGTATTTGATGTCATTTGGAGATACAATTTAACATGGGAGACTACATAATCAAATTCTTCTATGTTTTGGGTTTCAATATTAGTTTGGATTATATTGAAGGATTTTAAGGACAATTGATTATTGAATAGTATTTATCTAACTTTGGGGTATTGTTGGTTTAATTTTAGAAATTAAGATTAGTGTTTATTTCTCTCAAGGAATATCCTTTTGGGGGATCATTAGATCTTGTACTAACCATTTTGGTTTTCATTAATCTATAAAGACAATGTAAATATATAGTTTATCTTGCATGGATCATGTGATTCTATAGAAGTTTATTCTAGCTCTTCCAGTGTGACCAAGTCTTCTTGAATACTCATCGTTTAAAAAAATGATTTAGTGGTGGAAATTTATCAAAGAATGAAACTCTACTTAAATTGTAAGTATATATCTTTATATTCTTAGTCAATATCATAAATGAATTCCTCATCCTTATGTAATGTAACTTAAAACAAAAAATGTTGTCCATTTACTTTTCCTACTAGGAGATTAATGATCGTTTGTCCCAACACAAGTTTGTGGTTTTCTTATTGTTAACTTTCTCCTGATCATGATTTCTATCCCTCTCCATCAGAACTTGACACTTAGTTTATCATCCATATTCATGTTTTCCTACCTGGAATCCTAGTATGGGTTATCTTGGGTGACCTTTATACCTCTCTTTCTTTCTTTTAAAGTAATAGTTTTATTGACTCTTTTTCCGATGTGGGACTTTCCATTATATTCTCAAGCCAAATTTTTAAAATTGCGAGAACGCAATTTATTGAAGGAGGGGTGAATGTAACACCTCAATCTTCCACGGTACACTTCTCTTTGAATAATACAATAGCGTGTGTTGTATGCAACACTGAGTTCAAGTACATCACGACTTACCAAACTAGTCGTTCAAAAGAGGTTATGAATAGTATTAACTAAATTTTAAATATTATATTATCCTTATAATTTTAATCCATATTTTGAGTTTCTAAGACTTGATTTATGAACAAATTCATTTTTTCAGATAAAAGAATTATTTTTCAAAAAATGAAATTTTACAGCCTTTTAATGGCGAAGCCTTTTTAAAACCAATATTTGAAACCTTTATATATTCAATTTGACAAAAATAAATTCTTCTTTAGAATCAGGACATAAGAATTTAGTATCAATAATGTTTTGGTTTCTTTCTGATAACTTTCATATTTGGGTGAATAGTGAAAAATTACTAAATTTTAACTGAAAACAACTTTTTTTAATCAAAATAATTTATATTGTTAAATTATACATTTTAATGGTTTGGAAGTATAAATAGATTATATTTTTACTATTTAATCCAATGATATTCATTTTAAGTAATTTCACCTTGAAATTGGACATAAACAAGTGTCAAACTTTTGATAGTTATTATTTCTTAAAAATACGCCTTTTGGTTCCGAAAGCGGGAATCAATTTTAAATTAATAAATGAAACATTTATGTTTTTAATTTGGTAAAATAGACTTAATTTTTGGATTCGGAATAACGAAATTATCCTAGGGTGAAATTTTGGTACTTTTCGGATAACTTTTATATTTTGATGAATAGTGAAAATTACTAAATTTTAATTAAAAACAACTTTTTTAATCGAAATAATTAATAGTGATAAATTATGAATTTGAGTGGTTTTAAATTATATTTAAAATATATTTTTACCATGTAATACAATTTGGGTCATTGAACATAATTTCACATTTAACCCGAACATAAACAACTGTCAATCTTTTGATAGTTATTATTTCTTAAAAACACGCTCTTTGTTTTAACAATAGGAATTAATTTTAAATTAATTTCTGCCACTTTTGTGTTTTGAATTTGGAAAAATGGATTCCATATTTTGAATCAGGATTTTCAAATTATGTAAATAGGTAACTTTTATTTTTAGACATTTTGGATAATTACTTCGGTAAATATTTTATTTACCATGGTTAAAGGGTAAATCCGGTAAACAAGGGTTAAAAAATAATATTATAATAATATTAAATTACCCTAAAACGTGTCATAACCCTATTGGTTGATACATGGTCGACCATGGGCATCTTTGGGTCGATTTTGGGACCCCATGGATCCACTTATAAGTGATAGGGACACTTTATTTTAATTAAGTTAAAATGAATACAAAAATCACACAAGCATATATCTTTTAGCAAAACAATTGTTACCTAGGGTTATATATGTTCGATTTTAGACTATAAATATTCATTATAAATCTAAAAAGATTTAATACATAATGATATTTTATTTATAATTTTTAGACATTAAATAATTTAATTTATTTATGACACAATGGTGATGCAGTAATTACCATAATAGTGAAAAATTAGAATAATTGATATTATAAATACCCAAATAAATATAATTTGAGACTTTTAATAAATTACACTAATTTTCTAGGTTAATATGACATATTAGGATTGATTTAATTAACTTTTTTTGAAGTAATCATTCTGTTATGAGTTTCACAAAAATCAACTATTGAATAGTGTCAAAATTGACATAAAAGAGTTTTTAAAACAAATATTATATTATTAATTGATATTAAATTCCTAAAAATCTAAGGTTCGGCCAAGAGACTTATATCCTGATAGGTGTATCATTAATGGACCACTTGTGGGTCTCTTGGATGTATATGGTAAGTTTATTAACCATATAATATAAAAATACAAAGAGACATTGTAAAAGTGAAACTAATTAACTAAGAGTTAATACTTAAAAATAAGGTTAATATAATGACCCAAACCTGTCTAAATTCTATTGGTTGAGTGTTTTTAGACCCATACCCACCTTAAATTTTAAATAATCAACTTTGGAGCTATTATAAACCCAATATGAGTTTATTATAAATTAATATTTCTAGCTTTTCCAAAGGTGCCCCTCACCCCTCTTATAAAAGGGCACTCCTTCTCATTTCTTCACACCTTAAAAACCTTTTGGTTCGGCCAACACATGCCAAAATACTCTCTCAACTTCCCTCACTATAACCTAGAGGCCTTATTTTGATCATAAATCCATCCTAAGGATCCCTTTTGATCAAATCAAAAGGAAGAACCCGAAGAAGAGGTAATGTTTTCACCACCCCTTTTCAAGTTCCTTTCTTCTTCCACTTCTTCTTTCTTTGTTATTATCATTCTAAAATAATAACTCCAATATCATATATATACTGTGATGTTATTATAAATATGGTACAACCATATTCAGTATTCTATCCACCCTTTGAATAACATGTCACCATACGTGCGTACGTACGGCTTACCGTCTCCACGTCGTGGTGTAATTGTTATTCAATATATTATTATTTGTATGGGTATAATAATGATGTGTAACTCATTTAAATAATAAATATAACATGATAATTATTCTTTATATATGATATACTATCCAATTATATATTATTTTAATATCAAAAGAATGATATTGTCGCTCGTGCGTACGTACGGACTACCGTCTCCACGAACGCGATGAGATTCATTCTCCATCATATCCATTCAAGTATAATTATCATTTGGTGATTTAAAAATAGTATCTAAGGACTTGATATCATTCTGGATGTGAATAATATACATCCCATTAGTAACGAATATGGCTCACATAACAAAGAATATAAAGTAAAATGAACCCGTTAACACCCGAAATGACGATAATTCTAAGATATTATTAACAAATCAATGTTAAAAGATCGTATATGATATCATATTAATGTAAATGATTCTTGTATAATTCAATAACAATTATTTCACCATTATACAGGAGGTTAACCTACCGTCGACCAAGGAAAAAGTACAAAGTAAGGGGTTTCCTAACTCACTCTTAATTTCGTGAGAATTCCATTATTCACCACTTAATTATTGCATGTGGTGTATGTGTACTTCCCATGATTGTATTCATTGTGTAATATACTTTAATTTATGGGTATTTACATCATCATTGTATGATCCTTCTTTCATGGGTGTATGTTTCATGTGTTTCCTAATCGATAAGGGAATTCGAAATTTCAATTTCCATTTATTCGGCTTTACGCAAACTTCATTGATTATTTTACTCTGAGATTATGTGTGAAATAACTATTCATTTGCTTATGTCATAATTTCCACTCCCCTTTTCTGTGGATATACTTTTGATACACATAATCACTCCATTGATAATTTCTCAAGTCATCGATATGAATTTGATAAGAGTAATGTTAACTCATTCTCCATTTGTTGAGTTAAACATCCAATTCATTGGTGTTGTTTTTACAAGATTATGTGTGAATATCCTTTGATTGTTTTACACTGAATATCCAATCATATTTAGTGTATTTATATTTTTCACACATAACTATGTCGTTGATTTATCCTTAACCTAAGGATACGGCCTTTATGAGAGATTTCATCTCAATTTACATTCCATTGAGACTTCTTTGTTGATATACACCAAATCACTTTTATGTGGTGTATATAATGTACTTTGACAAAGTATATCATGAATCCCTTTATTCTCATGATATTACAATGTTTTGATTACCTCAATTATTTTTATTCAAGTGTCTCTCTTTTGGTTAGAAACTCTAACTAAAATACCATTTTTAAATGTTTTAAAGACTTATTCTTCTAAATCTTGCTCATTAATGTCCATGTTTTAAAAATGGTTTTAAGGATTTATTTATATGAACATTAAGGTTTTAAAATTAAAACTCCTTTTAAATGTTTCGAAGTGGTATGGGACACTTTGATTCAAAAATCTATTTTTAAATGGCTTCTTGACAAATAGTGTGACTTTTAAATGATTTTAAGAAAAAAGAGGATATTTCTCTCAAATAGTTTTGATGATTATTTTCATCTATGTCAATATCCTTCATTATTCTTGATTGAGGTTAATGTGATACAATACAATCTTCCATATTGTATCGAATGAGTTATGTTTGACTGTGGATGTGCTATTTTTATACCATTCATGGTTTGTGGTTGAAGTATTGACATTTTGTATGCTAGTTTTAATACGAATGTTTATGTTATGTTTAAACCTGTTCATATGAGGAATGCATTGGACTTAATAAGTGACGGGTGGAGCCCGCTATAGCTCCTCGATGCATCGGTAGGTCTCATGAGATAAACTAGTGTCTTTGCACAAGGCCTTGGCAAAATCTTATTTGTAGTCTTGGCACAAGGCCTTGGCTATGTGGTTATGATAGTCTGACATTATGCATTCCATCATTATGAAAGTGGTTATTGATATTGCATGTGATTGTTTGACTGGTAGAATATCCATGTGAATAAGTAAATTGCATTATTTCATTTAATCCTTGTCATATTATGCTGAAGTTCAAGTTTAAAAGGCTTTTGTTTTAATTATAAATTGCCTTAAGTGTTTATGTTTATCTATGAAAGCTTCTGCTATAATGTTATCCTTACTGAGCATCTGAGCTCACCCCTTTCAATGTTTTATTTTTCTCAGGATTATGAAGAAGTAATTTATGATTGACCCGCAGGGATAATATGAGGGGATATGAAGACAAGATGTTTTTTTTATGTAATGTAAAACTTTATGATTGTATCTAGTGTTTCCAAGACTACTAAACTAATCGGTCTTTCGAGACTTGATTTTTCTTGTGATCATGTCAATGTTATGTAATAATGCACCGACTCTGGGTAACTGGGGTCAGGGCGTTACAATATATGTGTGTTTTTATGTATTAATATATGTATATATATTCATATATTTGTGTGTGTGTTTAGATGTATATGAATATATATATAAATATATTTATATATATGTCTATATATATGTTTATATACACGTGTTTGTTTTTATACATATTAATATATATACATATATACTTATACATTGATGCGGGGAAATGAGCTATATAAATATATATATTTTTAACAACGTTTTCTGAAAATCGTCGCTAATTTAGCAACATTTCCTAAAAAACGTGGCTATATTAGAGATGTTTCCTGAAAGCGTTGCTAATTTAGCGATACTTCTGAGCCGACGTTGCTAATTGAGCAATGCTTCTGAGGAAACATTGCTAAATTAACATCGCTTCTTATGAAACGTCACTAAATTAGCGTTGCTTCAGAGGAAACGTCGGTAATTTAACGACGCTTCTGAGGAAACGTCGCTAAATTAGCGACGCTTCTGAGAAAACGTTGCCAAATTACCGACATTTTCTAAAAAACGTCGCTAAATTACAGTTTTTTTTGTAGTGTTTCCAATGCAGATTGGAACTGAAAATCTCCCATGAGAGATTTCCCAGTGCAGATTTGCAGTATGAATCTCCCATGCGAGATTTCCCAATGGAGATTTGTATTGTGATTTTCTCATGGGAGATTGCCTATTGGAGATTTGCATATAGTTGTATATATATGTATGAATGCATGCATGTACTTGTTTTTGTATGCAGCTATGTAGATGTGTAGTTGTAAATAATTATATTTATAAATTTGTATGCACATAAAAAATTACATTGATATTTTTGTATATACCTCTTTATATGTATGTACGTGTGCATGTGCTTATATTAATATAGATTTTTGTATGTATGTACATATATTCTCATACTTAAAGATGTGTTTTTAACTATGTATGTATATGTCGTTATGTTTGTGCATACATGCATGTAGGTACTTATATTTATATGTATGTATGTTTTTGTGTATGTGTTGGTATACTTATATATGTGTACACATGCATGTATATAAGATTATGCATATAATTATATATATTTGCAAATAACTACATTAAAATATATATGCATGAATACGTGTATGTATATACTCATATTTGTTTGTATGCATGATTGTATGCATATGTGTATGTGTGTGTATGTATTCATTATATATGTTAAAAATTATATATTAACAATTGTATATATTGTATATAATAAAATACACACATTAATGTATATATTCGCGTGTATACTTATGTATGTGTATGTATGCATCGATGTGCATATTTGTGTAATTGTAAATAATTATATTTGCATATACTTTTTTATCTGCATGAGTGCATCCATGTACATACATATCGTTTCATGTTTATGTCTATGTGTGTGTGTGCGTATAATAATATTTAGATGCATGTATGTACTTGTATTAAAATATTGTCATGAATACTTATATTTGTATATACCTATAAACAATATTGATCACACACATATAAAAACCAATGAACACACACACACACACACACATATTAACACATTATTTATGAACACATACATCCATTTATACATACAAATTACTATACCCATATACATACATAGTTGAATTCATATCTTTAGGTATAAGTACGTACGTACATACATATATAAATCTATACTAGTATAAGTACATAAATATATATTATTTCAATTATACACATATATAATTAATGTATTTATTTACATATACAAATACCGAAAATTATCGTCTCGGGTCCACCACCTGAACCTGAGGGTCAGGTACACCGCGGGATGACCTCCGCGTGGCAAAAATGTGATGTGGTGGAAGATGTAAATTTTAAATGGTATTGATTTTTAAAAAACAAACTGATTTATTTGAATGAGTTGGACTTAAATACCCTTCAATGCAATTACAAAAAACAAGCAGAAACTCATAAACATTAAATCAAAATAAAATATATAATAATAATTTGTTAATAGTAAATATAATTGGAAATATAAAACAATAATAAATACTTAACAATAGTAAAAAAAGCTAAAAGTATAACAATAATTAATAATTTGTTATATGTTTATAAATATATAATAACTACTTTTTTTAACTATATGCACTTTTTATATTTATTCACTCTAAATTTATTGGTAGAAAATTTCGTTGAAATTTTACATTGTTTTATATATATTAATATATTATGTATGCATACACTAAAATTTTGTATTAAATATTCCCATATATTTATAACAGGAAATATATTATGCATATTAAATAATCTATGGAAATTTCTAATAAAAGTTTTTGTAGGAAATTTCCAATAGAAATAATTAATGGAAATTTCCATTTGAATTTTGCATAGTTTATTTGTGCATTAATATACTCTCAATTATTTTTTAAGTGGAAATCCAAATTGGAAATTTAAGATGATAATTTTCTTTTTAAATTTCCACTGTAATTTTTCAGTGCATATTTGAATTGTTTATTCATGTATTAATCTATTTTCACTTGTAATTTAAGTGGAAATTCGAATTAAAAATTTGTGATGAAAATTTTCATCGTATGATCCTAGGTAATGAAATCAAACTCAAATACATGTAAAATCTATCATCAATAGAATCAACATGTAATGAATAACTCGCACCGAAAAGATATCATATCAGGAATCCAGTTGCCGCAACAAATGCTGATTTCACTGATAGCTTTAAACTTTCACTAGAGGTTTTCATTGGAAATTTTCAATGGGATTGTGTGACTTTCCAGTGTAAATTTTTACTTAAAATTATATTGTATATTTATGTTCGTATATATACATATATATGTATGTATATATATATGGATTCAAATTTTGTACAGTAAATTTGCACTAAAAATTCTTAGTATAGATTCATATCAGTGAGAATTTTCATTGTAAATGTAAAACACCAAATTTCAATGCAAGTTTACATTGATGTTTGTATATACGTAATGAGGATTTCTACAATAAATTATCACTTGATGTTTATAATTTAATATTACCATGTTTATTTGTATTTGTATGTTTGTCTTCGTGTTTATTTAGTTTTTATTGAAAATTTTCATTATACTTTGAAATTATATTAGAAATTTTCAGTGCAAATTTGCTCTATGGATTTTAAAATATGTTGTATAGTGGAAAATATACATTGAAATTTTCCACTGAAAATTTGATTGGAAATTGGAAATGGAAGTTTCTAGTGGAAATTTACACTAAAGGTTTCCAATGGAAATTTGCAATGCAAATTTCCAATGAAAATTTATATTTTTTAGTTATGTATCAATATAACTTTATTGTAATTTAATGTATAAATTTGAACTGCTAGTTGAAGTTTTCACTATAAATTTATAGTGGAGGTTTGCACCGGAAAATTTCAGGGAATGTTTGCACTTAATATTTCCCTAGGAAATGTCTATTGCAAAGTTTCTATTCATGATTTATGAAGTGTTTATAGAATCTTATAAATCCCTAAATTTTACACGAGAAGTTTTTAATGCAAATTTGGAATGCAAATATTTATTAAAAAATTGCATTTTTTTTACTTATGTATTAATATATTTTCATTGCAATTTTAAGTGCAAATTTGAAGCAGAAATTTCATGTGAAAATTTGCATATGAAATTTATAGTGGAAATTTACATCGAAAATTTCCAGTGGAAATTTACCCAGGAATTTCCTGTGGAAATTTACTCAGGAATTTCCAGTGGAAATTTTGACAGGAATTTCCAGCAGCGGGAGTGTAAAAAACCCCCCCAAAATGCATAACTGGGTATTTTCGTCTAAAACCCCAACCTAAGGGTCAGGTTCAGGTGACCAACTTAAGAGGATTTAAATCCTACAAATACATACATACATACACACATACGTATATATATAGTTTCATACAACTATAAAAAAACTGTCAATATATTTCAATACAACTACATACATACATCTAAATATTATTATATATAAATACATACATATACGTACAATCATTTTTACATATAAATACAAGTATATACATACATGAATGCTTATATATATATTAATGTAATGTTAGAGATTTGTAGGGAAAATCTCCCATGAGAGATTCCAAACATAAATCCAGAACCATAGATTTGTATTACCTATGTCCCATGTAATATGAAAAAAATTAAAATTCAAAATAATATATCATATATGAGTCTAGAATTATTCGTATTAATATAACGATCAAATTGATGGCCATAGATTGAAATTTTAATATCATTTGAAAATAATATATTGGATCAAAAATTATCGAACGAAGGATAGATAATATCAAATAGTTTAACCGCTGATTCCGAGGGTATTCTGACCATTAGAATTACGACCATTTAAAAAAAACACCGGAATAAAGGAGATCTGGCAAGAAGAATAGAGCTGACCCCAGACCATTCTCCACTCATTATCATAATCATGAAATTAATCCAGGAAATAGTGACTATATAATGCCCCCAATACATATCCATATTAGAGCCCCCCGTGTTAATGGTATGGTACTAGTCCCAGTTGACCAACTGTCCACTTATGGGGGCGCGCGTCGCCGATAAGCCGAGTCGTCAACGACCTTTTTGATGAAGTCAAGAACAAGCACCGAACCCGGCGAGGGAGGAAAACGGCACCTCCCTCTCCCCCCGGCGGGGGCGAGCCCGTAGTTGTCAAAGTAGCCGTCGCCATTGAACAGCAGGATGCCCGATAAGACCGCCGGGACCACCGGGGTGTGGCCATCCGTGAAGCCCTTCTTCAATGGCGGCACTTCTGGCATGCTTGCTACCTCCGTTATGCAGCCCGTCGACATGATCAAGGTCATTCCCTTTCATCGTTCCAACTCCCTATCCCCACTCCTCGTTCTCTTTGCTGCTGCACATACATTCCCGATCCCAGGTTTGATTTTGTTGTTGTTGTTTTTGTGTTTTCTGGCTTCTTCGTCAACTGTTTGCTCCTTATTTCAGGTCAGGATCCAGTTGGGGCAGGGTTCTGCGTTGCGGGTATCCAAAATCATGATTAGAAATGAGGGCCTCGGGGCTTTTTACAATGTAAGCTTTGCTTATTACTGTTACTATTACAAGTGCCACTGTTATCATTATTGATTTGTTCGGAAGCCTAGGCTTGAAATCTAGACTCTTCCGTTTAGCAAAACGTTATTTGTGGATACCCTGCCACTTCTTTCTGGAAGGATTTGCTTTGTTGCGCACTGTCATCTTCTTTAATCAGCTGTTCTTTATTATCAAATTCAGATAGTCCTGTTCCCCGGCTTTGCTCAAATACTTATACGATGTCTTTCCACTACCTTTCCACGACATTCATGTGGGTGGCTTCTTGGATGAAGTTGATATTGCTCCACTTTATTTTCGGACGCAGTGGAAGCGCGCGGTGGAAAGCAATATGTTAAAATTTCTTTTAATAATCGTTCTCGAACCATGAGCGAAGATCTTGCAGGTCAAATTTACAACTAATCTATTTAATATCTGAAGAAATAATTACCTGGTTTTAGAAACTTTCTTCGTTGATGAATGTTGATCGTCCGAAAAAACCCTTTCAGATTGTCGTTATTGCGCTTATGAGGATTCAAGAGTAGAATTCATTTAGCGGTGATCCACACGTGTTTCAATTCTCTCTGAATAACGCCACTCGATTTTTGGGTGCTAGCGCGACGAATCGAATGTTTTGCGTTATTCGTTTTTAATCGCTCGTTCTTCGGTTTTGAAGAAATATCTCTTACATTCTCGTTCTTGAGAGGAAACAAGATGAAGTCAAAAAAGAATTTGTTGTGCGCAACAATTCTCACTTTTCGATTGATTTTAGAATGTAAAACACAATATACACAACTGTCTATTTATAGAGTTAAGGTTTATGCTAAAATAATAATTTAATTGCATGCTGACTATTAAATAATATTTGACCTTTAATGAAACCCTATGCCACATAATAATAATAATATTACTATTTTGTGGTGCGCCAACTTGCACAAATTGATAAATAATATTTACCGGACTGTAAATAATTATTTTGTCACCAGAAGCGGTCTTAGTCTGTTCGAAATCCTCGGTATTTATTGAATACCCGAATAAATATTTTATTTATAAATAAATATTTCATTCACATATCGGCGAATAAATATTTATTAAATATTCAATAAAATAAACAAATGTATTTTTATTCACACTCCGACGAATAAATATTTATTTAATTTATGCGATCAAATGTAGTACCCCTCGGTTTCGGGTACATAACCTCTTTCCTAAGTGAGTTGTTTCCATAAAGTAGTGTTTCCATAAAGTGGAGTGTTTCCATAAAGCAGAGTGTTTCCATAAAGTGAGATGTTTCCATAAAAAATGTGTTTTCATAAAATGGATAAAGGTGAAGGACGAGAGAGTTTGAGGGTTTTATAAGGAGTGTTGGGACCAAAAGGAAGGTCGCACGATCCATACACGGTTGACCCAAACCGTGTGGTCAAACCTTGTGCAGAGGTCAAATCTAGATCCTATTTTGTAGGAGCTTACTCGTTTTTGCTTCAAAACGCCCCTATTTTGAGATTACTCTCCCTAGAAGGCTGGAGAACCCTCTCCACACGAGTTGGAGACATCCCAGAGCCTTCCCTTGGTGATTTCGAGTCCGATTCTTGAGGTATGTCACCATTCATTCCGGATTTGTCATGTTTTCTTAGATCTGCTTAGATTTACATATCCGATCTCCATTCTTTCTTAAGATCTAAACCTATAGTGGGTAGATCTACGTTTTTGGATGCCAAATAATTCAATGTTGAGTCGTGATCTTGCTAGGATAAGATAACTAAGACCGTTCTTGGAGAATCAACCTGCTTTCTTGTGCGTTCTTCGTCTGTTGCCAAAGTTTCGTCAAAACCTTCGAGGTAGGTGGCTTCACTCTCATCTCTTCTTGCTAGAATTGATTGACTTAGATTCAAATTAGTTTATTGATTGTGAAATGCATGTAAAAATCTTCATTTGTGATGATTTATGGTTTTTGTGAAATTGCATGATCTTGGTGAATAGTTGTGAAAAAGGGGGTTTAGTTTCATTAATTTAAAATGATGATTTTAAATTATGGATTTTCTTGAATTGCTAAACGGTTGATGAAAAAGATATTTTCAATAGAAATGGTTTTCATTAAAAATGGAGTTTTATTGAAATGGTTTGGAATTGAAATGTTTTGGCATTGAAATAGTTTTGACGGAAATGGTTTTCAATAAAAAAGTGTTTTTATTGAAAGGGTTGTTTTGGCATGATCTTTGGAAATATGTGGTGTGTGTTCATGTTGCATATATGGGGTTTGGTTGAAATATGACCTTATGCTCGGTGCCAAAGGTTGAATGGGACATGAGAATTTCATACACGGAGCTTGGTTGAAATATGACCTTGTGCTCGGTGCCAAAGGTTTAATGGCACATGGAAATTTCATACACGGGGCTTGGTTGAAATATGACCTTGTGCTCGGTGCCAAAGGGTTAATGACACATGGGAAACAATTACCTTGTGACGACTTGGTAGATCGACGAGAAACCGCTTATGAGTATGGAACTGTCATAACGTAGCATGTATGGTTGGTTGCATGGGTTTGAGGAATGGTTGGGTATGCTGATAAAGAGATATTGTGAAATGGTTGTAAAGATTGTTTAGTTATTTTTCTGGAAAAATATCTTGCTGAGAAAATTGGTTTCAATCGCACTTGTATGCTTTTGGTAATGAATGATTTTGGAAACTTGTTTATATTTAGTTATAAACTGTTTTTGAGAAATTGTTTTATATAAACTGTTTTATATAATTGTTGCTAACTCTTCTATCCTAGTGGCGTGAGTAGGGAAGTCATTGGGGAAAACCTACTGAGTTTTATACTCACCCCTGCTTTGGCACTTTGGTGCTTTTGTAGATGCTATCTTCCGGGTTAAGGGCATGGGTAATGTTTCACACGTGTTTAGCACTACCTCGTGATGTTTGGGCTGTTCGCAGATTTTGGAGCTTGGAGCTAGTGGAGCATGAAGTCTTGAGGTCTTTGGAGAGTCCTGTGTGGTTTATCTGCTGTGTACTTTGATACTTTGTTATTCTTCCGCTGTTGCTTACTTTGATGTGGTTGTGAGATACATGAAGTTGTTGAGTTGTCTTTCGTTTGTTCATGCATCATATAGTGAATGTTTGGTTATGGTTGGTAGGTTTATTGGTTTATTTTTTAAAGGGTAAATCGTCCCCCACTTGTATTTGAAACCCTTCGGTATTTGTCTTGGGGATGTCGCTAAAGGCCTAGTAATGACTCGTTGTACTCTCAAGCCAATGAGAATTGGCGGGTCATTACAATATAATTTGAATAAAATTATTTTTTCGTCTTGAGAATAATATTTATTTCATTAATTAAATTCAAATAGAATTTAAACGGAAACACTTAATGTGTGACCCTCTAGGATTTTTCCTCGTTGGCATTAGACGAGTTTGCCTAAAGTTCAATATTACTGTCTAGTAACGGGTTAAGACACCCAAGAGAAAGAACTTAATGTCGCAACGACGACAACCATATATGAACGCTCACTGTGCAATATAATTCATTTGTCACAATATCTCATTAAGCGGGTTGTATATCCGTGTCACCAACTTATATACTCGATATGTCTTGCTTTGATTATCTGAAATAACCACGTCGTTACACGACTATGAAATTTAATGTGACGATTCTATTTCGATCAAAACGCTGAGATATCAATTTCCATAAAGATGGAAGAGACAAATCATTCATCGATCTATCCATTAATGACATGTTACTCGTGATGCACCCAACGTATCCAACTTCGTTATGAGCTGTTATTATCATGGTTTATGGAATACATCTAAGTACGCGAGTTGTAACATGCATTAATAACAATCTTAAAGTCTAAGGACCATCACACATGCTCGCAGATAGGAATATCCGATGACACCAAAACATACGGAATTTCTATTGGTGGGTTTGTTCTCATAATCTCCCATCTCGGAGATTACCAAGTGCGAACTTCATGAGAAAAAGACTCATCTTCTTATAAGTACTCGCACCTGACAGTCTATGTACCATGCGTCCCATCATAGTACGTTATCCAACTGCATAATATTATTTAAGAATATCGTTATAGCACATCAAGGTTCTAATCATAGCGGGGAACTGCTATGGGCTTATCAATGCGACGTATACTCTAGGACATTATTACATTAGAGTCATAAAGAGCAACGAACAATATGTAATGAGTTGTTTTATTAATATTCAATACATCGAATATACATATAATTAGAGTTCATAAGTTGGTCTTAGGACACAAACTCCAACAAACTCCCACTTGGACTAGAGCCAACTGTCTACGACATTCAGTCAGCTAAACCTCACATGATAGTCACGTTTCTGTTGAGTCAAGACTTTAGTCAAGGGGTCCGCCACGTTGTCTTCTGTGGAAATACTGCTCACTGCCACTTCACCTCTCTCAGAAAAATTGCTCAAGAGACGATACTTTCGAAATATGTGCTTCGTCCGTTGATGTGATCTTGACTCTTTTGCAAGAGTCACCGCTTGAGTATTATCACAATAGAGTGTGATTGGATCTTTACTGCTAGATATGACGTCGAACTCTTAGATGAAGTTGCGCATCCATACTGCTTCTTTAGCTGTCTCAGAAGCCGCAATATACCTAGACTTTGCTGTATAATCTACGTCCAGAGTATAATTTGAGCTCTTCTATCTCACAACACCTCTATTCAAAGTGAAGATGTATCCTGTTTGTGACTTCATGTCATCTTGATCAGTTTTGAAAACTAGCATCTGCATATCCTCTGATGACTAGTTCCTCATCTCTTCTATAAACCAAAAACATATCCTTAGTATGCCTCAGATACTTAAGGATAGTTTTGACTGCCATCCAATGACGGTCACCTGGATCAGCTTGATATCTTCCTACCGCACTTAATGCGCATGCGACATCCAACTTAGTACATAACATATCATACATGATCCAATCACTGATGTGTGTGGAATTCTTGCTATTCTGTTTCTTTCCTTATGTGTTTGAGGACACATTTTCCTGGACAGATGAATGCCACGTGACGCTGGCCGAACAACCTCTTGGATCTATCACGATGAATCTTGATCCCAAGAATATATGATGCCTCGCTCAAGTCTTTCATAGAGAAGCATTTATTCAACCATGTCTAAGACTGGTATTTGGTTTCCAATGAGTAATATGTCATCAACATATATTATTAAGAAAACGACTATGCTCCCACTAAACCGTTTATAGACACACGACTCGCATTCGTTCTTTATGCAACCTAATTTCGTTATGGTTTCATCAAAACAAATGTTTCATGACCTGGATGCTTGCTTTAATCCATAAACGGATCTTTGCAACTTGTATACCTTGTTGGCATCTTTTTGAATCACAAACCCTCCGGGTTGTGTCATATAGACATTTTCCTAAAAGTTCCCATTAAGGACTGTTTTGACATCTATTTCCAAATCTCATAAACATGGAAAGTCGCAATGACAAGTAGAATTCTGATGGATTTCAGCATTGCAACTGGTGAACAGGTCTTTTCGTAGTCAATGCCTTGACACTATTTAAACCCTTTTGCAACTAGTCGCGCCTTATAGGTACTGACTAGTTCTTCCATATCCAGTTTTTTCTTGAATACCAATTTGCAACCAATGGGTTTTACATCTACTGGAGTGTCTATCAAAATCCAGACTTGGTTTTGGTACATGGAATCCATTTCAGAATTCATGGTCTCTTGCCACTTGACAACATCTGTACCGCTTACTACTTCCTTGTAGGTTAGATGATCATTATTATCAACTAATAATGAGTTACCATCCTCGGTGACTAGAAAACCATATCGTTTTGGTTCTCTAACCTCTCTAGTAGTCTTACGCAGTAATTGTGTCTCTGGAACAATTTCTTCTTCCACGGGGCTTTGTGGAATTTGTTTCTGTGCTAACTCTTGTGTATCTTGAGCCTCAATTTCATCGAAGTCTATCTCGGTCCCACTATCTCTTTTAGAGATAAGATTCTGTTCAAGAAATGTGAGACGTCTGTCGACCACAACCTTTTTGTCTGAAGGATTATATAGGTAGTATCCCTTTGTTTCTTTAGGATATCTTATAAAGATACACTTTCTGCCTTGGGATGCAAGCCTGTTACTTGAAGAGGCCTTAAAAAACGCTTCGCAACCCCACACATATAAGACAACACAAGTTTATTTCCATTCCATAATTGGTATGGTATTCCATCTGTTTCTTTAGTTGACACGGTTTAACACGTATGTTGTTGTTTGTAACGCGTATCCCCAAAAGGCTAATGAAAGATTCGCTTGACTCATCATTGATCTCACAATGTCCAACAAGGTGTGGTTCCTCCTTTCCCTTACACCATTCCAATGAGGTGTATAAGGAGTGAGTTGAGATAATATCCCAAACTCCCGTAAATAATCAATGAAGTTTTGATTAAGATATTCTCTACAACACTCTGAGTGGAGTTCATTAATTCTTACCAAGCTGGTTCTCAACTTCATTCTTGTATTCCTTGAATTTATCAAAAGAATCCAACTTGTACCTCATCAAGTAGACATATCCATATCTACTAAAATCATCAATAAAAGTTATGAAGTATGAGTAACCACCCCTTGCCTCAACAGGAAATGGTCCACACAAATCGGTATGAACTGATTCAAGATCTCTTTAGCCCTTTCTCCTTTCCCACTAAATAGGGCTTTGGTCATTTTTCTTTTAAACATGCGTGACATACAATAAGTGGTTTTAGTTCAAAAGAATTTAAATATCCATCTTGATGTAATTTAATCAAGCGCTTTGTCACGACCCGACCCATCGGGGTAGGTCTGGCCGGCGGAAGGCCAAACCACAACTACCCCAAGCCCGCCTCCATAGGCCAGGGGCTGGCGACAAGCGTTGAAAGACATAACTAAAATGGGAGGCCTTTGCCTATTGTACCTATACGCACGCACCCAACCATCTTCATGCAGAACTGCAGATGAATATTAATAAAAGACAATAACATCTAGAGTAAAAGCCATGCATGTAATAACCTCTAGGGAATACAAAAGAGTGCGACAGCGTAATCTAAAAAGTAAAGGGGCAAAATGCACGCCCAACCAGAAAAGACGTCCCAAGATGACAATAACTATAAAAGTAAATGCTGAGAGAGCCCAACTCCAAATCTCCAAGCCCGACCGCCGTACGCGGTCTATGCACCCGAGTATCCCTTTGATGCTCTGAAATCACTACTGACCTGTTTATCGTCCGCATAAGACACGACACGTGCGAGCAAAACCCATGCAGGGGTGGGTATATACATACCCAGTAGGACGCCCTGAAAACTGAATAGGGAGCGATAGAAGACACGATAGAAGTAGTCAGCTCATCACAATGAAGGTATGCCAATCAGTATACGAGTCATCAATCATAACGAGAAACCCAGATATGCTCAACAAGAAGCCCAAACGAGAAAGGGGATGTCCATCTCCACAACCTAGCTAAGAACAATTGATTTTGCTTGCAGTTCTAAAAAGGGACCATCTCTGATTCCCAACATCTCGCCCGTCTCAAAATAAGTAATCATGTTGAGGACCCACGCCTCACCACTGCGTTGCACATTCGAGGGGGCACAATCTCGTGATCTCCAACCAGCATATTCCTTTCACAACGAAAATATGCATTGGATATCTTGCAGGATATTGGCTTATCTCAGGCAACTACCGTTGAAACTTCTCTTGAGCCAGGAGAACGATCTTTCCATGATACAACTGATCCATACTCTCATCCGGATAGGTATCGTCGTCTTTTGGGCAAACTCAATTATCTTTCCATGACTCGTCCGGATATGGCCTGTGCTGTCAGCAAGGTCAATCAATTCATGGAATATCCGACAAAATCCCAATGGGATGTTGTCCTTTGCATTGTCAAATACATAAAGAAAGACCCTGCCCATGGTATTCGATATTTACATCACAATCATCTGGACATTGAGGCCTTCTGTGATGCTGACTACGCTGACTGCTTATTTACTCGAAAGTCTACTTCTGAGTTTGCGGTTTTTCTTGCTGGTAACTTAATCTCCTGGCGATGCAAGAAACAATCTGTCATCTCCATATCCAGTGCCGAATCTGAATACCGTGCGATAACCTCAATCATTGCTGAAATTCTATGCATTCGTCAACTTCTTCATGAAATTTGTTTCCCGCCACAAAATTCTGCTCATATTTGCTGTGATAATTAGACGACCATGAAGATTGCTTTGAATCTAGTGTTCCATGAACACACAAAGCATATTGAGATTGACTGTCACTTTCTTCGCCATTTCCTGGAGCAGTATTAGTTTGAGCTACATTTCTACAACTCATCATCCTGCCAACATCTTCACCAAAGGCTTGTCCGGAGACCAAGCTGGGCATCCACAACATTCACGACCCAACTTGAGGGGGAGTGTGTTCGGCCTTTGTGTTTTTCCTCTCTTGTCTTTTGTGAGACTCTTCTTCCAAGCTAATCTGTTCTAGCTTGAGTGAGAGCGTTGGACCTAATTATGTGTATGTTAGAGTCCCACATTGGTTTGCTGGGTCTTGTAATCTTTTTCCTCTATCTATAAAGAAAGGGTTTCGCCTCTCATTGAGGTACGGGGTACGATTCTACAGTATTTGTTGTCAATACATAAAATGAAGTTGAAGACGATGAAGAAATCCATGAGACGATGGCCTTGGTGACGGGTGGAACATCTCACCAAGTATTAATGGTGGTTCAACCTGTGAAGCTTTGTTAAAGGAAAACAAAGAGCCCGTGAAAACATTCAACGATCGGAGAATTGACAGAGGGAAATAAGAAACTATGAAAAGACCTGCATTTAAGATATTTGAGAAGTGTCAATGATGTTTGAGGATAATTGAAAGAAGGTTGAAGTTTGAATAATATTGGAGAAGATCCAAGAAATTGAGTTGCAGTGGCCATCCGATGTGTAATTCATGTTTTTGACCATTCGAAAGGCCAATTCAATTTTTTCTTAAAACTAATGAAACATAGTCATGAATGATAATTATCCAACGCACTTGGAATATGTCCAATCAAATGTTTGTAGTAAAAATTGTCATGACCCCCTCCCTCCAAAGATACCGTAATAAGGGGAGAGAGATAATGACCTCCAAGTCCCGCCTCCAGTAGGCCTCGGGTTGGCGATTAGCACCGAGGGTATAAAAATCTCATGAAATGGGAGGCATTGCCCTCTATAACAAAATATGATCGGGAGATAAGATAAATCAGCCACAAACAACACCATGGAATAATATAAAAAGAAACCAAAACCATCCCACACTGCATGTATAAATAAAACTGATACTGTAATGACCCAGACTCCAGTAGCCCAGAGCCGGTGCCTTAGTTTATTACATTGACATAAGATACAAGAAATCGCATCCCAAAGAACCGAATAGTTTAGTAGTCTTGGTAAACTAGATACATATTTTAAATCCAAATTACATTTTAAACATAAAAAAAAACAAAAAATATTTTCTTTGAGAACACCATTATTCCCCTTAGCATAACCCTGCATATCAGTCATAATATACTTCTTGGAATTCTGGGGAAAGATGAAATATAAGAAAGAGATGAGTTCAAATGCTCAGTAAGGGTATTCATATAGCAGAAGGTATCATAAATAAGGATAAACAATTATGGCAACGTGACTAACTGAAACACATGCCATTTAATCAATAACCAGGAATAAAAGATGATCAATTAGTGCCATATGAATAGTCACACGAGAATGAGATTTAACCATGAATATTCTACTAGTCGAATAATCACATGAAATATCAATAATTAATCTCATAATGAAGGAATGCATAATGTGGAATATCATAAACATTGTAAAGGCTTCGACCAAACCACCATACACAAACGGGTAAGGCCTTGGCCAATACCCAAATTAGTTTGTCTCATGAGACCTACCTATGTATCGAGGAGCTATAGCGGGTCCCGCCCGTTGCTTATTAAGTCCAATGCGTTCCTCATATGAAAGAGGTGAAACATAAACAACATAAACATTCATATTGAAAAACTAGCATACAAAATGTGAATACTTTAACAATAAATCATGAATGGTATCAAAATAACACATCCATCAAACTGATCATAAACCATTCAATAAAATATGTAGATGATATCATAAGAGATCAACCTCAATTAAAGCTTCATGAAGGCGAAAAAAGCCGCTCATGTCGTGTAAGTTAAAAAAACATTCATTCTGTATTTTGTCGGAAAAGTCATAAAACACCTTGTTTGGAAAACGACAAAAAGACTCTTTTAAACCGTTTTGATGAAGTCAAACATGGGTAAAGAAAAGACTTTAAACATTTATAGGAGAATAGTAAAAACTTTTTTGAAATCATTTTTGTAAAACATAAACATGGAAGAGAAATATTCCCCAATGAAGACTTAAACAAAAATAATTTCGATTAATGATGAGATTGTGAATTAAACCCTTACTACTTTGTAATCAGTTGAATCGTATGACTCATAACATCAAATGAAACTTTAAATACCACAAAGATAAGGAGATTCATGATATTATATTAGAGGAGCAGTATATACACCGCGCAAAATAAATAAGCGGTGAATAAGGTATGTATCCCACATAAATAAAAGTGAGACGAAAATCCCTTACCTTAGGTTCGATTTTCTCCGTACGTGTCTAAAACTTCTGTATAGTGGTATTAAATATATTAACTTATATCAGAATCATAATAATATTTATGATATCATATATGATTCCCTTATAACATTTTACCACTCTTATTAATAATATTTTATTCATTTCACTGTTTCGGGTGTTAATTGCCATGTTTTCTCATGTTTGTTTTGTTTTGAAAGTCCCGGTTTTTATTGCATAGGATATATATCCAACATCTCCAGAATAATATTAATGTCATAAATATCACATTTAATCATTAAATACATTTTTGGAACCACTCTTGAATGTTGAACATAGATAATGCATCACATCGTTTCGTGGAGACGATAAATCGTACATACAAACGAACTACAATATAATTCCCTTAATAGTAAAAGGGTAAGGAATTTGATGATATATTAATTAATACAGAATGAATATCATGTAATATTTATTATATATATATATATCCATTATTTCCATCATTATATCCATCTAAGTAAAGTGGTGATGTATATCCATCTAAGTAAAGTGGTGATGAGAAAACAGGCTACACCATGACGTAGAGACGGTAAGCTGTACGCACGCACGCACGGTGCTTTTGTTTTTCATAGGATGGATAAATCATGGAAACAATTAATGAAGAAGTAGAAGAAGAAATAAATTTGGATGAGTTGATAAAAGTACCCCTTCTTTGACGGACTCCCTTTAGATCTCTTCTTAAGGGATCTAGGGTTGGTCTTTTTGGAAGACCAGGATCTCCAAAACTTGGTTAAGGATGTTGGGAAGAGAAATTGACAGGGGTTGGTCGAGCTAGAAGACTCAAAGTGGTGTGAAGAAGTGAGAGAGAATGTGCCCCTTTATAATTGAGGTGAAAGACACTTTAGGAAACTCTCAAAATATTAAATTAATATAAATCAATTTTCAATTCCAAATGGTTCTAAAGTGAATTATTTCGAAGCTAAGATGAAAATGGTTCGAAATCCTTTCAACCAATAATTTTTAGAAAAATTTAAGGCACATTCTTACCCTTACCTTTTGAATTTAACCATTATTTAACCCTTTTAACCCTTACCGTGACAACATGTGTTTTTACTCCTTGAAGGTTAATATAGTTATTATAAAATGACAAAACTAACCATAAATGAATCATAGATGATTATTTCAACCTTATCCCAATCAGTTGTCCGAATTTTAGATTTTTATGAATTTTATATCATTTAATAAAATATTATTTATTTTAAAATACCATTAATATCAAATTTGACACTATTCATTACTTGACTTTTTAAAAACATCTTAAAAACAAGATAAATTCGAACCAATTCTTTTAACATATCACTAGCATGTCAAAGTCGTCTAAAAACCGTGGATGACATTAATTATTTCAAATTATATTTATTTTAATATTTTTAATATCATTTATTTGATATTTCTATTAATTAAACAATTACCGCATCGTCATTGCGTAAGCCTTTAAGGTAATTATTTATTTCTTAAAAATTAAAACTAAATTATCATAATGATGATAAACATTTTAGCTTTCAGATCACTATTTATAGTCGAAGACGTGCTGAATAACCACATATTAAAAATTTAACACTTATTAAAAAACACGAGTATGACATATTTGATTTTTATTAAAATAAAATACTATAAAAGGCTTAAAGTCATTCAAGTGGCTCCAAGAGGCCATCAAATCCGCCCAATGATGATTTTGGTCGACAATCACTCATCCAATAAAATTATGACAAGTGTTGTTGTAATTTGCTAATATTTATAATGTTATTTTTACCCTTAATTACCCTATTTACCCTTAACCGTGGTAATTAAAATTACTAAATTTACTATTCATATTGTTTAAAAATACAAGAGAACTATTTACTGAATTTAGAACTTACGATCTCAAATATGAAATCCATTTTTCAAAATTCAAAACACAGAATTGATTAAAATTAATTTAAAATTAGTTTCGTTGACGGAATGAGAAAACAAGTTTTTAAAGTGAAAATGTTCAAAAGATTGAAATGTTGTTATATCCAAATTTAATGTGAAATTGATTCCAATGACCTATATTGGATTAACTGATATAAAATTGATCTAATTATACTTTAAAACCAATCAAAAATATAATTTAACACTAAATTATTTAGACGAAAAAACTGTTTTCAATTAAAATCCAGTATTTTTCACTATTCATCAAAACATGAAACTTATCAGAAAAATACCAAAAAATGCAATCAAAGTAAATTTTGATATTCCTCCTCCAAAGAAGTTTATTTTGTCAAATAGAATTTATAAGTGTCAAAAACTAGATTTAAAACAAATCCGTCATCAAAAGGCGGTAAAACTGTCTTTTTATAAAAATACATCTTTTATGCGTAAAATTAGATTTGTTCTTATATCATGTCTAGAAAACACATAGGATGAATGTTAAACATTAGATTGAATATATTATATATATATATATATATATATATATTTCATTAATATTTAGTGTGATTTGTTTATTTTATTGGTATAAAACACATTTGTGCGCATTTAAATAGTTTTTTAGAAAAAGATTTCCTTTTATTTTAAAAAGGTTTTATTTTCATTTATAAATAATTGGTCACCAAATAATTCATTATATTTAAACGTGTAAACCATATTTTTATAATTCAGTTAATCTTATTCATTCTTGTCATTATAACGGCCAAGTTATAATGGTAATATTTAAATAATAATATTTAGTTGTTCGTTTAAGTACGATGTGGTGTATCATATATGTTATCGAATATAGTGTTTCCTTTTAAAAACTCAGGATGTTACATTCTCCCCCCTTTAATAAATTTCGTCTTCGCAATTTGAACTCGGGATTGAAAACCAGGGGTTTGACTTTTCAAAATGCTTTTGTTGAAATCCCACATCGGAAAAAAGATTAATGAAACTTCCACTTTAAAATAAAGGGAAGTACGAAGGGTACCTGAGATAACACATACTAGGGTTCTATGTAGGAAGACACATGAAATAGAAAACTAACTATCAAGTTCTGATGGAGAGTGATAAAGAACATTATCATGAGAAAGTTAACAATCACAAAACCGTAAATCCATGATGAGTTAAAAGGTCATTGATTTCTTAGTAAGAAAAGTAATCGGATAATGTTTTTGTTTCAAAATCATTTTCCTAAAGTTAAGGAATTCATTTACTTCCTTGACCAGAAACAAGGAAACATACTTACTTGACAAGTAGAGTTTCATCTTTTAATCAATCTCCACCACAAACTCATCTTTTTCTCCAAACGATGAGTATTTAAGATGAATTTTTCGTGCCTGAAGAATTCGAATCAACTTCTACGGATCACAAAATCCACAAAGTATAACTATTCATTCCTTCTGATTTTATACGTTAACCAAAACCAAAATGGTTAGGATAATATAAGACAATTCTTCAAAATGAATAAACCTTTATATGATGAAAAACAACTTTAATCTCCAAAATTCAACAGTAATACTCAAAGTTCAACATAGACCATTGAGGAAATAACCATCATTCCTCAAAAATATTCTAGACTAAGATTGAAACTTAAAAATCAGAAGGATTTGATCATATAGTCTCCCAAATAACATCAATCGTTCTTAACATCTCATACGAAAAATTTAATTGCCTAAATCACATAATCTCTAAGATATGCCAACCATTTCCATAAATAATCTGAATCATCATAAGTCCATAATAAAATCATATTTGACTCTAAAAGACAATTCAATCTTTATTTCTCATAATATTTTGTTTACCTTAATCTTATAGGATTCCCAAAATAGCGAACGTCTTCCGAAATAACATTAATCACTTAATCACCAGTGTTTCTGCTCCGGTTGCACCAGTGAACCCAAGACTTTTAAAGAGGATCGTTATACCTGAAAATGAAGTGGAAGCAAAGTGACCGTTGTCAAGTAAGTCTCTGGTGCTGAAAGTCTTACAAAACCAAGGATGGCTAGACTGACTGTCCTCAAATAAGAGGCCTTTCTACCCTAGGTCGGTGCATCAATTTTGTCAGAATGTTGAGTTTGACTTTAATAATGATGAAGAATACTGGATGAGAACAAGAATAAATGGTCGAAAAGTTGCTTTCTCCTCAAGGCAATTGGTTGAATGTCTGGGTGTAGCACATGAAGGAGTTTATGATAACTACCAAGGCACCATTCCTGAAAATAGTGAGTTGTTTGTATATGAAGATGCCCTTGTAGAAGTAACTGAAGATGGAATAACGAGAAGACCGGTTGCATCCGAGTTGGATGGAAAGTGCAAATTGCTATTCAAGTTTATTCAGCACATGTTATGCCCGAGAAAAGGTGACTTTGCCAACTTAAGATACCAAGATGTATATATGCTTTGTCTTATGAAACGAGGACATAGGATAAGCTTGTGTAGGTATCTTACAGTACATATGTCTGAGATGATAAAGCCTACTTTGAGATCTAATTCCTTGATTTATCCAAAGCTTATTTCAGCCATGTTAAAGGCAAAAGGCCATGTTTTAGATAATGAGGAAACAAGTGGTGGTTTCTGCATTTCCAAAGCAATTTGCTCATGAACGAAGATCAGTTGGAACCCTCGGAAGAAGCAGTGGGTGACTAATTATGACAAACAATATGTTGAATTTAATTCAGTGGACCATCCTTCAAGGCTTAAAGATATTGTTGATCCTGGTTTAGAACCAGATGAGATAGTGGAGTATTCTGATGAAAAGGAAGAAGAATCTCTTGCAAAAGAAGAAGCTGAGAAAGTGTTGTCCGTTGATGAGGGGAGTGACCCCGATTTGTCTCCCAAATCACCACTTATCACTTATGGAGCTCCTAACCCGCCTAGGAGACTTCCCAAAAGTGAAAAGTTTGTGAATAGTGATGAGAAAGAAACCGAAGTTTCTGAAGAGGAACAGTTTAAAAGCAGTTCAAAGACTGATGATGAAGATGACAATGACGATGAAGAAGAGGAAGAAGAAAGTGGAGAAAATGGTAATGGAAATGGAGATGCTGGAAATGAAGATGATGATGATGATAATTCTGACCCTGATGGTTCAGTTGGAAGAATTAAGAGAGATGTTGAGATGCCTTCAGATCTTGCTTCTCCTAGTTTATCTGCAGAGAGATCAACTCTTAAGGAAAAAGATGCACTTGTTGAGGGGGAGCAATCCCCATCTTTGTAAATTTTTCAAGAAATTCCTACTATTGAAGCTAGTTTTGCTATTAATGGTCAGACTGTTTCTGACTCTGCTATGGTTGAGCAGATGACTGCCATAACTGCTGTTGAGCAGCATGTAGCCGAACAGATGCAAAAAGAACTTATTGAGGAAGAAGATGGAAATGAACAACTTGATGAGCCTCCTGTTGATAGGCTTGTGGAGGTTGAAACAGATGTTGGTATGCCGAAAGAAGATGTTCAGATGATAGAAGCACCTGCTGTTGGTGAATCTGACGTTGGTGCACCTAGATCAAGTGTTCCGAATTCAGTTGAGTTGTCTGTTTCTGTACCAACTGTGGTTGTTTCTGGTCTTATACCTTCTGTTGAGGTATCCCCTGCTGTAGTACCTGCTGTGGTACCTATTGTTGTTGAAACTTTTGTTGTTAAACCTTCAGAGAGTTGGGTTGATCCGATGGCAGATGAGTGAGATAAATTCTTGGATAAAGAGGGCAGTTCACCAAAGAATGGTGAACCTGCCATTCCAAAAGAAAAGGATCCTGAAGGATCACTAGTTTCCTGGTTGATGTTGCAGGACTGTTAGAAAAATTTGCTTATGTGAGAGCACCTCCTCCTGCCCCTCCTGTAAGTTCTGTTCGAGTGGATATGATCACAATAAGTGACTTGAATGCTTTTGGAGAAAAATTGTTGTCAGATAAAATCTGTTGAAGAGCCAAGCACCTCTCCTGACAAAGCTTAGTGAAAATGATGCCCGGTATTTGTTTGAGTTGGTGATTCAACATATCCAACCTAAAATGATGCATCACATTCAAGAGATTGAGATTGAGCATAAGAGGATTAGTAGTGAATTGGAATCTGTAAAGTCTATGCTTGAAGACTTAAAGTCGACTTTTACAGCCTCTTTGGATGTAATTCTAAAAAGTCTTAAGAATGTATCTTCAGATACTTCTACCTCCACTGCTGCTCCTACAGTGGATGTTGTTAAGATCAGAACTGTGGTCAGAGAAGAAGTTGCAGCTATGTCCAGTGCACCTGCTAGTGGAGAACCGTCATACCGTTGGAGATTTTGAGGAAGTTTGAGCAGAGTACAGAGCATGATCATATGATGATCAGATCATATGCCAAGGATATGAATGCTAACAGAGAGACAATTACTAAATCTATCAAATATTATCTCTCCAGGATTTATACTAAGCATGCCATGGATGCAAATTTCAAAATTTTGGCTGAGAATTTGAGGATGCCTCCTGTTACTCAAGCTTTTAAGGAGCAAGTCAGACAGTTGAAAGAGATGACTCCTGTGCTTCAAAGATTTATGGAAGAGAAGGGCGACATTTTCAGTGCCATGGAGAGAGGAGGGCAGATTATAATGGACTTCATCAATCTCATGAAGCCCTTTCTTTATGTGCATGGTACAACTGTTGTGGCTCAAGAAGCAATTCCTATTACTCCTTGTTTAAACCCTTTTTTATTCTTCTGGGTATTTTCCGAGTCCCACATCGGAATACCTCTTTATGTATTCCTTTTTCTCATTCTATAAAAGAGAGCCTCCGCCTCACCAGGAGGCAAGGAGATTTCCTCCTACATGGTATCAGAGGAGAGTAGCGTAGACCACGGGCAGGATCTCGCTTGATGTATTTGGCGATGCGAAGGACAACATCCTAATGAGAGGTGGTCGGATGCTCCATAAATTGGCTCACTTTGCCGTATTCTTGACAGACAATCTCATCTCCTGGCGCAACAAGAAACAGACGGTCGTCTCCCGCTCCAGTGCGGAGTCCGAGTACCGAGCCATGACCACTGTCACTACAGCGATCATTTGGCTTTGACATCTCCTCCAGGAGCTTGACTTTCCTCTGCAGACATCTGCTCACATCTGGTGTGACAATCAGGCTGCCACCAAGATTGCTTCGAATCCCGTTTTCCATGAACGCACAATGCATATTGAGGTGAACTGCCACTTTCTTCGCCACCACCTGGAGCACGCTCATGTCAGCCTTAGCCACATCCCGACGGCGGACCAGCTTGCTGACATCTTCACCCAAGGCCTCCCAGGAGCTCGCCTCGCCTCGCTCAGTTCCAAGCTGGGCATGTCCAGCTTGAGGGGAGTGTTAAAACCCTTTTTTATTCTTCTGGGTATTTTCCGAGTCCCACATCGGAATACCTCTTTATGTATTCTTTTTTCTCATTCTATAAAAGAGAGCCTCCGCCTCACCAGGAGGCAAGGAGATTTCCTCTACACTTATCAAGTATCTTTTAGACCAGGTGTTACAAGGGGTCCATCTGCACCCCTGCCTGCCAAATTCCAACCCTTCCCTCTTCATCTTGCACAAGCTATGAGATAACTCATGCCGGTTGTTATAGAATCTCGACCTCAAGCTAAAGCTAGAATCCCACCTTGTCACGACCCGCCTTCACTAAGATGAGGGAAGGGACAACGGATTGCCAGACCCTTCCTTCCTCAAGTTGAAGGAGAGATAATGACTCCTGAAACCCGCCTTCAATAGGTCTCGGAGTGGCGACTAGCACCAAGGGTATGGAATCACACACAAAATGGAAGGCATTACCCTTTTTATTTAGTAGGATCGGGAGATAAGATAGTAAATCCCAAACAACACCAAAACCGGGGGTAGAGGTAAAGCCAAAACAAACCATTCCCATATGCATGTTCCAAAAGTAAGTGCTACAAAAGTACAAGAAAACTTCTAAGTACCAAAGAAAAGAAAAACAACAACAACAACTGCCCCAAAGTCCGAACTAGTAGGGTCCGACACGGTCCTCGAAGTCCTCCTGGAAACCTGGAAGCAGTTTTATATACGTAGGGTGAGTATACAGGTATACTCAGTAGGGAAAACCAAAAGCTCTCGTGCACAAGTGGTGATTAGCCACTGTAGGAGGCTAATATTCATTGCTAATATATGTAGTTTTCATGTGCCTTGCTATTCATAAATACCATTTTAGTGCATTTTACATTTTGAACACTCATTCTCATCATTTGTGCACTTCATGCCTAATGTGCACCAATTTAGGCCCAATGTTTCATCTGATTTTAAAGAATGTAACTATCCATGTTTTAATTTGATATTTTTGGAAATGGATATTCACTTAATTATGAACATTTTTTATTGAGAGATCAATGGATTATTAATAAAGTATGATGGAGATATTTGGCGATTAAAGGAAACAATTTTGGAGAATGCAGATTGTATATCATCCCACTGATCGGACTATGGAGCCCACAATACAAGCCCAATGAAGCCCAAAATTTATGGAAGGATAGAAGACATATAGGGGAACAAATCATTCTTCTGGAGCCAGTGATAATTCGTCCTAAATGGTGTTGATTAAGGCGGCCCAAGTTGAAGATTTAATTTTGGGCCAGAGTCTGCGGCCCAGAAAAACAGCTCACCATTTCAATCATATCTCCCGAACCACAACGTTTTTCGGGCTGAAATTTTACATGGTGTTAGGGGACATCCGGGGCTTCATTTAAGTCTTCTAGGGCCCACTCAAATTCGGCCTTCTAGAAGGTCCTTTAGGCGCGTCTTTCCGGTGGATGCAAGCTGGCTGCAACTTCGGGGCAAGAAGTGGAAAAGTCTCTCATCATTAATGTTCCACCCACCTTTCCCCAACATAATTAATTAAAGGCACATGGGATGTTGGGGGCTCGGCCAAGGCTTCATTTTTTCCTATTTAAGGCAGGAGTGGTGGTGGATTTAGGGAGGTTGGGTTCTTTCTTTTCATTGTAATGTTATTATGCCAATTTGCCTTTGTAATGTTCTTCCCTCTCATGTAAGTTGTTCGAATCACCTTCACCTTCAATAAAAGTTCTTCTTCTTCTCTTGTTCTGTTCTTCTCCTTATCACCTTGATACCGTTGCCTCAAGGTGTGAATTTATTCACACCAAACCTTGTGATTTTGTTCACACAACGGTGGAGTGATCGTTATTTTTGTTGTTTTTACTTCTTCAATTCCACCCTCATAAGTCTACTTTCTGCTTCCGTTGAGAACTTGTCATCAATGGAGGGCTAGCTCTTTTATGGGTTGATCTAAGGGAGTAGCAAGGGGCTGGATTGAATGTTATTTCTCATGCCCTAAATGTTATTAATTTCTTTTAATTGAGTTTCTTTCATTCAATGATTTTTATTCTTCCTCTTCCTTATTGAATTTATTCACCCCACTTTCATGTGCTAATTACATCCTTTACCTTGGAGTGCTCATGAAAATGATCCTACAAGTGTATAGGTGATTATCATATGTTTTGAAGGTGTTTAATCAGTAAGTGATGAGGTTAGTTTGAATTCATTTCATGAATCCTTCTCGAGTTAATGAAATTAAAATCGAAAAAAAAGGAATTCATTCAATCCACCCCGAGCAATAACCTAGGATCAACTCATTTTCTCATAATTTGAATTCACATAGATCTTTTAGTGCTCTTTCAAAACAATCTAAAATCAACCCAAAGTTGGCCACTTCATAGCCAAAAATCCATCCCTTTTTATTGAGTGTCTAAAGGTTCTTCTTAGGTCTCTGAGGATTCGACAACCCAAGCTACACTACAAGCGACCGCTTGACCCTTAAAACTTGGGTAAATTTGGGCGAGACCAAGTGGGGAGACATACTAATGCCCCGTGAAAAAGGAGATAACCAAAGCACCTAGCAAAGAAACTATCCACGCAAACCTCACCAAGGCACACTCCCCAAATAACGCAGGTCAAGTAAAGTAATAATAAAACGCATCGATGTTTGGGTACCCCGCGCCACTTTCCCACTGGTTAGTAAAAACATCCTACGCGTCAGACCTCCCCCGCCATTCTCACCGTAGTCCCACTGCCATACTCCGCCCGCACACACCTGGGTTACCACAACCACACCTCCCGCTCGCAGACACCTGGGCCACAACAACCAAACGTAACCACGTCCGCAGACACCTGGGTCAGAACAACTACCGCTACGCCCGAAGACACCTGAGCCTCATCTCGAAGACACTTGGGAAACAACCTGCCCGCACACACCTGGGACAACTACCACAACATACCCTGCCCGAAGAATCTTGGGCTATAATGGACTTCAGGCCGTCACAGCCTGCCTGAAGAATCTTTGGCTACCCGGGAAAGGGAGCAGAAAAGGAGTCAATAACCAGCCACTCATAGGAGTGTTGGAAAAACACCATCCACCATGAAATGGAGGTGTTCGGCATGAAGTGCTCAACTTGAGTGGGGTGCGAATAAAAAACATAAAAACTAAATTATACATATAGGTAACAAGCACTCATCCCAACCTAGGGGTTCCAAAACCAGCCCATATACAAACACTCTCGTTACTATTTATTCATAAGAAGCACCACAACCACAAACATGTCACAACTCGTTCCCGAAAAACAATTCCCCTTTGAACCCATTCTTGTTTTCATAATCAAGTGATTCCATTTAGATAATTCTTCACTACCGGGCAACTAATAGGCATAGCCACAAGCCAAGGAAGGAAAAACAGCCAAGCGGAAATTTAAGCATTCACACCCGGTTCTCTTGTAAAGTCACAACAACAAAAGGGATCCATGAGATCCCTCAAAGTACCGGAACCAAACTAAGCCCCAACATACGGTCCCACACGGCCTTAGGTCCACAAACCAACGACCCCTCAATAGGGGATCCCATCCCCATCCACATCACCTCACAAGCATCAACCGTAAACATCACCAGAACAGAGCAAGGGGGTTTTCAAATTTGAATATGCCATTCATTTAGTTCCGTTTTTCCGTTTGGTTAACCAGGGTGATCACACAAGGGTTCTTATTCATTGGGAATCCATTTAATCAACCGAGTTCACGTGATTTACCAGTTTCCATGTTACAACCATTCAATCACATAAATATCCAGAAAACATAGGTTCATTAGTGCGCAAGAAAGGACCACCAACGGCCACAATTTTCAGTGGACATAAGCCCATTCAATTCACAACATATGGGAAAAGATAAAAGAGTACAACAACATTATCAAGCACACCCCTTCATTCTTTCAATCCATTTATTATCTTTGTTAAGGTTTGGTTTCATCCATCCCCATAGGAAACATTATCATACCCACCCCTCATGATACACAGTTAAGAGAGACGAAAGAAAAACCCTACTTGGATGATCAACGATCAACGTTTTTCTCCTCACGCCAATAACCGGGATGCGCGACTTGCAGGGGAGGAACTCCGAGGACTCCAAGAATGAGCAGGAAATGCTCCGACACAGGCGCACCACTAGCCTCGAGAAAGGGGACTCCAAACACACCAAGGAAAGAAAGAAACCAGCCAAGAAGAAGAAGGAAAGAATTATAATGCGATAAAAGGCGAGATACCGGAGTTACGAGTTATGAATTTTGCATATCTTTAAAGGCGGATCGTGGTTTCACCTCGTGATTAGACGGTTACACACGATAAAATTAATTGTTTATTTAATAATTCTTATCGGAGGGGTGGCCAAAACAACTGTGCGCTAAAGGATTTCATTTAAACAGAGAAAAACGGTCTGTTGAGGGTCTCCCCACTCCTAGGGGATTTAAAACGTTGTTTATGGTGCTAAAAACGGCCTTGAATCATGTTAAAAAGGTTAAAAGACATAAAAGTGGCGTTATGAGAAAAACTGGGGAAGGAAACCCCGACACCCCTCTGTGGCTGATTGGTGAGACTGATAGGTGAAACCGATCGGTGAAGCTGATCGGGTCAAGCTGATCCTGTGAAGCTGATCTGTGTAGCTGATCCCGTGAAGCTGATCAGTGAAACTGATCGGGTGAAGCTGATCCTGTGAAGTTGATATGTGAAACCGATTGGGTGAAACCAATCTGTGAAACCGATTGGGTGAAACCGATTTGTGAAACCGATCTGTGAAACCGATTGAGTGAGACCGATCTGTGAAACCGATTAGGTGCAACCGATCCGTGAAACCGATCTATGAAACCGATCTGTGAAACCGATCTATGAAACCGATTGGGTGAAACCGATCTGTGAAACCGATTGGGTGAAACCGATCTGTGAAACCGATTGGGTGAGACGGATTGAGTGAAATCGATCTGTGAAACTGATTGGGTGAAACCGATTAGGCGAAACCGATCTGTGAAACCGATTGGGTGAAACCGATCTGTGAAACCCATTGGGTGAAACCGATCTGTGAAACCGATTGGGTGAAACCGATCTGTGAAACCGATTGGGTGAAACCGATCTGTGAAACCGATTGGGTGAAATCGATCTGTGAAACCGATTGGGTGAAACCAATTGGGTGAAACCGATTGGGTGAAACCGATATGTGAAACTGATTGGGTGAAACCGATTGAGTGAAACCGATCTGTGAAACCGATTGGGTGAAGCTGATCCTGTGAAGCTGATCTGTGAGTCCAGGACACTCCAACACTTAGAATTTGGCAAAGTAATGGATCAGGAGAGTCTGGGCCATTACACACCTGGAGTTCCAACTTTCTTGCCTCAAGCTCCTTCAGACCCTGTTGCACCTGTTGTCTCAGATCCGAAGAAAGCCAAGGACAAAGGAAAGGAACCAACGGGCCCTTCTGCCCGGCCTTAACCATGTTGTTGGACTAGACTTTTTTTTTCTTTAATGAGACTTTTGTTTTGTATAACTTTTTGTGGCTCCCCTTCGGCGGTTTTTAATGCAATTTCTCATGATTTATTTCTTCTCTTTCTTAATGCTTTATTCTTATGTTCTTTGCATTACCTTTCTTACTAACTTTACTGTTTTTATTTTGGTTATCTCTTACCTTTTTGATAATCCCAAAAGGGGGAGAACTCTAGTATGTCATTTCTTTTTGTCTTTACAAGTGATTTTCTTTCTTTATCTTTGATACCACTTGTATACCATGTGAATGATTACATTTGATGCCATGAATTTACTTTTGATACCATGATTTGTGATCATTAAAAAGGGTGAGATCGTTGACCTTCTTGTTTTAATGATCATAAAATCATGCTTATTGTAATATTAATGAGTTTCTTGTTTTCTATTAGCATCTTATAATCTGAGACAGATGATGAAATTTTATTAAGTATGAGTCACCGTTGAGGTTGAGACACCGCTGAGAATGAGTCATCGTCGAGACTAACTCACCACCAACTATATCACACTGTCAGGATGAAATTTTGACAAAGTATGAGACACTGTCAACAATGTCTCACCGTCAGGATGTCATTCGAAAAATTGGTAAAGTATGAGACACTGTCAGCCTGACTTACCATCAGAGGAGATATCGCCGGAGTAGAAATTTGGTTAAGTGCAAAATGTCACACCGCCAGAACGAGGCACCGTTAGCCTGAGACACTGTCAGCCTGAGAAACCGTTAGGAAGAGACACCGCCAGTATTGAGTCATCGTTCCAGGACTCACCGTCGCTGTTTCTCAAACTTATATTTTTGAATTAAATATTTATAACGGCTAGTTTATTGAATTTAATGCCATTAATTAATCTAATGATTGTTCCTTATTTCTCGACAGAATGCATTGATGTAAGTGTCAGACATGCAGTACGGGGAAGCACAGAGGATCCAGATATTCCTGCTGCTGCTGATAAAAAGAGAAGCAGACTCCCTTGTGCAACATAGCGATATGCGGAGAACGATGCACTAAAAGTGGAACAACACTGAAAGCTGTACACAAAACGGGAGTTGTAGATCATTGCAAGATCTTACACGACTACACTCGACTGAGGAAGCCGAAGAACAATACACATATAGGGCTTTCCTACAATGAAGAACAAAAGTGCCCACGACACTCTGTTTTATTGAAGTTTTCATAAGAACCCGACTCGAGCTACACTGCAAATCAAAATCAAGAGTCAAGAGTTGCACTGCATAACAAGCCGAGCATCTCTATCCCTTCGTATTCTTATTGCTCAGTTTTCTTATTGTATTTTACATTACGAGTAGTGTGTGTGCTATACTCTATTTTATATACGCACACTGTCTCCTGCTATAACTGGAAGATACATAGATATCTTCTTAACTCTTTTTACACCTATACTCCCACGTATAACTGTGGTAGTGGTCCCTGTGTGACCTGTTTGTTTGTACTCCCACGGATAACAGTGGAAGAGGTCATGTGTGACCTGGATAGTTGTATACTGTTGTAAAACCCGATTCAGGTTGTGGATCAAATTGTTTATTTATATAAATTGCTTGGTGGTAAGTGATCATCAAATGGAGAGGACTAAGTCTCAGCTTGAGACTGAACCTCTTGTATTCAAAATTTTCGCTGCTTGTTTTATTTTGAATCTATTCTTTTGAAACTTGTAGGAGGAAATCTCCTTACCTCAACGTGAGGCGGAGACTCTCTTTCATAGAATGAGAAAAAGGAATACATAGAGAGGTATTCCGATGTGGGACTCAGAAAATATCCAGAAGAATAATAAAGGGTTTTAACACTCCCCCTCAAGCTGAACATGCCCAGCTTGGAACACGAGTCCCACAAAAGAAAGATAACATCAAGGAAAGACCGGACACACTCCCCCTCAAGCTGGGTCGCAGATGCTGTGGATGCCCATCTTGGAACTGAGCAAGGCGAGGCGAGCTCCTGGGAGGCCTTTGGTGAAGATGTCAACAAGCTGGTCCGCCGTCGGGATGTGGCTAAGGCTGACATGAGCGTGCTCCAGGTGGTGGCGAAGAAAGTGGCAGTCCACCTCAATATGCTTCGTGCGTTCATGGAAAATGAGATTCGAAGCTATCTTGGTGGCTGCCTGATTGTCACACCGGATGTGAGCAGATGTCTGCGGAGGAAAGCCAAGCTCCTGGAGGAGATGTCGAAGCCAAATGATCTCTGTAGTGACAGTGGCCAGGGCTCGGTACTCGGACTCCACACTGGAGCGGGAGACGACCGTCTGTTTCTTGCTGCGTCAGGAGATGAGGTTGCCTGCCAAGAATACGGCAAACTCAGAAGTTGGTCTCCGAGTAGCATGGCAACCAGCATAATCTGCATCACAAAAGGTCTCAATATTGAGATGATCATGAGTAGAGTAGCGTAGACCACGGGCAGGATCTCGTTTGATGTATTTGGCGATGCGAAGGACAACATCCCAATGAGAGGTGGTCAGATGCTCCATAAATTGGCTCACTTTGCCGACAGCGCAGGCAATGTCGGGACGAGTCATGGTAAGATAATTGAGTTTGCCTACTAATCGACGGTATCGCTCTGGGTGCGAATATGGTTCGGTGGAGTCATAAAGAGAACGTTCCCCAGGCTCCAGAGGAGTGTCGACAGCAATGGCATGTGTCAGCCCAATATCCTGCAGAATATCCAATGCATATTTCCGTTGGCATAGGGAAATGGTGTCCGAAGAATAGGATACCTCGATGCCTAGGAAGTATGTGAGAGGACCGAAATCCTTAGTGTGGAAGTGCTGGTGAAGATGGCCCTTGAGTTGGGTGATGCTGTCATTGTCACTGCCGGTGATGATGATGTCATCCACATAAACGACTAACAGGATGCAACCAGCGGTGGTCGTCCTGTAGAACACAGTGTGGTCTTTCATGCTGCGAGAGAGCCCAAAGTCAATGACGACAGTGCTGAAGCGACCGAACCAAGCACGAGGAGACTGCTTGAGGCCGTAAAGAGAGCGGCGGAGTCGACAGACTTGAGACTCGGCACCGGAGGCACAAAATCCGGGGGGCTGAGACAGATAAACCTCTTCCTCAAGAAATCCATGGAGGAATGCATTTTTGACATCCAGTTGATGAAGAAACCAGCGATGATGAGCTGCCAGAGAGATGAATAACCGGACGGAGGCCATCTTGGCAACTGGAGAGAAGTTATCAAAATAGTCAATACCGTAAGTCTAGGCGAAGCCCTTGGCCACAAGGCGTGCTTTGAGTCGATGGAGAGTGCCGTCGGGATTCAACCTGACTGCGTAAATCCATTTGCAGCCAACCGCCTGTTTGCCTGCTGGAAGGGGGACAAGATCCCAAGTATGGTTTTCTTCCAACGCCTGCAACTCATCCCGCATTGCGGCTAACCATCCCGGGTGAGATTTTGCTTCACCCACAGTGCGAGGAATAGAAACTGTCTCCAGAGCGGACAAACCCCTGTAGGAAGATACAAATAGAGGAGTATTCTGGCAAGAGCGAGTACCTTTCCGGAGAGCAATGGACAAGTCCTCTGGGGCTGGGGCAGGAGCATCGGACGAAGCAGGAACGACGGTGTCATTGGCCGGGACGAGGGATACAGGTGATGGACGACGGGAGTATACCCTACCAAAATGGGTGTCAGCAGTAGGGTGGACACTGGAGGAGGGTGGATTAGGATAGGAAGACAATCATCGATGGCTGAGTCGGGATGAGGAGAGGGAAGGGAGAACGGAGAGTTCTCAAGAAATGAGACGTCAGCAGAGATGACATACCTCCGGAGGTCCGGTGAGTAGCAGCGATATCTGCGCTGAGTGCGAGAATAGCCAAGGAAGATGCACCGAAGAGATTTGGGAGAGAGTTTGGAGAGTCCAGGACGTGTGTCTCGAACATAACATAGGCATCCAAACACTCGAAGCGGAAGGGAGTGAGGAGAGAGAGAAGAGAACAGAGCTCGAAAAGGAGTCTCCCCCTGAAGAATAAAAGAAGGAAGTCGGTTTATAAGGTAGGTAGCAGTGAGTATCGCATCTTCCCAAAAATGCAGAGGCACCTGTCGGTGGAAGAGGAG
Source organism: Viscum album (assembly GCA_963277665.1). NCBI lineage: Eukaryota > Viridiplantae > Streptophyta > Magnoliopsida > Santalales > Viscaceae > Viscum > Viscum album. Next base: position 1,017,949,861 of record OY728137.1, on the reverse strand, counting down.
GGCACGAGAAGTCTCCAAAATATGGCGGTGTTTCCGCTCGACCACTCCATTCTGCTGGGGTGTATCAGGACAGGAGGTGTGATGAATGATGCCTTGCGCCTGGAGAAAGTGCCGAAAAGGGGTGGAGAGGTACTCACGCCCATTGTCCGAGTGGAGACATTTAACAGAAGTGGAAAATTGGTTATGAATTTCATTGTAAAATGTTTGAAATGTGGAAAACACTTTGGAGCGTTCTCGAAGGAGGTATAGCCAAGTCATTCGCGAAAAATCATCAATGAAGGATATATAGTATTTATACCCCAAATGACTTGAGATGGTACAGGGACCCCAAACGTTTGAATGAACCAAATCAAAAGGTTTGGAAGCCCTTGTATCCACTCGAGGAATGTAGTAAGTGCGATGATGTTTCGCAAAAGTACAAGACTCACAATGAAAAGAAGTATGTGGTTTGAAATCTGGATAAAGCTGATGAATGGTGGAGGCGGGCGGGTGTCCCAACCGGGAATGAAGATCCAAGGCACGAGCAGAGATAGATGTGTAGACGACGGGTGTCGGTCCATCAAACATGTAGACCCCGTCCCGAAGCGTGCCTCTACCAAGTTTCTGATTCGTAGTCATCTCCTGAAAAACCACAGCAGAGGAGGTAAATATGGCAGCACAGTTAAAATCTTTTGTGAGCTTACTGATTGAAAGAAGATTAAAGGGACTGCGGGGTACATGTGCCACAGAGGGCAAGTGAAGTGATGACGTCAGGGAGCATGCACCGAAACCCGCAATGAGGATAGTGGAGCCATTGGCGACGGTGATGGCTGATGGACCATTATAAGGACAGTAGGAGGTCAACATACCAGCATCACTAGTGAGGTGGTCAGAGGCACCTGAGTCGAGCATCCAGGCAGGGGAGCGACGACCAATAAAGGCGGCGGAAGCAGCAGAATGGGCTAGAGAAGCCGAAGATGGACCAGGTCCGGCAGGGGTCCGAGGATCATGACTCAGCCGGATGTCCGCCATAGACAGGGCCGGAGATGATGGGAGAGTGGCGACTGAGGAGGGAGCCTCCTGGACTGCTGTCTGACCCCGCCGCAGGTGCTGAGATGGGCGCCCATGAAGTATCCAACATCGATCAATCAGGTGGCCGAGGTTGCCACAGTGTTGACAGAGGGGACGTGGACGACCGCCCCTACGACCACGACCACGAGGGCTTGAGCGGCCACTGTCACGATCGACGAGGCGGGTGGAGGCAGTGATCATCTGGGGTAGAGCTGAAGAGGATGCCATGGAAGCGTCGGGTAGCGGTGTAGGACGTAGTTGTGGGCAGCGCCGGAATCAGCGGGAGGTCGGGCGTGCCGGGAAGCCGTGTGGAGCCGCGAGAGGTAGCGGGCAGCGGGAGGGGCGCCGGGAGGCGGTGCTAGCTGTGCACAGGAAGAGCCGGGTCACCGGGAGGGAGCTGCCTGGACCGGTTCGCCGGGAGGGAGCCGGACTGCCTGGAGGGGGCCGCCGGGACCGGTTCACCGGGAGTCAGCCGGTCTGCCTGGAGGGAATCGTCGGGACAGGTTCGCCGGGAGGGAGCCGGGCTGCCTGGAGCCGCGGATGGAATAGAAGTAACCGGATGGGCGGGCGCCGAGAGGAATCCGCTGGGAGGTCGGGCGAGGTCGCCGGACGAGCGCGCTGGGAGGGCGGGGCCGACGCGTGAGGAAGCGGTGCAGGTCTGGAGTCGCCAGACGAAGTAGGCGCGCTGCGTGGAGGGAGGGCGGTTGCTTGGAGAAGTGGAAGCCGACAGGTGTGGGAGTCGGCAGGTACGGGAGCCGGCAGGTGCAGAGCCGGCAGTTGCTGGAGCCGGCAGGTGCGGAGCCGACAGTTGCTGGAGCCAGCAGGTGCGGGAGCCGGAAACGGCGGCGGGTAGGGCGGGAGTCGCTGGAGACAAGCTGGGAGTTGCGGGAGGTATGGGAGCCGCAAGCCGGGAGCCACGGGAAGAATGTGGTGTGGAGATACCGTCGGTCTGGTGCGGCTCACAAAGATGCGGGGTCCTGGATACGCCGGACGACGCACAGGGCGTCGGGATGAGGGTGTCGGAAGAGGTGGGGCCGGGTGACGGGACGCGTCGCAGCGGAGGGGAGGAGGGCGGCCGGGAAACCGCACAGGGAGGCGGTGCCGGATGAGCCGTCGATGGAAGCCGGGAAAGCCGCGTGAGGGCGGGGCCAGGACGCGTCGCGGAAGGCGGGGCCGGTAGACGACGAACCGGGAGGCGCCGAGGGAAGGGTGAGCCGAACGACGGGGGGGGGGGGGGAATTGACCGGAGAAAAAAAAATTTGGATGGAAATCTTAATTTGCCTCTTTTCCCTCTGATACCATGTAGGAGGAAATCTCCTTACCTCAAGGTGAGGCGGAGGCTTTCTTTTATAGAATGAGAAAAAGGAATACATAGAGAGGTATTCCGACGTGAGACTCGGAAAATACCTAGAAGAATAAAAAAGGGTTTTAACAAAACTAAAAATTGTTTTAAACTGTAAACAAAATATATATGCATATTTTGATAGTTGACCTTAGTGTTTTTATAAGATTTTAATCAAGTAAATTGTTTTCAAAGGATTAAGTAATATTGTATATTATTTTATCTGAGACCTAATCAATCTTCTAAGAAATCTTTTGAAAGATTGAAACTTATAAGGATATGCTATTTTGGTTAACTGAGCCGTTTTTAAATAAATTGGGGGAATCTATTTTAATCCATTTTTGATAGAAAATTTTATTGGGTACTCAATTCACCCCCTCTTGAGATACTCACTCCGACCAACAAGATACTTCAATTTTTTTCGTACTGATTAGTAAATTTTTATCCAAAAGAACATAGTGTATTATCTAAATGGGCCCTTAAGGCTTATTCGAATACATCCAAACAAACAAAACACCTTCTCTTCTTTCATTTCTCTAAACTTTTTTGTTTTCAAAACTTTCTTACAAATATCGTAAGTTCTTTTATGTGGTGAAATATTTAGAAAAACTCTTAATTTTTACATTCTTAAGAAGTCATTTTCTAATAGACATTATTGCAGGATAACATGCGATTGCCATTGTATTTTAAAAAAATTGTCAACTTGGCAATGCTACTTCCAAACCGGTGGGGATGAATTTTATAGAAGCCTAAATTTTTGTTGAATCTCTATGATAAAATCACCATTTTGGATTCAAAGGGCGAAGTGACAAATTTGACCTCGTAGAAAAATTTGGAATTAAATTTTGACAGCACAATTGCTTTTAAAATCTTGGGTTTCCTTAAGGGTGTTAATTTGGTACCAATTCGAGATATAACATTTTTTAGTCATTTTAAATGGATTGGGCTTAAACTCAAAACCCTAATCACCCTCTATATGAACACACTTAATCTCCTCTAAGTGCTTTCAAAATCCTCTATAATTATGATGATAACCCAGGAGGGACCTCTTGGCTTGGAGATTGTGAGAACGGTGTTGAAGGAAGTGAATCCTCGAGAAGGTTCTTTGATATCCATCTTGTACTAAAAAATCAATGTCATTTTGTGTGATCTTGGATGTGATTACTCTTTCTCTTGAAATTCATCCTTTTATTTTGTGTGAATTAAATATGAAAAATAATAAATTGGGATATTCATGTTTCTTTTGAAAAATTCATTTGATTTGGTATATCAATTTCAGGTTAAAAAATTTATTTACATGAAATTCAAAAATAAATCCCGAACTTTGACTCCATTGATCCAATTTTTTTCCAAAAATAGGCGTTAGAAAGTCATTGAATCATAGATCATCATATCTGAATTTCATGGCGATCAGGCAGTTGATGAATTGGGGATCAAGTTTTGAAGATTTTTGAGTCTTGGATCTTCTCACTTCTATAACTTTGATTTGGTGCTGATTTTGTGTTCATGGTAGAAGAGAAAGTTGTAGATCTCATCAAAACGAAGCTATTTCAAAAGTGGAGTGACCATATTCGACATCAGGAAGACATTTACATCGTTGGAGCGTTTAATGGCGTGACCGATCATGATTGTTTCTCTCGTAGGGTGTTCTTCTCTCTTGAGACCCACAATCATTCCCTCAGGGGTTTTTGAGAATCACGGTTGTGGGCGGTGGACCAACCATGACTAATGACGCCAAGGCCATTTTAAAGAAAGGGTTCCAAACAAGCCCACCGTAGCGGACTCAACAATAAATGCAGAATACATCGCTGCATCAAATGCTGCGAAGGAAGGTGTTTGGATCGAGAAGTTCATTTTTGAACTTGGAGCGTTTCCTAGCGTTGAGGGAGCAATTGAGTTATATTGTAACAATAATGGGGCTGTTGCTCAGGCTAATGAACTCCGGTCTCACCAAAGGACTAAACACATCCTTCTCAAATACCATTTCATAACGGAGATCGTTGAGAAGGGCGATGTGAAGTTCAATTGGGTGGTTATAGAGGAAAATGTACCAGATCCATTGATGAAACCATTAACTTAGCAAAAGTATGATGATCATGTTAAATCTCTTGGTATACGATACTTGAGAGATTAATGTAACAATTGTAAAATGTATGATGATATTATAATAAATCCAATCTCCAATTATCACTCATTAACATGCGTTGCAATTTATTTTACATGTACGGCTGAATGATAATATCCCCTCAAAGTGAGACTTTGAGTTGTCTCTAACCGATGATCGTCACAAAGTATTATGGTTTGTGATGATATGATAAAGTTAATTTGAATAGATTCTTATACTTATTACAAAGAATTGTATTTGAGATACGAAAGAATGAATTCATGGGGTAATAATTAGGGACTTATTACTTGGATTGATTCACTAAAGTAAATCTCATGGAATGTCATAAAGTTTTTGATATAATTATGGGTGTATGCTTGTTATCAATCCTTCTTACATGAGGTTGGTATACCTGACACGCGAACCTTCATACTTTGATGTCCTACTTACGCAAGTCGTTATATGAACTTAGCTAACCAGGAGATGATTGAGTATGTTGCTAACCATGCCGTCGGTTGGAGCACAACCAAGATGAGATTTGTTTACTTGTATGACAAGAAAATACATCTAACCCTTGATAGAATTAGACCGAGGAAATGCATAAATATGCTTAGTTGTATCACATATGATGCGTTCAACTACTTGGATGAGAGACGCGATGTGCTCACCAGAAAAATGGATCACACGTGAAGTATTCATCGACTCAGTCATTTTTTCTTGAGAATCATGAAAAGCCGAGAGGCCTATACTAGATCGGCATGTTCCATGTCCAGTGGTCGCTTGATGTCATGGACAAAGGGATTGTATAGGTATGTATACGATACATCCTGTAGTGGACATGTTTGTATAGAGATATGAGTATGTTTGATGGAGATCACATCGGACCCCTTAGTAGCTTGAGCAACACTGACGCTTTGTTAGAGGTCGCTCTTTTCTTACATCTATGAAATATGGATTTTATAGTTGTTGTCAACGCTGCTAAGCCCCGCAGGGTCACACAGTTGGACCCTTGGATAAGAATATAGTTTTGGACAAAGTGTTCAAAAATGAAGAGAGCTTGATAAAACCGTATCCAAAAGAGTTTGGATGGATTCACAAAGAGTTGTGAAGTTTAACATAAAGTCCTTATGACATTTTAGTGCAAGTGGAAGATTGTTGAATATGCATTAAAATGTACATGCATATGATGCATGGATATAATATATATATATATGTGTGTGTGTGTGTGTGATATATGTATATTATATTATTTATGCATGAAATGGATAATCAGTGGGTTGCATGCGTTGCAACAACTCACACGATCTCTCTTGAACGGTTTTATTATTATACAAACCAAAGGTTGGTTCTTAAAAGCTTTGCATTTATTCATTGAAGTGAGTTCAATGAATAATGCCCAACGGACAATAATGCATGAGATGCATTATGGAGGAGCGACGAACTTCACCTATATAAAGAGAAGAGCTGCCTACTGTCGAGTGGGTGGATTATTGCGTTCGTTCGACTGATTTGTGATTATCAGTTTCATGCAATGCTTCTAAGAACTCTCTTCTTCTCGAGCTCCGTTTATCTCATCCGAGAAGGCGCTAGCACCCCTTCGGAAGTTCGGGTATCCTCACGATACGATCGTGGGACCATAGGTCGGTTTATCACCTCAGAGGTAGGGTGCTTTTGTTCACTTCTTCTTGTGATCTTTATCAAGTATACTCCATTGAGATTGAAGATGGAAGCTACTGCAACTCATGATTTTCAGGTACTCTGTTTTTCGGATTATTTACACGTTGATTTCTTAATGATAGATCACCCGTGTTTTGGGTTGTTTTCCGCTGCCATTAATCATGAGATGATTAAACGAAACACATCATCCAACACTTGGTATTTTAAAGGGGCTTTAATCTCATAAATTTATGCCATGTTATTCTTTTTTACATGTATGCATGCTTCTAGTTATTTAGTTTGGAATTCGATTTCTTCAACCAAATCAATATGTTAATATCATATTAATGCCTAACTCCACGACTTATAGTTTGTGTTACTAACCCAAATTAAAATCCAACTATATTCATACATAACTAAATGCATCCTATGCATAAGGTACATGAAACCTTTTCATGCAAAAGCTTAAAATAATTTGAAATCAACAAGCCCCACAAGAGTAAGCTTAAAGCGACAGATAGCCAACCCCACTTTTTCTAGACAAGGCATAAGCCCCATACCAGTTGTAACGAACCAAACCAGGTCGACATGACACGTCGCCCAAAACGGCTTGCCACAAGGTGGAGATCAACATAAGAACCAAAACACGCCTCATGTACAATTAAAAGAGATAAACAGATAAAGTATGTTGTGTGATAGGAAGGTATGGAGTATGATATTCTACTCTATACCAATATTAGGATCGCAATAGTACTAAATATGCACAATATACAAGGGGGGGTGAATTGTGTACTTAAAAGATTTCTTAAGGAAATTTTGTATAAACAAAATTCTCAACACCTCTAATGAGAAATCACCTTTTTAAGGAAATATAAAGATCTTAAGTCTAAAGCTCAAGAAACTTTTCTTAAAGAGATTCTACCACAAGGCGTATAAAATTTCTTACAATCAGAGATACAAGTTAGAAAGTTTATACAAAAAGAAAACTTCCTAACTTTTACAAAGTAGCGGAAAAATACAATCTTCTTTTAACCCAAATAGGAGGGTATCCAACAACTTTGGATAAAAGTCCCTTGTTTTATACTTACAAGAAAGTCTGTCTTACCCAAACCCAGGTAAGCTCTCAATCCCAAGTTCGGTATCTGTCTTGCTATCTCCGCAAGCTCTCGATTTGTAAGGAAATCGACACCTCTGACTTCACAACCCGAAGTCTCTGATTTTAAGGAAATCACACCTTTTTACGAAGCAATTCTGCACGAAACAAAGTTTGAACAAGTCGTTCAAACTTTCTACACGAATCCTGAGAGTTTATAAGAGCCTCTCACTCTAGAGCAATTCACTTTTAGAGAGATGAACTCTAAAATGCAAGCGTGTGAACTCGTAAAACTAGTGTTCTCGTGAACTCGTTTTCTGGTCTGGATCTCATCATCTGAGGTCCTATTTATAGCTTCCAAAATTCTACCGGTCGGTTCCACTCTAACGGTCATATTTCCTTAAATTTCGGAGAGACCTGGACACGTGACAAACATACAACGGTTAGTTTATAACAGAAACAACGACATCGTTTTATATAACCAACCATGAATATAAAGATCTTACACCTTAAGTGTAAGGAACTTGGAATCCAATAAAATTGAAATGATATGAAAGACATTAAGAGGTTCGGAATTCTAAGGAAATAAAGCTTTGAATAATAAATTCTGGAATTATAAATTTTGGAATGAATTTTCATAAAATCGGTACGAGTAAAGTATAAGGAAATATTTTATGAAAACTCGGTTTTACAAATTCCGGTACCGGTATCATGATTTACGGCATGAAAAAATATAACTGGTATTAGATGATAAAAAACAGTGTATAAGGAAATTCTTGGTACCGTATAAAAAAATGGCATAGGGATTTCGGTATTGGGATTTCCGGTATCAGTATGACAAATCTGTCTTAAAGAAATTTCAGTACCGATAACCAGGAAGTCGGAGTTTAAGACCTCTTAGAAAACCGAAATATTGGAAATCTAAGTATGAGGAAAATATGATACCGGATTTCATTCTAGATGGAAATCGGTATCGCAGTGAAAACAGAGAACGGGAAAACAGTGTCTTAAGAAATTCCGGTATGGTATAACCATGCACCAAAATTCGGAACCTTAAGAACTTTTTCGGTATGGTAAAACGTATTTCTAAAAACCTAAAAAAAATATATTTAACTCAAAAGTCTAAGGAAATTTTGGTTATAAGGAAATTTATGTAAGTGTAAGGAAATATATGAAAGTGTAAGGAAAATATTTTTACGAAGAAGGTGTTTGTGATTTTCAAAACAAAAGCTTAAGGAATGGAGATGTCTTATAGACCTAACAATCTCCCCCTTTTTGGAAAGCGCAAACAACTTCGAAAAATTTGACAAAGGAAAGAAATAAAAACTTAAAGTTAGAAATACTTAGCTCCCCCTTAAGTGTATACTTAGGGTAAATTATTCTTCCCTTATGTAGAAGTTCTTAGAGTACGGAAATCTCCCCCTCAGATATATATTCTTCTATTTAGAGAGACTCCCCCTTAGATGTAGAACTCTTCCTTATAGATGAAAGTTAGGAAATTTATTTTTCCTTAGATTTTACCCAAAGGAAATTTTTCCTTTAAAAATTTCTTCCTTTAACTTCTCCCTTTGATTTGTGATTTTCAAAAAGGAATGGAGAGGGACCTGTAAGGTTAGAAAGAAATATATACGAGACAAAATATGTAAAGGATTTGCAAGAAATTTTTTATTTTCTTATGAAAGAAAATACAACAAAAATTCGGCATGAAAAAAAATGTATTAACCCTCCTCCTTCTCTGAAAGAAGATTTTTCACCATGGACTTAATATTTTTCACCTCCTTGTGATCTTCTTGAAGCTTCTTTATCAAGACATCTTGCTCAGCTACCTTCTTCTCCAAAGCCTGGATCCGGAATTCTGGAGACCGATTCTTATCTTCAAGAACTTTGATCACTTCTTCTTGTGAATCCAATTTCTTCACCAGACCAGCAGACATTCCTTTCTGAAAATTGACAACTTCAGCTACGGTATTCATTTGATCAAGAAGATTTTTTCCTTCATTTTGCCTCGTAGCTAACTCACCTGAAAATTTCTCTGAGAAAGAAGTCCGAACTTTGGTCAGCTCATTTGCTACATCATTGAAAGATCCCTATGTTGATTCCATGAAGTCCGAGAATTGTAGAGCTTTATCTGATAAGGTTCGGGTCCGGCTCATCACTTTCTGACATGAAACTTTTTGAGCTTTGTAATCAATGAGAAGATTATTATGATCGGCTTCTCCTTTTACAACCATGTCCATCAGCATAGATGTTGAATCCGTTTTTTGATTTAAGGTTTCCTGCATCATTTGGCTCCGGGAATCTATGTTAGCAAATACCGGAATGGTACTTACTAATTTCCTTTATGAACTTTTTACAAAGTCATCACCCATAGATGACGAAGACTCAGAGTCAGATTCTTCTTTATTGACCTTCAGAGCAGGGGATTCCGGATTCTCAAGATTTTGAGGAGAGTCGGCATCAGAAGGGGTAACCATAATGGCCTTCCCTTTATCAACTTTCAGCACCGCAGAGGGTTTGGAACCCTGGGGGACTTCCTCATTTTCTATAGCCTCATTATCTCTGGATCCTTCTTGAATCTCTTCTTGTTCTTCCTCTTCTTCACTTTCGGTATCACTATTTCCGGATTCATGGATTTCATCTTCATTTCCGGTTACATCAATTTCTTCTTCTACTTCTACTACTTCAACTTTGGTCTCAATTTCTTCTTCTTCCTCGGTAGAAACTCCCGGGGTTGGGACATAATCATTAACTTGTCTAATAACATCATTTTCTTCTTCTTCTTGAAAGATCTCATCCTCTTCCTGTACTTCTTCCGGTTCGTGAACGGGTTCCGGTATCACTCGAAGTTTCTTTGCCTTCTTAGGTTCCGGAGTGACATCCGGTACAGGTAGCTTCTCAGAGGATTTTTCTACATCCTTCAATAAGGATTGTATAATCTCTGTCTCAGTTCTCTTTCTTTTCTGTTTCTTCTCCTTAGCTTGTTTCTTTAACACATCCGCAGTTTGAATCTTTAAAGCCTTTGCCTCTGCCGGATTCAACCCAAAGATTGGGTCCCCTTCCTTCCTGGATTCAGCTAATTTCCTCCAGCCAGCAACAACATCATCAGAGTAAGCTTTTGGTTTCCTTATAACTGATGGTGTTAAAGCCGAAGCTACTGAGGTAGGATCGACATGAGAGGCCTCATCTGACTTTTTCTTATTCTGAACACTTTTTGAAGATTCCGGTACTGATTTTTTCTGTGCTGCTTTGGATGATTTCGGAATGGCTTCTTTCAATACCGGCTTCTGAACTTCCGGCGTTACGACTTCTTCAAATTTCTTAGAGTCTAGATTGTAAGAAAGTTTCATTCTCTTCAGCGTATCTTCACTTAGCAATATAATCTTACAGGACTTCAAAGCAGACTTGCATGCGATTTTCATTTCAGCTAAAACCATAACTATCCTTGAGATAGGGGCTGGGTACATGAGAATTTGAGATTTGATGGTACCGGCTTTCACAACATTAATCGTAAGGAAAATATACTTTACAAAATTAACCTTCCTGAAGTTGATGAGAAAGTCTAGCAATAGAATGTCACACATCTTTAAGGAATCTTTATCCCCTTTTTTTGGGATAAAGAACCCCTGCATCCATAATGCTACCAATCTATGGTCTACTGATAAGTATGCAAGTTTCAGAGTCTTAACTCCCTTGATGCCGAAACTTTCTAAAGCACGGTTCTTCTCGAAAGAACCTTCCTTATTCGGAATTTTATAAGAACCTATGAGGGCCTCTCCTTCATAGGGAATTTTCAGGAAGTTGGCCGCTTTTCGGCATGGAACGATGTAAGTATTTTCATAAGCCTTAAATATGAAATACTCCTTGCCGTCCTTTTCAAAGAAATTGACAGAGTCATAAAACTGTATGACTAGTTCCGGATATACAGGATCTTGAACCTTGTGCTTTGCTATACAAATATTCTCCCAATTATTACATTTAATAATACGAGAGATGAGGGGGTCATACCGATTAAAAAAGTCTGAACATACAAGTCTCTCCCGAAATATCATCTTGTCTCTATTCTCCTTAACTGCCATCTGATCGGAACTTCCTGACATTCGGATCTGTAAGAAATCTCTGAAGAAATCCAGAATGACAAACTCTGAAGCAGCAGAACTTCGATTTGAAAGCTTAAGGAACCAGTGGGGTCCTCATGAAGTGGGGTAGACCTTATATAGACAAACTACGACCTTTCAGCTTCCATAAGGAAATCAAACGGCTGTGATTTTCCCAAAAAGATCTAACGGTTGGGGATGGTTAAAAAAAAAAATATCCATACCGAAATTTTGAGGTTTTAGAAAACTGAAAGTCGGATCTTAAGGAAATATGAATTCAAAGAAAAATTTATTAAAAGAAGGAAATACCAACAAATATCTGTAAGAAAAATAACCAGGGGATAAGAAAAATGTACCTTTAAGGAAACTCTGAAGAAATTATCGGTATCGAAGAAAAGAATCTCTTGGGGTTAAAAACTAGACACAGGAAATTTGACTCTGAGAATTTCAATTTTGGAAATATGGATTCCGAGAATTTCGATTTCGGGATTTTTAAAACAGATACCGGGGGGAAAACAACTCAATTATGAAATTCAGTAATTCCGAAAAAAATAAAAATTTTAAAGAAAACAAGAATTTTAAAATTTTCAAACATATGTACTCCCCCTGAATTTAGGAGTAATTTAATGTTAGGAGATGATTAAACAAGAAGTAGATATGAATGATTATCTTACAGATATCATTCCTAGCTTCTGTTTAATATATTCAAATCTATCGGATGGTAATGGTTTGGTAAATATATCAGCAAGTTGTTCTTGCGTTCTGATGAATTGAAGAATTATATCTCCTTTGAGTGTGTGATCCCTAAGAAAGTGATGTCTAATATCTATGTGCTTAGCACGAGAGTGATGTGCTGAGTTTTTGCTTAGAGCTATGACACTAGTGTTATCACACAAGATTTGAGTTTTGGAAAAACTCATGTCATAATCTGTGAGTGTGTGTTGCATCCACAACACTTGAGCACAACAATTTCCAGCTGCTACATATTCTGCTTCGGCAGTGGAAAGTGCTACAGAATGTTGTTTCTTACAGGACCAAGAAACTAAGCAATCTCCTAGGAAATGACAAGTTCCAGATGTACTCTTTCTATCCATTTTACAACCAGCAAAATCAGCATCCGAAAAGCTTTTTAGTTCAAAAACATTTCCAGAAGAATAAAAAAGTCCTAAATCCAAGGTTCCTTTTAAGTACCGGAAAATTCTTTTCACAGCCTTAAGATGAGATTCTTTAGGATTTGCTTGATATCTTGCACATAAGCAAACAAAAAACATTAAGTCAGGTTGACTAGCTGTTAAGTAAAGTAAACTTCTTATCATTCCTCTATAAGATGTTTGATCCACAGGTTTCCCTGCTTTATCAATATCAAGAGTATTAGAAGTTCCGATAGGAGTACTTATACTCTTAGTATTATCATACCCAAACTTTTTAAGAAGATCTTTGATGTACTTATGTTGAGATATATAAGTTCCTTCTGGTTTTTGAGAGATTTGAAAACCAAGAAAGAATGTTAACTCACCCATCATACTCATCTCAAACTCAAACTTCATGAGATTCGCAAAGGAATCTGTTAAGGATTGTTGAGTTGATCCGAATATAATGTTGTCAACATATATTTGTACAATTAAAATATCTTTCTTAACTTTCTTTATAAAAAGTGTTGGATCCGTGGTTCCCTTATAATAGTTGTTTTGAAGTAAAAATCCTGTAAGTCTATCATACCAAGCTCTAGGGGCTTGTTTAAGGCCATATAAAGCTTTGGTAAGTTTATATACATGATCAGGACGTTTTACATCTTCATAACCAGGAGGTTGGTCTACATAGACTTCTTCCTTTACAAATCCATTAAGGAAATCACACTTCACATCCATTTGATAAAGTTTAAAATTTATAGAATGGTGAAAATGCTAGAAGAATCCGGATAGATTCAAGTCTTTCTACCGGTGCAAGTTTCTTCATAGTCTATGCCTTCTTGTTGGTTATAGCCTTTAGTAACTAATCTTGCTTTATTTCTAACTATAATCCCATTTTCATCACATTTATTTCTGAAGACCCATTTTACATCAATAACAGATGTATCCTTAGGTCTCTCAACCAGGGTCCAGACTTGATTCCTTACAAACTCATTGAGTTCATCTTGCATAGCCTTTATCCAATCTTTATCACCTAAGGCTTCCTCAAGAGTCTTTGGCTCGAATTGGGAAAGAGAAACAACATGTTCAATTTCATTTTTTAATGAACTTCTAGTCCTTACAGGTTGATTGACATCTCCTATGACATTATCAGTAGGATGATTTCTAAGTAATAACTGATTAGGGTTTTGTAAAACTTGATCATCAACATAAGGTAGAAAATCTTCAGGGATAAATGTTTCAGGAGTATTTTCGTGAACATTTTCCTTAGAAGAATCTTCAATTATAGGTTGTTGATCATTTTTAGAAAATATATCTGGAGGATTTAAAACAGGTTGCTTAAAAATAAAAGGACCAGTTTCATCAAATTTAACATGTACCGTTTCCTCTACAGTACAAGTGTTTTTTATTAAAAACTCTATAAGCCTTAGAGTTAGTGGAATAACCTAAGAAAATTCATTCATCGGATTTTGGTGCAAATTTGTGTAAGTTATCCTTAGTATTAAGAATAAAAACTTTACAACAAAAAACCTTGAAGTAAGAAACTTTTGGTTTTCGACCAGTCCATAGCTCATAAGGAGTTTTATTAAGAAAATGTCTTATACAAACTCGATTTATAGTATAACAAGCAGTACTTACAGCTTCATCCCAAAAGTGTTTTGCTATGGAATATTCACTCAACATGGTTCTGGTTATCTTTTGAAGGATTCAGTTCCTTCTTTCAACAACACCATTTTGTTAGTTCTAGGAGCTGAGAAATTGTGAGTAATACTTTTCTTACTACAAAAAGTTTCAAAATCCGAATTTACAAACTCACCACCATGATCACTATGAATAGTTATCAATGGTAGGTTTTTCTCATTTTTTACTTGAGCTCGAAAAGATCTAAAATAAGAAAGGGCTTCAGATTTTATTGCTAGAAAATAGACCCAAGTATATCTACTGTAGTCATCAACAAGAACAAATACATAATATTTGCCTCCAATACTTCCAGTTTGTGTAGGACCAAATAAATCCATATGCACTAACTGTAGGGCATTAGATGTTGAAACTTCACTATAATAGATTTAAAGCTAGATTTGTGTTGCTTGCCAAACTGACAAGGGTCACAAACTTTTGAAGAATCAAAACTTAGAACCGGTAGATCCTTAACTAATCTTTTCTTTG